>JAHZTW010000002.1:51632755-51790345 GCA_020283515.1 Alliaria petiolata
TTGTTAAGCACAAAGAGAGGACTTCTTTCAGGGAGCCAAGCCTTACAAGGACCATCCCACCATTGCGAGGTTACATTGCTTCTTCGATTTCTCTCAAGAAACTTGATGCCACTTTGATAATTTAGTTGTGAAGTAAAGTGTCATTTCGAGATGTATATATTATCTAGTGATTTATATGGGTTGCTGCAACACAGGATGCAGAAGCTGGCAAAGGAATTGGGTGTAGTGATACCGGTTAGCTTCTTTGAGGAGGCGAACCATGCACATTACATCTTTGTTCCCTTTCTTGTCCTTTGTTTAGCCACTAAAAATCAGGTTACCAAGTTACCGAGTTGCTGAATCAATTTGATTGTTCCGTCTCCTCCATTTTCTCCACTAAAAATCAGGTTACCAAGTTTTCGATTCGAATTCTTGATATGCTTTTGTCTGATTAATTTACTAAAACTACTCTAATCTGATGCTAATTTGATGTTTTGCTCCTTCCGCAGCAGCATACGGCCGATAATTACTTCTTTGAGAGCGCTCAGAAAATCTCCTTCTTCATTGAAGGTATCCTATAATCCTTAAAAGCTTTTCTTCAATTTTCGTTGTTTCTATTTTCCCAGATGCTTCTTTGTTTACAAAACGATCGCTTGGGGATTTTCATAGTGTGTTCCTATGATGTTTGCTGTCTCTGAAGAACTATTTGTAGAAGTATGCATGTTTGTAACTTGAGTTTTCTTTCTATCCAATAGTTTTTGAGATATCTAATTTTACATAATCTGAAAAGACCAATAAAGTTCTCTTCTCATGTTTAATACAGTAGAATGTGAATATGAATCTTCATGAAAGTTATGGAAATTCTTTTGATGCATATGGTTTCTTTATGGGCTAATTTTGTTATTAATCTCAGTCAATACTATGTTTGATTTGCAGGTTAATTTGCAAGTTTCCTTTGGGAATACACCAACAGCATCTTTATTTGCAGTTCGTGACAAGGAAGATGAGGATTTCTTGCTCTGTCTTCTTGTACGGGTGTTGTGTTGTTTGTACTTGTAAAATATTTGTTACAATAAAATATTAATATTTTATTTTTAAGAACCCATTAAAGATTTTACCAATGGAAAGAAGAAAAAATTAAAATCTTACAAAAGTTCTTAGAATCAAATGATAGAAAATTTATAATAAAAAATTGGTTAAAAACCCCTAATGGGTTTCTCCAATGGAGATGGTCTAAAATAACTACAAAGAAGAGCATTAATATGTGGTACCTCTGTAGTTGTTGAGCAATTGAGTGCGAGTAGATATTGGTTGGAAAATTCTTGAACCAACAAATAGTGACAAATAGTGAGAAATGTCTCCATGCATAGGACGAGCCTCAGAGAATGATTAGTGTTTTGGTCTAGTGAAGAGGTCCATCAAGGTAGTGGGCCGGTGGGGTTTAAATTGTATTTGTTCAACAGAGAAAAAAAAAAAAATACAATATATATACTTCCTCTGATGGTTTTTTAACGACTCTTTGATGTTTTTGTTAACGAAGAACTAAATCCTAAAATCATATCTCTCTCTCGAGAGAGAGAGTGCTGGATAACTTACGAATTACGAATGCAAAATTCGTTATAGCTCTGCATTATATGATTTTCAAAACCATTAGATGAAGAGAATAACACTATTTATGATTTTCAAAACCATTATATGATTTTCAAAACCTTTATAAAAAAAAATTATTTTCAAAACCAATCACAGTTTGGGTTCCAAACAAATGGTTTTTAATCTCTATACAATTAGTTTGCAATTAATCTATTGTTTTAATCATTTGATAACCGAGTGGGTGATACCACGATTTGACATTTTACCAAACCCGTTCGTCGCAGAATCTTCACAGAATCTCTCTTTAGTTTTCTTCGGGAATTCAGCAAAAGTAATATGATTGATAACATAATCGATGATTTTGCGATCTATCATCCAAAAAAGCAAGAACAAGAAAACTTGTGCTTGACGAAATCAATGGACAAAAAGGCTTCGTTAGAGAGTCTCTCGATCATGCCACTCCTTGTAAGCTGAGGGAAAAATAACCAACCACCGGTCAAACCCACAAACCCCACCGTGAGCAGTCGTGAAACCAACAGACTCATCTTCAACCGTCGCACCAAGCTCGTCCTCTTCGCCGCTACTTCCGCGGCAGTGCAAGCTCCATGTAATACAAAGAACCAAGTCACTTCTCCGGTGGGTGCTTCACGGGTAAAATAGAAGAAGATCAACTCGTGAACCGCACCGGAGACTAAGAAAGTGGCAAAAACTCCCAAGAACAAAGCCTTATCGGAGTTCATTTTCCGCTCGGTGATTCGTCGCACCGGGACATAGACGGCCGGCCGGAGGATCGCTGGGACCATGAGGTTCCAACGGTGACCCCAGAAGTCTTGAAGAGAGATGGATAAGTATGGCTCATTGAACTGTGGCTCCAGGTCACACCCAAGAGTAATACTGAGCAGAAGTTTCAGGGGAGCTAAGAGAATCTCAAACTCCAAGTATATATGCAAAGAATAGAGAACTAATAGCACAGTGGGAGACAAATAATGTCTGTAATCATACGTACGTAACAACACACCGAATATGGCAACTTTAATGGCAAAAACCCATTTGGGCAATTGAATTTGAGGTTTAGGGTTTTGTTGACGCTTGATGGGGAAGCAAGCGAAGCAGATGAACTGAGAGATATTAGGGGGAAATGGGTAGAGAGGACCATTATCGAAGGAGAAGAGGATGAGCTTGAAATTGGCCAGCCATGTGAGGGAAAACGCAGTGAAACCAGTGAAGTGAACAGAGGAGAAAAACAGAGGAAGGAAAAGAAACAGAGCACAAACGGGAAGAACAGAGAGTAATCGAAAAACACCAGCTTTGATTCTGGTTGGTATATAGTAACAATAGGTTACGGAGATGATTGCAGAAACCCAAGCCTTGATGAAGTTCTTGAGTTCTTCCTCCATCTCTATGGATCTCCTTTATCTTTTTCAATCATCGAGTCTTTGACTTTATTTACATAAAATAATCGGATGAATCATCTAGAAAACTTGGGCAATTTGATTGGACATATTTTGTTGGAAGAAACAACTCTCTCTCTCTCTCTCAATAAATTAAAAAATTATATATTTCTTACAAAATTAAAAAACTATTTTCAGATTAGCTTTTTGTTTTTTTGTCGTCAAACTATATTCGGCTTTAGCTTTTCAAATTTAGATTTAAACTCATCACTAGAACATAGAGATCGACCATAAAACACAATCTTTGATTTTTGGTGCTAAGTAGTTACAGTAAGGTTTTAATCTTACTGGTTGCTTGTGTTGAAAGAATCATAATTTAATTAGTCAAGAATCAAATAGAAAATTAGGGGCATGTGGTTTTTACAGGTAGACAATGAAAGAAGGTTTCGGGAAAACAAACCAGGATTTTAAACTTACTGTCTTATCCTGAGGATGCTTCCTATGTGCATCTCATTTGCGTAGTTTCAATCATTGTACTGCCTCTAATCCACACGTGGTGTAGAGATATTAATCATTTGAATAACAACTAGATGATCAAACAGTTCCATGATTTGACATCTACTTACCCACACTAATGACTAATTACAGAACCTCTCTTTAGCTTTATTTGGAAATTCCGCAAAAGTAATATGATTGATAATCTACCTATAGACTTTTAAAAAACATAAATCAATTTATTTGGATTTGAAATTACCTATGTTTAGGAATTCACTTAAGCTTATCTCCCTGCATTATATATTCTGTTCTCCTTTTCTCATTTCAGCGTAGTTTTAGGCAAGTAGATTTCATCCACTCGATTTATAAGGACTAAGGTCTAACTTGATCCAACTTCTAGAATGATTTAAGAACAAATGTAGAACACAATGGAAAAATATTGTAGGCACTATAGTAGAACTAAAGATCGAGATGATGGTATAGAAGAATCTTAATCTTTTTGTAAAATAGTTCTGGAGGCATTAACTCTTCATCACCTGCTTCCTCTGTAACGAAATTTAAAAAAGGTAGAATAAAATTCAGGGCCAGCCCTGTCCATGATTCAGCGATTTATCACCCAAAAGTTAAAAACTTGCGCTTGAAGAAATCAATGGACATCAAGGCTTCGTTAGAGAGTCTCGAGATCATGCCACTCCTTATAAGAGGAGGGAAAAACAACCAACCACTCGTCACAACCACAAACCCCACCGTAAGCAGTCGTGAAACCATCGGACTCATCTTCCACCGCCGCACGAACGTCATCTTCTTCACCGCCACTTCCGCCGCCGTACAAACTCCATGTATCACAAAGAAACAAGTGACCTCCCCTGTGGGCATCTCATGGCTAAAATAGAAGAAGAACAACTCGTGAACTAAACCGGAGACGAGGAACGTTGCGAAAACTCCCAAGAACAGAGCCTGATCGGAGCTCATTTTCCGTTGGGCGATTCGCCGCACGGGGACGTAGACGGCAGGCCGGAGGATCGCCGGGACCATGAGGTTCCACCGGCGACCCCAGAAGTCTTGAAGAGAGGTGGCCAAGTATGGTTCATTGGATTGTGGCTCTAGATCGCATCCAAGAGAGATAAAGACCAAAACTTTGACCAGCATCAAGAGAACCTCAAGCTCCAAGTATATGTGCAGAGAATAGAGAACCAATAGCACAATCGGAGATAGATAATGTTTGTAATCATACACATGTAACAACATACCGAAGATTGCAACTTTAATGGCGAAAACCCATTTGGGCAACTGATTTTGAGAGTTAGGGTTTTGTCGAGGCTTGATGGGGAAGCAAGTGAAGCAGAGGAATCGGGAGAGATTAGGGGTAAGTGGAAACAGAGGACCTTGATCGAAGGAGAAGAGTATGAGTTTGAAATTAGCGAGAAATGTGAGGAAAAAGGCTATGGAGCCAGAGAAATGAACGGTTGAGAAAAACAGAGGAGCAACAAGAAACAGAACACAAACGGGAAGAACAGAGAGTAATCGAAAAACACCAGGTTTGACTCTGGTTGGTAAGTAGTAACAATAGGATATGGAGATTATTGCTGAAACCCATACCTTGATGAAGTTCTTGAGTTCTTCTTCCATCTCTCTTGATCTTCTCTTTTTTTTTTCTTTTTTTTTTCCAATCACCGAGGCTTTGACTTAATTTTGGTTATTAAGTACATTTTAAAACTTAATCGGATGAATCATACACGTTCTGAATAGAAAAATTGGGGATATTTGACTTGACAGCTACACACATTTGCCTCTTCCTCTGTTAAGCAACTTTTATGGGAAGCCATCTCTACTGTCCAGGAGATAAGGAAAAGAATGGTTTGGTTTTTAGTTCAAAAAAAAAAAAAGAATGGTTTGGTTTTATTGAAACGGCTTCTGATGTTGATGGTATATGAGAGCACTTTCATTGAAAATTTCAATATTAAAGTATTAGAAAAAATAAAATAAAAAATATGAGAAAGAATGAGAAAGTTTTTATTTGAGAGACTTTGAGAAATCTATGAAAGACACTTACTTTTCTATAAGTGGTTCAACTGCTTTATAAAAATTAAAAGTTAATTATATGATTTAGTTAGATCGAAATATTAATATTTTATCGTTTAGAGATTTATTTTGAGTTTTTCACTGATGGAGATGATCTGATATTTATTAAGCAACAAAAAAAAGCAATGAAATGTCAATTAAAAAATGAAAAATGATATTTATTTGTTTCGGCTACAAGCTTTGTCTCGACCAAATTTTATACTAAGTTTTAGAGCATGTGGGAAAAAATTTAAATACCAAGTCTAACTATGATTTTTTTTTTTTTTTAAACTATGATTAAAGTTATAGTAGAATGACTCAAACCATAGTTCCCCAATCCCATGGTGAGTCATCAACATATATTAAAACCAATTTTTTATATAGATCGGAGTCTAAATTTGTAACGCATGATAAAGTTCATTGCTCCAGCTTTGTCCTATCTCTACTTCCCAAGTGTATGGCCTAAACTTCTATCGATAATAACGATGAGGATAACAAGAAACGCTTCTTCAAATTATAAACGTTACATTAAAATGCGAACAACTTGCGATTTGACAACGTCGATAACAAACAAACATTCACTTATCACTCTCTTATCCACATCGTTTCTCAGCACTTGAGGGATAAACAACCAACCGGCCGTAACGAACACAAACGCCAAAACCACAAGACCCGAGACCGCTCGATGCGGCGGTGGACACAACCGCATCCTCTTCACCGCTATCTCCGCAGAAACTACAACTCCATGCAGCATAAAGAAGCAAGTGACTTCCCAAGTTGGAGATTTAAGGATGATATAAAAGTAAATCAGCTCATGCATAAAACCGGAGACGATAAAGGTGGCCAGCACTCCAGCATAAAAGGCCCGCTTACCGATTAACCGGGAGATAAATTGCTGAACCGGGATGTGAACGGTTGGACGCAGAATGGATGGGACCATGATGTTCCATCTACGACTCCAGAAGTCTTGTAAAGATGTAGCTAGGTAAGGCTCATTGAAGACCGGTTCGATTTCACAACCAAGAAGCGTAGAGAGCAAGACACCGACAGAGGCTAAGATAAATTCTGACTCAAGGTAGAAATGGATGGTAAAGATAAACAAGAAAGCGAACCGATGTAAACTGTTATGATAATTGTTACTGTAGAGATGTAATAAGAAGGAAAATATCACAACTTTGGAAGCAAGAACCCATTTAGGCATAGGTTTGTTGTAGATTCGATTTGAAGAAGGGTTTTGTTTGGTTTTGATGGGGAAACAAGCAAAGCAGAAGAAACGGGAGAGATTTGAAGGAAGTGGGGTTAAAGGTCCTTGATCAAAAGCGAAGAGAAGGAGCTTGAAGTTTGCGAGCCATGAGAGAAAAAAAGCTGAGATGGCGCAGAAGTGGACAGAAGAGAGGAAGAGAGGAATAAGAAGAAAGATTATGAAAATAGGAAGAAGAGAGAGGAGACGAAGAAAACCCTTGGAGATTTTTGAAGAGATGTAGTAACAGTAAGATATGGAGATTAAGGCAGAGATCCAAACCTTGATGAGATTTCTCAACTCTTCTTCCATCTCTGTAATTTTTCTCTCTCTTTTTTTGGTTCTGTGGGTTGCTAATTGTGTGCAACATGCAACTTATAAAACAATCAATATCCATAAATTGTCAAGATCCATTAATTGTAAATAAGTTTCACATTTGTCGTGTTTGCGTCATTTTTTTTTTAGGATTATTTGTAAAAAATATCTAGGTTTTTGTAAAACAAAAATAAAAGGGCAAAAGTTAGAGGGTTTATTTTCCCTGTGTTATAATTGATAGGGAAGTTTAAGTGAAATCTTGTATTATTCAACTAATTATTGATGATTTTGAAATAACGTTTAAGGATTTGAACAGATAATTTTCAAGAATTTGATCTAGTCAAACAAAAAAATAAACAAATCTTAGACAAAACTTTCGTACTTAAAAATCTATATTTCATATTTTTGACATTATTATATCAAATAAATTCAAATAGATTGAAATAGTTTTTTTTTTGGACCAAAAATAGATTGAAAAGTTTGTATGAAAAATATCGATGACGGCAAATTTATGACAAAACCAGGCAAACTTAGGCATAATTAAAGTAGAATTTAGAGGACTTGCGTCAGATATTCGGCATATATGTAGTCTTTTTGTTTTGAATTCTTGTAATAACATATATACTTTGACATACAAAGTAGAATTTTCTTTTTTCTGATGCTGGTTTTCTTACAAAATAGATTTTCATTTGTTAGATAATTATTTCGACACATTTCTGGCAAACTTATAGGCTGTGATTAATGAATGCCTTTTGCAAAAAATAAAAAACAAAAAAAAACTTATACAGGCTTATGGAAAAACAACGCTACGTCTCAATCTTTCGAGGATTACGTATTCTCTTGACTTCATGAGGTTTCTTAAATTCTGCAAACCATTTTATTAAGTTTGTTGCGCGTGATCCAATTTAATCTCATGTTAAAAATTCCCCTCACTTGTACTATTTAATTTTACCGCCTTACATGAAACATCCAAAATTCCAAATGGATCCACTAAACATCCGGTTTTTGACCAATCACACAATACAATATTGAATTGAGACAACTAAAACCTAAAGAAGCAGCACAATGTTTTGTCAAATTCAATTATCAAATCAGGCTAAGATTTGTAATAAGGAATGAACTACACACAACGTGTCTCACACTTCTAAATACGTTTTCACACCTTGAAGAGAAACTATGTTTGGTTGCTTTGCCACTAGCCGTTATATATATATATATAAATATATAAAAAAAAGGATCATGAAGAAGAAATGAACAACTTGCGTTTGGCAAAGTCAATAACCAACAAACATTCACTAATCGCTATCTCATGAACATTGTTTCTCAGCAGTTGAGGGAAGAATAGCCAAACGCCCGTCACGCTCACAAACGCCATAACCGCAAGTCCCGAGACAGCCCGGTGCGGTGATCTCCACCGCAGTGTTCTCTTCACCGCTATCTCTGTGGCGGTGGCAACACCGTGCAACACAAAGAAACAAGTGACCTCCCAAGTTGGAGGCAGACGGATTGCGTAGAAGTAGATCAGCTCGTGCATCAAACCCGAGACAAGGAACGAGGCCATGACCCCGACTAACACAGCTGAGTATGGACCGAGAAAAAGTGTGGAGAAACGCTGAACCGGAATGTGCACGGCTGAGCGTAGGACAGCTGAAACCATGAGGTTCCATCTGCGGCTCCAGAAGTCCTGTAGAGAGGTGGCTAGGTAGGGCTCATTGAACACTGGCTCGATGTCACAGCCGAAAAGAGTAGATACCACGGCACAGACAAACACCAAGACAAGTTCCACCTCGAGGTAAAGATGGAGACAATAGAGAGCCAAGACAACGAGCCGAGGCCAAGCGTCGCTGTATTCATAGACATGTAACAAGACGCCAAAGACCAAAACTTTGACAGCAAAAACCCATTTAGGCATAGGTTCATTCTTACGATGAAGATTTGTGATCGCATTTGGAGAAGGGTTTTGTCTGATTTTGATAGGGAAACAAGCGAAACAAATGAAACGGTAGAGGTTTGAGGGAAGTGGACACAAAGGTCCTTGATCAAAAGCAAAGAGAAGAAGGTTGAAGTTTGCTAGCCATGAGAAAAAAAGAGCTGAAATGCAGCAAAAGTGCGCAGAAGAGAGGAACAGAGGAAGCACAAGGAACAGAATACATATGGGAAGAATAAAGACAAGACGATGAACACCTTTGGAGATTCTAGATGATATGTAGTAACAATAACTGATGGAGATTAAGGCAGAGATCCATACCTTAATTAAATTTCTCAACTCTTCTTCCATTTCTCAGATCTGCGCTTTACTAATTCTGTGCAAGTGCAACCTCCGGATTTTGACGTGGTCCAGTTTTAAAGCATCGCCACAAAATATGACATAAAGTTTACAGACAATAAGCTGGCTTCTTTTAATTATTAAACAGAATCAAAAGGCCCACTAGCTAGACATATGAGTGGATGAGAAAAAATTATAGATTTCTTCTAGTCTCCCGACAACTTTAGAGAATGAGACAAAAGATCGACCAAGCTACTACTAATGTTGCAAATACAAAGAAAATGAGACCTGGTCTAGTCGTTAAGCCAACCGCCAGATCTACCGAAATAAGGGTAGTTCGGGCCAGGGGCAAAACCCATTGGAGTCATCCCAAAGTCTCTAGGTGGTGGTGGCGGTTGCATCGGAAAGCCAGGAGGATCATAGATATTGTGTCCACTAGGTTGCATTGGAGGCTGAGGTGGGAAAGAGCTCATCCTCTGGTAATTCATTTCATCAAAATGAGGCGCATAACGTTGTTGCAACGGGAATGCATTGTCCATCAGATTTGGAGGAGGAGGTGCTAACATGGGGTCCAAGTGTCCACCGTACTGCTGCGAATAATCTCTTGGACCAACTCCTCTGCTGAGGTCAGAGTATCCTCGGTAGTCAAACATCTCGTTGTGATCATTCCTCAGAGATGGTGCCAATGGAAACTGATCCGGTATTAAAGGAGGATCCGACATTCTGTAGCCTCCACCAAAACCATACTTGGCAGCAAGACCATCGTCGAAATGGGATAGAGTTGCACCATAAGATTGTTCAAAAGCTTCATATGGTTTCTGACCCGTATTTGCTGGTGATGGACGACGAACAGTGTAGATGTCCTCCCTAGAGGATCTTGCAGAGCTCGTCGGCCGATTTCGCATCTCTTCAGGTTTTCCAATGTCCGGCACTTTACTATCGGGTTCTCTTATATCCTTTCCCAAGTTACTTCTTTTCCTTGTTATTGCAGGCAGAGATGCTTCTACAGGCTCGTGAGATCTTTGTGGTGTCGTATTGGAAATTGATGTGCAGACAGCATATATATCATCTGAAGAAGACCTCACAGGACTCTGCCAATCAGATGCCATTTCGGGGACATTTACTTCGCTGCTCTCCGGTCCTCTATTCAACTCTCCTCGGTCCTCTTCCGTGTCCTTGTTCTTCCAATCTACCGTCCTGCCAGAGTAGTCTTTGGTCTTTTTCTCCTTTTCCAGCTGACTTCTCCTCGACGAGTGATCTGACTGATGATTTACGCATGCTACAGTTTCCCGTGCTTCGATTTTCTCAGAGAGCAGAATGTTATTGACACAATCAGCTACCTCAAGTTCATCTATTTCCATAGGAACATCTTCGTTTTCCAATCTGGAATTCTCACCATTTTCAAATGGACTCACTCTCATCGTAGAATTATCATCAAATATCCCATCAGAAGCTCCAAGTGGATGCAAAGATGTGTTTGCTTCTTCTACAATTTTCTTTAACTTTGAGCTCTCCACAACCCTAGTCAAATGGTAATGCTTTTCCGCTATTTCCTTGTGCTTGGCTGCAAAGTCGGACCGACTCCAGAGAGAAAGGGGCGGTGAAACTAAATTCCAGCTGTCATCGCCATTGACAGATCCAGGCAGGTAAAATGACTGAAAGGAATAAACAAGAAGCAACTTTTAACTGAAACTTAAGAACGGCTCAGCTTGGGGGGGTGGGGGTGGGGTGGGGGGTGGGGGAGGCAGGCAAACAAGAAATCGCGAATAATTTACCTTTCCAGATACGAGCGCCTCATCCTCCCATATATGCACATAAGATGAATTCTTTTTATCTAACCTGTTGAGAAAAGTGACAGATTTAACGAGAGAGTGAGCCAGGAGTCGTTATTTTAGTGTTCTGACTAGTACAAAGGAGCAGATGAGATAGATGAAAACTCAAACCTTTCAGTCTCTGGAGGAACAATGAGGATGAGAATCTTTGGGCGAAACTCAAGTGCCTTGGTAACAAACAAGTTTGCAAGAGAAGCATTGACTCCAAATGGCGGATTTAGCCCCATAATCTACTCATAATGCCAAATATATAAATAATCAGATACTACTCCAACTATTTCGAGGAAACAGGATCATACAGTCAGCCAATCTCTTATCTTACCAGCCTTTCACCTGGTGGCAACTCCTCTTTCCTTACAGTCAGCCAATCTCTTTTCTCAAAATTGAAATCATTCTAAAAGTAAAAGAAATAATTCAATGAGTAATCCTAGAAGACTAGAAACAACTCGCGAAAATAGCAGGTGCACAAGTCATTACCTTTGCTTGAAAAATATCGTAATTCTTATATGAACACTTCTTGCCCGTTTCTTCAAGCTTAGCTTTCATCAGACAGCTAAAGTCATTAGCACCACAACAAAAGTCGACAATCTGTTGGATGAGATACCAGAAAACAGGCATCATTGTTTATGCACAAGAAGACGATCATTATATTAACAAGATCATACTTCAGAAAGAAAAGTAAACAAAATAATAAAACTAAACCCAACAGATAACGTTCGTGAGCAAATCTCACCATATCACCATCTTCTGCATACCAATGGAGCCTATCTACAATCTGCATGACAAAGTAATATTAAGATTGATCAGGCATCATGCAGGTGATAGAAAGTATAAACTAACAGCATAACTAATCCTCACAGAAGAGGGATTCAGTAATCGCTAATTGAAAAGACATAAACAGCCGGCATTTAACAAATTGTTTCTCCTTGACAATTATTCTTTCAGTTGTCGACTTCAATTTTTAAGTGTGAACCAACAATCTTTGCAGGATGAAAGATAAATTATGCTTTTGAAAGGATTGATTACCTGTTGAAGTTTGTCGGGTTTAGTAAAATGACGACCAAAGGAGGAATAGCGTGCACCATGGATAAAAGGAGCAAGATAAACTTTGAGCTTATCCTGAAGCAAAAGTAACAAACATCTAGAGGATTAACAAAAAATCCTAGTTGAAAGCAGAGATTAAAAAACGATGTAGAAATATATTTTCTTCAACTGCATAAACAGTAGGAAAGGATCTACAACAGACAGGTACTGTCATATCTAAAAAGCTAAGCGTAGGACCTTCCACTTGATGATTTGGCTCAGAACCTCTGGCCCACAAACTGCTGTTGCATCCTCAATGTTTCCTCCTTCCTCAAGCTTTTTTAGTGCTGTTTGGACAGCCTGTAGAAACAAATTTTGAAGAGTCATTAATAAAGCGCTAAGAGTAGCTAGATAGGCATCGGGTTAAGTTTTCTATCCCACCTGAACTGAGCACGCTATCTTCCCCATAGTGATCGTCTTGTTCACAACATTCATTGTGGAGTTTCTATACGTAGATGGACCTTTGTATTTCTTTAGTATAGTATCCATAGTTATTTCTTCCGTAGATTTTTTCATTATCGCCAACAGTCTACATTGGCAAAAGTAGATACGATGGAATAAATTAACAAGTCCTAAACATATTTTGAAGGGGGAAAATGAAACTGAAATCACAAACAACAAACAACAAAAATACTAACCTCCTTTGAGAGTCATTGTCTAATGTAGGAATTTCACTTCCTGGCTCCTTGGACGAAATTGAGTCGATTTTCTTGTGTTTGCTATCGACTGGAACCACGTGCCCAGGCTTTACTGTGTTAGGTTCATGCATGTATCTATCACCTAGTGAAACCTTGCTTTTATCAGGTTTGCGTGCCTCTTTCACTCCCACATTGTTTTTACCAGCTTCACGTGGTTCATTCACTTCCACTTTCTTCTTGCCAGCTTCACGGGGCTCTCCATATTCCATCATTTTCTGGGATTTGTTTGGCACCAAGTTAGACATTCTGGATGGAACTTCCTTTCGTTTCCTCAAATGATCTGGTACAGACGAAACTAATCCATGCTTCTTTGTCGAGACACCATCTTTAGAAGAAGGAAACGAACTTCTAAATGAATTTTCAGAAGCTTTTCCACAAGTATCTCGTGAGGCAAGATCCTTAACATTAGGTCTCGCTTTGTCTCTTCCCACATGTGATTCCAGTGTTTTTCTTTTCTCTGACGTGAAAACCTTCTTCTCCTCGGTAAAAGGAAATTTAACATGGTCCCTAACCGGTGTCATGAGCTTGTCATCTATCTCATGTCCTCTAGCCAAGGGAAATCATTCAAAGTAAAGTGTCTCAAGGTAAGTCTAAATTAAATTTCCCACATAAGATACATCATGTACAAATCTTACTCGCAATATATGAGTACACGGTTGTGTAAGAGACCGTCCCATGCCCTTGTAAATATATCATCGTCCACAATATCTTCAAAAGAAATTGCCCTACAAACCAACAAGAGAGTCATTCATATAGAATTCTAGAGTAGCAATAGCAAATGAATGACTAATAAATGAAGGTATACCGCGGCAGGCACTTTCTGTGGTAGGACTTTGGACAACGTCGGCATACAGCAAACTGCAAGTTAGGGTCAGTCTTAACCTCTCCGTTTTTACAGACACTGCATTTGTGCAATGGGCATGTAAACTCTCCTGCAATGATTTGCCTCTCTAGTGCTTCAGCCTCTGCTTTATTTCCTAAACGTAGTCGTCTTGTGACACAAGAAGGATGGTAAAAGTAGCCGCAGGTGGCTGACACGCATTGGAAAACCTACGAATATTAAAAAATTAAATGCAAAGGTGATCTAATTAGTTGACAGTCACCATTATCAACAAACCTCGTCTGAGCAGCACTCAACATTAAAAATCAATAATTGCATACCTCTGCAGCCCCAGTAGAGTTATCAGAGGAGCCAAGTTTCTTGCAAATAAAACAACTATGAATCTTATGCTCACAGTTTGGGCAGAAGTATTTCTGAATTGCCTGGAAAACGATCCATAAACAACAATAGCATCAACTCCATGCCTACTCAAGGCAGGTAAAAGTTTTAAAAGGATAACCATCCAAACATGGTTAGATAATTGGACAAGAAAACCAAGGTGCTCAGTAATATTCAAAACTAATACGAAAATTTTATATATGACATACTTCCACTTGCATCTTGGTGAAGCCAAGAGAATCACAAAGTGAATCTTCACCATCTTCTTTGGTAGCATGGAATGATCTCAGGCAGCTTCCTTCACAACTGCACAAAGCAGAACAAAAGACGTATGCTTCTGGTTCAGTGAAATAACAACACATAACATATTCTTAGGCCTTGATTGTCTCAAACATCAATTTATGCAAAACATTCTCAGTTTTTCATTAAATAATTTTGCAGAAGAAAATGCAAACGTCAAACGATTAAGGTACAGTTGAGTTTAAATTCACACAAAAAAATTGTTTAAGACTCTTAAGGTTGTCAATCATTTGGAGAAATGTAAAAGAAAACGCCAACATAAACACAAACAAACAATAGAGGCTTTATTCTAACAAATAAGGTAAGAGGTGGAAGACTTATTCTGCAAAGAACTCCCAGCGAAAATCAAACTACAAGATCAATATACAGCAAGGAGACATACCACAAAAGGTCGCCACCATTGTCACAAAATGCACAAACAGACTCAAACGTATTATCGTAGTCATCATCATCATCCAATTCATCTTGATCGGAAGCCACGGTTGAGTCATCTTCAACTATGAAATCATCCTTTGGATTTTCCTAATAAATAATAGCAAATTCTTAGCAGAAATTAAGACCGTCTGAAAGTAGGAAAAAGGCACATGAGGAAAAAGGGTTCTCGAGTAAGAAAAACAAAAAAAATCAAACCTCATCAGGTAATCTCTTTTTGGTAGGCTTCTTTGCGAGAAATGCAAGTAAAAACTAGCCACACAAGAAAGACAGACCCCACAAAATTAGTAGAGAATCAGGGTAAGAGTTAAGAAGATGATACATATAAAGAAAATATGCGTGCCAGAAAACGAAATAAACTCTTGATGACAATTATGGGCATCACAAACTCTGAAAGAAACACCTATACGAGATTTGACGGTCTCGTCTAAATCAAACATCTCACAGACCAGAGAATCAGCAAATTCTCCTTACTAACCTTCGATTTCGCCAATTTTCCATCTCTCTTGGCAGCTTCACCCATTAAATCAATGTGATCCACCAAATCATTCTGTGACGGCTTCACGTCAAATGCCCTACAAAAAACATCCAACCACAGGTGTTAAAACCAAAAGAATGACAATAACCAGAGAAAAGAACAAAAGAGTTGAAAAGAGTCAAGTCACTTGAAAATCTTAGATAAATGCTCCAAGAGAGATTTATCCGAAACTTAGGGATTCCTCCAAAGAAAATGAAGGGACCGCACGGTTATGAGAACAGTTCTTATCAGTTCCTCATAGCTTTTCCTCGGCTTCTCAAGCTTGACCCAAATGTTGTCCTTTTGAAGAACAGAAATCTCTGGACTGAAGTTGGAAAGGTCGAATCTCCAAGCCTTAACAGGCCTATGCAGAGGCGTAAGACCATTATCAGTTGTTCCTCGCAAGTACAAACAAGCTGCATTTCCATCCACTTTCTCCTTCTCGCTCCATTGAATTGGCAGCCGCGCAAAGGACACTGGTATATCATCGTCATCTTCGAAATAGTAACCCGAGGCTGATGGAGGAACAGAGTCTCCCTCTTCATCATCGTCAACGAACGCCATCAATTCCAAATTCCCTGACCTAGAGACGTTTCAAAACAGGGGAACAAAAACACAAACGATCCCAATCACAATCAGCCCGAGAATTATTCTCCAAATATAAACGGCTAGAGAAGAATCAATGTTGAACCGGAAAACGTGAAGGGGAAATTCCAAAATCACACCTTTCTCCTAAACCCTAAAGCAAATCGGAAATTTGAAATTCGAATTAGGGTTCGTCTCAGGAGACCAAGAAACATAACTGGAGACAGAAGCCCGAAAACCCAAGAAGAAGGAGAATAAGAAAACAGAAGACGAAAACCCAGGAAAGTTTTTGGAAAAAAAAAACACAAGTCCCCAAAGATTCGTATACCCAAAAAAAAATGAGAAACTGTGACTAAGGAATCGAAGAACTAAATGAACTAACGATCACGACTAAGAAGAAGAAGAAGAAGAGAAGCCAAACCTTTGAGAATTCTCCTCTCTTGTCTCTTCTCTCAGGATACTGACTGAATCGAATCAAAAGCGAGCAAGTATCGTCACAGTGCCAACACAAGAGATGACAAAAAATATTTATGTTTATATATTTCTGGGCTGTTTGGGCGTTAGCCGGAACGATGATTATTTCCTTTTAAAAATTTGGGAAATTTTCATAATAATTCGTTTTTCCTTAAAAAAACAAAAATTCCACCTTCAACACAATTACGAATCAAACCAAGGATTTTCCCCTTTCCTTAATTTAAGTTTTTATTTTTTTGTTTAAACGCCAATCAAAGGTAATTTTCTTTTCTTTTCTTTTCTTTTCTTTGATCAACAGGTTATCTTTCTATATTTAATTTTGGATAAGAAAAATCAATGTGGTAACATCACTCTTACTATATAGAGTTGTTTAGTTAGAGCCGCAAACTTGCAAAGGGGACATAAACCGCATTGCTATGGAGCAAAATTAGAGTTATAACCATCGCAAGAGCTGTGAATTGCATGAGGATTCTGGTGTTTTTCTTGCCCATTCTCTTTTTAGTTCCAAAAGAAAAAAAAATAGAGTTATAATTTAAAGAAATTCTAAAATGTGCTTCTCTGATTGGTATACAGTAGAACAAACTCGCAAACATAATATTTTAAGTAAATATTATTAATTTTTTAATTAGAAATATGAATGTATACATTTTTTGTATTCAGTTTACTAAATAACACCTGATTTTCTTTCAGAATTAACTACAGATTATCACATTTACATTTTACATATAAATGAAAAGAATATTTTTATGCTTTTAAAAAGAATAACAAAAGAAAATTAAAAATTTAAAAGAATGTGAGCAGACCTACATGACAATCATAAATTGGAGCAAATTACGATTGGTGTTTTTAAGATTGCACTATTGACAGATCGGTCCATTATATAATTTACAAAAGATTTTAGTTTGTTGCAGAGAATATGTATATAACAGAGTAGATTATTTTATTCCGATTTGACATTCTATTTTGTTTTCTAAATTCTAATAATAATATGAATTATGTCTTGGTATCCAACACATCGCTGGTATGGTTTATTCAATGTCAATTAAACATAAGTGAAATTGATACGTTTTGCGTTAAAAATAAATGTTGAGAGAAGACAAAAAGTAGATGTGAAGACTTAACAAAAAAAGGACTTGGAGAAATTAAAACCTACAAATAAAATAGCGGAGTGCCGTTAAAAGAACATCAGGCAAAACTTCAAGCGTCTTGCTCTTGTAGCTCGTCTGGTCCGTGAAGGCACTAACAGTGCAACACGTGACGAGTTCGAAGTTCAAGCAAGGCACAAGAGAGAGAGATAGAGAGGATTAATGATTGTGATAACAACAAGACAGCAATCACTGTTTAACCGACCATTTGAGGTATTCTAAAATATCTCTCTTTTTATTAGCGCCAAGCAGAATATTATTTCTTTTTAACATCAGCACAATTATATATTTTTAAGTGACATTTTTCCCCCGGAAAAAAGAAATAAAAATTGCAAACAATGACATTTTTAATGTACTTCACAAAATGTTTTCCTTTTTTACTGTATAAGTTTCCTTTAATAGTGGTAACAGATATAGCTTTTATTATTCACACACAGACAGAGATGTTGTGAAATTATTACAAAGCAACTCTGTTCCGGCAAGATATTTCAGTCTTGTCGCTCTATTCAATGGCTGCTTCCTCCGAGACGGAGGTGATATCAGACAAAATGTCTGCGTCATTGTCTTCTTCGATGGTTAGGCTCGAGACTTCGCCGTTTAAGGAAGAAACTTCGTCTTCTCCGGTGACAGATGGAGCTGGTGAAGCATCAGTGCTCGTGCACGTCGTGGTTGTGCTATGAGTAGATGAAGAATCCGAACAAGAACTTGAACTCTCGGACGATGATGATTGTTGCTGAAGACTCCAATACATTATACTTGCCGTTAATATTAATATCATCTTTTGATTCACCTGCATTGCAACATCGAATCCCCACAAATTAAACCTCAGATATTTACATGCTGTTTCATAAGTTTCAGAGTCTGTTTCTTACCTCCACGATATCTTCGGGTAACAAGAAAACCGAGCAACCCAGCTTTCTTGCTACACTGACGATGTATGTAGCATTCAATCTCTTCTCATCGTCTGTAAATGTTTCCCATTGCCAAAAATAATGGTTAAGCGAATTGCGTTTTAAACAGAGAGGAGAGACAGAGAGTGAAGAGGCAAGTCTAGTTAGAGAGAGTGATGGACCTGATTCGCCCTTGGTGACAAGATTCCAGTTAACAACTCTTGGCTCAACCGCCCATAGAAGATCGAGGAAGAATAATCCGCTCGACAGACTCTTATCCTATTAAAGTTTAGCAAGAGAGATTTGATTCAACATAAAGCATGTTCGGTGGATTTTTTTATAGTTTTGATTAAAGTAAAAAGATGGAACCTTGAAGCTTTCAATCTGTGATTTCCGTCCCATGATTCTGACTTTCCTGTTTGCCCAGCTCAGGATTTCTGTGTCAGTCATGTCTTTTCCTCGCGTCCGAGATCGTAGATTCTTGAGAAGTTGGAGCATATGGGTTCTCATCAACTGCCATAAGAAGCCTGAGACATGTGTGTGTGTCTGTTATAAAATTTCTAAGGCTACAGAGCATCTTCTCCAAAAAAAAAAGAAGAAATATATATTGTATCTAGCTACGCCGAGTAATTACCGAGGATAAGCTTCTTATTCCCTTGAACTATGTCATTTCCAGCTACATTTACGAGCGAGAACCTCATCTCTTTCCCGATCTTCACAACTTGATTGCAATTCTCTACTTTTCTAAACGGCATCTTAATCGGTGGTTTTGAAGCATGCTTCCAGTTAACTGAGCCTGGATAGACCTTGTCAACAACTTAAAGAAGAATCCACCTGCATCAAGAATAAGTACGAAGATCTTCTTATAAACTTCAGGACGAAATAACTTTCCCAAACCACAACATCACTCTGCTTTCACAGAGAGCTTACCCATTTCTAACATCTTCAAACACATTATTGACATAACAGTCAATGCCAAGGCTGTTAATCCATAGCCGGTAGCATCTTTCATCTCTACAAGTCTGTATATCCTCAGTCATCATCTCCGCAAAGGAGAACTTGCCATCAGTGCTAAGGCCATTCCTGCAGCAGGTACAGGGAAGCTAGTCTAAAAACCAGTGCGTGAAGAACAAGTCTACCATCTTTTATGATCTTTTACTGACCTTTCGTGAAATATCTGTGCCACAAATGCGAGATTCAAATACGAAGACCCCTCAACTATCTCTTCTGCAGTCAAGTACCGTTTGCAGTTCATTCTCTCTGCGTGTTCAAGGACCATATAAGCCCTTTCAAGATCATCCTTGGCGTTTAGAGTAGCTGGATCGCAGTGCTCGGGTGCAAGAACGTTGAGAAGGTAAGCATAGGCTTGTGCATCCTGGATATCCAATCAACAATCTCGGCAATTAAGATTAAGAAAAAGAACCAAATATTTTCATAATTTAATTGGTGAGCTTTTGTCTTTCTTTTTCAAATTGCCATTGCTTCAAAGCGTGTTGGAGAGAACTATGTGTTAAAAACACTTGGTGAATCTGTAAATCTCTTGAATGAAGCTTTTGAAAGGGGAAAAAGGAGTGTAGATTCCAGAATTGCTACTTGGAAAGCCAAATACCTTCAGATCCGAAGAAAAATTCCCAACAGTTTTCTTATAACCACCTTTCTTGAGATGGAAGTTCAGCCATTTTAGTAGGACTTTCTCGGGGGGTAATCTCAGCAGTTCTTCTATATCCTGAAACAGATGGAAACGCGTCATTGCTATTTACAACACGCATATACTGTGGTCAGAAATTTTGAAAGAGATATGCTTGATTATTACGTCGCTGTCCTCCACCAACTCAACAAGCTGAGGCATCTTCTTCAAATTTAAATCGGCGAGAAGTTGAATCTGCAGATTCCAACTATTAGTTAGTAAATCATCAAGCAAAAACACAAAGGAAGATGCAAATAGCAAACAAGTGTCGACCTTTATGAGTTGTGAGATCAATCCAAGCACCAGATGAGGCTGCAAAAACAATTAAACCTTACATGGTCAGAAACTTCTATACTTGTCTCAACGAATATACATATATGTTCTATTAATAACTAAGCAAACAAAACACACTCGTCCTTCAGCCAGGTCCTGAGTCCCAATATTAACCACACTGCAGCCAACAGCTTTTGCAGAGTTGAGACAGAGCGTGTGATTCTCATTTCTCTCCCATGGGTTAAGTACTCTTTTGGTGTTGATCGCTCGTTCATCTATTGTCCCAGGAACTGCTACATTTATAAACTTACTGTGCCAAAAAGGGAAAAAAAGGAGAATCAAGTCAAACCCCAGAAAACAAATCTACTAACAGGTGTCAAGATGAATTGAAAACACAGAATCTGCATATTGTACCATAGAAGTACACCGTCTTTCACAAGTTCATACAAATCATTCGAATCCGGATCTAAAGGAAGAAACTGCATCAAAAACGGGTCATCCCCGAGATATCTGTTGATGTGATGAACAAAAGAACCCTTCTCTGACTGGTTTATGGTATGAAGGGTCGTGCTGCTGTCTTTAAGAAACGAAGATGAGTGCTTAAGACCACCAGATTTATCAGCAGCTTTATCTCGCAGTATTAGATATATCTGCAACATTTTTTTTTTTTTGGTATCAATCCTAAAACCACACTACACATCAAACCCATCGAAGAGATTCCCAAACACAACACAGAAAAAAAAATCAAACTAACCCTGAGATATGATTCGAAATCAAGATCATCGCTTGCATGATCGGAGCCCAAATCTCCCAAGATTTCTCTGACTTCCTTCTCCTTAAATGTAGAGCTTAGTGACTTCACCTTGACCAACACAGGCGGAAGATCCTCTAACGTAATCTTGCCGCTCTGATTCTTCAACGACGCAAACTAACACACAAAATCCAAAGTTAACATCCGGATCAAACGAGTTTCGCTTGAGATTGCATCTAGAGAAGAAACAACAATGAAAAGAGAGAGGACTTGCCTTGGAATTGAGACTACGGAGTTCGACTTGTGTGAGCTGGCTTTGTAGCCATGGATCCGAAACGATAACACCCACGAAACCAGACATCTCCCCAGTGACCAGGGGAAGAAAAACTGAAAAAACTCTTCAAAATCACGCCAATGTAGAAACTACTCGCTCGAGTCTCCCTGCAAAGGGATCACTGCAAGCTTCAGGAATCGAAAAATTTGGGATTAAAAAGGAAAAAAACAAAACAAAACAAATACTCCTAGTTTACTGATCCGAAGATTCATACTTAAAATAGCAAAAATTAGCTATCAAAACATTACAACGAGATTCAACTGGATAAATCGAACAGTTTTTTCCAGATAGATATAACTCCCAATTACGCAAAATCCAGAAATCTAGGAGGGATTAAGAAGAAAAACAAACCCAATGTATCGAAATTAGCGTCTAATGTCTGGGTAAACGAGATTCTGCTTACAACAATCCAAGTTCTCTGTGTATATATGTATCGATGATTCTGTTTTCTTTCAATGGTTCGGAGGAATTAAATAGCAATGTGAATGTGCAGAAGACGACGAAATCACGAGAATCGATACCAATGTGAAGAAGAAGACGAAGATGATACGGAAGAGGAGAGAGAGAGAGAGAGAGAGAGAGAGAGAGGAAAACGAGTTATTGTTTGTGTACAATATTGCAAATGAGGAAGAGAATTGAATGCTTCGTCAGAAACCGCGAGTAGGGTTTTGGTTATTTATTTATACTCGCTGTGTGATGACGACATGTGGAGAAACGGTGGACCTCACGGTGTAACGACTTGTGTAGGTGTCATTTCTAAATGAGAGAGACCACTCATTTTCTTGCATTTTGGACTCTTGTTTCCAAAATTTTCGTTGCTCAAGTAAAATGTCATCAACCATTTGATTATTTATTTTGCATTTGCCCAAATTAGTTTCGAACAAAGAAAACCGAAAGTTATACTATAACCAAATTTTTTGCTAGTTTCGAACATTTATTTGTGGGAATTTTAGAATTTTGTGATAGAAACAATCAAGATTTAAGATCTTCTCCACCGACGTTTCCTTCAATTTTGTAGATTTTCACACCCATGTCCATGTGTGCTACGCACGACGGCCTACAAATATAAAATTATGTAATAAATACGTTTTTCTATAATGAGAAAGACGCATCCGGAAGTCTGTGATTTTGAATTTTATATTTTCGAAGTTTTATTAGAACCTGTATGTTCAATTAAATGATTTTTTAAATAAATTTACTGATGTATTATGACAAATATATGTTTTACGTTTTCAATTCGGACTAAAATGATTCTTTTTCTGCTAAAAAATCATTTTAGTTTCTGTTTATGAAGGCTAAGACGATTGTTGTGGAAAAATATACATTTTGAAAAGAATGTGAAAGATCCAGACTATGGTTCTACTTGAACAAAAATGGCTGTTGTTGTTCAACAGTGTATTAAATAAGCCTGTGATTATTAAGAGATGTCCATTGCATGTTGTGGCGTTGAAAGTTTTTGATAAGCTATTGGCAATAACTTATTGTTATTGATATTATCATTGAAATAAAGTTTGCATCTTATCCAAACCATAATTAAGAAGAACAATTCAGTGATTCAATCCATGTATTAAGAACAAAAGATATTAATATACGTTTGTTAGAGAATAGCAAATTAAAGAACATTAAATTAAGTAAACAGATACTACCGTAACCATTGCTGGCGCAGCCTGACCAAACCTAAAATTAAGTAAATAGTAGTAAAAAAACTTTAGGACAGATCCAGCTCAAAATACATTTTGACGAACAAAGAAGAAATGTTGCAGTGAGAAGAAGTCCGAAACTCCAAAAAGGCTTAAATCCGATCAGATAATTGACCCAGAACACCAATTACTTCAGTCGACACATTAATTTTGTTCAGATCGCACAGAGACATCATTACTTCAGTCGACACATTAATTTTGTATTTTATTATAGCTTTCTAAAGATACAAAATCATAAAAATCAATCTTATTGAATTAATGAAACAACAAAAAAAAAAAGCCAATAATTATTCTATCCATATGATCAGTACTACTAATTAATGACATCCAAAATAGACGACGACATTGGTCACGCAAAGAGTTAAAATTTTCTGTTATATCATCGCCCAGGATACAAGGCATGCAATGCAGCTAAGCCTTCACACATCTCAACTCAAAAAGACTCCTAATGATTACATCACCACACACATATCTTACGTAACGCTCTTAACTATACCACCTTTCACTTAGCCTTTTATAACAAGCTCATGCATGGTAGATCTAATGCGATTCACAAGTAGAGTCTATAGAGAGAGAGAGAGAAAGAGGAGAAGAGATAATTAAATTGGAAAGAATGAGTAAGAACGATACCAGAAGCCTTACGCAATTTGCAGTTATTGCAATGGTTTTAACCGCTGCAATAATGGTGAAAGAAGCTACAAGCCTTACCATTTGTAAAATCGACACAAACGATATGCAGAAATGTCGTCCAGCCGTCACTGGAAACAGCCCGCCTCCTCCGGTCAACGACTGTTGCCTAGTGGTCCTAGCCGCTGATTTGGGATGCTTCTGCAAATACAAGTTTTATCTCCCAATTATAGGAATCGACCCATCTAAAGTCGCGGCTCTTGTAGCCAAATGTGGCGTTACAACAATCCCTCCTTCTTGCCGAGGTTAAAAAAAATTAAAAAATGAATTTGAGTATATTTCATGTGGTTATTGAGTAGGATCTTGAACGTTTTGTCTTCGTGCAGTTTGAAGAATTGAGCTTCAGACAGGCCTCTATGGTGCTGTAGATTTGGCTTGGATCTTGTCCTGCATCTGATCTGAAATATCTGAATTCTACCATGTTTTTTTTAGTGTTCTGATCCAAATAAATCACAAAACTTATAATAATTTTCGATTCACCTTATGTATACAGAAGAGCCGTGTGCTATACGTTAATGAAAACGGTAAAATTAAGTACTACTTTTTTTTTTATCGACTATCCAAATATCTAACTCAATCATGCATGCCTTTCCCCCGTGGAGAACCAAACACAAAAAGTGCGAAAAAACAGAGAAATGTTCACTGGTCATGATTATGAATAATAACTCCGGGTTTGAAATCTGGTTGCTAACTTGTGGTAATAGGAAATAGGCAACTTTTTTCCAGTAGCAGTAGATGGTTGTACACAGGCTTTCTTTACCTCTGTTTCTGGTTTGGTAACGTGCATTGCATTGCATCATGACTCATGAGGATTGAGGAAGCAAATGGTTTGCTACATGACAAGAAGACAATCTTTTGAACTCTACACAGAAATTAAAAAGTTTTTTTTTTTGTTTTAAAATTTATATGACTTGACAAAGGGCAAAACAAAATACAAAGACCAAAGAACCATTGGGCCACATAACGGAGAAAGTTCTTTCATTCATCAACCGCCACCGGAGACTTGTATGCATGCAACTAAGGTCTCCCACATTTGTCCGTTTGCTTACAAATTTTCCACCCAAAAGACCCGTGCCGCCGTGAGTGACGGTTTTAACATTGCTATATAATAAGCTCATTAGATTTATCGGTTTCACAATAGAGTTGAGAGATAGAGAGTGAAGATTAAAAAAAAAAAGAGAGAGAGAGAATGGGTAAGAACAACACCAGAATCCTCATGCAATTCACAGCTCTTGCGATGGTTTTAACCGCCGCGATGATGGCTGAAGAAGCTAAGAGCATTCCTTTATGTAACGTCGACACAAACGACTTGGAGAAATGCCGTGCAGCTGTCACCGGAAACAACCCGCCGCCTCCGGGACCAGACTGCTGCGCGGTGGTCAAAGCCGCTAACCTAGAATGTCTCTGCCCGTACCTCTCCATTTCCAGGATCGACCCATCTAAAATCAAGGCCGTTGTGGCCAACTGTGGCTCTAAAAACCCTTCCTGTTTGCCAAGGTAAAATCAAAATTGTACCAACGGAAATATTGGAAACTGGTTTGAGTAAAGAGTTTAAAGTCTTACGTTTGTTTTGTTGTTTCTTTCCCTAACTTGCAGATGAGCTGGACACAGGCCGGCCTGCCGCAGACTTTTGCCTCGTCCTGAAAAGTCTTTTGGTGTTCTGAAAAGTCTCTTAAGTTATGATATGTCTTTTGGTGATCTGATTCGAATAAATCACCAACTTTAATTTGCAGTTAATAAGAACCATGTTCTTCTATACATTTAATGAAAACAATAAAGTGCTGGTTTTTGGCTAAATATATTGTGTTCTGCTTTCTTGAATATCCAACAACTTACTCGTCATGCCTCTTCCCTGCAAAGAACCCAATAATTCATAAAACTGCAAACAAAAACAATATGGAAACCGCATGGCTATAACAACTTGATTCGAGTCAAAGAAGTAGAGTAATGTAGGGAGGATTCAAAGGTTTGGAATCGTATCATAAAGAGCCTTTGTTTCAACATAAATAAGTATGAATCTCCCCAATAAAACACATGATCGCTAATACATGCCGGCAGATTAGCGATGAATAGTCAGACAAAAACATTTCCTGCGAAAGAGACTTGAAGAAAAAAAACAAATTCTGGAACATGTCACGTTATACAATTCGAATACCAACAAAACGTCATAAAAGAACAACAGTGAGAATAATACTTAATGAAAACAGAATATTATCCTTGTGTATATTGCATGTTTCCGAGTTTCAGTGATTTTGAAGCCAAGAACATACGACAATAAGATTTTTGACATGTTATTTTGATAGAGATTTTACCATTGATGTTATTAATATAAAAAAAAATTACACGTTATCGTCATAAGCCTTCCGAACAGAAATTATTGTTAGGAAAAAATAGCTAATACATTTGAGAAACAAGAACAAAATAACATAGGAGGCATTTGTAATCAACAATATTTGGAAAGATCAAACAGAGCCACTTGCTTTCTATAATTCTCCCAGCGTGGCAGAGCATTTAGGACATGTGTATTGGAGACTTTAAGAGATCTAATAACATTATTAAAATAATAAATCTTAAGACTAAAGATCTAAAACTGATAAAAAATGTCTAATATAGGATTTATTTTTGGGTTTTAGACATCTCTCCATAACTAAAGTGTCTTAAAACATTAAACTTATTTAAATTTAATCAAAAAATAATTTTTAAACACCCACTTTTAAAGTCTCAAATGGACGTGCCCTTACGTAACACATCTATTAGTTAGGCTTATGAATAAATGGGCTTTTAACAAATCAGGCCCAGTTTTAGTTGAATGATTTTTTGTAAGTCAAGCTAAGTCTTTACTACGTCCCACATCGGAAGTAGTAGTCAAGCTGATACGAATCGTTGAGATATAAAAGAAAGAGGACTTCGTTGTTCGAAACTCATCTTTGCGCTTGGGGCAATGACGCAGCTAATGAGGTACTAACCGAGGCGCGTCTATTGCTGGTTGAAAACTATTTCCAAACCCCCTCCTGGGCCTAAGCTTGTCTTGGGCCTTCGAGAATTTCTGGAAGGGCTCCCTTCGGGGTAAAGCCCTACAATATCCTAGTTCAATATTTATTATAAGAAAATTTATTGCGTAAGGTTAATGTTTGACATAATTGAATGTTTGGTTTGCAAATTTAACTTATTGTGGGGTATTGGTATAAGATTAACCCAGATGCTGTTGAAATCAAACCGGAAGTCAATCTTCTTACATCGTTATTCAATTTTAAATTTATGAAAAGAGAAAAGAAAAGCTATAATAATTATCACAACTCTTCCTCATTGGTCCGTTTGCAATTTTCAGCCATTCCAACTCAAAAGACCACCAGTTGACTAGGAAAGACTTAAGAGTATGTGTCGTAGCATTCTGGTTGATTTTCTCGACGAGGTCCACAGAAGATAGGCCTCATGTATGTGTCGTCGAACTTTCTCAAGTAGCGGTGGATAGTGTAAACAGGTTGTTCCATCAGAAGAGAGATGCTATCTTTAGCTATGTTGAAGTTAGTTAAAGCAGACTCGTCAAAGGAAAGAAGAGGAAGCGTCGCATCTTCCCTCGGGGAACCCGGCGCGGTGTGTTTACCTCTGTTTCCGGTGTTGTGATTCGCATGACCATCATGAGGAAGCAGATAGTTGACAAGTGGCTTCGTGAGGAAACCAAAGACCTGTTTCGCTGCATTTCAAGAAGACAGTCTTTTGATTCTTTCTTGACTATCCCAAAAACTAACTCAATCATGCCTTTTCCCCGTGGAGAACCAAACACAAAAAGTGCGAAAAACAGAGAAATGTTCACTGGTCATGTGGTTGCTAACTTGTGGTAATAGGAAATAGGCAACTTTTTTCCAGTAGCAGTGGATGGTTGTACACAGGCTTTCTTTACCTCTGTTTCTGGTTTTGTAACGTGCATTGCATTGCATCATGACTCATGAGGATTGAGGAACCAGATGGTTCACAAAACCAAAGACGTGTAACGTGTTGATACATGACACGAAGACGATCTTTTGAACTTTACACAGAAATTATAACGTTTAAAAAAAAAAAAAAAAAAAAAAAATCTATATGACTTGACAAATGGCAAAACAAAATGCAAAGACCAAAACCCTATTGGGTATTTGGGTCACGTAACGTAAACGGAGCAACTTCTTTCATTCACCAACCGAAGGAGACTTATGCATGCAACTAAGGTCTCCCACATTTGTCCGTTTGCTAACAAATTTTCGACGAAAAGACCCGTCCCGTGATTGACGATTTTAACATTGGCTACATTGCTATATAATAAGCTCATTAGATTTATGGGTTTCACAATAGAGTTGAGAGAGAGAGAGAGAGAGAGAGAATGGGTAAGAACAACACCAGAATCATCATGCAATTCACAGCTCTTGCGATGGTTTTAACCGCCGCAATGATGGTTGAAGAAGCTAAGAGCGCATTCCCTTATGTAACGTCGACACAAACGACTTGGAGAAATGCCGTGCAGCTGTCACCGGAAACAACCCGCCACCTCCGGGACCAGACTGCTGCGCGGTGGTCAAAGCCGCTAACCTAGAATGTCTCTGCCCGTACCTCTCCATTTCCAGGATCGACCCATCTAAACTCAAGGCCGTTGTGGCCAATTGTGGCTCTAAAAACCCTTCCTGTTTGCCAAGGTAAAATCAAATAATACCAACGGAAATATTGGAAACTGGTTTAGTAAAGAGAGAAAGTCTTACGTTTGTTTTGTTGTTTCTTTCCCTAACACGCAGATTTTAGAACTGAGCTGGACACAGGCCGGCCTGCCGCAGGCTTTTGCCTCGACCTGAAAAGTCTTTTAAGTTACAATATGTATTTTGGTGTTGTGTTTCGAATAAATCACCTACATCGCAATTAATTTTCAATCACCTTTTCTATATTGAGAACCATGTTCTATGCATTATGAATGAAAACAATTAATAAGTACCTGTTTTTGGCTAAATCTATTGTGTTCTGCTTTCTTGAATATCCAAAAACTTACTCGTCATGCCTCTTCCCTGCAAAGAACCCAATTCATAAAACTGCAAACGAAAACAATATAGAAACCGCATGGTTAGCAAGTTGTTTCGAGTCAAAGAAGTAGAGTAATATACGGAGGAAGAGGATTCAAAGGTTTGGAATTTAGCTGCTTCGTAAAATTAAGAGCCTCTGTTTCAACATAAATAACTATGAATCTCTCCAATAAAACATCATCGCAAATACATGCCTGCAGAATAGAGATGAATAATAGTCAGACAAAAACATTTCCTGCGAAAGAGACTTGAAGAAGAAAAAAACAAAGTCTGGGACAAGTCATTCTTGAATTCTCTTGTCACGTTATATAATGCGAACAACAAAACGCCGCAGAAGAAAACAGTGAGAATAATACTTAACAAAGAGAGAATATTATGGAGTTTTATCCTACGGAGATTGCATGTTTTCGAGTTTCAGTGATTTTTAAGCCTATAACATAAGACAGTCAAATAAAGATTTTTGACATGCTATTTTGATAGATTTTAGCATTGATGATATTATTGAAATGAAACTTAATCTTATCGTCATAAACCTTCCAAACAGAAATTGTAGTTTGGAAAAGATGATCAATACTTTCATTGGGGAAAAAAAAAATTAATACATTTGACAAACAAGAACAAAAGAACATACGAGGCATTTGTAATCAATAGTACTAGGAGAAGGTCCGTGCGTTGCACAGATATGTGATAATTTTAATGTTTCAATTTTTAAAATTTATTTTATAATATTTATTAGTAAAAATTTGTGGATAAATATTAATTTTTATTTTGTAAATATCATGTAGTTTTATAACTTTGTATTGAAAGATTGGTGGAACAATAATATCTATTGTGAATGAGAATTTCTTTTATTCATCGTAAGCATAAAAATATCAAATTATTTCTTTTCGACAATAATTAAGAACGTGTTATTTTATAGTATAACCAATCTGAAATACATTTGTGATGAAATTTGTGAATGTAAAATTAAATGTTAAGATATTTTTTGGTCCTTGTAGATTATCAAGACATATATCACAATTGTCATATTTTTCTTGTGTAGCTTGGATTTGTGTTCTCTCTAAGTCTCCAATAACAAAATAAACATATAGTTTTCTCGATGCATTTGGATTGAAATCTTCAATTTTAAAAGAGACTTCGAGGCATTGTGTGTTATGTGGTCGACGTGATAACATAGATTTCCGAATAAAGTTTATTAAACTTTCGGTTAATATACTTGATGTTGTGTCATCCATATCATGATAAGTGAGATAGAAGTTAATCATATTTCTGAAGATAGTGTTATTTACTTGAAGTATTTGATCGGTGCTAAAACAGATTGTGTAGTTGATGTTCTATTCCATCAAAACCATATTTTTCCGTCAAAACTATAAATACTCGTTTTCCCGCCAAAAGTGCAAAATCAAGTTTTTCGTTAAGACCGCAAAATCTTGTTTTCCCGTAAAAAAAATATAAAATCGCATTTTTCCATCAAAACTTTGTTTTCCGGCTAAAATTGTAGAATTGCATTTTTCGTCAAAACTTGGAAAATTGTGTTCTCTTTAAAGCCGCAAAATATTGTTTTCTGTCAAAATTGCAATCGTGTTTTCTCGACAAAACCGATAAACCACATTTTTCTACCGTTAGACACATTTAGGAAGACTTTCCTAACTTTAATAAATTTAGATACCCGTAAGACATATTTAGGAAGGATTTTCTAACTTTAATAAATGCTATTTATGAAAAAAAGTGAGCGTATGGGCTATTTTTGAAAAATAAACTTTTTGTGCTATTTAAGAAAATTGCCCTTTAATGAAACTCTCAGTTTTTTTTTTTCATCTAACTTTTATTACCAAACTGGTCAAAATACAAGGAGAAATACAAGGTAGAATACGAGGTGTAATACTAAACTGGCAAGAAATTATATGATAGTGCAATGGATATATATATATATATATATTCTATTAGAAATTTATGTTGTAATAAAAGTGAGTTGTGTTGTAGATTGTTGTATTGTTCTTTCTATTTATAGATTGTTGTAGAATCTCTATTGCAGTTTTTTGTTTTTATTTTTTGTATATTGTATTCAATTATTTAGTGTAGTTGGATTTTTTATTTTATTTTTTGTTGAGAAGTTTTTCCTTCAAATGTAAATGTGTAGAATGAAGGTATCTCAGCCCTGAAAATTTTGGGACTCAGGACGGAAATACGGCTATGGGACGAAAACAGAAAATTAGTGAATTGGAAAATAATTTTCAAAAAGAAATATGATATAACATCCTGGGAAATTTTAGAATGATTTGAAAAAAAATATATAGAATTTTCAAGTTTTTCATTTTTGAACGGGTAATTCGGGTACACGATCTAATACTCATTCCCTTCCCATACCCGTATTAATAAAATAAATGATTTCAAATGCATAATTATTTTAAACGGGATAGGGAATGGGAAGAAAAATTTGGGACGGTACAGGAGGGAACGGGAAACCCGTTCCAAAATTTTCAGGGCTCCTGATGAAAAAACTTTATTATATGTTATAAGATATCACATTTATTTTTTCTATAGTTATGTAGTTAATTATAATTTTTTTGGTTATTAAATATAAAGTACACCTATTATTAAATTAAGAACAACAAAATAAAGAGATGAATTAAGATTATAATTATGAATTACACATTTCAATTTTTTTATATATTTATGTTTTTTTTTTAAATTTATTTTTCTTTAAATGTAGGTGACACATCACCTGCCACATGTCAGCATTTCAAAGCTCATTTCTAAAAAAAATCTTACTTTATTATAATAGATAGATTTGAAAAGGGACTAGTGTTAGTGTACATAATATGATTGCATCATAACATTACTTTTAAAATCTAACACTGTCTCAATCAATCATTACTAGCTGCGTAGAGTGTACTCTGTTTTTTTGTTTTTCATCAATACAGATACAAAATCATAACAATCAATTTTATCACATCTTTATATGATTTTAATTTATGAAAAGAGAAAAAGAAAACCAATAATTATCACACAAGTCTTCCTCATTTGTCCGTTATGCAATTTGCAGACATTTCAACTCAAAAGACCAGTTGACTAGGAAAGACTTGAGGAAAGCTAGAAAGACCGTTAGTAGAGTCAACGACCCAAATCACACTCTTTCTAGCTTTCCTTAAGAATTCACTTGTTATATTAAGCTCATTAGATTTAATGGTTCCAAGGTAGAGAGTACTAGAGAGTCAAGAGAGAATGGATAAGAACAATACAAGAAGCCTTGTGAAAAAAGCAGCTTTTGCAATGGTTTTAGCCGCCCTGGTGTTGATGGAAAAGCCTACGGTTCCCGTATGTAACATCGACACAACCAGCTTGGAGAAATGTCGTCCAGCCGTCACCGGAAACAACCCACCGCCTCCAGGAAACGAATGCTGCGAAGTCCTCCAAGTTGCTGATCTCAAGTGCATCTGCAGATTAAAGTCTTTTCTCCCCATTTTAGCGACTTACCCATCTAAATTCGAGGCTCTTCTGACAAAGTGTGGTGTTACAACAATCCCTCCTGCTTGCCAAGGTAAAATCAAAGCACCACTAGCTTAGTAGGATTTGGATATTAAGTAAAGAAAGAAAGAGAGTCTTACGTTTATTTTGCTGATGTTTTCGTATCGCTGGAGACAAACCGCTATACCACAGACTTTGCGGTTTGAATTATACAATATATATAGATCTTCTGATTCAAATAAATCACAATCTTGCAATGATCTTCGATCACCTTGTGTATATAGAAGAACAATGTTCTATACATTAAAGAAAACGATAAAACACTGGTTCTTCACTACATCAACTATCCAAGAAAAAAAAAACTAACTCCATAACTCAGCATGCCTTCCCTGCGGAGAACCTAAATCACAAAGTGCAAAAAGAAGAAAAAAAACAAAGAATTATTCGCTTACATGATGAGTATATAATTCACAATTCTGGCTTTGAAACCTGAGTAGTAACTTGCGGTAATAACGGAGGGTATACCTAGCATTCCGGTTGATTTTCTCGGCGAGGTCCGCCAAAGATAGGCCTCATGTACGTGTCGTCGAACTTTCTCCAGTAGCGGTGGATAGTGTAAACAGGTTGTTCCATCAGAAGAGAGATGCTATCTTTAGCTATGTTGAAGTTGGTTGAAGCAGACTCGTCAAAGGAAAGAAGAGGAAGCGTCGCATCTTCCCTCGGCGAACCCGGCGCGGTGTGTTTACCTCTGTTTCCGGTGCTGTGATTTGCATCATCATCATGAGGAAGCAGATTGTTGACAAGTGGCTTCGTGAGGAAACCAAAGACCTGTTTCGTTGCATTTCAAGAAGAAAGACAGCCTTTTGATTCTTCTTACAAAGAAAACTACGAGCAGGGATATATACTAAGGAAGTAGAAGTAGTGTTTGCTTTACCAGTGTAGTAAAGAGGACAACGATAGTGGTGTTGGTGACCATGGCAGCATTCAAAGGATCCAATGTAACACCGGAGTATGTGAACTTGGCACATCAAACATACATACCGAAATGAGATATAATGAACATATCACAAATCCAAATGTAAAAGCATTTTCCAAAGAGCAAAAACCTGCTTGAAAGCCAGAGCAATTGAGACAGCACCTCGCATAAGCCCCGCCCACCAAATAATCACCTATAAAGTATACAGAAGGCAAACTTCAGCAACTTTACCTCTCTCAGACACCATTACTTTTTAAGATTTTTTTAGTCGAGATGTAGTGTTTCTGATAATGTAACTAAACCTGGTGCTTGAATGTGATAGTCTCGCTTCTTTCAGTGTTTCTATTCATGAAGTTTGTTAAGACCGAGAGTGGAAACACAAACGCTGCTCGTCCAAGCAATACTAATGCGGTTATGACACTGGAGACACCCAAAGTACCCCCAACGCTGCAAGAAGAACATTAATGTTGTTACAAGTCTTCATTTGTGTGATAGAAGAGATTTCAGCAACTGCATATAACCACCACAGCTTAGCTTGCGGCTAAGACGAGGTTCATATCATAATGCTGTGCATTGTTTTGACACTTAAGCTGCTATTTGGATAAGACTTAATACCTTAAGCTGCTTGTCTTCCACTTCGTAAGATCAAGAGCATCTGTTCCAACATATAGAAATATGAATGTCTCCGCAATAAAGGACAACATCGCAAATACATGCCTGCAGAACAGAGATGGACAGTCAGACAAAACCATTTCCTGCTATTGAGACTCCAGAGAGAAAACAAATAATTGTCTGAGACAATGCCTTGAAGTGATTCTTGAACTCTCTGTCACGTTATATGATGCATAATGCGACATTAATACGCCACAGAAGAAAACAGTGAGAATCCCACTTAATGAGAAGAGCTGCAAGAAAGTAACTACATCGAGTCAAAACAGAGAAATGCTGCATTTAAAATTTTGGATTAAACTCTAAACAGTAGGAGACCAGTCTATGATTCAAGTTGCCAATTGCAGTAATGGAGATATTACCTCAGCCAACATATATGAAAGGTATGCCATTAGAACCATGATCGCGAGTTCCCGTGTAGTTGAATGTCTGTCATAAACCATATGATAACGAGATCAATATAAAGGGACATCTTAAGCATACAACTGAAAAAATGGACAACAATTGTCTTAAGGTTGAGATGAAAAAGTTGAAACTTTGGTTTACCTTCCAAAATACAAGGTTTTAAGGACAAAAGACGTTATTAGCCCCACCTGCAAGACATTCACAGTTTCCAAGAGAAGTCATGATATGCTTCAAAAACAGAGTAAAAATATATATAAGCCAACTCAATAGCTTACCGCAATTCCGAGGATTGTGCTTGTGGAGAAGAGGTACAAAAAGTTTCCGAATACACGCAGAGCCGTCCAACCGTTGAGGCTTTCAAAGTGAATCTTTTGCACGGCGTTGAACAGCACAACCGAGGTTGCATCGTTCACTACTCCTTCTCCAAAGACTAAGCTGTATAGCAATGGTGTTTCATCTTGATGGAGAATCTGTAAAAGTTAAGATGCAATGTAAAAAAGAACTTTTTATATAAACAATCTCTAGAAGAAGGAATCTTAGGACATATAATTTTTTTTAAAAATCAAGAACCTGTAGAGTGCAAACAGTATCAGTTGACGAGAAGATCGTTCCGATGGCTGAATCAAGACAAAAAAAAAAACATTCACTAACCATCTCAACAAGAGATTGAAAGAAGAAATAGTTCGATGACAAAAAAAAAAAAAAAACTGATAAAAGCCAGCGAGAGATCTCACCAAGATAGTCTCGAGCACTCAATCCTTTAAATCCCAACTTGGGAAACAGCCACCAAGTGCCTTGATCAGATTATAAAAGAAAAGAAAAAAGAGATTGCAGAAACTCAGATATGATTGAATTTGAAACATGGTCGTTCAAGTCATCCAAGATGTGATTACTGTCAAAAAAATTTACCAAACGAAATAATGACAGTGGAGATGAAAACACCAATCACACCAAACGACATGATGGTTAGAAAGTTGTGGAAAAACTTCTTTTTCTTGACCTGGAATCTGCCAACAAACCAAAAAAACTTTCACTCAATCTCCATAGGATAGTGCAGAATCTCATCGACATAGTAACCGATCCAGAGGAAGCTTACCCAGCATTGAAAATGATTGGAGGAAGAAGGTATATGAAGAAGAGTTCCTCATCGAACACCAAAATGTGAGCTCTCTTTCCTTTACTAATAAGCAATATAACCGTTCCTGATACTGCTCCCTGTTTGTAACAGAACAATCAAATAGTGACAAAAACTGTTCTTAAGGACCAAAATACTAGACCCATTACTGTTGAAAAGAAAAGCCCAAAATTATGGAAGCTCAAACAAAAAAAAAGGTGTAATTTCCTGCGTTCCAAGAAACGCTATACCAAAAAAAAAAAACATTTTATCCAAATTAGGAGATTTTAAGTTTCACTGATATTAAAAAAAACTCTCTTTTACTCTCTCGGAGCCAAAAACAAAACGCCATTAAATCATAACACGAATTGGCGATGTAGATTAAAAACAGAATCCCAAAATTAACTTGCTTACAACTAAAATGGCGGTGATGGATTCATTGACCCATCGATTCTCTTCGAGCAAGTGGCCAATAATTAAACAGAGGCAGAGGATAGCGATGAACACCGAGATTGGTATCACCTGAGGATGCTCCGTGGCTAGTTTTATCGAAAAGAACTCCGTTAATCCAACACCCATTTCCACGACCCAGGAAAAATGAATACACCTTCGAGAATTAATTGGTTCGATGATTCTAGATCCTTTAACACACCAATCGCAAACCAAAGCAGGCACAGAGAACGAGAGAGAACGAGAGAGAGAACGAGAGAGAGATTTGAACTGCGCTAAAGAAGGCGGTGGTTACAGGTGGCGCTAAATGAACACGTGGCTATCTCAACGTCATCACTCAGACCGAGTAAACGCGAGGGTTTTTGGGGTTAAATTGGGCTAAAAGGCCCAAAACTATGTTGAAAAGCAAAAACCACTAGGAGGTGAATTTGTTAAGATTAATATTTTTATGTGCATTATCCCACGAAATGATTGATACTTATAACAACGAAATGAATACAAATTACTTGTCTATAGAAAATAGGAATGAAAAATGATTGAAATATAGCATAAACAAAATATAGTCCATGTTGTTATTATAAGACTGATATTGAAAATTAACTGAAAGCTAAAAAAAAAATCATTGTTTCTTAAAAACTCGATCCAATTGCAAGGAGAAAAAACGAACACTGATTCATTACAAAAAGTGTTTGGTCGGAATTCTGGATTGCCTGGAGGGAAGAATGGGTCCACCGTCCACGCACGCGGCACGTGACCGTTTCTTTTGCTCGTCTTGGATGATGTCATGAGTCATATATGACTCAGTGACCAATATTGCCACGTGTGATCATGACGACCATATTGTGGGACCTGCCATACTTTCTATCAATCATCCACCGCCATCTCAGCCAAGAAAACCTCTCCTATAAGTTTTATCTCAAATACTAAATTAAGGCTTTGAATGGGAATACAGATTTAATGCAGTATAAATGCAGTCCATTTAAAAAGCAGATCCATCTGTATTTATATACCATTCATCATTTTTATTGCAGAACAAAAAGTAATAATATAATAATAAATATTTGCATGCAGATAAATACTTGAGTAAAAAATTTGATCTGCAGAGGAAATATGGGAAGGGTCTTGGCGCATTTAAGTTTTTTTTCTCTCTCTCTATTAATTGTTTACAAATAATCTCATTATCTTTAACTTTTTTATTTACTTTCAAATCAAATAAATTTTTTTCAAAAGAAATGTTTAATTTATTTTTTCGTTTTTCGTGTAATAATTTATTTTGAACCTATTTTTTAGTCATATATAAAATATTTTTTTATTTATTATTGTCTATAAATATTAATAAAAATTATTTATATTTATTTTGCATATTAAATTTATAAATTCTAAATTCTCTTCAGTTTAAGATATATTTTATAATTTCTATTTCTTTTTTTATCAACAGTTTTATATTAATTATCTTTTGATAAATATCAATAAATATAATAATCTTTACATTTTAAAAATAATATGGATATATTTAAACATCGTTTAAATATATTTTCAAAAATAATAATTCAAAACTAAAATTCCAAACAACAAATAAAAATATTGCAAATACATTATGCAAAATCCAGAAAATATTATAAATATATTATGGGAAAAACAAATATTTTTATTTTTAAAAATTCTTCTTAAATCTCCTTCTTAACACTTGTAGATCTGTTTTTATTTTATTTTTCTATTAACTCTAAATTAATTATAAATGCTAATTTTTTCAATTTATTACTCACTTTCATATTTAACAACCAAATCTATATATCTGAAATTTTGTCTAATTTTAAATATATTTTCTTCTTTATTTTTGTGTAATGTTTTTGTATTAATTAATTATTATAAATTATTAAATATTAATAAATATAACAATATTTATACTTAATAGAGATAATACATTTTTATATAATTTGTTTGCAATCACTATGTAGTATTATGCATTTTTTATAATATTTTGTTTGATAATATTTAAAATTTACTTGTATTATTTATTGCATTTATATGTATTATATTTTTTTTTTAAATATGTGAGTTACATCATTTTATATTTTTATACTATTTAATATAATATAATTATTTGCAGATCTGCATTTTTGATCTGCATCACCATTCGAAGCTTAAATATAGATATCTAATACTATTTTTTGGATATATTACATGCAGTTAATAAACATATATATATATATATATATATATATATATATCATTTCATTTAATTTTATATAAAGTTATAAGATGGATATTGTGGATTTTAGTAAAATTTGAGATATAATTTATTCAGCTACCTTTAATAATTGGATGCGGTTGGGAAAAAAAAAACTGTTTTGGACATTCTACAACCCTCCTAACTATTACTATTATCTTTTGTGCAAAACTGCAAACCAATCCTCCTGATTATAGAACCTAACTGTTGACAAAGGTGTACCTTTGCAATTGCATGCATTAGCATTATGGCAGTGCATGCTTGATGCTTATAGTTTAGCTGGTTTTGGAAACAAGTAGATCGTAGTAAAGAAACAAGTAGGTCGTTCTAAATGTAGAACGCAACAACTACATTAAAATAGTGGTAAAAAAAAACTACTTTAAAATACACAAAAATATAGTCTACCAACTTTATAAGAAAACCAGAAATCCCATATAGTATAGTTTAGGGGTGGGCGTTCGGATTATTCGGATACAATCGGATCGGGTCTTTCGGGTATCAGATTTTCGGGTATAAAAAGATGGGATTCATTCGGATATTTATAATTTTTGGATCGGGTACGGATCGGTTCTAATCGGGTTCGGATCGGTTCCGGATATCCGAATCACTCAAAATTTATTTAAATATTTTTTTACAAAAATTCAAATATTTTATATATTTCAGTTATTTTGTTGAATTTTGCCAAAAAAAAATATTTTAACAAATATAACTAAAATTTTTTCGATATTTTGATTATTTTAATCTAAAATCTAATATATTTGATTTATAATTATAATTTTAAATATTTTAGTTATTCGAGTTTAACTATAAATTATATTTTTAAGTATATAATTATATTTCAGATATTTCGGATACCCATTCGGTTCTCGGTTCGGTCAAGGTTCGGATCCGGTTCTTCGAATATAGAAGTATAGGACCCATTTGGGTTATTATGCAAGTTTCTGTTCGGTTCGATATTTTTTAGTTCGGTTCAGATCGATTTAGTTTTTTGGGTCCGGTTAAAATACCCATGCGTAGTATAGTTTACCAAACTTATAAGAAAACCAGAAACTTTGGGATCAAAATCTATTATAATTTTCATAACTTGTAGAAGAACCAGATATTTTTACTATATAAGTAAGATGTCAAGTAGTCTAATCAACTTTCATATGAGTTACAAAAAAAAATTGAATTTTCACAAAATAAATCACATGAAATTTCTTGACAAAAAAAAAATCAAATGAAATTTAAACTTTTTCAGATAAAAATTTAACAGTTCTTTTATTTGTGATAGCCGGTGGTCGTTGATCGTTTTACTCGCAACATTGATTCCGTCTGCAAAGACTTCAATGCATTAATTTATATCAAGACATACAGTACGTGTAAGTTATAAAACAGAGATTTTTTGTTGTTAAAAAAAAAAAGAATATTGCCAACTAGATATATAAAAAAGACAATTAAATAGAAAAAATGTTTTTCTTTTCAAGTGGAAAGTGTTTCAAAAAAATGAAAAAGTTGGAAGGTCTTATTGCTTTCCCATTTAAATAATCAACGATCATATAAATTAGAATCCCAAAAACCCAAAAAGCTCTTTCCTCTCTCTCTCTCTCTCTCTCACAGTGAATCTCGTTGGTGAAGTCGCCGCCGGTGAAACTCAGGTTTACCGATGACATACATGCGAGATAATCCAGCAATGGTTGGGTTACGAGCTTCCAAGTTTCTACTATTTGCTCTCATTTTGATCCAGTTGCTAGCTACTCAACTCGTTGCTCAAAGATCCAAGTCTCCATGGCAGACACTCAGTGGTAAGTAAGCTCCTTATTCCTTCTATCTCCGATAGATCTCCACTGTGAAATCGGGAAAACAGAAGCAAAACTAGTGAAAGCTAGTAACTCGGACTCGTCCTTCCTTTGTCACTCCGATTCGGAAAAATCGAGGAGAAATTTGGGTTTCCCGAGTTTCATCCAAAGGAAGATCGAAGCCTTTATTATCTCCTTTTTAATTCGGGGGGAAAAATGTGGTCTTTCAAGGAAAGTTTTCAAGATTTTGTTTTTCTAGTATGTATGATCCATTTCTTGAATTACCTTTTTTTTTTTTTGTAATTTGTAGGAGACGCTCCTCTTATCGTCGCTCGTGGTGGGTTTTCTGGGCTGTTGCCAGATTCAAGCCTCGATGCTTACAGTTTTGTATCTCAGACAAGTGTGCCTGATGCTGTCCTGTGGTGCGATGTGCAACTTACCAAGGATGGAGCTGGGATTTGCTTCCCTGATGTGACAATGTCGAATGCTTCTAATGTCCCAGATGCTTACCCTAACCGGAACAGTTCTTACCTGCTTAATGGGGTCCCTACTCAGGATTGGTTCACCATTGATTTCACCTTGAAGGAACTGACAAGTGTTTTCTGTAAGTTTCAACCTCTCTTTTTTTTTTTTTTGGGGGCCTTTTTGCTGCTCAACAGTGAGCTTGAGTGTTCATTCTAATCCATTGGACTATTGGATTCTAGTTCTAGAAAATATTATCATATGTTAATTATAGGTTTATCTTTGTCTCAAGGGTAAAAATTGATCCCGATTGATTTTGACTAGAGTGAGGGATTGGGAGAAATGTACTCAGTATAAAATTTTCTTTGCTTGTATATTTTTTTTTCTTTCTTTCTTACAATTCCTTTTCATCTTTGCAGTGATCAGAGGAATATTATCACGGTCAGAGGCATTCGATAACAACCAGAACGCGATTTCGACAGTTCAAAATATAGCTACGCGATTGAAACCAGCAGGTTTTTGGTTAAATGTTCAGGTAATTCTTATGTCACTTGCTATTATCCTTTTTTCTTTTTTTATCATCTCAGCTCAATCTAACACGCCTGCTCTTTATTCAGCACGACGCGTTCTACGCGCAACACAATCTGAGCACGAGCAGCTTCCTGCTATCAGTTTCCAAGACTGCCATTATTGACTATCTCTCTTCCCCTGAGGTGGATTTCTTTAGGAATATCAGTGGCCGTTTTGGGAAAAAGGGGCCAAAGTTTGTGTTCCGGTTTCTCGAGAAAGATGATGTTGAGGTGTCAACTAATCAGACCTATGGATCTCTCATGGGGAACCTAACTTTCATCAAGACGTTTGCTTCAGGGGTTCTTGTTCCCAAGTCTTACATATGGCCACTCGAGAGCCAATACTTGCTTCCCCATACATCATTTGTTCAAGATGCTCACAAAGCAGGGTTAGAAGTATATGCATCAGGTTTTGCAAATGATTTTGATCTTGCGTACAACTACAGTTATGATCCATTGGCCGAGTACTTATCTTTCATGGACAATGGGGATTTCTCCGTTGATGGCGTGCTATCTGATTTTCCACTAACCGCATCTTCGGCTGTTGGTAAGTGAAAACTTCACACAATGTATGTGTTCTTTTCGTAACCATTTTCACTTTTCCTTTTAAACTTTTCAGACTGCTTCTCCCATCTTGGAAGTAATGCTACAACGCAAGGTATGCGAGTCATTCGTATGCGTTTTAGAGGCTATATTATATGTGTATACTAATGCTACGTCACTATAACTAGCGGTATAAAATTTTCATCTCCTATACGGTTTCATGTCACAGTGGATTTTCTTGTTATATCCAAAAATGGAGCAAGCGGAGACTACCCTGGCTGCACTGACTTGGCTTATTCAAAGGCTATCAAAGATGGTGCTGATATCATCGATTGTTCCCTTCAGATGTCATCGGACGGTATTCCGTTTGCTTAAGCTCAATTGATCTTGGAGAGAGCACGGACGCTTTCGAAAGTCCTTTTAGAAACCGTTCAGCAACTGTTCGTGAGTTCGGCTCACTTGCTGGAATATACAGCTTTAGTCTGGCTTGGTCTGAGATTCAGACCTTGAAACGTAAGTTTCCCATGTAGCTTTCTAAGACCTGTCCTTTTTTCTTTTCTGTTTTTATCTACTAGATGCTATTGAGTAAGCTTTTGTTTCCCCCATCTGTTTGCAGCTGCTATTACGAATCCCTTTAAGCAGGGTTTCAACTTGTTTAGGAACCCGAGGGAGAAAAGTTCCGGGAAGCTTGTTTCACTTTCTGATTTCCTGACCTTGGCGAAAAACCCCAGCTCTCTCGTTGGTGTTTTGATCAGCGTGGAGGTTAAAGTTCTACTCTCGCTTAAACTCGAGACTTTTTATCAATAACGAGCATGAAAGAGATGTTGCAACGACTATGTTTTGTTTCCTTTCAGAATGCATCATACCTGAGAGAGAAGCAAGGGCTCGACGTTGTTAAAGCAGTTCTAGATACACTCAAAGAAGCTGGTTACGGCAACGCGACAACAACAGCCACCACGAAGGTAATGATTCAGTCAACAAACAGCTCAGTCTTGGTTGACTTCAAGAAACAGAGCCGGTACGAGACGGTGTACAAGGTCGAGGAATCGATCCGCGGTATCCTCGACTCTGCGATCGAAGACATCAAGAAATTCGCCGACGCTGTTGTCATCAGAAAACAATCAGTCTTCCCAACCAGCCAAAGCTTCACCACTGGACAAACCAATATAGTGGAGAGGCTACAGAAGTTTCAGCTCCCGGTTTACGTTGAACTGTTCCGGAACGAGTTTGTTTCTCAACCGTGGGATTTCTTCTCCGATGCAACCGTAGAGATAAACTCGCATGTTACTGGAGCTGGTATCAACGGAACCATCACTGAGTTCCCTCTAACAGCCGCGAGATACAAAAGTAAAGTGAAAACCAAAAGAAGTCTCAAAAGGTTCTTATAACATTTTAGAGTTTTGATTGTTTTTGATGTTTGCTCTCAGGGAACCGGTGCTTGACCCGCAAAGACCCGCCTCCTTACATGATCCCGGTTCAGCCCGCTGGCCTCTTAACCATCGTGAGTCCTAATGCTTTACCTCCAGCGCAAGCACCAAACCCGGTTTTCACAGATGCTGATGTCACTGAACCACCACTACCTCCGGTCACAGCCAGAGCCCCAACCACCAGCCCTGGACCTTTATCAACCGATGAAAAATCTCCTAACGGACAAACCCGAGTCGCTTTATCTCTTCTTCTTTCTGCGTTCGCTACGGTTCTTGCTTCTCTTCTACTTCTGTGATCACATTGATCCGATCACCCGCTAGTAGGATTTCTTTGTGAGATTGACCGAGTTCTCAATAATTTTTTCCTTCCTAACAGTTCTTGGGATTCTTTGCAGTGATGAGTCTCTGTTGGGGTTTTGTTTGTTCATATATTCTTCGTTATCTTTGTAAAAGTTCTGGCAACCAAAAAAAAAAAGGAACAGGTAAAATTCTTGGACGTAAATTTGTATTATGGGATTTCACATGTTCTTGTAACATTATTTACTGTAACGGTCTTTAAAACTCTTTTAAGTGTTTTCTAGTATTTATTTATCAGAGTATCTTCTTTGAACACAATATGTTTAATGGTTTTTTTGTCATCCAAGATTTTAAAATTTCCGTCATGTTTCTTATCCTCTGGAGAGAGGAAGAAAATATGAAAATAGAAGAGACTGTCCTTTACTTATGGAGAAGAGACTCTTGGTTTGAATCCATTACAATTTGTTGCAATCTTGATTTTAGACTTTTTAGTTGTTGGAACCAGATGACAAATCAATTTGTAGCTGTAAAATCACATGCCCAATTTTTATATATATAACTTTGTATATTGAACGTGTTTGATCCATCCCATTATTATTTTAATACAACCGAAGTCAAACAAACTCATTGGCGACTGCGAAAAAAAAATCAGAAAAGGAAGATCCAGAGAGATGGAGGAAGAAGTCAAGAACTTCAAGGCCTGGGTTTCAGCAATAATCTCCATATCTTATTGTTACTACTTATCAACCAGAATCAAATCTGGAGTCTTTCGATTACTCTCTGTTCTTCCCGTTTGTGTTCTGTTTCTTGTTACTCCTCTGTTTTTCTCAACTGTTCATTTCTCTGGCTCCATTGCATTTTTCCTCTCATTTCTCGCTAATTTCAAGCTCATACTCTTTGCCTTCGATCGAGGTCCTCTCTTCCCACATCCACCAAATCTCTCCTTATTCATCTGCTTCACTTGCTTCCCAATCAACACTCGAGAAATCCCTAAATCTCAAAATCATTTGCCCAAATGGGTTTTCGCCATTAAAGTTGTCATCTTTGATGGGTTGCTATATGTTTATTGTCAATATTACAAACAAAACCCGCCTCAGATTGTGCTGTTGGGTCTCCACTCTCTGCATATTTACTTAGAGATTGAGATCATTCTGATGGTGGTCAAAGTTGTCGTCTTTATTTCTCTTGGGTGCGACCTCGGGCCACATTCCAACGAACCATACTTAGCCACATCTCTCCAAGACTTCTGGGGTCGCCGGTGGAATCTCATGGTTCCGGCGATTCTCCGACCTGCGGTTTACGCTCCAGTACGGCAAGTCGCTGAACGGAAACTGAGCTCCGATTTGGCTCAGTTTCTAGGGTATTTGGCCGCGTTTACCGTTTCTGGCGCAATTCACGAGCTGATGTTCTTCTATTTAACACGCGAATTGCCTACAGGAGAAGTTACTATGTTCTTTGTCTTAAACGGGGTTTGTACCGCGGCGGAGATGGTCGTGAAGAAGAAGTTTGCAAGGAGGCGGTGGAGGATGAGTACGGTTGCGTCGCGGCTGCTCACGGTCGGGTTTGTGGCTGTGACTGGTGGTTGGCTGTTTTTCCCTCCGCTTGTAAGGAGGGGCATTATCGAGAGACTTGCTAACGAAGCCTTGTTGGTCAACGATCTTAGAGGACTTATTAGATCAGGGTTTTTGATTGATTTTGCTTGAAATTTGAAAAATTTAGATTTTGTAAAAGAAAATTTGTATCTTGCGACTTTCTAAAAAATTGTTTCTTGTTTAGTCAAAAAGTAAAAACCTTTGAGTTTACGTTTTCAAATTTATTAGGAGCAAACCGTGAGTGAATTCAAATTCAAAAGCCCAAAATAAAATAAAATGGGCTTTCGCCTAAAACCCAAATAGATGAAATAAAACTATACCCGTTTTTGCGTGAACAAGTGAAAAAGAAGCCACCGGAAAATACAAGAGAAATACAATTGAATCAGGGATTTTCAGATCCTCCGATGAAGCTTTCGGGAACAACGACGAGAGAGATTTTCTGGGGATATTTCTTCGTGATTATTGGTTTCGTTTCATTCTTCGGATTCTTCTTCGCAGCCATCGCTTCGAGTTTGTTTCCGCTCTCTCAAAATTCTTTAATCCAAGCTATGGAGAAGGATAGGTATTACTGCTTCTTGGTCCCCTTGACTCTACCGGTTATAATGGTTGCTGTCTACTTTCATTGGCTTAGCATGAAGCTCTTCAAGCACGCATGATACATCGATCACCAGTTTTGAGGATCTATTCTTTAGGACTGTGAGTTCAAATTTCACTCTCTCTGGATGACTGACATTCATTTCTGGGAAACCGAAAAGCAATAGATGTGAATTCGTGATTCAATTGAGAGAATTTTTGTACCATGATGGATTCATATGCTGAATGGATTGTTCCGTGGAGGAGAAGAATTCGATAACTTGCATTTGATGAGTGTTTCTGCATTCTAGAGTTTGATGTAACCCCGATTATATTATTTTGTTTAATTTCTGTGATTACTGCAAAATTAGGGTTTAGAAAACTATGGAAGAGCTTCTCTGGAATGTATTGCACTGAGTGACTGTTAAAGATCAATAAAATCTTCCACATTGCTCAAAATGGAGAAGTTAACTTTTGATTGTTTATGGATATCTTTTTCGTAAGTAAGACTTTAGAGTCTTATATACTTTCATAGGACATTAAAGTGAGCTTCATGCTTTAACATTATAGTTTTGCTATTCTCTGAACAATCCTAGTGATATGTGTCTCAATGTTTGTAACAAAAGATTATGAAATAGCCCATACGATCACAGTTTTCGATCCAGTGGCTGAGTATCTGTCATTTGTGGACAATGTAGTTTTGACTGCAGTCACATAATTTGCTGGTTATCGTGGACGGAGATTGTACAGTCTTTTTGTCATTGATGAGGTGATAACCGAATTGTCCTTGATCTGTTCTGGGATTTTGTAATCAGGATCTCCAAGATTGTCATCATCATCAGTTAAATCTGTATCAATCCAAGATGTCCACTCTACCTCGCTATCCGTATCTTCATCCCACGACAGATCTCTCTTGCTTTGCATGTTGTTAACTTTATCAACTAATCTTAAGAGAATCTGGTGGTTTAACACTTCATAGTCCCTGCATTCCATTAAAGAGTATAAAGATCAGCTTCTGAGTTTTGATTTTGTTCAAAACACATCCATTTTGTGCATTTGATCATACATACCTGTATGTGAAAGCAGCATGAAGAAGCTGAGCTGAAGCAAGAACAGCAAATAAAGACCTGAGAATGTTTATAACCCATGCTCGGTGTTCTGCATCATTCACGAAACGCAAACTTGCCACTTCTAATGCTAAGGTAACGCACAAACCTGCATCAGCGAAATGGAGAAAATGTCTGTTAAACTACTGAATCCTACTTTTACAATTTTTTTGTGGTATGAGAAAGAGATATGGGATATGATACTTACCAATGTATAGCCTTGGCCTTATGATATAAGTTTGTTTTGTACTTGTAAACATGTAGATGACAAAGACGGACAAGAAGTAGATGAAGAAAGCTTTTATCACCCGGGACTCGAGAAGCATCGCATTGTGCAAAGCAAATAGCTTATCAAGAGCTACAAACATGTTTGCCTGTTTCGCTTCAAACGCTTCCTGCAAACACAGATTTGTTAGAATTGGTTTTCTCCGATCTTGCTTTGCACGCTTTTAAATTTTTGTTAAGGTTTGGGTGACTTACCTGAGCTGCCAACATTGATTTTGAGTTCTCAAACAGGTGATCGTGAACCTGTTGAAGCTGTTCTTGCCTCTTTGCAAGATCTTCTTGTTGCTCCTGACTAAACTCCACAAAACCTTGCAAGGTACTCCTACTCTCTTGCAGTGCCTCGCTCTGAAACTGGGTAAGAGACTGAAGATTATCAAGAGCCACAGATTGTCCGTCTAAAAGCTTCTGCTGTTTATCCAGCGTAGTGTTAGTCATGTTTCCGATGACATTGGTTGTATTCTCCAAAGAAGTCATCTTCTTTGACATTTCTTGTCCAAGTGCATTTATCTCTCCTTCGATTTGCTTTGTATCGTTTCTCAGCTTATCTACTCCTTCCTTGACGTTAGCAACCGTATCATTGACCATCTCCATTCCAGCTTTCATCGTTTCTCCCATCTTCTCTTGACCTTCCCTTAACGCCAACTGTGTCTCTGCAATGCTCTTTTGCTCTTGATAGATTTCTTTGGCTTGTTGAGACACTCCACTCACTTGAGTCTCTATCGTGTTTGTCGCATGAGCCACGTTCTTAACCACAACACCTATTGACCCTACAGATTCATGAATCATGCTCGTGCTCTGCAATAGAACATCGGATTTACTCCCTAGAATATCCAGTTTCTCTTCTGTATCTTGGGCTGAGCTCCTCAAATCATTCACAAGCCTCTCTATTTCATTCTTGAATGCATGACTCCTGCCACCACAAAAGTAGATTGAGAATCCACTACACACAATCCAAAGTTAAAAAAAAAAAAAAAACTGAAAACATGGAAGTTTCTTACTGTAATTGTTGGCAGATGGTGTTGGTCTCAAGCATGAATTCGAGATAGATCTTGTGCTCATGATCATCTAGCTTCTTGAGGCAACTCATCATTGTTGATTTGTCATTACAAGTGGGAAAATCAGGTCTTCCCGATTCCTTCTGGAAGCAATCGCTCAAATGCCAAGCAAAACTCTTCCTCTGTTCTTCTGTGGCAACCATGTTCTTGCAGCCAGACAAGAGGTAACCATATGCATTTTGCCAGCAACTGTTTGGACCTACAAGCTTGTTTCTGGCGTCTTCAAGTAATCGAACCGCCTTCTGGTCACTGAAAACTTCTATGGAGAAGTCTGGATTGGATTTGATAGACCTAGAGAAAGAAGAGTCTGTATTTTCTGAAGAAGAAGAAGAAGAAGAGAACCATCCCCAGCTGTGGCATATTATTGAAGAATCTAAAAGTATGATCAATAGAAACAGAAGAAATCTTCTGCTAAAACGATCCATTCAATCGGGTTTTAAGGTTTTTCTTTTTCTTTTGTGTTCCCTTTTGATCTTCTTCTTCTCGATGAGATGTGTGATTGATTCACCTAAAAAAAACAAAAATCAAAAGAAACAGATTGTTACGTTATGAAAATCTTATATATATTTGAAAACTTGGAGCGCAAGCGAAGTAAATCCCTTGAATTTCCCATGCGAAAAATGGTAGTTATTTTCCGTGGTATCGTCATTAATAAAGATAACAAATAAAAAGGATTATTAACAAATCAGTTTGCAGATTTAAAAGGAAAAAATAAAACCCATTAGATTCATCGTTTCAGGGGTTAGAGAAACATCTTTTTTTCTAAAAAAAAGGTAAAAGGTAGAAATTCTGTATCCACTCTCCTTTTCGTTTTCTGAGATTAATACATGCATTTTAGCCAAAACAAAGATAAAAATAAATGCATTTTAAGTCGTATCATATACGTTACCCTAAAAGAAAATAGAAACTAAGAAATAAGATTGAATAATTGTCTTAAACACACAGGAAAACTACAATCAATTTATTTTTCCCTCGAGCTTACAGAGAACAAGAAAATTACATGATAAGATATAGATTCAGAGTCTCAGACGATATTGGAGAGAAAAACTAAAGAAAAGAAAAAAAACCAAAAATAGTTATCTTACTTTTGAATTAGAGAAGAAGCACTAAATTTCATTACAGAGTGGCAAAACAAATTAAGGTAACAACCCTATTGCATGAAACAAACATTTTTGCTTCATCATAAGGTTTCAAAAAGTAATTGAGGATTAGACAGTAATACAAGATTAAGCAAGGCTTATCTTACCAAGACAGAGAAATTGCAGATTTCTGAGTCGGCGATTTGGAGTAAATGTTGTTATCTTCGAGAGAGAGACAGGAATTTATAAAGTAACTGAACGTGTTTGACAAAAAGAGAAGGAAACGTTTGGCGAACGTTTGGTTTATTTCCGGTTTGACTTGATTTTTGGTATGAAATTAATTAATTTCGGTTCGGTTTTATTTGAATCTGGTTCAATATATATTATTATTAGATTAGTCAAAAAGCAAAATGCCAAAACAACAGAGAGAAAAGAGAGGATTCATGGAATTATCTGCTTTAATAAATCGGCACCTTTGCAAAATTCCGATTCTTCTTCACGTCTTTCACCCTGAAGAATTTCCCGGCGAAACTGCCGGTGAAGATTTCTACCGAATCTTTCACCGGCGTTTGATTTTCCTTCAGTATCGAGAGAGAGAAAACCCATGGAAATATAAAAATAGAAAGTCCAGTTCCATCCATCGCCTGTAGAGAATCTCTCTCAAAACCGCAAATCAAGGGAACGAGAGAGATGAGTAAGCGGAATCCACGGATTCTGAAGATATTCCTCTATATGCTACTTCTCAACTCTCTCTTTCTCTGCATCTACTTCGCCTTTCACTCATCGTCGTCGTCTCCGGAGCCACATCCCCATTTGCGACCGCGATTTCACGTCTCCGTGAACAACCAGTCGGCGATTCAGAAGCCGTGGCCGATCTTACCTTCCTACCTCCCATGGACGCCGCCGCAGAAGAATCTACCAACAGGCTCCTGCGAAGGCTACTTCGGGAATGGATTCACTCGGAGAGTTGACTTCCTCAGACCGAGGATTTCCAAAGGAGGAGAAGGAAGCTGGTTTCGATGCTTCTACAGCGAGACGCTACAGAGCTCAATATGCGAGGGAAGGAATCTGAGAATGGTCCCCGATCGGATCGTGATGTCGAAAGGAGGTGAGCAGCTAGAGGAGGTCATGGGGAGGAAAGAGGAGGAGGAGCTCCCGATGTTCCGTGAAGGCGCGTTTGAGGTGGCGGAAGAGATTTCACGGTTAGCGTTCAAGAGACAACGCCGCATCGGCGGAGGAGGAGGCAGCGTGGTTTCGCGGCGGCTGGTGAATGACGAGATGCTGAATGAATATATTCAAGAAGGTGGCATCGATAGACATACAATGAGGGATTTGGTGGCTTCGATTCGTGCTGTTGGCACCCAAAATTTCGTTTGCGAAGAGGTTTGTGCTTCTCACTGTTGGTTGTTCTGGTGATTAGATAAGATTGTGTTAATGGTAAACTCTTCTCACGGAATAAGATTGTGTTTTGGTGAAAAGATGCATATTTGGAAAGTTTTTTTTCTTGGATCAAAATCCGTTTTGAACGAATTTGGAATGTCAAATCCATTCAATATATGCAGCAATGAATCACTGACTTACAAAATCTTTCTTTGATTGGATTTAGGTTGTGGTTTTAGAGATTCTTGAAACATATATAATCTTGTTGATTGATGTTTGGCTTGCTTTTGCTTGGCCAGTGGGTGGAGGAACCAACTTTGCTGGTCACTCGATTCGAGTATGCAAATCTCTTTCATACCGTGACAGATTGGTACAGCGCTTATGTTTCCTCTAGAGTCACCGGTTTGCCTAATCGGCCACACGTTGTTTTCATTGATGGACACTGCACGGTACGTTCCTCTTCTTGTTCAAGATCATGATATCTCCATGAGCAGAGAAATTTCAGTTTCTCGCCAACTATCTTTAGACTTGATTATTGGATTTGGAATCTAGTAGGAGTCTCATGTCCATGTTGTGAACCTTTTTTTGCAGACGCAGCTAGAAGAAACATGGACAGCTTTGTTTTCCGGAATCAGATACGCAAAGAATTTCAGCAGACCGGTTTGTTTCCGCCACGCGGTTCTTTCACCATTGGGATACGAAACCGCGCTTTTCAAGGGCTTGACCGGAGAAATAGACTGCAACGGAGAATCAGCTCACAGTCTGTGGCAAAACCCGGACAATAAAAAAACCGCGAGGCTCTCAGAGTTTGGCGAAATGATCAGATCAGCCTTCGGGTTTCCAGTCAACAGGCACCGCTCATCAGAAAAACCGACGTCATCGTCATCATCATCATCATCAACCTCTGTTCATAACGTTCTTTTTGTTCGCCGTGAAGATTACTTAGCGCACCCTCGTCACGGCGGTAAAGTCCAGTCTCGGCTCATCAACGAGGAAGAAGTGTTCGAGTCGTTGCACCATTGGGTCGCGTCTGGCTCAACCGGTCTGACGAAATGCGGGATTAACCTTGTGAATGGATTGTTTGCGCACATGTCGATGAAAGATCAAGTCAGAGCCATCCAAGACGCGTCGGTGATCATAGGAGCTCACGGAGCGGGGCTGACTCACATTGTGTCTGCAACACCAAACACAACGATATTTGAGATAGTGAGCGTCGAGTTCCAGAGACCTCATTTCGAGCTTATAGCTAAGTGGAAAGGTTTGGAGTATCATGCGATGCATCTGGCGAATTCACGGGCGGATCCAGCAGCTGTGATTGAGAAGCTACAAGAGATAATGAAGAGTCTTGGCTGCTGAAAAAGCAAGCAAAAGAAATGGAATCGGAATAGCGAGTGAGAGGGTCTGAGTCTCCGGTGACCCGAGAGCTTTCGAGCTTTAGCGGTCACGGGTCACGGGATGTTTTGATATATATATATATATATATATATATATATATATATTTTTTCCATTTTTAGGTGTGTTATTGATGATGTCGAAGTGCTGTAAATTAGCTTTCGCTTTTTGACCCATTAGTTCGAGGCCACATGATGCTTTTTTCTTATTTATTATAATTATATAGTCCTGCTATTTTTTATCATTTACCCATCCATATTTAGATGTATAAAGTGATACATAATTTATCCTAAATTTTCGAAATTTTAAGAGAATTTTAGGAGAACACGGTGGTTGTGAATAACCAATTTAATTGATGTGACATGATCTACAACAAAGAACAAAAAACACAAGAGATTATCTCTTGAAACCCTTTTTTTTTTACAGCAAAGTAACATTAATCAGAGTAATGGTTCAAATAGGTTTGTCTCGTGGATAACCAATCATGAACCATTGTGTTTACATGTGAAAAAACAAAATCTCGAGTTCGCGCCCCTTTTGCAAAAGAATCGGCTCGGGTATTACAAATACGAGGTAAATAAAATAGAAAAAACTCTGAAAATCCAGAGTGCAAATGATTGAATTCTTCTAATTCTGATAGGAGATTTGGCCACTCCTCATCTCCATCAACAAGCTTAACAAGCTGCACACAATCTGTCTGAAAGTGAATAGAAATAAAAACCATAACATTTGAAGGTTTCGAAAAAAAAAAAAAATTTGAAGGTAAAAAACAACCCCAAACTTATAATTACAAAACTTTAAAGAAATCAAACGAGAAAAAAACTTTAAAGAAATCAAACTCTACCCACTGTCTATGACCATATACTGGTAAATATAGATGTTTCAAAACACCTGAAATGAAGGAGTTAAAAGAGATTGAGAATTCTTTTCGAGATGATGAAGAACCAGAAGACTGAGCTCTCCTTGCTTAAGAAATCAGCATTTCAGTGCTGCTCTCTCTGAACAAACAGAGTTTTTCACTGTGGTTTTGACTGAGAACCGAACATTTAATTTTTTGGGATAAAGGTGTTGCAACAGATTTTTTTAGAAAAGAAATCGGAGGGAGAGGGGAAAAGGAAAAAAGAGAAGCCATTGATTAAAAACAGATGAAGAAGAAGAAAAGATGACCAACGAGCTATATGGGTCGATGAATGCATCTTCTTATTTGAACATTTGAAAGAAAAATAGATACCTTGATCTGACCTCTCGGAATTGCCCAGAGATTTTTCCATTGGATTAAGATTTTTTTGGATTTATTTAGTCAATTGCAGAGAGACCTCTCATTTGTGTTCCATCAAAAGTTTCCAATTTGAATAAAAGAATAGTAGCGAGAGTTGCAGTTTGCAGAGAGGATTGCAGAGATGAACTTTCCGATTAGGGGATTTCTTCGTGTTAGATAGAGAGAGAGAAATAGTTTTTTTTTTTTTGCGTTTGTTAAACCGCAAACTTTTTTCCCATGATTAAACACACATAAAAATACATAATCAAGATTAATTACCTTTTTATTTTGTTTGTGTGAATACACTCCACATATCCAACTTTGAATTCGCAACAATCAACCATCTCCTTCTCCTCATCCAGCGAATTCAAAAATAATATAAAAACGTGAGATTTGCATGGGTTAACTTTCACCAATAATATGATTGTATATCTCTTTTTTTCTATTCCAACTTGCAAAATTTACCCTCTCATATCCAACTTTAAATGTCAACTTATCAGCTAGATAAGCACAAATCGCAATATGCCTCTTGAAAACAACCTTAGAAAAAAAATATTTGTGTAAATTGCCCCTATGCTCTTTATGTTGTGCTACATACAACATAAATTTTGTTAGTAAACAACAAACTTTGAGATGATCAAAGAATACAAGCAAATAGAGAAAAAAGCCACATAAAATACTTTTAGATTTCTTGCATACTATAATGTATTTCTTCCATCTCAATCTTTTTCAGCATGATGAGTTTGACAAAACTCATTTCCTCCACATATAGTCTTGCGATCTTTTATCATTTCCCCATATTTATATGTTGAGTTTGCAACAAGCAATAGTCTCTTCATCATCATCCTACGAATCCAAAAAAAAGTCCACAAAATATATAACTACTTTTTTTATCTTTTAATACAAACTCACCATTGTTGATTTAACATAAAAGGGTTTTGAGTATAGTTTTGTTATAAAGCTCTGAATATGTGAATCTTTTCTCTTGTAATTAGACGAAAACTCTGACCGCCATGGTCATAGAAGAAATGGATAAAAAAAAGCGAGAAGAAGATAAAGAGAAAGTAAAGCGCGAGGAAGATGAAGAGAAAGAGAAGATGGGTTTGATGTATCGAGTTATTGAAACTCAAAAACTATCAATTTAAATAATCAAGTGAAATTGTAAATGGCTTTGATGTTAGTATGTAATCATTTATTCGTAAAGTTCAATATAAAAAAATAAAAATAAATAAACAAATAAAAATATTTGTTACTTCTTGGTTTTGACAGATTAATATATATATATATATATATATATTGATTAATTTTTGGTCATCCAAGGCATTCCTCGACGACCTGGCAATGTTTTTTTCATGGGAAAGCTCTTCCTTTTGCATTAACTAGCTCGGGTAACCTTCCAGGCCAGGACTGTAGAGACAGTGTCTCTACATTCCATGTCTCTCACCGGCCAAATTGCCTCCGGAGCACTGGAAGTTGAAGCAGTTACAATTTCTGGATCTCTCCGGCAATGCACTGAGTGGATTCCTTTCCGATCGACACCTGGAGTTGCCTCGCCTTCTATACCTGAACCTGTGCAATAATGATCTCTCAGGTCCTCTTCCTCCTTCATTCATATTGAGCTTCCAAGCGCTGGCTTCTTTGGACGTCTCCCACAATTTTGCCGGAGCTCAGTAAACTCAAACATCTCCACACCCTAGAACTTAGGGGGAATTCTCTGACAAGAGTCCTTCCGCCGCTGTTTCCACTGCCGCTGTCTCCGCCGCCTATAGGAGAAACCAAGGATAGATCAAAAGCTCGATAATACCAACTTGATAGATCCGTTTTTGGAATTTTTTGTTTCTACATAACAAATATTTTGACGCAAATAAATTAGTCATCTCGTCAAAAATTCTATATATGCAATTTTATCTATATGTGCCATGAAAAAAAGATTGGAAGAGAATTTTTTTTTTGAATTAATGTCGTATAAATTTTTGTTTTGTCGTCTTGCGGGGCGATCGGCCCAGTAACTCATTAACCTTATACAGAGGAAAGGAGCCCCACATAGGAGAGGATAGAGTCGAACTCCACACATAAACGCGCTATCAAAATATTTAACAAAACTATTTATTTACCTTGATGATTTGGCATTTTTAATTTAAAAGTTAATATTAATCACTATTTTATTGTTTATTATTAAAATTAAAAAATCTAAAAAGAATATTTGAAAATAAAAGAAATTTAAAAAAAAATAAAAAAACTTCATTTTTCTCAATTAATATTTTTAACATCATTTTCTTTTTCTGTTAAAAAAGATAATGACTTGTTAAATTTAATAATTAATTAAAAAAATCTAATAGTAATTAATTTTTTATTTCAACTATAACTAAAAATCTAGAAAAGATTTAAATAGAAAAAAATAAAACAAAATCATATTTTAGTTAATCTATTTATAAGCAAATTAAGGAATTCAAATTCTCTCAAACATATTTGAAGTTTCTTTAAATCTTAGAAATGAAGACATAAATTTTTCATCCATGAATAAATTATTATATATTTTTTTAAAATACAATAATTTAGTACCAAAATTGGCATGTCATTAACATTATACATAGTGACAAATAAAATATTTAAACTTCCCACCCATGGGAGTTTTTCCTTTTTGGGTCCTGCGTGATCTCAACGTCCATGTTTTGTTTTTATTTAGATGTTTTAATAAAAATAGAAAAATATAGGCGTTGAGATCACGCAGGACTCAAAATTTGTATAAAACCCCAAATAATTTACTAATCCATAGCCATACAATTCTCTCTGTAATTTACTAATTTCTCTACCCCCTGTCTCGCTTCGTCGGCGTATAGCAGTAAGGTTTCTCAGACGCGTTATTACTGTGCAATGATGAAGGGAGCGAAGAGAAAGGTTGGTTCGGAAGAAGGTCGCGAAGTTGCGATTGCGGAGACTCAGTGCGACGATGTGATGATGGCTGAGTCTCAGGAAGAAATCGCCGAGGAGAAAGAGGCCAAGGGACAAGAGGAAGACGAAGAGGATGAAGAAGGCAAGAAACCTGATGATTCCTTAACGACCAAGGAAGAGCCTGAGTACTTGGAGGAGAAGCGTAATTTCGTATATTTCGCTAACCTAAGTTAGTCTAGGATATCTCTTAATTATCATGTCTACTGCTTAAGATTCATCACTGTGATTATAAATGAAGTTGTTTTGTTTTCAGCAAAATTTGTGGAAGGCTGCGTTTCTAGTGGGAACTGAGGTAATATATTTGTTTTTTTTGAGGAATTGAACATCGGATTTACTCTTCTTTGCTTATTATGGTTTGTTAAAATCGTGATGGCAGTGGGAATACATAGACGCACTTTATGAACACAACTGGGATTTCAAGCATCTCGAAGTAAGTTGTTTGGATTGATTATTACATTCTCCAATTTTTCTCTCGTCTATTGTTGACGAGATTCTGGTATTTATATATGTTCAGGAAGCATTGGAGGAAGGAGGAATGCTCTACGGGAAGAAAGTCTTTGTTTTTGTCAATACAGAACGTTAGATTTATGTTTCTTCTTTCTTTTGACATTTTTTGATTAAGTATGCTCTCTCTTCCTTTTTCTTTTAACATTTGATTCTAGCTCCTGTTTTAATTTTCTTTTTCTGCATTTACACAGCTCAGAGTCTCCTCTACAAAGGTGTAAACTAGGTGGCTCTTGTCCCAATAGTTGTTGCTGTAAGTTATTGCTTAAATTCTCTATCAACGTACGGTTATGTTTGCTATCACTGATCAGATATATATTATCTCGTTTCTCTCTCTCTAAATATTTTAAATATGCAGATTGAATCACCCTTTCCCCCTTCTGATAAGATAGGAGTCACATCGGTTCAGAGAGGAGAGGAAATCGTTCCGATGAAGCAGATGAAAATGGATTGGGTTCCTTACATTCCCTTTGACAAAAGGTACCTTGAGTTCCACGTTCATATGTAACAACACATTTGTTGGGATGCCCTAATCTCACTGAGATTATTATTCTTACTTTGGAGATGTTTTACTTTTGCTCTCTTCTTCTTGCAGAGACAGACAAGTTGATAGGATGAACTCTCAGATTTTTACCTTGGGCTGTACTCAGAGGAGGTAAGAGAAACATGTTTCATCAGATGACTTTATAGAGTTAACAAAACATGTGTCTCTAGCCCTATATATATAGTAATTGTTTGAATCTCTACCAGTTTATGTTTAGACTCAAATTTAGCTTTGTACATAATCTGCAGATCTGCTCTTAGACATTTGAAGGAAGATCGTGTTATGGAGTTCCAATACTGCGTTCCTTGTGAGTTTAATTCCTCAACTACCACAATACTAGTTAAATTTTGTAGAGTGAAAACCATTTATTAGCGTATGGTAGTGGATTAGCTGTATGTTTTCCTTGTTACGTATGTGGTACGCAACAACAAAAATCTAACATCTCTTCTTTTCTTTTTTGTTGTAATTTGCAGATTTTTATGACCCATTTAAGGAAGACGAATTTGAAAAGAGTACTGTGGTCCATATATTTTTCCCCTCTGAACCGCCGGTAAGTTTTGTGGCATGGAATGAATGTTGTGTTGGACAGGTCTAGATGATTGTTTTGGGTGTTTTCTTTATAATCAAGCCTTTAATTTTTCTGATTGTGCAGGTTGGGTGTAAATTTGACTGGATGGATGATAGATTTGAGGTGTGCGTTTTGATTTTCTGTTGCAACCATAAAACCTATATTACTTCTTCATCTTGGCAATTTCTCCTTCCTTGTGTGTTCAAATTGCATGCTGAATCTTGAGATGGCTCTATCTCAGGTATTTACTGATGAACTGATTGAAGATGAAGAGTTACTTGCGGAACAAAAGGATGATTTCAAAGTAAGTGTTTAAGCTGTAACACAATTTGTCAGTCTATGTCGCTTGAGTATAGCTCAAGACTCTAATTACCAACTTTCTTCTTGCTTATTTATTTATTTATTTTTATTCTCAGGAATTTGTCATAGAGCGTGTTCGAGCAGCAAGGAAAGCTAGGCAAGAGGTAAAAAAATTGTAAATCGACTGAGATAATGTAATATGCATTGAGTGAAACTGTTTTGGTAAACAAAAGGCTATATTATTAATAATTCTTGCAGGCAAGAGATGCTCGAATGAAAGCAATAGAAAAAATGAGCGAAGATGATAAGCAAGCCTTTCAAAGCATCAAGTTCTACAAATTCTACCCCTCAGACTTCACCACACGTCTCAAGAGTTATCAAGGTAAGAAGTAAAGAAAAAACAAAAACCGGTCTTGGCCAATTTTTTGTTTAATATACAAGAAGAAACAAAAGTGGGTTTTGAATATAGTTTTGTTATAAAGCTCCTAATACAGTATGTGAATCTTCTCTTTGCAGTCGCCGAGAATTAACCGATATTACGGAAATGCTCATCAAGTCCTTTGATATGGAATCTTAACAACCCCATAAATAGCTTTTCTGCTTTTATAAGCCTAGTTTCAAGTTTGAACAATAAAATGTCTTTTTAAATGCTTTTCCAACTAGCAATTGTCAAGTTTCGACTGTTGTTCCTCCTATATCGACATTGTTATTATTTTGTCGAACCCCAATTATTACATGAAATATAAGCAAAGAGATAGATTAGAATAACTTTGACATCTTTCATTTCTAGAAAATGACATTAAAATGGCATTCTAAAATCACATTAAGATTTACACCAACAATTAACTTATAATTCAAATCTCAGCGTTGGCCTTCATTTTATTTTTTGCTAAAGGGTTTAATTGGCCTTCATTTTTTTTTTTTTTTTTGAACATTTGCTAATTGGCCTTCATTTTTGAAAGACAAGTTGTGGAAATCTATCGATGATGAATAAACAAATCGCCCAAAACAGATTCCAATTAATTCAAATAACGTATTTTTTCGACGAAAGCAAATTACCAAAAAAAAAAAAAAAAACCCCTTACATGCATTCTCAACATAGATTGTGTAAAGTATAAAAACCGACCCATGTCCTTTATGTGAAGACGGTGAAGAAGAACATGATTTGCAAAAAAAAACAATAGAAATCTTTTTTCAGCCGAAAAAAATTATATATTTGGAGATGCGGGGTATCGATCCCCGTACCTCTCGCATGCTAAGCGAGCGCTCTACCATCTGAGCTACATCCCCATTTTGATAACTTACAACTTTTCTTGTAAATATCATTGAAGTGCTTTGATTATTCCGATTCTCCTCCATTGAAAGTTCTTCTAATGTACTTTTGGGTCTTATCTTTATTAAGATGTAAAATCCATCGATTACAACTGGATTTACAAACAAAAAGAATGCCAAAGCGGATGTACGTACAACTTCAGTTTAGCTACTAATCTTTTTTAACTGAACAAATATCCAGATTAAGCAGCCTAAAAAGGCTGCTACAAAAGGCCTAATGTTTAAAGTACCGATGATCAAATTACCAATTGAGAGACTATTAAGATTGCAAAATTAGTTCTGGACTTCAGTGGTTATGAAAAAAAAGGAAAACATCTCTCTTTCTCATTAGCTCAAGCAGCAAAACCATTTTCATTTGTTTCCAACATTTACAAAAACGCCGAAGAAAGAAGAAGTTGGATACACAATCAACGTGCACGGGGAGATACAAGCTTCTTGGGTTTTGTTAAGGAGTTGCAGAAAGAAGAGAAAGCTCCTTTGATTTCGTCAGGGATTGGGAGAGCCAAAGAGAGTGGTAAATCATCTTTGAGACTTGTGGTCTAATGTCTCAAGGAGACAGAGTGAGCCAAAGCTGTTTGCCTTTTGTTGAGTCCTTCGAGGATAAAAGAGAAGGCACCAAATGTGAGACAGCTTTGTAGCATTGCTTGTGGTGCTCCTGCAACACACACGATTATAGGGAATTTGTTAGCTTGATAAAATAGTTTAAGTAGCTTCTACAATGAAAGGTCAATAGTGGATACGAATGTTTCTCATCATTTAAATTCTTAAGAGTCTTCTATCAATAGCTCAAAATAGTTCATCATCTTAATTGTAAAGGAGTAGAGTGTCCGATAAAATACTTGCAAATGCTATGTTCTTACCGGGGAAACTAAGAGCAAGGCCAGTGCAGCAACCAGCAACTCCAACGTTAATGGCTGCAAAATAGAGATCATGTGGACGAGCGTACATAAGCAAAGACACGCTAAGAGTGACTTCAAGTATACTACGCATGTATGCAGTATTATCATATTGTAGAAGTGAGAACGGATAAGAAGGAGAAACGTTAAAGAGTGTCACCATCATCTTTCCCTCGCAGTTTCTTCAGAAGGCAAACAACCAGACTGTGTACTCCAGATAAAACCGCAAAAGTCTAATAAGAAACCACAATTATTCAGTTGCTTTTCAGTGATTAGCATACAGGGAAATAATGCCTGGGGCAGTTTCAATGAACATACTCAATTCACAAGAGTTCAAATTTAGGCACCTTTGCAGACTGACCCGCATCCACAAATGATCCCTTAAATCCTTTCTTCTTAAACAATCCAGAACCTGAATCCCAACTTATGCGTAAGATAATCAGACAAAACAAGCACATAAACTGATTCTCCAATCATTAACGAAGTCAACACAGAAAATTGACTGCAAAACAAAAAGAAAACTTGAGGAATGCTCTTTTTTTTGTTTGTAAAAGCTACACCAATGAAGTTTACAGAGACCATTGTTGTTCCTTAGGATATAGGCCCCATTGTTGTCCCTAACTCAAGTAATCTGGTTGTTCCTCCAGTCGTTAGAGCCCACAATTAATGAACTATACGCAGAAAGCTAAGATAAATCGACTGGAAATTGAGAATCTGAGTAATGTTTTTCCCTGGAAAAGCTATGCTAAAGAAGTCTACACTGACACCATTGTTACTCAAGAACCTCATGAGTCTAGAGTTTTTAGAGAAACTTAAACAATAAAACAGATACTAAGTCCGTTCGAGCACTTATGATTGCTCGACCTCTGAATCCAGTACTCTCGTTTAAATCAAATAAATCTTACTCGCGAGGAAGACAACAGAAAGAATCATCCACAACGAGCACACACACACACAAAAACAGGCTAAAATATATAAACTCCGACATAATACATAGTACGAAGGAACGAAGAGGTATAAAAAATCATCAATCACCATAGCCGAATATAGAGCCCATGACGGCGCCGCCTGCAGCATCTCCGGCGAAACTGACGAGACAAACGGCGGGAGAAGGGATTGTCAATGCCTTGGAAGAGTCTTGATTGGTCTCATCATTAGCTTTGGGGTTATGGTTTGAATCGGAATCGAGAGTCGTATCGACGTCGATATCGTTTGAAGAATTCTCGGCCGCCATAGCTGAAGAAGCTTTTCGTTTTCTACCAAATCTTCAAAAAAATTATTTCCTGAGTTTTGAGAAGAAAAAAACAGATCAATTTGTTTATCTTCTTCTGGTTTACTTTTCCACAGTATTAATGGGCCTTTGTTGGGCATAAAATAGTGCCACTGTATGTCTGTATCTCTAGGAAGAGGCCTATTAGAGAGAGTAGACAAGGAGAGGATATTTGCATACATGCCTCTCTATTTTATAGATTTTGGAATTATAGCCTCTCTACTTTATAGATTTTTGAATTCTAACCCCTATGTGATTTCAATCCGCTTCACATCTTTGATTTCGAGATTAAGCACGACGTAGAAAAGGAAAAAAAAGTTAGATTTGAGCATGATCCACTCGATAATCCTATGCTTTCGAAAGAATTTGGGTTTAAATCAACTGTGATTTTGAGATAACCCAAGATGGGTCTTGTCTGAAACAAAAGGTACTGATTTTACAAACTTTTTTGTTCTTGAAATGAAATGATCGCAATTGATGCATCAATACTCATGGTTTTGATATATGGCTCCAAACTCAGCTCTCCATGCCTGATCATCTGCATAATCGTCATAGCTGACCAAACCGGTTCTGTGTTCATGTTCCTCATTCTCCTTGACCAAACCGGTTCTGTGTTCTGACAGATGTTCCTCATTCTCCTTGAACCATGGCTCTAATGCACACCCTGGTAATTTGCTTTCTGCAAGATATTGCTTCATTGTGCCCATTTCTGTTTTGTGCTTGCTCTTTAACTTCTCCAGTTGGTTCTTCAACTTCTCATTCTCTTCTTCCATTATGCTGAAACGTTCCTGCAATTATGGTTTTTTTATTCCAAAACCAAACCAACATTAGAATTCACAAGTGAGCCAACCACCACAAGCAAAAAGTTCAGGTGTTTTTAAGGTTTGGTTCATGCATTGCCTATAACGCTGAGTTTTAACTCTTCAAAAGGTTTTTTTTTTTAGTTGGTGAAAATAAAAGTTACCTCAGTGGATTGTACATATTGCTCAGCTTCTCGGAGTCTGATAAGTAATTCTCCAGCAGCTTGGACAGCTTCAGCGGTATCTCGCAGCTGAATTTTAAGGGCCCTGTTCTCCTTTTTCAAGAACTCTCTTTCCTTCTCCTTCTCAGCTCTGATGGCAGTAAGCTCAGCTGAAAAGGCTTTTGCAAAACGCTTCCCATGTCGACCTTTCACAGCAGCTCTAGCCGCTGCTTTCTTCACATCAACTATTCCTGCCATCGTCACACGATGCCTCTCAGCTAATTCATCGTACTTCTCCTGCAGTTCTGTGTACTGCTCGATGAATCTACTGTGACCAAGCATAGCTCTACTAAGGGCGTCATTTAACTCCTCTGTAGCCATTTTCTCCTTTTTGAGCTCTATCTCCAGATCCTCTGCGTGTCTACGGTGGCTATCAATATCCATTCTTAGATCATCTGTCAAAGATATCCATTCACTCTCCATTTCTGTCCACCTTTCACGTTCTTCCTCTAGAACATCACTCTTGTTCTCAGCGTTCTTGGTAAAATCAGTGCTTTTCCGCATTTGAAAAGACCGTAACAGCAAAGAAGACCTCAGATTATCTGTTGATTTTGTTGGCTGCAGCTTGCTCTTAAGCTCTGCGATCTCCTTTAAAAGAGCTTCCTTTTCACCGAGATCAATTCTTATCTTCCCAAACTCTTCACTAAGTTGGTTTGTCTCATATGCATCCTTTACAACCTCTGTGTCATCTCCTCCATCATCGGATTTCATCAGCTGCACAAACAGATAAGCATAGTTAAAGTTGTGTATACCCATGTCTTGCAAACAATGCACTGGTTAGCTTGTTGGCTTACCTTGCTTGGCTCTTGCACAGTATTCTTTTTGTATTGGTCTAACTGAAGAATTATTAAAAAAAAATTGTGAGAAAACTCAAATTCAACCTTAGGCATTCAATAGTCTCATCATAAGTTTATAAATATTTTACCAGACAAGTTAGCTGCTCAATTTTGGTAGCCTGCTCCACACATATGTTCTTGAGATGATTCTCGTCCGTGCAAGCTTCTTCTGTTGCCTTATATCCTCCCTGTTAATAGAAGATAAAAGTTGTAAAAACGAATAGGCCACTAAAAACTGAAGTAAATGCAGGAAAATTCATGTCAGGTTTTGTAGACATACTTCAGCGTCTTGGTCAAGTTTCTGTCTGCAAGAAAGACAGAGGAGAATCGATGATCCACCTTCTTTTGGTCTATCTTCCTGTAACGATTTAACCGAAGCACTAAGATTCTCGGCTTCATCAACCGGCTTCAGAGACAGATGTCCAAACGAGAAGGAAACAGAAGATCTGTTTGACAGCGAGCTCCGTTGGTGACTGTCTATAATATGTAGTCCTCTCTGGAGACTTGCAGCAAGAGAATCTGTAGGACTCAAAAGCTTCTTGGACACAGAAGGGCCAAATTGTTTGAGGTTTTTGTTTCCGATGTTGGAGCTCTCGGACACATTCCTAGGACTTGCCTGAAACTTTGTCGACGCAGCCACGCTCTTCCTAAAATTCCTAATCTTTGGAGATTCTGACAAAGTTGGCTCCTCAAGAATACGAGCCTGGTGAGGTAAGCTGATTGAAATCCCAGCTCCCACAGTGCTTGGATCAGAATCAGCCAAAACACAACCTTTGTGAATCCGATGCTTGTGTGTCTCTACATCTTCTGAGCAGGTCTCATCTCCGCTCATCGACTCTGCTTCACAACAGGAAGCACTTGCAAAAGAGGATTGCATAGAATCCCTCAAGTCATCAGCATCACAATACGTGTGAAACTTCTCAATGTGTTTATTCAGTTCCATTACATCATCATCCATTGTTTCCTTCTCGAAATCTTCTTTGTTTTCACACGACATGACTAAAGACTTGTTGATGCTCATTCTCAGTTGACTCAAGCTCTCCCTCGCAAAGTAACCACTCTTGCTTCCATCAGGTTTGTAACCATCAGACTTGGTTCTTATTAGTTCCTCCTATAAACCACAAAACCAAACATTATACACAATGCCATTATGCAAACACACAACATATATGCAACCGATATGTAACGAAGAGGAGACCTTTAGTTCACGAATTTGGTCACCCAATTGGTCATCTTCCTCTGTAATCTCATTAGCCATTGAGTTAGATCTTGTGGCTAGTACACTCCTGGCTTCAAAACACTGAAACAATAAATTTTTAAATCAAAGGGAATGAAATAAGATTCACCATCGTGAAGACAATAACTGTTACCTTCAGTGGAGAATTTGAACCAATATCCTCTTTGTCTTCAGAGTGAGTGTTTGGCCCAAATTTTTGAATCTGACAAAGTTTCACATGTAAGCGCTTGTTGAATCAAAACAGTTCTCTTTTGTTTTTTCACCCTAGAATCATCTACTCATGTCGATACTATGTAAAATCGAAAGGTATCAAACTTGAATCAACCTTAAATAGAAAGTTTTTAGGTCATGTATTTACCTGAGTTTGTTCTTCGGGGAGAATCTGGGTCGCGGCGGAGGGACATACTTTCTGAGGCGATTTTTTCTTCAAGTGAAGATCGTTATGAGCAGTCTGTATGTTTGGGTCGCAAGGAGGCGCGTTCTCGTCGTTGGATCTGAAACTCTTGGTTTGTGGATTTTGGATTGATTTCTGCTTCGCGTAGATGGATCTGGGAAGCAGATTTCGGATCGAAGAAGCCGAAATGTTTCCTAAGAACCGATTCTCTCCGATCTTCGCTGGGGACTTCATCGTTTTCACGCAGAGATAGAGAAACTGAAGATTTCTAGATTTAGAGAGAGAGAGAGAGAGAGAGAGAGAGAGAATGTAAACGTTAAGTGTGAGAGACAGAGGAAGACGATAAGGTAGCGTTTTTTGAATGTTGAGAGAAGGCCGTTTGAAATTCAAATGTTGTTTTTGATATTTGTTTTTTTTTCTTCAAGGAAGAATACAGAAGAGAAATTAGTAATGTGGGACCCGCTCAAAGCCGCTTTGGAAATGGGCTTCACAAATTGGGCTTTGAAATGGGTGTATTATTTTGGTAGCCTTTTTATACTTTTGAATTTTATTACTGGATTCCCCAAATTAAAATTTAATTTGATAAGTTGATATCATAAACACATGAATAGCAGCACCGTTCATGTTGACCCCAGAAACTACCGTCCCGTCCGTGCACAAATTAATTTCAGTTCATTTCAGTAACAACAACGATTTGTATGATTGCAAGTGAAGTGATTAGTTAACAAGAAAAATTGTGATAGATCAAAAAGAAATTGGAGGGGGAGAATAATTAAACAATAATTTGGAATTGGGAGAAAAGTGAATTTGTACGTTAATAAAATGGAATATAAGATTTTAAGCAACTAAAAGGAAAGAGTAGGCATCGAGATGATAGAGACATTTTTTTATGTTATAATGTCAGCAATAATATAGTTTGAAAATTTTGGCATGGAAACATATATGTATACCAATAATTGTCAAAAGAAAAAGGAAAAACAAACAAACAATGATATTTAATTTACACATGAATAATGACTATATATTAAATTAAAAAAAAACAATTAGCACTTTTTGGATCTTTTTATCATTTTAGCTTTCCTGTGGGTTCTACACATCTTCAAAAAATTTCATACTTTTTAATGTCATATCTAACTTTAATCTGTGTAGCAGTCATAGCCTTCATATCCACTCATTTTTAAAAATAAAAATAGTATTTTCTGTATATGGTTGAAAAAACATAATACAATTACACTTTTCGTCCATTTATTTATTTCAAAAAATTCCATAATTTTTTTAATAAGTATATGTAAATTAGTTTGCAAATTATATATTTTTTTTACTTCGAATTTGATATTTTATTCATATGGAATTGTTATAATCAAAATACAATTTTTTCGTTATTCAGTGAAGGATAATCGAATCCAAAAAATAATAAGTCATGAGCTACAACATTACAGTCTCGTTTAACATAAGTAATCTCTATATTTCGAAATTTAAGCATCCATACCTTAATATCTTTGACTAAATTAAACGTACTAAATTCATGTTCATTATTACACAGCAAATTCATCAAGATTTGCAATCATCTTCAAAACAAAAGGAATCATAGCTCATACTCCATGTATTTTGAAGAGCGCCTAGTAGAGTTTTGTCTTCTGCTTCAAGGTTCAGATATGGTGGAGCCTAAATTTAGCGCACCCTAATATTTACCATTACCGTCTGAATCGCGAATGATCCAGCCACCTATAAATCGGTGTGTTTGTAAATTAAAAGGTTTGCAAATTGTATTTAGTTAGAGGGAAAAGAAACAGATATAGTTAAAGATCATGTGAGAATCACTTGATATGCTTTGCTAAAAACTGACGAGTGGGGCCCAAAGCCCATTAGCTCCGAATAAGAAAAAGTTAAAAAGAAATGAAAACGCTCTCTTCTATCTTTTCTTCTTTTATAAAAAAAATAAAAAAAAATAATAATTGGCGATAATTTTGCCAATTTACAAAACCAGCAAGAAAGACTCCATTAACGCTTTTGCCAACCAAAAAAAGCTCACAGCTTTCCTTCTTCCTAAACAGCTCTGTAAGTGATTTTCATCCGCGTGAAGTATTATTGTAAGCTTTGCGATCTTTTTGTTTCATTGGTTATAATACTTATGGAAAAGAGTTAAAAGCTTAATAGCTTTCAACCTACTTTTTTTTTTTTTTTTCACAGCCGAAACAGTTGAATTTTGTCTATATGACTATGCCCCACTTTCTTAGTGGTCCGCCATTGAAGTGACTGTGCAAAACCCTAATCTTATCTCTCTTTCTCTTTTTCTTTCCGCCGACCCCTAAAATTCCAATAATTTTCAACTTACTAACAGTTTTGCATTTAAGTCTCTCTTTGAAAAATTGTTCTGGTTGGTTTCTTTCTAACTTTCGTATGTAACTCACATGCTTGTTGTTTGCCCTTTCAATCATCTTCTTACACGACTACTACGACTTTTTCTCTTACCCTCTTTTTATTTTTGTTTTTAAGTTCCTCTTTTTGGGTTGCTCTGTTAGAGAAATCAGCTGACTTCTCTTCTTTACCTTGGTTTCTCTTGTTGCGGATCAGAGCTTGGTTCTGGATTTAAGGCAAGTTTTGTTAAGTAATTACCCGCTTTTTTGTTTGTGTTGAGTGCGAGCTGTGGCAGAATTTTGAGTTTGTGCTTTCTTTTCTGATTGGATCGAGCAATAAATTTTGAAACTTTCAGTTAGGTCATCCGTTGTTTTCAGTTGTCACTAAGACAAAGTCTATTGCTTTATTGTATGGTACCGCTCATGAATTGTTTGACTTGGTTAGAGTTTGAATTTGAAGACTTGTACCTAAACATGACTCTATTTTCGAAAATTATTTGTTGTTGAATGTGTTATCTGAACTTTGATCTGGTGGATTTTGCCTGTGTTGATTGTTGATGGGTCCATCTTGAATTTTGAGTGACTTTTAGTTAGAATCTCAGGAAGGAGAGAGTTCGTTTCATTGTTCTTGAAATTCCCCAGTACAACTCTGCTCTGCTCTTCTCTTCTTAGTTTGGGCTGAAAGCCTAAAAGAGAACTCTTCCAAGTTTAAACTCTGATTTTTGACATCAAACTATCTTTCTGGTTGGTGGTTGATCTTTCAGTTTTTGGTTCTTTTCCAGGATATTTTTATCTTTGAGAAATCTATAAACATTTTCTCTGAAAGAAACGACTTTCTGGTCTTCAGAAACTAATTTTCTAGATTTTTTTTCGGTTTGATTATGTTGGTAGTAAACTAAAGGGGTTTATTCGAGATTTCTTTTCTTTTCTAAATATCTTTTTAAAGACCTGATCTTTCGATTACATTTAGAAATCAAGCAAAGCACGAAACTTGTTGGCTTGCATCTAGAAATTATGGAATACCAGCTTAGTGTTGTATTGATCAAGAACACATAGTTCACTTTTGAGAGTCATGTCTCTTCTGGATGTGCAAGTTGCCAAGAAAGATGAGGCCATTTACATATACTTATAATAATTGGCCTTTATTTTTGCAGGATTGTTTCTAAGCTTTTGCAATGGACTCCCCACAATCTGTTGTTTCACCATTCAAGAATGGTGAGTCAGAGAATGAGAACTCAACTTCTGTGCAGAGCTCTGGAAACCGATCAAATGGTGTCAAACCCAATGGAAAAGTTTCTATCAGTTGTGGCCGGCAAGACCCTGTTGGTACTCTTGAGGTTTATGTGCATCAGGCAAGGGATATCCAGAACATTTGTATATACCACAAGCAAGACGTTTATGCCAAGCTTTGCCTTACCAGTGATCCTGAAAAGTCTGTGTCGACCAAAATCATCAATGGCGGCGGGAGGAATCCGGTTTTTGATGACACTGTTAAGCTTGATGTCAGGGTTCTGGACACTTCCCTCAAATGTGAGATTTACATGATGAGCAGGGTGAGGAATTATCTGGAAGACCAGCTGCTTGGTTTTACTCTGGTTCCTATGTCGGAACTGCTGTTCAAGAATGGGAAGCTGGAGAAGGAGTTCTCTCTTTCTTCCACTGATCTGTACCATTCGCCAGCTGGTTTTGTTGAATTGTCTCTCTCCTACAATGGATCCTACCCTGAAGTGATGGCTTTTCCCACTATGCCTTCATCTGTTTCTGTTGACGGAAGTACCAAGAATGCAGAAGGATCTGAATCAGTTCCGGATGAGTTGGATAAGATAGAGTTTCCAGATCCTAATGTCGCTAATGAAAATGAGAAAATGGTCTCCGAGTATATTGGGATCTCCTGTTCCACTATCGACTCAGAAACTTCTGACAGCTTGGTTACTTCTGATGCTGAGAATCATGTAACCAATTCTGTCACTTCTGTACTGAAGCAAGATTCACCTGAGAGCAGCAGTGCAACAAACGGAGCTGCTTCTCCTCACGCTTCAGCTCACTCCGCCACAGAAACACCAGACCATGAACATATCTCTGTCGTGAGCTCGAAAGCGGATTCCCAGGAGTCAGGGAGCGAGGCTCAAGGTGAGACATCCGAGGAGAAGATTGTGAAACCTATCCTCAGTGTGAGGGTTGAGACAGAGTCAAAGGTGGTGCAGCAGGATATAGTCGACATGTACATGAAAAGCATGCAACAGTTTACTGATTCATTGGCTAAGATGAAGCTTCCTCTGGACATTGATAGCCCAACAAAGTCAGAGAACTCAAGCTCTGATTCTCAGAAGCTGCCAACACCAAAGAGCAACAACGGATCCCGTGTGTTCTACGGGAGCAGGCCTTTCTTCTGAGCATCTGTTTTACCAAGTTCAGAGGAAGAACGCAGGTCTCACTCCTAGACTTTTCTAATGAAGAAAGACTAATCCTAATGATGTAATTTTATAATGTACTCTTTGATGTTGTATCCCCCATCTGGTCAGCTCGATGCTTTAGTTGATGTGAAGTTATTATTATGTATCACTAGCCTTTGTACTATTAGAACTATGTTTGCATTATGTATGAACTTATGCTGCCTAATCAGGTTTGTTTTCCTTGAATTGCTGATTGTTAACATCCACTGAAATCTCTAAAGCATATCGATCAATGCTAAGATTGCTTAATTATTCGTACAATCATCATGTGGTGTGATTGTCACTCTCTGGACCCACTTTTTCTTTGTGACCATCAAGAGGAGGTCCCATAGGTGGGGAGAGAGAGGCAAAGGATCCAATGATTCAGCTTTCTGAAAGAAAAAAAAATCTTGAGAACAAATGTTTGGATGTTCTTTGGTTAGTTGAAGTGTCTTTTTCATAGGATCTTGAGAAGATGCTTTTCTGTCTTTATACCATTGTGGTAATAAGGAAAAGGGATCCAACAGTCGATTGGTAAAGATTTAATTAAAAGCATTATATCATACGGTAACAGACACTTGAATAAAAATGGTTTTGACTAATTAAACTACTCTTACTATATATATTTTTTTTTGTTTGCAGCAAGCATCAGAGGGGAACTTGGATCACTTCATGGGCTCTGGTGATCATATGGCGTTTGCAGATCCAGGCGATGGACCCATCGTATCTGTATCTAACTCGCCACAGGCCAAACTTTTCTGCAATGTCCCTCCCGGTTGAGCAATTCTGTTCCCTCAAGTAATCGATGAGCCATTGTTGAGCTTCTCTTTGGCTTTGCTCCTGAAGTTCTCTGTCTCTGGCTCTGTTTCTACCGAATGCAGCAGCGACCCCCATGGCTCCTGCGGCTCCGGCCGCTCCAGCCATAACAGCCGGGTTGGCTAGGTGAGCGATAGAGTGGCCCAAGTCAGGTATCATGTGTCCCATCCCAGCTGCCCAGTTTGCTCCTATCCTCAGTGCAAAAGTCACCAGCTTCATGAAGCCTGTCATGTATGGAGCCAAGGCCTTCACAGCTTGGTTGTCTATCTGCATCACATCACATCCAAGCTGATCTTCCACAACGTGCATCTCCTGTCTAAACTCGCATAACATGTGTAGTCTTAAAGCAACCATGCCAGGAACCACTGATGTGATCAGCCTTCTACCGTAGTCCTCTTGTCTGACGAAGTAGAACATGTTTGGAACTTTTCTTTCCTCCAATTGGACATTGTAATTGACAAGGTAGTCCACTTTGTGGTAAAGATTGATCAGAAGTTGGTGCTCGTAGTATCTCAGCCCTTGGATCTCTTTCTTCACGTCTCGTATCTCTTGCTCGATGATCTTCAGCCTCTGAAGTACTGCTTCTACACCCTTAGCGATTCCACCAATGGTAGGATCGACTGTTTCCAGATCGCTCCCTGGTACATGACTTTCTTCTTCGGGGTTTTCGTCAGTGGGAACTTGTAGTTCTTGGGCTAAGTTGTACAGATCATGGTACCTTCTTTGCAATACGTCTCTGAAATCATCATCAGAGAGGAGGTCTCGGGCTAAATCGAATCCACCTCTTAGAACAGTCTTACCTGAATCTACAACAGGGTCCCATGTGTGTTGATAGTCATACATAGTCTCTGCAGGAACTGATGATATTGCTTCTTTTAGTCTCTGGAGGGAAAACAACTGAAACTGTCGGAACCGCGGTGGAGTCAACTCCTGGACGCATTGTGGTCTTATGAAGTGCTCAAGGAGGATTACACCGTGGCAGCTTTCCTGGATAGCTGGAATGATAAGCTGGTGAAAGAGCCTCAAAGTTTCTGTCAAGCTCTGTGTTGAACAAGCAAGAACATCAACGTAATATCCGAAATGCCCACCAAGCTCCACTCTAATATTAATCCCGTGGATCGTTATAGCAATGAGGTACTTCTCAAGGCTATAAGTTGCCCCGTATTGGTTCTTTAGATCCATGATTAAGTTGTGGAGATGAACCTGTGCAAGCAATATAGACACAATCAGTAAGGTTTGAGTTCTAAAGAGATGAGACAAACAGAGATTTTTTTGTTGAGCCCTTGCCTGTAGACGAGGGAAGAATCCAGCTGTGAGGAACATGTGACTCGAATCCTCGCACTCAAGATGCCGGCCTGAATAAACATAGTCGCGTTTCTTTGTCTGCCATATCTGAGGCTTTCCTCTGCGTTCTTCGAGAAACGATGGGACTAATAATGGAGAATCTGGATTGGAAGGGTCTTGTTCATAGCAAAGCTCTACTTTCTTCATCACCATCACAAGGTCAGACACATTGAAATGCTCAAGTACCTTGGAGGTCATCCCTGGAATTGGACTCTGTAAACTTCTTCTCAAAACACTCTCCAGCTCTTTCCTACCGACAAAACCGTTTCCTTCTCCAATGATTTGCTTTCTAACACTGAGATATATCAACTGAGGAAGAACCTCCCCATAAAACCATTCATAGTCAAGTATTAAAAAGCCCAAGTCATCAAAGTAAAGCACCTCTCCTGCTTGGTGAAGGCATGTGGCTATGGCTCGCCGTCTTGACTCCACAATCTCATTGCTCCCGTTGCGTGACTTTATCCTCAGGGAAGGAACCCTAAACTGGCAGAGATCTGAAAAGTCTTTCCATCTCATCATAGGTTTGTCTGAATTCTCTGTTCTCCAGTCTGATAAGAGCGGTACCATATCATAGCAAAACTGAAAAACCTGAGGAACTCTTTGAAGGATGGATTTGCTTGTCATCCGAATATGAAGTGTGAGATTAATAACCGAAGAAGATGATATTGCATTAACTGTGAATACGGTCGGGTTGAAATCCACTGAAGCTTGAAACATATCACTCAGCCTCTGAATACAACCCACAATTGCCTGAAAGCTTTCCGATTGTAGATTGATTTTCTCGGAATGCGTGAAGACGACTGTGACATTTGGTTTCACGCATTGCTCAACCGCTTTTCTCGAGTTGGAAACGATGAATCTAAGCCAGTACAGAAGCTCTTCTTCTACTTCTTCTGGAGTTTTGGGTTCTCTATTGCTCGGCTTCCAAAACAAGCTCATTACGATCAAGAAGAGGCTTGGGTTTGGGAACATAACATCATGAAGAGCATAGAACTCGTGATGCCCCGCGAGATTCCACACAGAGATCTTCGTTTCCTCGTCCATAAACGTCTTTATTTTCATCCCACCAACAGCGAACTCCCCAGGATTCATCAAAGTTATCACATTCTCCACAAAAGGGAAACCTGAAGCAGAGGAACTTTGCAGTATAGAGTTGCAGAGCGTTGTCTTGCCTGCATAGTCTTGTCCACAGAGGAAAACTCTAACGCTCTTTGGCTCAGTCAGTGGCATATCCTTAAGTGCATCCGCCTCTGCTCCATCTATGCTCCTACCATTGTGTCCCAGTATCGCGTAAATCTCACCTGCTTTCCCTGAAACGTGAAGCGGAGTTCCCTCTAAATCGATTTCCTCAATCAATGGATTAACCTGCAACGTCTCTGTGATTGCCTCCAATACTATATCCCCTCTTACCCCTTTGCATCCTTGTAACGAGAACCGTCTTAAAGACTCGTTCTTCTGCAAGCTCTTGAAGATCTGAACGAAATCATCAGGTCCTAAACTCGCATCGTCGTGGATCCCGAGATGAACCACCGTCTCATTTGTTGTCAACATCTTTAAAATCGCGGTGAGTCCATGTCTTCCAATCTTTGTGTTGGGACCTCCAAACGCAACTGACTTGAGTGTGGTGTTTGCTTGTCGTTGCAGAGCAAAGAATCTACTCAAAGGACAAAGCAGATCCTCGACACCAAACCTCCCGAACTGGTTTCCATCAACGTACAAACTCTCCAAGGTCTTGTTCTTGAAAAGCCCAGCTGCAACATACACAACCGCTTTGTCTTTAAGACCGGTTATGGAGAGTTTCACTTCTCGAAGAGTCTTGTTCTGCTCAAGAACCCATCGGAACTCCTTCGCCCACCGCGAACTCAGACTCGAACCCGTCATGTCTAGAGACCTCACGGTTGTGTTCATCCCCAACGCTGCAGCGACCCTGCAAGAGCCGGGAATGTCACTCTGGCGAAACCTAAGAGTGTTGCTCTCAGGGACGAACTCAACGACCTTTGAGCATCTGCGTCTTTTGGGATCTTCACTCCACACATGAACCTCCATGTCCCTGTTCATACCCAAGACGGCAGATATCAACGGCGTCGCAGTGAGGGGACTCGAGTCGAATATGGAGAAAATCTTCAAGCTAGAGTTTTTCTCGATCATCTTCGAGAGCTCTTCTGCTCCTTTCGGCCCGATTGAGTCTTCCCAAATCTGCAATTCCTCTACAGAACCGTTAACTTCGAGAGCCGACCCGAGAAGCGTGGCTCCGGTGAATCCAATCCTCGACTCTATGAACATGATCTCTTTCATCGAACCGTTTCTTTTCAAAATCTCTGAGAGCTCCCTCAGACATTGTTCACTGAACCTGTTGTTTATGAAAGCAAGGTGCTTTATCTTGGGGGTGTTGTCGAGCAAAAGGCCAAGGCTCCGCAATGGCTCGATTGCCCAAGCGATTCCTTCGAATTCCAAGTTCGTGACAGATGTGTGCGTCTCTAAAGATGTGGCTAGCTCGATGAGGATCTGTGAAAGTGCAGAGGAGCTGGTGACCTTGATGTTCATGGAGGAGTTCTCTGTTATTATCTGATAATGCGTGGCTTCTCCGGAAGGGAAGAAAGATAAGGTTTGAAGATCGAGGAAATTTTTCTCTGGGTCTTGGATTGCTTCAAGAAACAATGAGAGGTCTGCCTCTGACGCCATGTTTGGGCGAGAGAGAGAGAGAGAGAGAGAAGAAAGGTAAAGTGTGAAAACTAATTAAATATTGTCAGAGCGGATTTTGATGAGTTTGAAAATGCTTGGTGACTTTTTATAAGACTATATTATTGATTTATCATCAAATGTTGTTGATACAGTGCTTTTGTAAGAATCAGACAAGTAAGTTCTCTTATAAAGTCTTGAAAATTACATACCAATCACATTATCAAATAACTTGTATTAATAAATAAATAAAATCTTTAGAATATTATAAGAGAATAAATAAATAAAATCTTTAGAATTCAGATTTCTTTTTTTTTCCTAACTATGAAATGAAACTTATACATTCTGAACATTAGAATAAGGTATAGCTTGCTGTATAAATGCCAATAAAAGAAACAAATCCACAAATGCTTTATGGTAAGAAATCTATTATTTAGCAATAAAAAAGGGTAAAAAACTTCTTAAATTTTATTAGTTAATCCTAATTTTGTTAAAGATTATTAATACTTTCACAGTTTGACTTTCACCTAAGAAAATAACTATGCTGGACCGTAAAATTAGTTTAAAAAAAAAAAAATTAATAGCGTAAAAGACTTTTTTGGAGAAGGCGCAAAAGTTTTGGACCGACTTTTGACTTGTGTGACCTGTCTGTCGACTGCTTGTTCTGTAATACCGTTGTTTTTTATTGTTTTTCTTTTTGTAAGATGATTTCATTTTTTTCAAAATTAGGAAACAATCTGAACATAAAAAAAAAAAGTTTTCACAATTTTTCTTCCACATACATTAATAGACATAATATAATAACTATAAAATAAACCAACGTAAATATATCTCATTAGGGATATATATGCAAGAAAATAGCCATATCTCCCTCTCATACACAATATCTTCTCTCACGCTAATTGAAAAAAAAAAAAATCAAAGTTTTCATGAACAATTCGATTTTAAAAGTAGAAACCAAAAAGAAAAAAAATTAAAATTACAAAACAGAGCACAGAACCCTGAAGAATCTTGATCGAAAATTATACGACCTTTTGTTTGGTTATTTCTATGAAAAAAAAGAAAAAAAAAAAAGCAAATCTGCAATCCATCTTGTTGTATCTCTCTGGCTGCTACAATCTGATCTTTTATGTAAGAAAACAAAAACTCCCTTCTTTGTTTGGTCTAACAAAGGTAAAGTGAAAAGCAGAATCTTTGGCAAAGACTCACTGTGATTAACAAAGTTGGTTTCTTTGTCACGAGAACCTCTTCAAACTCTGCAATTTAAATTGGTTGCTTTCAATCTACAAATCTCTCTCATCTCTTTTTTTTTCTTTTTCTTGGTTTTTGATAACCTATGCCGCAATACCTAAACAAACACACACAACATTTCAATCGTGATCAAATGTATCAAAGTTAAAAGACCAAAGTTAAAAGTGAGTTGTTTACCTCTATTAGTTTGTCTATTTCCAACATTATAGCTTCCATTATAACCTTCTGAGTCATTTGCAGATGGGTCTGAAACTACATTGTCAATGTCATAACCATAAGTGCGAGACAAAGCGTCTAGCTCGTGAGAAGACTGATGTGGTAGCTGCTGCTGCTGCTGCTGTTGCCACGTTGAGTCGCTGTAAACCGAGCTGCCTCTGTACAATTCCCCTATAGGACCTTCATAACCGTTAAACGGCGACGCAGAAAGTCCAGAACCCGTCCCAAAGTTTCGTCCGTAGCCATTGTTATCATTACCAACAGCAGCAGCAGAAGCAAGCCCCCAGTTCCCTCTGGGGTTTCCAACAGACACATTCAAGTTCCAACCGGGACCTGCAGGCTCGGTTCTGTTTCCCCACAAGTCTCTATTGTTCGAATTGTAAGGAGACTCGGTTCTGTTTTGCCCGATCGGAGAGGCGTAACGGTTTGGAGAACCGCCGTTGAAGTAAGGGTTGCTCGGAATCCGGTTAAACCCGAATGTAGTAGTTGCTCCATCATAGCTTGGATTCAAGTTCAAACTCAACTCATGATTCAAACCGAGGCCGAAACCAGAAACCGGATTTCTACCGCTACCGATAACAGGACTAAACCGGCCACCAACAGAGCCTGGATTGTTATAGTAACCAGGACCAGGAGCAAAGTTAGTAAAGTAGCTATTAGCAGACATCCTACTAGAGTTGCTACCATAAGCAGGACCAGGAAGCGGGCTCCGGTTACTAATAACCGGCGAAACCTCCTTGGGAACCGCTCTTTTGACCTCGACTAGTTTCCCATTGAGCTCATGGAAGGTCTTGTGGAGAACCCTGTCAACAGCATCATCCGAATCAAATGTGATGAAGCCAAACCCTCTTGGCCTCTGCGTGTTGTGATCATACATCACCACAACATCAGCAATGGTACCAAACTGATCAAAGTAGTTCTTGAACTCCGCCTCCGTAATGCTAGACGGTAAACCTCCTACAAAGATCTTCTTAGTCCTTCCACCACCACCACCACCATGGACAGGTGACATAAGGTGTATAGGACTTGCGTGTCGTTTCAGCACTTGCTGATCATCACGAGGCACGGCCTTCTTTGCCTCAACCTGAAATTCGAAAAAAAAAAACCCAAATTTTGATCCTTTTTACTCTAAAAACATTGTTGCCACTTCCAAAGTTCCCAATCAGATCAATCGAAAGCTAATGCAGCTACTGAGAAATCATGTGCATCTCCTAGAAGATCCTCCAAGATCTGAGCTTTTTTTGTTTTTAATGCTCAAGATTCGTTCTGGAAATTAAGAGGGATTCGATGATTCGTAATACTAACCGTGCGGCCATCGATGATGTGTTTCTCCATGATCACTCGCTCTGCAACAGAAGGATCTGCAAAGACGATGAATCCGAAGCCACGAGCACGTCCTGTGGCACGGTCTCTCATGATCACAGCTTCAACCACATCACCGTACTTGCTAAAATAGTCTCTTAGCCTTTCTTCATCTGTGTCCCACGAAATCCCACCAATGAAGAGCTTCCCCAGATCCGATTCCATCTCTTAGCTCCTCCTGCTCAACAATCAAAAAAAAATGAAACAACTTCAATCCCAAAAGAAGAAAACAAAACAATCGATTTGGGCGAGTTTCAGCGAGAGAGTCTGTCTCAGGGGAAATTCAAAAATCGAAGACGTGGAACATACTTTTGCTGTCTGCAAATCTAGACGGAATCCGATCTTTTTGGTGTTGTTGTTGTTGTCCTGATCAAATAGCGAAATTGGGTGATCTTCAAATCTGAAAAAATGCATCATCGAAATCATAAAACCAAAAACCCAGAAACGGAAAAATCATTAAGAAGAATAACGGCAGAAAAAAAATGGGGGGCAATGACTAAACGCTAGATTAAAGTAAGCAAAAACAAAAATTGAACTTTGAGAAAAGATGAAAAATATTCACCATTTTTGGAGATGACCCAGATGAGGAAATGTGAAGAAAAAAAAAGAAGAATAGAGAAACAGAGGATGTTTTGTTCATCCTACAAAGAACATCATCATCTCTCTCTCTCTCTATAGGGCCTATGGGTTCGTCTCGTATCACGATTGCCTCTTTCTCTCTCTCACAAGCTTATTAAAAACCTTTCCTTTTGATATCTGTTAATGGTTTTCTTTAATAATCCATTGAGAAGAGTTCTTTGATAATTAAAATAAGATTAAACAAACAAGAGAGAACAATAGTCTCACATATAATAATAGGGCAAAAGATTTGAGATTTGGCTTTCTTATGGTTTAAGCATCTTTTTTTGGGGTGGGGATTTGTAAGAGAGAGAGGTCCTAAAGAGAAATGACAGAAGTTGATGACGACCTCATTTTGTTTTTTTTTATATTTTATAAAAATGTCAAATCTAAATTTAGAGAAATAAAACTGGGAAAAAGTAACAATGTGCAAAATTTAATGCATGTTTCAAAAGAATCTCGGCGTATTAATAATTTATAAGCCTAAACTTTATGCAATTGAGATAGTTGAGATTAATCTATTTTTTAATTAAGACTAAACTATTACTATCATGGAGACCCATAATATATATCATGTATGTGTGACCTAATTTTTCAAATAAACAATAGAATACTTTGAGATTTTTTTTTTTTAATTACTTTGTTTTAACACTTTACCATAAGAAGACTTGTTATTCTAACAAACTCTTTCCAATATTTAAACTACCACGGAACACCAATTCTAACTAGACTAAAATGAGACGATAACTAAATGTCATTTAATATCATTTTTCATTACAAACTCGACAGCATATGAAAATATGAAATGAAAAAAATATTTTTCCTGAACATTGTTTTTCTAACATTACCATTCTATTTCATTGAAAATGGTGTATATATATGTCTGAGTAAATATTAGGGAAATATAATTGTGATTTTGTGAGTAAACCAAATGTAGTAATAACCTTAATTTAACTCAGTGTTGTCAGAGATTCTGACTGGTGTACTGACATCTCGAGTTCAAAACTTTAATGCAATTGAAACAAAAAAAACTTTTTTTCTTGGAACATCAAAACAAAAAACTAACTGCAATTAAGTAGTAATAATCGTTCATTGGAGGGATAATATAGGGACCTTTTTTTTTTTAACTTCGACTTCTTCATATAATAGAAAACTAAACACCAAAAAAGCTAGGCTCAAGAGCCAACCACTCCGGGGCAACAGAGTCTACATGGGAAAAAATTAAACCTCGAGCTTGAGCGCTTTTTGCAAGTCAATCAGCCCGGATATTCGATAAACGCGGAATATAAACTATAGTAAGATTAGAAAACTGGGATCGATAAAACTCAAATTCCTCCAATTCCATCGATAATATAGGGACCTAAATACAACTTGTTTTGTGTGTAGGCAAAGTCTAGCCTAAAGGATCTTTCTGGCATAATGATGTTTATGGAGTATCTTTTTCTTTTGTTTTTAAACATAATGTTTATGGAGTATCTAAAGGATAATATAGGGACCTAAATACAACTTGTTTTGTGTGTAGGCAAAGTCTAGCATAAAGGATCTTTTTGGCATAATGATGTTTATGGAGTATCTTTTTCTTTTGTTTTTAAACATAATGTTTATGGAGTATCTAAAGGATGCATCATTATAAACAATAATCAACTCTTGCAACATTTGGAGTTCTTGATACTAGTCTTATAGATAACTCACATTCATATTTTTTAAAAATCATTATATCATATGTTTTGAATAAATCAGGAAATGTTCAAAATAATCTGGGCTCATGACAGTGCACTTGTCTTATAGATAACTCACTTTTAGTTATTTTCATATTTTTTAACAAGAATTATATCATATGTTTTGAATAAATCAGGAAATGTTCAAAATAATCTTGGTTCATGAATCATGACAGTGCATTTCTATTGAAAGAATATATATATATATAGATATAGATATAAAATCACAAATAAATAGGATACCTCTTGAGTGGTGTCGGCTCTCCCAGTCTTACGTGAGCTCGGGTCATCCTTCTTGGCTTCATGCCCTTTTCAGTTCTGAAAAACTTTCCTCTGCTGGAGTATAGGTTTTCGAGTTCAGTCTTTGTTAGTGTTCAGTTGTTAGGCATTCTTTTGGTGGGTTAGTCAGGTGTTTCATAGTCTGACCCTTGGAAGGGTTTTATGTCTCTTGTATTGCCTCCTTGTTTGTAAATTCCATCTTATGATCAATATATATCTTTGATGAAAAAAAAAAAAAAAAAAAATAGGATACCTCTTGAGTATAGCCTGTATTAATTCGTGGGTACTAAATAAATAGTTTGTTTAGTGATATTTTATTAACTTTATAATTTTTATATAATTATGTTAGATTGAAACAACTGTTTTCTTGGTGTAACATGATGGTGGTGGTGTGTGATATGCGAAGGACAACAACTTTTTGGATTTTTAAATTTTCATGTAAAGTTGTCGTTTTTAAGATTATAATATGGTTTCTCTTTTTAAGTTTTTATTTTCTCTCTTCTTTTAAAACTTTGGCAAGCTTTATCAACTTGCAAGAACAACTTTTAAATTTATTCAAGATTTCCTTCTTACCTAATTTTTGTGTGATACACCACACATATTTTTCACACCGTTCAGCTTTGATCGTTTTATGATTGTGATACAAAAAAGGTGATTTTAATGTATATACCTAAAAAACTTGATAATTAGGTTAGAAGGAATAGATAATTGAAAATTAAGTAAATAGGACAGAGAAACAATTTTTACCCTAAAAAACCATTTTTATTTTGTTTAATTACAGAACATGCCATTGTTTGAGAACTCAGTTGTCGACGAAAAAATCCGACAACATTGTTCACCAACTAACCAGAAAACACTGTTCACAATCTGTCTGAAAAAACTGTTCACACAATCCACCACTATTATTTTACAATTAACGAGTTAACCCAGTTAGCATATCGCATAAATAGCAGGGTAAGTTAGTTATCATATCATTAAAAAAGAAAATTGTTATGTTAACTTAGTTATCAATTCGTAAATTATCGTGTTAATCGTGTTATCATGAAAATTATCGTGTAAACAAGTTAGCATATCATAGAACATTATCTAATTAACTCAATTATCATTCTGCTATCAGTGTTATCGTCTACGGTACCACTATTGATGTTGAAACCGTCATTATTATCATCACCATCGTCATGTCACCACCATCACTACCATCTCCGTCATCACCAATTTCCACTTCCACCGTCACCATCTTCCACCATTACCATCGGCACCATCACCACCATCTCCGTCATCACCAATCTCCACCTTCACCATCACCATCCTCTACCGTTTTATTTTTCTCTATCCTTCTTCTTTTTTCTTTCCCCTTCTCCTTATTTCTCTTCCTTGTTTTTTTTTGTTTTTTCACAGGAAAGATTTGAAGAAAGAGAAAAGGAGTATTGGTAATTAGTTAAGGAAGACAGGGACAAAAAAGACTTTATAAACTAAACAGAAGGAAAGAGAAAGTGAAAGTTACCAAAAACTAATTCTATGTTATTAAATGGTACGTGTTACAATTTCTGTACAAAATACTCTACACATTTTATAATCTGAAATTAAGCATTTTTATTATTTTTATGCTAATGGTCAGCATTTTATTTTTCACGCACCGATCTTCATAATTTCTGACCAAAACAACATTGTTTTGGTATTTTCAATTTTGACATGGTATCATACTCACAAGTCACAAACTCCATACAACTTTCTCTTTGTTTAGTTTTAATGTTATGTATCGTTGTATTTATTTATTATCCGATCATTCGTAGATCACATTTATCCAAATCCACATCAAAAATATAATGTATGGTTTAGAGATGGACACAAAGATATAAGTTGGCAACCGAAATTAGACAAGCAACAGTTGAGCCATCGCTTTAAATTTTGTCATCAAGAACGTTTTAGATTTTTGTATCAACCATTCATTAGTCATAACTCATAATTTAAGCTTTATTATTATTTGGACTTCGTTGTGCATATACATTAATTGGTCTGGTGCCGATGTTAAAATTTAGAAACATCAAAAAAAAAAAAGGGGACGAAAATAAAGAAGGAAAACAAAAACTTTGGTGTGAACGGTAGCAATCAAAATCCCCAACAACTTTCAGCGTGACAACAGTTTCACAAAACCACATATTCTAATTTTTTTTCTTTTCCTAATCCTGGTTTTTGAATATTGTTTTCTTTCTTTTTTTGGCGTAGGGACAGTTTACTTCTTTTACTAGAGATTAGAGAATATATTTTTGTTATTCAGTACTCTCATTTTCTTGGTGATTTCTTTTGTTAGGTAACCAAAAAAAAATTATTGAGCTAAACTTAGGCCCTGGGTTTGGGATAAGAACATGTTAAGTCTATTACTGTCGATATTCGAGCTCGTGAATTTGAAGATTAATTTTTCTTTTGGGTGTCTAGTTAGTACACCAATTTTTTTTTATTTAAGTTATTAGACCAGTTAAGTTACTGATACTGAGTTTGTGATTTGTTATGAATTTGTGCAAACTAAAACATAATATTTTATCAACAATATGATGGAAGTTGAAGATGATTCATTTGAATTGTTCCGTTGACCCAACTGTGAATTTTAACATGGTGTAAAAGCATTTGACGAATATATACAAATCTAAACTCTGAAATAGATATTTCATCATATGTCAAAACAAAAATTATTTCACAAAAAATCTAGTGTTAGTTAAAGGTTATAGATATGATTCTCTTAGTTTAGTACTAAAACATCTCGGTAGAGTAAGATACTTAACAAGATCAATCTCTAAACCTAAAACTAATTAATATAATAATAGTTTCTTTTTTTTTTGCTAAAACACTCGTTAGTGTATTAGTTCCGTTATTGTATATGTGTGAGTTGCTGGAAACTAAGAGAACTTGCATACCTTCAAATAAAAACATATTTTCTCTTAGTAAACAAAATTATAAGCTTTTGGGTTTCAAGAACAAAAGCACAAGGTCAACGATAAATATTTTCCTCCATATTGGATCACCATTTCACAGAAAATCGGTTGGAAACGAATAATTTGCCTTGCTTAAAAATATAAACAATGTATTGACTAGTCAGATATGTAGAAATAGTTGACTATCTCCTAATACATGACGTGTATAAAAGGACATAACTGCTCAGCAAACTGAGTTAAATTTATTGACGTGTGTAAGAGTAAGCTGAAAAAAATACTAAAGGAAAGACCGAAAGGGAATGGTAGAATGAGTAACATGACCGGTGGCTCTGGGAATTCAGGTATCTATTCGGGTTTAGATCAGTTTTTTTTAGGTTTTTGATATTTTGATACTAGGGTATAAGATCCATTTGGATTTTTTTTGTTTTTCAGTTCGGATTTAATTCGGTTTCATTCAGGTTCGGATCGGTTCTGAATACCCGAATTATCCGAAATTTATCTAAAATACCTTAAAAATTAAAATATTTTTGTTATTTAATTAATTTTTACAAAAAAATATTTAATTTTGTCAAATATAACTAAAATATTTTTGATTATTTCAAATATTTTAATTATTTCGATCTAAACTTAACTAATATATTCGGTTTATAATTGTAATTTTGGGTATTTAGGCTATTTAAAGTTTAAATACAACAAATATTTTTAGGTATATAAGTATTTCGGATATTTTGGTATCCATTCAGTTTCCGGTTTGGTTTGGATTCGATTCCAGTTAATTGGATATATAAATATAAGATCCATTCGGATATATAAGTTGGTCTCGGTTCAATACTTTTCAATTAGGTTTGGTTTCGGGTAATTTGCCCACAAGACAAAGAAGTATGTTGTGAATTGTTTTTTTTAATTAGTTAATAAATTCTAAATGAGATCAATACTAACATTATGTAATATTTCCGATTTCGAACAATAATGATGCATGAAGAAATTTGTGAAGAAAAATACCGTCTTTAATTTTTTTTTAAAACTAAGGCCCATAGATCGAGATCCTACGGGAACTAGCCCGAAAAAGTCCAATCGTTTTGGAGAAAAAAGAAAGACAATATAACCAAACCTTTAACACTACGCTTTTAGGATTAGACAGGATCATCAGATCATGCATTGAGATATTTGGCCTTAAGTAACACCTCTATGTTTAAAGCATGATGAGCTTAGAAAGTTGCAAGTTATTAAATCCACACCAATCGAGTATCCTTCAGCAGATAACAATGAGAAAGTATTGTCTTGCAAATGGTTAGACATAAAACAAAATATATAATAATTTACAAAACTATTTGAAAGATTCCGATAAGTTTAAAGATTCCGCTCTGTCTCATGTTTGGAATCAGTTATAAACTAATGGGAAAAACTGTGTAATTACCATGTCGAATCAACAGTATATGTACAAACAAAAAGAGGAAAAGAATTAGAATTGAAAGGTAAAAAACGAAAACAATGCCTCCCAAGCTGTAAACATAGACTCAAACCATAAGACAAAAAATACAAACTTAGTCAATTGTATCCAATCATCAAGAAACGATACGACCAGTTCCATTATTGTCATTGTTTCCTTCTTCTTCGTCATCATCTACTATCCCATCAAAGAATGGGTCACGAAGCAGCTCAGCTGCAGAAGGTCTAGCCTTTGGTTGCGCAATGCACTTCTCAATAAAGGTCTTGGCTTCTAGATCCTTCACTTTGCTCAGAGCCTCTGGTTTAACTCCATTGCTCACCCTTTTGTATATCTTGGCGACGCTGTCGCATTCGCTGTACGGAATCTCGAGTGACACAAGCTCCAAAACGCACATCCCGTACGAGTAAATGTCAACCATCTCGGTGTAATTCTCCTCGTACAGCTCAGGAGCCATGAACTCTGGTGTCCCGAGGATCGAATGAGCTAAATGGTTCTTCCCCACGATTGCAGCTAAACCCAGATCACCAATCTTGACCTGGTTTTCAATCAAAACCCAAAATCATTAACCCAAACAAAAGAGTGACCTTTTGACTACAAAAAGGTTTGTGCATGTATGTATTACCTGGCCGATGTTTCCATTGACGAAAACATTGCTGCAGTTGAGGTCTCTGTGGATGACGCAAGGCTCGTGTGTGTGGAGATAATCCAAGCCTTTGAGTATCTGCTTCGACCACTTCTTCAAGGCCCTCATAGAGACGTGCCTGTGCTTCTTCCGGTACTCTCTCAGGTTCCCGGAGGTACAAATCTCGGTGATGAAGTTCAAGGTGTTGTTCTTCTCCTCTCTCCACACCTTGTACAAGGAGATGATGTTATTGTTCTTCAGGTTCTTAAGCAACCTGACCTCAGAGTAAAGCCTCTCGATCATGGCCGGGTCGTCGGAGAAACTTCTCAGTTTGACCTGGTTCCACGCGACTTCTATGCCTTCTTCTTGGTCAAAGGCCCTGTACACTTTCTTCACGGCGCCTGAGCCCAGGAGCTCATCGTACCGGCCGTATCTGCCGGTCGGATCCGCCTCCACGAAAGGCTCCGAGTCCTTGTCTAACGGATCGGAGCTCGCACAAGGCATCTGCTTAGCAGAAACAGAGTGAGATTCTGATTAAACGACTAATCAGAATTCACAAGCGGCCAAAAAAAAGATTTCACGGTTTTAGTAGTCGGAATCTAACACGATTCAGCATACAACTGCACAAGGAAGAACCGCAAGTCTAAACGAAAGAGAAGAAGCCTAGAAATCAAAATCATTGAATCAGCGAATCTGGAGCATGAGATTCAGTTTTTGCACTAGTATCAAATCGAAGATGAGAAACTGAAGAAAACCTAGTCACATAGATCGAGCAAATCGAATCAGCAAACATAAGAACCCTAAAACCGACAAAAAAACCCCCAAAAATCCCTGCCGGCTAAGGAAGTTTCGGAAGCCGAAACAAATAACAGCAAAAAAAAAAAAAGCAAAATACATTGAGAGATTGAAGAAGATACCATCAAAATCGATTGAATCGGAGAGAGTGAAAAATCGAAATCCTTGTTGCTTCTCGCTGAGCTTTCGCTTTCGCTTTCGCTTTCGCTTTGGATTTTGTAAAGGAAGCGGAGCGTGGTAGATTGGAGAAGCTTTTGAAGACGAAAGAAGCGGAAGAGATTGTGGGCGATTTTTAATATATAGTGAGGATTTTAAACAATTAAATAAATATCTTTTTTATCTATGCGTATCTGGAATTGGACTCCTGAATGGCTGGAAAGTATTCAACAAATTTGAGTTTAGGGTTTTATAGACAACGAATTTATTACGCAAAATAAAACATATTAAAATTTGAATCCAAATTAAAGAAATTAATCGTATTTATTCGTAAATTACCATTTATGTTATTAAAGGACGATATCAGGAAAAAAAAAAAGTTTTGAAAATTACAAGTTAAATAACAGTCCTTATTGAAATATATTTGTGTCAGAGAACTTTCTTTTGAGGGTCAAATTTGTGTCAAAACATAAAACGCCAGTAATTAGGATAAGAATTTGATTTTTATAATATATCTCGTAAGACTTTATAGAATTAAAGTCAAACATTCGGCGCGTGAAGAGAGAAGAGCCAAACGATCGAGACCGTCGGTTTTTTGTCAGGAGTGTTTTTGTTCGTCATTTGGACGATCAAGATGAAATTAGAGAATTGTGGAGGTTGCTGAAATTTTCTTCATAGCACGAAGGCGGCTCTATAGTCAAAGGGAGAGACGTATGTTTGACTTTCTTGTACGTTTTTGAATTTACGAAGATAAGTATAATTCTTTTACCCGGTAACGTATTCTTCCATTTATAGTGTACAATATAGTCACTGAAAATATAGTAAAATTTTGGAAAATATGTTTTAAAAATCCTTTTGTTAAAGATATAATAAAAAGTTTTAGATAAACATCAATCGATTCCCAAAAAAAAAAAAAATCCTATAAAGAGTTTTAAATTTTAAATTTTAAAATTAAATTTAGAAAACCTCAGTGTTTTTGACTAATGTGTGAAAACATATAAACTTTGCAGCCATCGTATAAATAGGATCTGTAATGTTGATTAGAACACAAAATTAATAAATACTACGAATCACAAAATAAACATTCAACGATTTCAGCTCCGATTAATCGAACTAACATAATTAGAAAAGCTGATCTGGAACCAAACTGAATGGTTAAATGATTTTAGTTTGGTGAAATGATTTTGCTTTTTCGAATAAAAAAAAATAAAAATTTCATAAAGTTAAATAAATGTTGTCGTAAACTATATATTTTATCACCCAATTTTTTTTTAAGATTAAAGATATCTTTTATGGAAATGATATCTAACCCGAAATCGAATCGTACTAAAAGATCCATGATAGATTTTGTTACTTATCTTTTAGAACCATGAAGACCACCAAATCGAAATCTAAATTAAGCACTTCTATCACTGTAAAAGATACATCGTAATAAAAATTAGCAAGATAAAATACATTTTTGATAGTGGATTATAGTGGATACATCGTAATAAAAATTGAAACGCATAAATTAGCAATATAAAATACATAAATAAATATGTTAAAGACCTAGCTATATTCATTTTTGATAGTTTGAATTTCTTTAAATTTTGTTTTTTCTATACGCTCAACCTGCTAGGTGAAATTTATGCAAATTTTTTTTGGAGTTTAGAACATTTTGTTTGCTCTTATAGCAAATGTACATTTACTTCGAATGAATTTGCATGAAAAAACGTGGTCTCTGCATTATAGGCTTATAGCCTAAGTGATGTCTGTGACATAGTTTACAAAAAGAGCAAAGCTGCATGTGAACTTTGAAGCTGTTATCTTCCTCGGTTCACGTTAACTCTCATCATATTAAAGGTTTTGCCCAACTTGTTATCTTGCTTCTATTTATTTCAAATGCATGTACATTTAGTTTTTTGCATGTGAACAACCAAATTATTTCATTTTTTTCTTATCAAATATCTTTTTTCTTAATATATTTTAATGTTTTTGGAATATTCTTTTTTTCTTGCTTAGTTTTCACCCTTATATTTTTTTCTTGCTTATTAATATGTTTATTTTTGTTTAGTTTAAAAAAAAATATTTGCATTTTCAGTATTATCAAGTATTGTAGAGTTCGATACGATAAACGACATTATAGAATAATTACTTCCATTTTTTGTGTATATGTATGAAAAACATAAATGGTAAAATGGAGTGAGTAGCATATAAACGCTAAATTGTTTTTGTCATAAATTGAAATATGTTCAAGATATAAAGTTAATATATATGTTCAAGATATTAATGATTTGCAACTGATTTGATTCGTAGCATAGATATCTAAAAAATAATAATATTTGTATATTTTAAGTAATGAACCAATTCATATTTTTAGTACGATCACATCTTGTTATATATATTTTGATATAAGGGATTAAGCGAGTATTAAGTTGACAAAAACAAAAGGGAGCAATAAGTTTAAAAACTGTATTTAAATGAGAAGTAGAGGGAATACACGAATGATGATGTTTGCATTTATTTTTTCTCCTTTTCTCCTTTTTTTCCTTTCTTCAAATTCGTGACAACTAAAAAGTGGCAAGAAAGCTGATTCCGACAACGCCCAGGAACATTGTAGATTAACTGAATTAAAAATTCTAAGAGATATTAATGTATCAAATAAAGAAAGCAATTAATTGTTATGTTTTTATAGGGAAAAGGCAAGCAAAGTGTTCATTTAATTTATTGACCCACTCAGCAAGTACTCTCATACATAACATGACTGGTGGTTAACAAACACATCATGAAACGAAATATTCGAATTGCCATTGTAAAATCGTAGAAAGAAGTAATTATTGTAAAAATAACACAACCACATAAGTTATAAGTACAATGGAGAAGTTAATCAATGATACAGATGTGGCCTGTAAAAGATGTGGACAAAGAGAGAGCGTCGAGCATGTCCTATTAAAATGTGAGTTTTGCTCAACGGGTTTGGGAATTAGCTCCAATCCAAATATCTGTCACTTCAATCATCAGAGGTACCTTACTCTCTTCCCGTGTTCCTCTGCGAAGCAAATCGATTCATTAACAATTTGCCACCAACTGGATTTATTGTTTACGTGTCATTGTTCAGCTGGTGATCGGAAAATTACCCTTAACCAAAACATATGTTTGAAAATAGCACTAATTCATAGTGAAATTCCAATCTTACAAAAAATGTTTTATATTTCGAGTTTTGGAATAAGTTCATAAAAACATAAGTGCACCATTTAATCGGTATACTTAGTTATTTTATACTAAAAAAAAAAAAAAATGCAAAACGTTTATACACAAGTACTCTTTGCGTGCAAGGTTTGATCTTCAAATTCAATTAGGTATATGTTGCCCCTACACCAAGCTTTAATTTTGATCGGGAATACTCGGAAAGCTTTTAAAACATCACTGCATTATATATTTTTTAACTGATACAAGGCTGTAAATATACATTAACAAGAAAATATATATTAATGATAAAAACAGGTTTTGGTTTCGTTTTTTGTTTTGTTAATAATATTACATTTGAATCCATATGGTTAGAATCCCAGTGGGTTCACCAGCCCATATCATTCACATTACACTGTAGATTTACCTTAATTTTTATAAAATTCAGCTCTTTTTGCAATCTGGTTCTTAATCAACATTCTCTAATCTAATGTAATTTGTTTCAGGTTGATATTATATTATCCCTCATTTATTCTTGTTGCGTAGTACTTGGTAATCGAGATTGCTTTGAGTAGAAGAATAAAAAATCCGACATGAAGGTCCATCATCTAATCTTCTATGTTTACGAATCAAAGAAACTCAAAAATTACTCATTTATTCCATCTGCAGCAAATTTTGTTAATTGGGCCCAAAGTGGAAAGCCCAAGGAAACTACATTTAAAACTGTCACATCTCCCCCAAACAAACTCTTTACTCACCAATGGTTTTGCTAAAATCTAAAAATCCATATATACAATACCCGAAGAGAGTCATCCTCTCATCTAATCATCAACTGGGCCCGAAAGTGAAGAGAGTTTGTCATATGCTGATATGCATGCATGGTCTCACGATTACGCTTTTTTTTTTTTTTGTAATCTGGTAATATTAAAATTCATAAAATGATACAATCGCACAATACAAAATCCGACAGAAAACAAAAGAGAAAATCGCATAAAAAACCTTCAAAGTGGCAAACACTAGTACTTTAAACCTCGAGAGTTTTTAACTAACACTTTTAACCATCAAACTAATTAATTTAACACATTAAACCTTCAATTTATTTCCCATAGTCGCGCCGATTTTTTTTTAAACGGAGCCGTTAATCCAGATAACGAAAAACGTTTTCCGGCAACAGTATAGTGGTTCTCCGAGAATTAAAACCTGAACATCCCACTTTTTATCTGCCACGTGACCAATTAAAAAAAGAAGTAAAAAAGATAAAATCCCCAAATCGATTTAGGGTTCGTGAAATCAGAGAGAGAAGAGAAAGACGAGACACGAGAATTCCTCCTACTGAACGGGTCGATTTCATAAATCAAAAAAGTATGTTCTCCTGGGTTCGATTCATTAGTTCGCTCGTGTTTATATTGCATTTGAATCTTCTTTTTGTAAAAAATATATGATGTACCTGATTTCGTAAATTTGGAAGGCAACCAAATTGCAGAGAATGCGAAGGTGACATTGAACGGAGTCGTCGAGATCTTGCCTAACAAGTGGAAATACGTTAGGTATTTGCATTTGAAACTGTCTGAGAGTTTAGCGTTGCCTATATATCAGACTGTACCTGATTTGAAGCTCAAAATCGATGCTTTTGAAACTGAGAAGAGTGTTGTCAAGGCAGAAAAGAAGAAAGGTAAAAGTGATGTTGTTGTTGATGGTAGTGAGAGTAGCGAGAAGAGTGTTGCAGTGAATGGAAAGAAGAAGAAAGGTAGGATTCATGAGGTTAGGTATATGGATAGTAATGTATCTGAAGTGCTTGATGAAGATGAGGTTGGTGATGTTGAGGTTAATAATGAGATTGTTGAATTTAGTGGTGATAAGAAGACTAAGAAGAAGAGGAAGAATGAGATAATAAAGGAGGTTGAGGAGAGTGAGAAACCGATGAAGAAAGCGGCCAAGGGCAAGCTGAAAGAGAAGAAGAGCAAGGATTTGTTGAAGCCGAAAAAGACAAAGATTACGAAAGAAGAGTCTGGTTGTGGTTTGAAACCGATGAGGAAGAAGTGTGCGCTTAGAAATTGAGGCAATGGAAGATCAAGGGATTAAAATCTTTCGAGTATTTGCTTCTTTTCAATTGAGTAATTTTGAGTATGATTTATATTTTATCTTAGTGATGATTACATTTTGGGGTCTTTCATATCTTGCACTGCTTCTCTTAAACATCGAACCAGTGAATGTAGTTTTGTAAAGGAAACATACTACATTACCATTTTTGAGTATTTGCTTCTTTTCAATTGAGTAATTTTGGAGTCTTTCAATAAGCATTAATCGATCGAATGATGATGTTCTCATATGGTCATCTTTGAGTAAATGGCTTACAGCAGGTTAACACAACCAGCTAGAGGGAACTCATGACAAACTTTTAATCATAAGAAATTAAGAATTAAAAAAACTCTAAATTACTATGATTCGTTATATAGACGTGAAACCAGAAAACTCTAAATTTCTAAATTGCTATGATTCGTCAAATTCCTCCTTAGCTCTTCTATGAACAGTCCATCAATCACGCGTTGATTCAAACATATCCCCATTATTACTCTCAAAAACATACTTAATATTCTTCATCTCCTCTCGTGTGTCTTTGTGCCAAACCAAAGCAATTGGAGTCTTCATCCTTTCCTCTTGAACGAATTCTTCAAATCTCTCCCATTTAATCTTAGAAACTCTCCAAGTTTTCGTTTGGAAACACAATCTGCCTATATACTCATAATCTTCATCTAATTTCTTCATACTTCCACCGAAATTTATGTTTAGTTTGATTTCGACTTCATAAATGTGAATGAAGCAAACATAGTGGTAAATAAGCTGGAAACATACACGATTATACTCAAAACAAACAAAATCAATCCAATTTTCAAGCGATTCAAACTGATTATCACAAACCCAGAAAATTGAAACTCGAAAATCCAAAAATGATTATCACAAACCCAGAAACGATTATCACAAACTCAGAAAAGATAGAAACTCAAAAACCCAAAATCCAGATGAGGACGAAACGGTTCAAACTCGAAATCTTGAAAACTGCTTGAAAATTCAAACTCGATTGACGATTCAAACTCGAAAACCAAAATCCCAGAATCAAGATGATTGAAACTCGAAAATCCAAAACTTCATCTCCAGTCAATAGACTCTTACCTCATTTCGACTCCGATGCATCTGCTTTTCTCTTCAATTCTTGTCTCCAGAGAGTTTCAAATTGTGTTTGGCTTACGAACCCTAAATCGATTTGGGGTTTTTATCTTTTTTACTTTTTTTTTAATTGGTCACGTGGCAGATAAAAAGTGGGATGTTCGGGTTTTAATTCCCGGAGAACCACTATACTGTTGCCGGAAAACGTTTTTCGTTATCTGGATTAACGGCTCCGTTTAAAAAAATGTCGGCGCGACTATGGGAGATAAATTAAAGGTTTAATGTGTTAAATTAATTAGTTTGATGGTTAAAAGTGTTAGTTAAAAACTCACGAGGTTTAAAATGCTAGTGCTTGCCACTTTAAAGATTTTTTATGCGATTTTTCCGAAAACAAAATCGGCGGAATATGAAATTCTCCGGAAACATAGATATGAGACAGAAGCTGCACTAACACCAGCCACGGCCCCACGGGCTTCACCATTACGCATCTATGTATTTATTATTATTATATAAATTAGTTTGTCATTAGATGATAGTATGATACTATATAGAGATAAGAAGATATCATCGCCTAGTTGTTTCTCCCAACGGCAAGGCATTTTCATTAATTAATCACATTTTAAGCTTCGGGTTAATCAATTGCCGGAAGACCCTACTAAGCAAGCTTCAGATGGATCACAAAGATCCGACCCGACCGGAGTAAAAAAGAAAAAGAGAAGGTGGATTAGTAAATAGTAATCTAAGGAATTACACGGCTAAACTTTCTGCATTCCGCAGGAGATCTCTGTTCTTGGCCCTCGCAGAAGAAAAACGTCGCCGGACACCACGAGAAGCAGTTTCCCGCGAGCTGCACGTTCGCTGATCCAGGCCTGAGCGCCATCAAAGGTCCCGGTACGACTCCAAACAAGAAATTCCCGCCTAGCAATAGCCTCTGAAACCCGGCGAAACCGGATCCGGGCGATACGGTTTTCCAGACGTACTGGGTCGGAATCATACCGGAGAAGCTGTTCTGCTCTAACGACAAAGCCGAGAGCTTTGGTAATAGACCCAAGAACAGAGGAAACGGGCCTTGGATCTGGTTGTTGCTAAAATCCACGGATATTAGCTCGCTGGGGAGACCCGAGGGTGAGTAGTAAGGAGAATCCAAAGAGGAGAAGCCATTGAAAGAGAGAGTAAGCTGCTGAAGAGTTTGATGAGTGAAGATGAATGATGGGATCGAGCCACTGAGTTTGTTGTGGCTAAGATCCACAACTTCGAGAGAGTTCGAGTTTCTGAAACTCTCCGGGATCGTTCCTTCCATAAGGTTGTTTCGCATGGAGATTTGGACTACTGATTCGGGTAACGACGACGGGACCGGACCGGAGATCCGGTTATCGCTCGCGTCGACGTAATACAGGTTCTTGAGCGAGCTCAGATCGGGGAATTCGCCGGAGATGTTGTTGAGCTGGATTTCTAGCCGTTTCAGGCTGTAAAGACCGTTAAAACTCGCCGGAACGGAGCCGTCGAGGCGGTTGTTGTCGAGGAGGAGCTCCTCGAGAACCGGCATCGACCCGAGAGAGTCGGGTATGGATCCTGAGAAGGAGTTCCCGGAAACGGAGAGGCGGGTGAGGCGGGTGAGATTGGAGAGAGAGTTGGGAAGCGGACCGGAGAAGTAGTTGCCGGAGAGATCGAGGGCCTGGAGGTAAGGAAAGTTGAAGGAGACGGAGGAGAGGGAGCCGGAGTAGCCGGCGTGGTCGAGACTGAGCTCTGTGACCCGACCCGATCCGGAAACGACGGAGTCGCAGCGGAAACCGCAGGTGAATGTCTCGCCGGACAAACCGTCGCAGGGATCGACGGAGAAATCCCAGGAGCTGAGACAAGAGCCAGGGCTCATCGATTTGGCATCGACCGAGTTCTTCAACTCCTTAAGAGCCGCCACGTCAGCCCAGAAAGTCTTGGACTCAGCTGAAGATAAAGTGAGCAAAAGAAGCACAAGAGAAAGAAAAAGAGAAGCCATGTTTGGCTTCAGAGACATACTGAAGAAGAAGAGGAAGAAGAAGAGAGAGTTTGGAGTGAATAAGGACCGTTGGATGAGAGGAGCAAGGCGTGTGACAGATCTAATGAACGTTGTTCTGACACTTGAAAAACAGAATAATTTATATATTGATGATATAGGGACATATTAATCAATATTATGTAAATGTAAAATTCTATCATGTGTGTGATGGTCCATCAGACATATGAGTGAAGACAAGTACTGTACAGTGCGGTATGGTTGGCCCTATCAACATCCACCATAACTCAGATGTAAGAAGAGCTTTAGATTCTTCTCTTTAGATTCCAAAAGCAGAACAACTCGTGAATTCAGATTACTTGACATATTAGCGATTCACAAGTCACCCATAGACAAATTCGGTTAAGAATTTTTTTTTTTTTTTTAGTGGTCCTCTAAACATAACGTACCCATTTGACCACAGATTGTCAAAATCTAAAATGAATTTCTTGGTTATTGACAAAAAAATGAGAAATACTTTAAAGAAGTAATTAGAAAGCAAAGGCTCCAAATCATTGGCTTTAACGAACTTATAAATCTATGGAAGAAGACAAAAATGTTGGATGTGATCACACTCATTGGCGTTAGGTGTCTAAAACTCATTAACCTTAGCCAGGTGGGACGTTTAAATCATGGCGTTAGCAAAAGGAACTAATAATAATCTATTCGCACCATCTGAATTTGATGTCGTCCTCGCTGTTTCTCCGTGAGTTGTTCTTCAAGAATTGTCTCACTGCTTCTTTGTTAATCTTGAACTCAAAGACTATTCCTCTGATCTGCACATCTTGTGGGGAGTTTTTTTAGTTAATAGAAAGATGCATCAACGTGCGTAAACAAAGCATCATAATCTAGTGCTTACATCGACAGAGCTACATGATGTGAGGGATACAATCTGTCCTGTATTGAGCTTCTCCCCATTTACAAGGATATGTCGCTTTCCAAGGTTCTTTAGAGAGAACGATCCATTCTTCTCTAGCTTCACCAGTGCCTATATGGAGAAAAGAAAAGTATAGCACATATACATTAAGGTAATTAAGAACTATATCAGTGAGCTAATTTAAACTTTGGGAGAGGAAAAGAGAATCACCTGACGCCGAGCTATCTTGCTACCATAACCATCTTTACCCAAGTCAATGTCAACATTCATGCCATCAGATGATCTCCCAATAATTACCTTTTGACAGATAAATGAGGTTATGCCATGTAACTAAGAGAACTTGATATGACATGGAAACTCCATGAGCAGTAGAAAATGATTTTGTCTTACATACCTCGTGTTTTCTAATAACATGCTTTGAATCACGACAACTCAGGACAGCTATTGCCCCTTGAGATATAATCCCTCTTCGAGCTGAAGTCCTTGTGCAGTGTTCCGATCCAAGTAATGTATGTCTTGGATGCTCAGACATGTTCCGTTCTAGAAATCATAAAGCAGACACCATTATTGAGACAACTGTAGTTTGAGAGAGACATAACTGTTTTTTTCTTCTTCTAATCTTTGTGGATGCAACAAAGTGAACAAGAGCCATATGAGTTACCTTCCCTGTTTAAGCATGAATCTGAATCATCCGGGATCAGATTCAATTTGCGTATCTGGAGATATTTTCAAGCGAAGTCAGAGACGAGAAAACAACATTAAAGTTTTAAATTTCACAGGCATGTGTGTCAAGAAGAGTAGTAATCAAGTTTTACCATTGCATCAACGTCAGAAAAGGAAATCTCATCTTCACCATCAACTTCTTCTTCCTGGTATAGAGTTGATGGGGTTTGAGAAAGTTGTGCATCCCTGCCCTCAGAGCTACCAATATCCACATATAACAGTTCATCCAATGAACTACAAGCACCTGAAGTATCTCCCAACAGAGGAGCTATGTTTCTGACTGCGGCTAAAGAGCCACAAACTGACCACGGCCTACTAGGTCTTTGTAGGGTTTTCGTTAGAGGCATTGGAGAGATTCCAAGGCCAATCTTATCACCATGAACGTTGTGTTGATGAAGTGGAGAAGTTTGTAGTGATATGCTGCTTGGCCCATCACCAGGAGGAACACTGCTGATGGGTATTGGTTCGTCGCCTTCTTCTTCATTCACAAGTGTTAGGTTATCATTGCTGCTGCTCATTTGGGGATCATTTGGGGATGCAGAAACAGATGATAACACCACATCTTGTTCTGACCTTACACCATTCTCCTCGTTGACTTCATCAGGAGATAACAACAAGATAGAATCCTCGTCTTGTACAACTTCTTGTGATATAACATCGAATTCTGAACATTCAGATAGGTCTGTGTCACTGTCACTGCCACTGCAGCAGCAGTCGTCGCCGTCAACAATTATATCCTCATCATTAGGATTTTCCACAAGATTTTTGGGTCTCAGATGGTTACCATCACCTTTCTCTGCATAATCCAAATCCGGAAACATATCGGTGTGCCTACAACTTCTCTTTCTCATGACGCAGAAGAGACCATAGGAGCTTTCAATTTTCCTCTTGCCATGAGGACTCTCCGATGTATAATTACCGGAAGTTTTGAGATAACCATCCTGGCATGTGTTTTTTCCAAACCAGGAAGAGACCATTAGAAGAAAATACGAATCAACAAAGACTAAAATCAGAGAAAGGGTTAACGTCTGTGTTCTGCAATTGCAATAGTGGGGGAAAAAAGCCATGGAGATTCTTAAAAACCACTCAAGAGGATCGTTTAGGTGTTTAGTGTGCATCATACAATTTTTTTTTGTTTTTTTTCAAATCTGCAACACATAGAAGGAAATAGAGATGGATAGAGAGAGAGAGACGCACGAAGAGGTCCTTGTTGCCCAAGTGATCTTCATCTTCATCTTCACCTTCCATTGCCCACTGAAATTCTTTTTTGTAAGTGATGAATGTTAATAAAACTCGTTGGGAAGACAAATATGTTTGTGCCGTTTTATGTTTACAATGTAGGAATGTGCGCCGTTCTAAACTCGGGAGTGACTAGATTCAAGCTTCTTCTTCTTCCTTCGACTTCTTTTCACGCCGGTGAAGCAGATTCTCCGGTGACAGCCAGAGCAGTGGCGACTTGTTCGAGGAAGAACATGGGCCAAGATTCCAGGCGCTTCATGTCCTCTCCTCCAAATGGGCCAATGATGTTGGGCTCATAAGCCTTCTGAAGCCCCCAAAACTAATCTCCCTGCTTTTTTAGTTTACTTAGCCCAGTTTATGTTATTATAAAGCCCAGTCTTATATAATTATATGAGCAATAGATCTTTTATCGCATTATTAAAAACTTACCAATCAAAATAGACAAAACAAATCATTGTAAATGTCGTTTTAAGTTTAAAAAAAAACACCAGTTGGCAATTAGTGTGGCACTTGAAACAAATTAACTGACAGATTTCCTAAATTTAGTTCCACTTAATCATTCTCGAATCTTTAAATCATTAGCTGCTCAATAATTCCCCTCTCCAATAGTCCAAAACCATTAAAATCTCCGTCCATTTAAAAAAAAAATATACAGCGACAATACTAACTTTTGTCGTGTGTGGAGGTCCTCAATTTCCTTTTTTGTATATATATTAAAAATAGAACAAATCATGACAACAAAATATATAAAAAATAAAGTACAAATGAGATGAAAAAAAAAAAGAGGAAGAAGAAGAAGAGAAAAATCATGAAATGAAAACAGACAAAGAGCGGATCAGATGTCAAGTCAACTTCTTTCTTCCCTCCTCACTCCACAATCTTCACTAACACAGAGCAAAAACTTCTTCCTTCTTCTTCGATTCAACTCAACCCTCTGATTCGCTTTCTCTAAGCCTGAAAAAATGGACCCGGATGTTTCTAACCGGAAGGAGTTTCGGGTCGATTGTTCTGCGCCGGGACACCCTGAATCGAGACGCGATTCATCCGATTGCGGCGGCGGCGGTGGGGCGAGGTATAAGCTGATGTCTCCGGCGAAACTCCCCATCTCGAGATCGACTTGCATCACTATTCCTCCTGGTTTAAGTCCGACTTCGTTCCTGGAGTCTCCTGTTCTTCTCTCCAACATCAAGGTTAGTTAGTGAGTGTTCTTAGGCACCGTCTCCTCCTTTCGAGAGAATAAGAGGCTATTTCTGATGGCATTTTAAGATCTGAGGAGTTTTTTTTTGGGTGAAAATTCGATCCAATCACTGTTTGTTTCTTTGTTCGCTTCGATTCAGATTCTTCACACTGTTCATTCTTGCAGTTTTAGTGTCCTTTCGTCCGTGTCTTTACTTAATCAGTGGAGAATAATTTCTAGGGTTTCTTAACCGAGGTTCCATAATTTTGGTGAAGATGCTTTCTGCTTTTTCCCACAAAGGAAGAAACTTTGACATTCGGTTTCCATATTTGTTTCTTTATCTTTTGGAAATGCTTTAAGAAGAAAACTAATGATTTTGTTGCTCATGTTTAACTACTTTGGCTCAGATTCTCTCTCATTCTTACTATTACTAGAATAAACCCCTTTTCTCTCATCTTCCGTCGGTGTTGCTGATGAAGTTTGGATAATGGAACATATATATATATATTTTTTTTTTAATTTTCAGGCAGAACCTTCCCCTACTACTGGCTCATTGTTCAAGCCTCATGCAGTTCATGCTAATTCGATCTCCTATACAGCAAGAACAATCCATCAGAATATCTTGGACGAGCAAAAGTCCAGCGAATTTGAGTTTAGACCTCCTGCATCCAATATGGTAATGTCTCAAGATAATGCTCCGTTGCTTAACACATTTGAATAATTCTGTATGGTCTTTGTTCATTGTTCGGTGTTCTTGGTGTGTAGTTGTCTAAAGCAGCTTTATTGATTTCAAGTTCTATGCAGAGCTAGACAACCATAGAAGTGAAGCGCCACTCCAGTTTCAAAGCCAAGGCCACAGTTTCAAACACTCGCCGTCTTCAGCCTCTGAGGCTGCAGCTTCCTCAAGTGAGATAAGCCGACAAGCTGTTCCTCATCAGACAACACCATCAGGCTCCGAGAGATCTGATCCAGATGAATCAATACAGGCATCCCAAAACGATTCCAGAGGAAGTGCACCGTCGGTCTTGGCTGACGATGGCTACAACTGGAGAAAATACGGACAAAAGCACGTCAAAGGAAGTGAATTTCCCCGGAGCTATTATAAATGCACACATCCTAGTTGTGAAGTTAAAAAGCTATTCGAAAGGTCTCACGAGGGACAGATTACCGAGATTATATACAAGGGAACACATGACCATCCTAAACCTCAACCTACTCGCCGGAACTCAGGTGGTTTTGTTATGCCGGTACAAGAAGAAAGACTGGACAAGTATTCTTCTTTAAATGGCCGGGATGGTAAATATTCGTAAAACTGGAGACACGTTTGCACTCTTTTCCTTCAACATCGTACAACTTCATTTGTTCTTTCTGCTCTACAGAGAAGGGATCTAGCTTATACAACTTGTCTCCTCCTGTCGAGCAAAACGGTAATCCAGAAGTATCTCCAGTCTCTGCAAATGACGATGGTGGAGACGTTGCAATGTCAAATAGGAACAACGACGACGGGGATGACAATGATCCATTCTCGAAACGAAGGTACTAGAATTGAAACAAAGGTTAAGGTTACTTGCTCTAGAAATGTGTTTTGACGCACACACACACACACTGGATGCTTTCATGTGACTTTTATGCAGGAGGTTGGATGGGGCCATGGAAATAACGTCACTTGTTAAACCCATAAGAGAGCCTCGCGTTGTTGTTCAAACTCTGAGTGAAGTTGATATATTGGATGATGGGTATAGGTGGCGTAAATACGGGCAGAAAGTTGTAAGAGGCAACCCTAATCCCAGGTTCGTACACAGCACTTTCAAAAGGACTGGAAAATAGATATATATCAACTAAACTTCTTGGTTTTTGCTCGAATACACTTTCACCCGCATTATTTTAAGAAATAGAGCTAGACTAATTGAGTATATATCTCTGTTAGTTGAAATACCGTCTATGTAAAAACTCTATTTTAGCAACTTACAGTTTTGGTTAGAACATGAGAGTCAAATGCTCATATAATGCATGACGATTGGAGTTTTTATATGTATCTTTGATTGGGCTAATGTAGGAGCTATTACAAATGCACGGCTACTGGATGCCCAGTGAGAAAACATGTGGAGAGAGCGTCGCACGATCCAAAAGCTGTTATAACCACATACGAAGGCAAACACAATCACGATGTACCAACCGCAAGGTCTAACAACAACAGCAGCAACAACAACCATGACATGACAGCACCCAGATTCAGACCAGAAGAGACCACTGACACAATCAGCCTCGACTTGGGTGTTGGAATCGCATCTGGCGGTCCTGACCATACATCAAACGAGCATTCGCATCAGCAACAACAACATCATATTAGTTCTGAATTTGTAAACCAAACTCAAACCAAAGGACCTGCTGGATTCAGGTTTGTTCATGGACCTCCCATGGGATCCTACTATGCTAAAAGCTTAAACGCCGGTATGAATCATCAATAAAACGGCTCGAGAGAAACCGCAAACGAGGCTCAAACAGGTGACATCTTGTCCTCTTACCCGTATCCGCATAACATAGGGAGAATACAATCTGGTCCTTAGAAAAGGATGGTCTCTACAAGCCAACCACAGTAACACAACAAAAGAAAAACAAAGGCACTTTGCTTCCATTCTATATCTTGATTCTTCTTAGGTTATGAATGGAACAAGAAGATTGTTCTCTGTAATCTATGATCTATTTATATGTATGTATATGTATATCATGACACACTAAGATAGAGAGAGAGAGAGAGAGATACTGGTTTTGATTTCAAACTATCTCCCAACATATTTGTTTGTTTTTTGAAATTCCAAAATGTATTGTAAAAATACACAAATCTTTAAATGTGATCGAGAATCTCTTCCTTTTCTCCTCTTGCTTTCATATTTTACATTATTGCAGATATCATCATCATCAGCCTGTAAAGAATCTTCTCCATGACTGCCATGGAAGAAACCCACCTGCAAACAAGTTTCAAAATCCCAGTAAAAAAGTAAAATTCAAGCTTCTTGTCTGGATTGTTTCCTCAAAAATGTAAAAGAAAGAGAGAGATCGAAGTTTACCACATTCGGGACAACGAAAGTATTTTTTGTCTCTAAAAACAAGTCCTGTTCCTCTGCATTCTTCACATCTCTTCTGTGCAATCTGAAACCAAAACTCAATTTCAATGGACAATGGCAAATTTATATATACATGTCACATGTGTGTGTGTATATAAATATATCTTAGTCACATACTATTCTTTTGCTGAATTCGACACCTGCAACAACGAAGGGTGTGATTCCAGCTGCAAGATCCCATTGATTCGCATAAGAAAACTTACATTTCAATCGCTTAATTACATCACTAGTTAGCTAAAATTACCGATAGTTCCGACTATAATCTGCCACGTAATCTCCGATTTGCCCGTCTCCGCCACCGTGTCAGCGAGTTCACCGAGAGCCGATGGCGCTCTGAGCCGTCGATTTCTTACAACCATGATCAAACCGTGGCTTCTTCTTCCCGGAGAAACGAAACTAGCCGTCGATTTAATCTGACGAGGTCTTGATCCAACGGTCCACATAGACGGAACTCGACACAGTGAAGAAGACGAAGCCTCCATTTTGTCGCCACCGTGGCTATCAGAAAATCGATTTCTCCGAGGGGTGATGAAATATTTCGGGAATCGACCCGTTTAAATCGGGCCACGTCGACATATTTCGAGTCGGGTTCGCGCCAACCACAAAGAAGAATGCGAAAGCCATCGTGTGGTTTTAAAAGCTGAGGATAAAATACCAAAACGGTGTCGTTTTAAATCGGTAAACGAGTAAACGCCATTAATGTGAAGCTCACTAAAGTTTTTTTTACCTTCGAATAAAAACAACAGTTTTGGATTTAGGGTTTTAGAGTATATTCGATATCCCCCTATTGGATAATATCTCTGTTACATTATCCTCTTTCTGCCGAAAATGGCGGGTTTCTCATTGTACTGCCTTATAAACCCACCAATTCTCTTTACTCTTCCGTCGGAATCGCCTCTCTTTGTTTTGGGTTCCGGCAAAGATTCGCCGGCGACGAGACGGCGAGCCAGAAAGATCGGTGAGCTCGTCGTTTCGTACGCGCACTCTAACCCGAAGATAATTAACCCGAAGAAGAAGTCTAAGTATGGTCAAACGCTATCTCCGTATGACAGTGATGAAGATGAAGAGAGTGATGATGATGATGATGATGACTGGTTACTTAACGTCAGTTTCTTTCCCCTTCATCGATTTTTATCTTTTTTTTTTTTCAAATTTTGTTGAAATTCTTGGATTCGAGCTTGTAGGCTGTAAAAGATGTGTGATTTGAGCTTGAATTTAGCATAATTTAGCTTGATTCTTCAGTGAATTGGGTTTTTGTGGTTCTTGAAAACTGTGTGATTAGTGGAACTTGTTAAAGAGAGTGAAATTTGTTTTTTTTTTTTCCCATTTGTTCTTTAGGATGACTTCGCAGAGGTCACAGAGTACGAAAAGAAGAAACCCAAGTCACAGAAGCAAACCATTGCTACGAAAGGTTTGTGTATTCTTGAAAGCTGTTATAATAGAACCCGTGATTGACTTGAATGTGTTTCTGCAGAAAATACATGAATTTCATATTGCTTTGATTTGCTAAGAAGTGGATTTGCTAATGTGTGAAGGTGGGAAGAAGGAGATCGTAAAAAGTTGGGAAAAACCGGTAGAAAGCGAGACTGATCAAGACGACTTAGATATTGGCATTACTCGTGATGCCTCTGAGAAGAAGAAGAAGATGGAGAAGGACTCTTGGCGTTTAGATGGCCGAGGAAAGGTAAAAAGATTGCATAAATTCCTTCGGTGGAGACAAAGATACAGTTGAAAAAAGCAACTTAGTTGTTTTTCTTTGATTCATTAGGTGAGCTCGAGGAAATATGTCGAGAAACTATACCCACGGCTCTCAGAAGAGATCGATATAGATCCGAAATGGGTACCGCTTCTGGATTACTTGAGCACGTTTGGTCTGAAAGAGTCACACTTTGTTCAAATGTATGAGCGGCACATGCCATCCCTTCAGATCAATGTGTTATCAGCGCAAGAGAGACTCGATTACTTGTTGAGTGTCGGTGTTAAACACAGAGATATCAAGAGGATGCTGTTGAGACAACCACAGATACTTCAATACACGGTTGAGAACAATCTCAAAGCTCACATTTCCTTTCTGATGGGTCTTGGGATTCCCAATTCCAAAATAGGACAGATAGTTGCTGTAACACCATCTCTGTTCTCTTACAGTGTCGAGAATTCCCTGAGACCCACGATAAGGTATTTGATCGAAGAGGTTGGGATTAACGAAAACGATGTTGGCAAAGTTGTGCAACTTAGCCCTCAGATTCTGATTCAGCGGCTCGATATAACATGGAACACTCGTTACATGTTCCTCTCCAAGGAGTTAGGAGCACCTAGAGACAGTGTTGTGAAAATGGTGAAGAAACATCCGCAGCTTCTTCACTACAGTATCGATGACGGATTCATACCTCGGATCAATTTCCTTAGAAGCATTGGGATGTGCAATTCTGATATATTGAAAGTCTTAACTAGCCTTACACAGGTTAGTAGATTTCTTGATTCATTTTCAAGCTTAAATCTCTTGAGTTTTGCTCATGTAACACTTCTCAAATTGGTCTTAACAGGTTTTGTCTCTCTCATTGGAAGATAACCTAAAGCCTAAGTACATGTATTTGGTCAATGAGCTCAAGAATGAAGTGCACATTTTGACCAAATACCCAATGTACTTGAGATTGTCCTTGGATCAAAGGATACGTCCACGCCACCGCTTCCTGGTTGAGTTAAAGAAAGTGCGGAAAGGGCCATTCCCTCTAAGCTCATTGGTACCAAACGATGAAAGCTTTTGTCAGCAATGGGCTGGAACTAGAGTAGATAAGTAACTCGCCTTTCGTCAAAGACTATTACTCAAGGAGTTTGCAAACAAGTATGAGAAAAGAGGATGATGATGAAGGAAGTCTCTTGTTCCTGATTACAGTCAACGAGTCAACAGTTAAATTTCTTTATTGCTTCAAAACCGGTTAAATAGGTTAATGAGCAGAGCTGTGAATGGGCCATTTGGTGAAACAGGATACACAGTTTTGCAAGTTAGAATCATTTACAGGAAAAGAAACTCCAGAGAAACCGGCGTGGCAGCAGACATCATTCGTTTTTGTTTACCAGATGAGAGTTTCCGCAATCTTTTATGGGTTTTGTCTACACTTCAAGTTCTGCAATTGTCTGCAATGTTTTGTGGTAAAGTTTTACTCTTCTTTTTCTTTCTCTTCTTTCTAGTAAATCATGGAGAAGAGAAACACAATCTAGGTGGAGTATTTTTTTGGCCTCATATATATATATAGTTCATACTAAGAAACATCTTGTAAAGTGTTGTTGTTATGTTTGATCCTTGTGCAAACAGAGGTTAAAGGAAAGATTCAAGTGATGTAGATTGAGTTTCATTGTGCTTTTTTCGCTTCTATATGATTTCTTGTCATCAATAATTTCTTTGTTCAATAGTTTTTTTTCCTTTTTGGGGCTAAATTCATTTACTTCTGATCCCATGAAAGACAACATCTCAAGTGCCACCCACAAGTGTAGCCTTCATCACAAAGGGATAATGAACATTAAGTCGTTCGGTTTGTAGTTATTTCGACATCTTGAGCCCACTTAAGGTAATGACCCAAATGAGAAGATATGCCCATATAAGCAGGCTTATTGGTTTATAAAGTTGAGGCCTTATGTGTGAAAATGTGACTCTTAATTTACCAAAGAAACCATCTTTGCATTTGCATGAACACGTAACTCTTATGAGTAAACGTAACTTTAATATATTGATTAATGCCAAAACCCCAAAATCATGTCCGTTGCAATTTCGTTCTTCTTTAGTCACACCTCTAGTTAAATTATCTTCTAAGTTGCCTTCATCTTTTCATTTTCCCTCGGCTATTACTTTTCTGAACACTGGAAAAAGGATGATAATAAAATAAAGTTTTTTCTCCTTTGATAAAAAAAAAAAGTGTTTTTTTCCTAGGTACTATAAGAAGTTGCAACAACTCCATCTTTCTATTTATAGTTTTCCTTATTATCATACTAATGCTCTCCATAAGCACTTAATTTGTCCCATAAATTTCTTTAGCTTCCGAAATTTTTTAAATATAAAATACTTTTTTTGTTTGTTTAAAACTGAGACAATAGTCAATGCAAAATATATTGTGTTTCAATTTGATCATTTGATTTTCTAAATCGACAGAACAAAGTATTCAAACCAAAATCAACCTGTAAACTGGACTAAACGTCTCGAAACTATTCTATTAACGTGATACCATTCTAAAGCAACCAATTTTATAAGATTATCTTTTCTACATTGAAATTTTTTTTGATTAATTATGATATGTCAGACACTCGAGTAACACTTTTTTTTTGAAAAGAAATAAATAACACTTTGAGGCAACTACTAATTTATCAGTTTGCATAGAAAGGAAGATTCTACAAAATAATCTTTACTAATCATAAAAATATATAGATTTTTAAAACTAGTTACTGTGTACATAACTATTTATTTTCTGATTGAGACATTTACTGCTAAATTATAGCCAACACATACATAATAATAGTGTTTCATAATAAAATTTTATTGATAAACATAAATAGTTTTAGATTTTAGGTTAAATAATCTTTGTTAGTTGGATTAAATTACGAGAAATACTACTCTAAATAAACACAATATATCATAACTATCAAAGACGAGTGACGATATTCAAATTAACATCTTGCAATCATTCTTAGATTTAAACTTATCGTAATAAAATGAATTTTCAAGATAATATAGACTAAAAGGTTCTTTTAATTAAAATCAACATTATCGGAAAAATATGTGTATAAAAAATAAATGAACTTATGTTATTTAATGGATATTGGAGTGTTCGAACATTTACATTTTGTTGTATAAAAAAATTATATAAATTGATTCTTACAGTTAAAATTTGATCCTTGGAGCTCTTAAAAATATAAAATATTAATTTCCAAGAAGATAATTACAAATTTTAGAATATAATAAAATTATGACAAATATTAACTTGAGGTAAAAAAAGCCCCAAAAAATAATTTAAATTTCATTTGAAGATATTTTTTATTTTTTTGCTAAAGTTCATTTGAGGATATATTTGATTTTAAGTATATGATAGAGTTTATCCAATGAGGGAGTTGAGTTAAAGAAGAGAATACAACAAAGAGAGGCTCCTCGTATTTATTAAACCCATCTTTCTCACACGACCTTTCACCTCCGAAGACTCCAAATTAATAAAAAAAACTCAAGGCACCCAAATAAAAACGTAAACTTTGCCAAGTTTCTTCTTTAACTCATACTCACACGAAAGAGGGAGAAGAAGAAACCTTAAAACGTTTTGTTTCGGAGCTCGAAAAAAAAACCACACTAACTTTTTTTGTTTTCTTCTTCTTCACATCTAATTTCAGTTTTATTTGTCCAGAGACATTCTCCATGAAAGTCGAGGCCTTTATTCCCGCGGTTTTATTGCTCTGTTTTTGGGTTCTGTTGGGTTTAGGGACTTCGAGAATGTTGCAGATTGATGATGAAAGTCATGAGTCGAGGAGTTACATAAGTTGGGAAGACTTGAGAGTTGTGGAAGATGTTGGAACAGATAAGAGTTATAGCATTAAGGTGTTCAATTGGCTGATATCAAACGCAAACGCAAACGCAAACGCTGCGAATATGAGCAGAGTGATTGTGGTTGATAAGAAAGGAAGAGGAGACTCTGTTACAGTTCAAGGAGCTGTTGATATGGTTCCTGATTCCAATTCACAGAGAGTTAAAATCTTCATTCTTCCTGGGATTTACAGGTAAATTAAAAGATTCTGATTTAAGACAGAAACCGCGTTTGGATCCAATTGGTTTATTTTATTTTATTTTTTTTCTTGAGAAACGTCTTTGAGAGTGTGGGGTTTTTTTTTTCTCCGAAGATCTCGTCTTTCCTTCTTGTAAAATTTCGAGTAACTTTTTTTTTTTTGGTTTCCACGCAGAAAATTAGAAACGTTTTGTTTTTATTTTAATTAAAGCAGTTGAAGCTAAATTCTTGGGTTAGTGGGATAATCTACACATCAGCTACGTGGGTAGTTTTTGTAATACATTTCTCTATGTTCTCTCTCTACATCTTTTCCAAAATGTAATCGTGGGTCTCACTCTGTTTTTTTTTTTTGCGGAATCTCTCTGTCTGTGTCATACTCTGTTTCACAGAATCTTTGTCTGTGTTTTATACTCTGTTTTTTTTAAGAATCTATGTCTGTGTTACCACCCTCTGTTTTGTGTTAATTTGCACATTACGTGTCTTCGTCGTCGCAGGGAGAAGGTGATTGTGCCGAAGACAAAACCGTACATTTCGTTCATAGGTAATGAGAGTTATGCGGGAGACACAGTCATTAGTTGGAACGACAAATCTTCAGATCGAGATAGCATTGGTGGTGATCTCGGCACTTTCAGATCCGCCACTGTTTCAATTGACTCTGATTTCTTCTGCGCCACTGCCATCACTTTCGAGGTCCTAAAACCATCTCTCTTCATCTTCCACATGCGCGTGTTTTCTACATCTTTCCGGTTTTGGATTTTGATTTTGTATTTCTCTGGTTTTTTCGGAATGAGGGCAGAACACAGTGGTGGCAGAGCCGGGAGAGGTAGGGAAGCAAGCGGCGGCGCTGAGGATTACAGGGGACAAAGCAATGTTCTATAGAGTTAGGGTTTTGGGATCACAAGACACTCTTAATGATGCAACTGGATCTCACTACTTTTACCAATGCCATATCCAAGGAAATGTAGATTTCATCTTCGGCAACGCCAAATCACTTTACCAGGCAAAGAAACCTTTCTTCTCAAATCCTTTGTATAATCGAACTACACAGGCTTTTAGTGTGTGTAATCTGTGATCTGAAACACAGGACTGTGATATCCGCTCAACCGCAAAGAGATTTGGCGCAATCGCAGCTCACCATAGAATGATAGAGAATGATGATACCGGTTTCTCGTTTGTCAACTGCGACATCAGCGGTACAGGGAAGGTTTACTTGGGACGAGCTTGGGGAAACTACTCAAGAACTGTTTACTCAAACTGTTACATAGATGATATCATCACTCCTGTAGGCTGGAATGACTGGAACGACACTGACAGGCAAAGGTTAATAGATAGAATCTTGAAACTGAAAACTCAGCTGTGAAACTTAAAGCTGTTCTGTCTGAAAACAACTTTTTTGTTTTGTTTTGCAGGAAGGTGCTGTTCGGGGAGTATAATTGCAGGGGAAGAGGAGCAGAGAGAAGAGGTCGAGTACCATGGTCGAAAAATCTTACCCAAGATGAAGTTAAGCCTTTTCTGGGGAGAGAGTTCATATATGGAGATCAATGGCTGAGACTCTAAACCCTTTGTTAGCTAACAGGAGGACGTTGAACTAATTATACTTTATACATATGTAACCCTTTGTAATTACAACTAAATCTGAGAAAGAGGGAAATAGAATCTGCGTGTTTAAACTGATAAACAAAAGTGTTGCTTTTGGTTTTAGATATAAACTTCTTACAAGCAAGCTGATACAAAGTGGTTTACAAGGAGTTTTGTGATTATAGGAATAATACAAATGGAGATTTTTTTTTTTTTTTTTTTTTGCTTTTCCCCTAACAACATTGCTCAAAACTTAAAATAAACCAACTCCTAAATAATCCTATTCTTAGATGGGTTAAAACAAATGCAAACCACCAAAATCATGCCACTTCAATTTTCTATACAACCTTCACCTACTCCTCTCTCCTCAGCACCAACCAAGTCAAACCCATAATCACTTCTTTTTGTTCTGCAAACTACGTCAAATATATATACATAAAGAAACATCAAAGTTTCCAGAGATGTGGCACGTACCAGAATTACCATCATTATATATGACCTCAAGAAAGCATCTTTACGTTGTCACCAGCGTGGTAGTAGTTTTTGATAGGGTGAAGACTGATTCTGATTTGCGGGGCTTCTCATCATTAAGGGTAACATCATCTTCTTTGTGGTCCTGCACGGTATTTTCATGGTTGACATAGGTATTATCAGTTAGGTTACTTCCAAGCTATTTATCCTCTTCTACTGAAAGTCTGCTATCATCATCCTCCTTAACAACCCCATCATATTTATGCTCTTTGTTCTCTTCTCCTAAAAGGGAATTGTCAGCTTTGTCGCCTTCAGGTTTTGCCTCCTCAACAATATCTGGCATAGCAATGAGCTTTGCCTTGGCATCTTTTGCAAGAGTGGACGACATGGAAAGCTTGGCTTCCGGGTTAATATCAGAAGATACAAGAGAGAGTATTTCGGGTTTAGGATCGATATCAACCCAGCTGTCTCCCACCCAGTCTCTGGAAATACGAATATCCTTCCTGTGCACTGTTAAGCACAAGTTCTCCCCTAACATCATGACAACAAAACACATGTCAATCCTAACACAAACATGGAGAAAGTAAAGTTAACTAGAGAGAGTGGAAGGTGAAAATAGGAAACACTAGATCATACCAGGAATATATACTTGCAAGTCCTCAGCGTCTGGTTTGTCAGTGGCAATTACAACACCTTCCCACCATCCATCATTCCACCATGCATCGACAGCTTCACCAACTGTAGGATCAAAATCTGCTGTTTTAGCATCAGGAGGAGCAGGCCGGATTGTTGGGCGATTGGACGACCTCATACCAAGCTTATCAGGCATAGCAGATTTCAAAGCCGGCACCCATTCCTACTCAAAACAATGTGAATGAAAGAAAACAATTAGGTGACAAACAGAAGATTGTAATCGAAACAATTCCTAGAAACAAAATTTAAATAGCCACTGGCTGTGGAAGCAAATATATACCTCAAGGTTTCCATATCCATCCTCATCCTCTATATCATCATACTGGAGTTTTACCTGTTTCCTTGATACTTCCAGGACAGTGCATCTAAACCAGCAGCCTCTAATACCGCTATCTTGACACAGAAACTCTATTTTTGCATCAGCCTTAATCACTCCATTGTAACAAGGATTTTTCTGCACATCGGTTGGGGAAGGAAATCTTTTTCCCGAGGCATCAAGTTTGAGTCTCTTACATGAAGATTCATAAGTTGTTAACAGGTTAGACATCATTCCAGCTTGTTTTCTCTTGCTCCTCTCAGCACCAACCATGACATTCTCACCCTCACTCCATTCTTCATCTTCCTCTTTATTTGCCGCACAGTCTACAGGCTGTCTCTTATACACATCTAGATGTGTATAAGAGACAGTCCTCTCAGCACCAACCATGACATTCTCACCCTCACTCCATTCTTCATCTTCCTCTTTATTCACCGCACAGTCTACAGGACCCGCCTCCAAAGAACTTAAGCAAGACATTATTGGTTGGTCCAAATATCCACGCAATTTACTCAAGTCAAAAGGTTTAACTTTGTTGTTCCTGAGTTGCCGATAGCACATGTGTACCCTTGCCAATAAAGAATTAGGAAAAGAAGCTACACACTCCTCGTAATGCTCGCGGGTCAAGACAGTGGCAGGACCATCAACACATTCTGCACTGATGACCTGTGAGTGAGGGGTGATGAAAACCTCTTTTGGGTGAGGGTTTTTGAGAGTAACTGCGCCCTTCACTTCTTTTGTGTAGTGAAACCACCTGACTTTGACCTTTTTTAGGCCACGCTTGTCCTCGTACATATCTTCCAAATATGCAACGTACCGGTCCTCTCCTTTGCTCATGACAAAGACAAAAGATTGAACCTGAAAATCCAAAATAAGAAATAAACCTTCAGGTGGGTACACAGTCCCATCCATGATCAAGATTTAACAGATCCAAACCGCGATGAAAAATTAACATATACTGAGCTACTCAAAAGTTCTCTGATGCCAAGTTTTCAACTTACCCCTATTGTTGTCCCATTCCTACAAAATGATGGGTAATGTTTGAGCTGTTTTCCACACATCCAGGAAGTTCCTGACCACATAATCTCCCAATTGTGAACCCTCAAGTTGATGGGAAGCCGGACCTGTGAAATAGATTTCTCCATCAGTATTACAGGTGAGTAAAATGCAGTGACTATTGTATCAAGCATTAAGCAGCTAAACATCACCTCTTCAGTTGCTTGAGCTCGCTGAGCAGCAAATCCATTGCTTGGAAATTCAGGAGATCCATTAGATTCCCCTGATTCACATTTTGGAGACTCTGTAAATGACAATAAACAAGTTCGTTAAAAAAGTCGGTTATAAAGTTCGAAGAGACTCCCTCAAAGAGGAAGAATACATTCATTCCCCACTCAACAGACAAGTTGTAACATATGGTACAAGATAAAAAAATAAATACGTACTCGACCAGTTTCCTTGTGAATTTTGTTTGGACAGCATAGAAGTGAGCCAGTCCACAACCTCTCTTCTCGACCTCCACTTGAAGCCAGCATGGATTGAATTATCGGAACCATAAATACGCACAAAATCCTCAGAAACAACATAGAACATGTGTCTAACACTTCTCTCAGTACCAACCACAGCTAGGATGGATTCGCCCGCAGAATCCTTCAGGAAGTAATGAACAACACGGTTCCCTCGCTCCTGTGAGACAAAATGCTCTTTCCACTCCACAAAATGATGATCACTCTCGCACATTTTTTCCGATATTCAAATGGTCCCGACAGCACAAATCGCTCCGAAACCTTCTTCACATCAGATAAAGAACTAACTACTGAAAGATAACAAGCGTCGATGCCAGTTCATAGTCATGAATAGTCTTTATCTCAAATCAAGTTCTACAGCAACCCAGACTTCTCTGGAAATAGCCAGTTTTTAAACAATCTATATATATATAGAGACCAATGATCGTGAAAACCCCTAAAGTGACCCAACAATACCCCTAAATCTCCTGTGGCGTGGAAACCCTAAAGCAAACTCTTTAAACCCTCTAATGCATAACTCTAATTAACATCATTTCCTTAAGAAACAGCCTCCTACGAACAGCTAACTCGTCGATGTCTCTGCAGATCTCCAGCTTGGGGGGAATCAAATAATCCGGACGAAGAAGAAGTTAGGATTAGAGAAAGCGGACAAGAAGCCAGTGAGAGGAAAGTTCCGAAGATCCGCTGAACGATTAGAGATGAAGCCGTGGAAACAGTGATCCAGGCTCGAGAGCGCCGCAAAGCACCAAGATACGGCTTTGACTGCGGTAATCAGCTGAAGCATGACGAAGACGAAATGGGCATCTCAAGTTTCAGACAATAAATGAAAGGTGATGATTTGTACCGATTCTTAAGGTTTTTAGTCCGCCACGGAACAAATGATCCAGAAAAAGAAAAAGGTGAATTAGAAAGCTCAGAGTAGCTGCGAAAACACAAAAACGACGATCGATTTCGAAGATTGGAAGAAGGGGAATCCGGAAAACGGAGATGAAGAGGTAGAAAATGAGTTCTGATTAAGGTAAACCTGAAGAAAATTGGGTATTCCCATGGATTCTCTCTCTCTCTCTCTCTCTCTCTCTACCAAAGTTGCAGGGGGTTGGCAAAAGCAGCTGCTTGTTGACAGAGAAGGAAAATGTGCATATTTTACTGTACGAAGGAAAATAAAAAAATTGGGTCGGTTTAGTTATGATATATTGGGCCTTTAATGGGCCAGTCCGTCAATAAAACGAAAGAAAGTCAAAAGGGAGGAAAGTCAACAGATCTCGGGATGATTGGATGAAGCTGTGACTGTGACTTTAAAAATTAAAATTGGCTGTTAAAAATTTGACTTTTAAATAATGACTGTGACTTAAAAAAAAATAAAAGTCATTTTTTATTGGCTTTGAAAAAAACAAACGAAAATAAGAGTAAAAACAGTTATTTTGACTGTGAGATTTTTAAGGAGGCTTTTATGACTGTAAGAAGCATAAAGTCTGATTGGAAAAAAAATTGACTTTTAAAACTTTAAAACTAATTAAAGCCTTTACAGCCTACACAGTCATTTTTTTAAGTTCTGTACTTCTGTTTTTCTGCTCCTCTCTCTTTGGACACCGAGAAACCCAGAAGTTTATAAACCGTTCAGAATCATTCATCACTTCTTTTTTTTCTCGAGAAAATTAGTTTTTTAATGGAAGGAAACTGGATGAGAAAATCCACAACAAGTTAAATACAAGCAAGCGAAGATTTACTCTTTCTTCGTTCTTCTTCTTCTTCTTTTTTCCAATTGAGAGGCATCGAGAGATTCGTTTAACCTTGAAGTAATGGCGGGAATAGCTATAGTTTTAGATCTACTGAAGAAATCTCAAACCAAACATAGTCTTCACTCATCGTCGCTGTCTTCCGCCTCCGCCGTCGCCGTATCTGCTGCCGCCAGTGCTCCTTTCGCGTCTAGGTTTCTCTTCGGGTATGTATTGGTTCTTTGGATTGGATTTGCTTTGACTGGATCGTGGTGAATAGAATTATTGGATTGATCACTAGAATCTCTTCTATTTCTAGTGATTTTGTTCGTGATTAGGGTTAAGAAGCCTAATTATTCACTACTGATAATACTTAGCTCCGTTGTTTTATCGGTCGATTGAAAAAAGAAAGGCTGCATATTTTTGGTTCTAATCGAGCTCGAATAGCACAGTAATCCAAAGCTACATCAATTACTAGTGAATATCATATTTTGCAACCCAGTTTGAAGAAAAAGGTTATTGTGAGTAAGATCATGTTATCAAGATTCTGATGTCAGGTCGTCTAGGATTTTCCGGTGTTCTGTTTGTAATCTATATAGATCTCTTGATAGATTTCATTCATGGATACTCTGTGATTAACGCTTTATAGAAAAGTTATTTGTTTCTCTCTACCCATTTGAAGATGACTAGTCTTTCATTTTTCTTGCATCCGTCATTTGCACAATTGGTTTGTGGAGGTTTTTTTTATCTTCTGCTACTGTTATGTCTGTTCATTGCCCTGTTGCAACATTTCTTGCACGTTTCAGTTTCAACCTCTATCAATGGCTAAAACTGCTCATGTTACAGTTCTTTCGAGCCTCGAGTTGCGTACTGTGATGCCGCAGCTGCAATAGATGATGACTACCTTGCTGCTATACGAAAAATGTCTGCGGATGTCTTGCAGCGTCAGCCGCTCACATACATTTCTACTTCAAAGGAATACAATATCCAGCCGAAACCACTTTTCTCGGCCTTCGAGTTCAGGGCGCTAGCGATGACCACAGTGAGATCCCTCCTGATGTTCTATTTGCCTCTACTGGAGCCTAAAACGGCTTCAGAGGAGGACGATGATAATTTCCTAGACAATGACGCGGAGAAACCCCGCGCAGACTTGATTGTTCCTCTTAAAAAGTCAGTAAAGCAGATTGCCCGCGAGGTTAGTATTATTTCCCAGATCTTTTCTCTTGTTGAATCCAAGCATCTTAAATCTTTTGCTAGCGAGATTGAAATTGAACAACACGCATCAAAGGTTGCTTCATGATTGTAATGGTCTAAACCGTATACATGATGCAGACCACAGTTGTGACCACTCGGAGACTGCTTGAAAGGCTGGCTATTAGTTATGTCTCGCAGCGTATGGCATGGAAACTTCTAAAGGGTACCATTCATCTTCCGTTACATTGCTCCCAGCAACAATTTTGTCATTCTATAATAACGTATAGCACAAAAGTTAGTAGAGCAGAGTTAGTTCAGTGAACTCATGGATCGGGTAAATATATGTAAATATGCAGATGTGCCTCAGTCGGCTTTACGCAAGGCTGAGAGAGGTTGGCCCACACATTTATACATCTTTAAAGTCAGCCAGACAACTCTTAGAGGTATGAAAACAAATATTTTGGTTTTTCTACTCTCCGTGACCTTCCCATCAAAAGCATTATTTAGTTATACCATAACTCTCCTGGAGATTATATAATAATATATGTTGTGTTAATGCAGGACACTTCCTAGGAATTGCAGCATCATGGGCAGTTCAAGTAGGCATAGAAATCTACAGATGCGTGTTCAGGTATGTTAAACCCGAGGAAGAAGAAGAGGGACAGGTCGAGATATCAGAGCAAGCCAAGGATCTCGGGAACAAAGTTGTGGGTATCACAGTAAGATGTGGTGCTTCCTTAGTGTTTGCTGCCATTGGAGCCGGCATCTGCTCTTGCCTCATCCGGCCCTCCACGGGCCAATGGATCGGTAAGCTCGCCGGTTATTAGAAACTGCACTGATATAACTCTATTGAAATTTCACAGTTTTTTAAAATAATGATAGATGTGTATGGTTTTCTTTAATGCAGGCTGCGCGCTGGGGGACTTGGCTGGTCCGATGGTTGTTTCGGTTTGCCTGCAGAAGACTCTTCAAGCTGATGGTTAACTTCTTTTATGGAAATTGAATTCTTCAACTTGATGATCCAAATGAAATCCACAGTGCTTGTTTTTTTCTTTTCTGAAAATTTCTTATTGTTTTCACTGAAATCTTAAAAACAATAATCATCAAATCGACTCTCGAGTGATTCACATAATGTAACTACTTTTGACAAACAGCACAATAAGTCAGTTTTTTTTTTCATTGGAATTAATTTTGGGTCTGAGATTTGTTCTTCTCTTATGCAAACTTGAAACAAGTGTGCTTGGAAGAATGGGTTGTCCAAATTAAAAACAGCAAAACCCAAAAACCCAACTTGGATTCGAGATGGTTGGGAATGGGAATGTAATGGAGAGGGGCTTTTGTGTGGCGGCTCGCTGAGATGGAGTGCGATGACTTTGGGCCCTAACACTTTTTTTCTCTTTAAATAAAACTTTTTAATAGATTTGTTTTTTTCTGTTTACATAACCAAATCTAAAAGAAAGTCTTAATACAAAAAGTGTTTGTTGATTTTTTTTTATTGTTTTGAAAACAAATGATCCAACCTCAAGATTTAAAAATTGTTTTATTAAAAAGCCAAAAAAATCATTGCCCTAAAATTCTTAGCAATCTTGATTCTTGAACAAGTCCAACATCAAGATTACCGACTATAAAAAATGCGTTACCCTAATTTTTTTTTTTTTAGGTATAATCGGTTATGTGATTTTTGTTTTTGTAGTATAGTCGTACACTGCATAACCGACTATGCCAAAAACTCAATATATATTGTTATTTTTTACTTTCCATTTATATGCGAAACAATTTACACCTAAAAACCATGATCATTGCTCAAAGGAGAGATATTTTTCAACTGTAATGTATAGAGACTGTAAAGAAAAAGAGAGACACATCATCACCACCACCACACAAACACGAAACTCATATGAATGGCTCCAAATAATTCGATTGTCCTAATTAACAAAGGGACCTCCCCCCCTCTTTAATATAAATATTAAATAGGTTTACCTACTTCTTCCTGATCTCCTTGCACACCAAGCCACAATTTACTCCAACCGTTTTATTTTTGGCCCCACAGAGAAAAAATCAGTGCATGAACCATCATCATTGGGTGATGATGCTGGTGCAGCCAACTGTTTTTCTCTCATTTTGTGACGGTTTTTTTTTTAGAGTTTGTACATATGAATGATCTCACGATTGGAGAAAGAAATCGACGGGGTTTGTTGCTAAATTGGCATAATTTAAGTCCATGAATCATTGTTTGTTTTGGTTCATGAGTTTCGTATATACTAGTAGTACGTTAGGATGGGTTTTCTTACTCCAGAGTTCTGTATATATAAAACAAAAACTTATTTTTTCATTTGTAATGTCTTGTGTTACGTATTAGTTAGCTTCTAGTGCGATATACGTTTGCTCTGTTGATCAACAATATAAATGCGGATGTCAAAAAAGAGGGAGGTCCTCCAACACCTTATTTTATTAGCATAAGTTGCATAGTGTAATGGCGTTTATACGGGGAAAACTAAACTACCGCAACGAGTTTTCCAAGCAAATAAATGATTTGATCTTGTTGGATTTCAAGTGTAACAAAAAAAACACTCGTTATAATCAAAATAAAAAGCCATTACTTTACATATAATCTAGTGTTTATTAACGTATGTTTTGAGAAAAAGACGTGCTAATTTTGATGATAAAAACAAAATTCAAATGACAATCGTGATAGTTATGGCTAAAGATATATATTTAAATTTATCTTTTGGAAAATAAATATATTTTTCTTACCAGCCTCACTCTATATAAATACAAGTCTTTGGCTGCCTTTACTTATACAACCAAAGCTCCAAGCTTGCCTTTGAGTTTGAGCTTGTCTTAAGCTTTCTTTTTTTCTTTTTTGGTTTTTTGTCTGAAGCTTGATTCTTCTTCTTCTCCTCTACTCTGTTTTCGTTTTTTTTTTTTTTTTGGTAAGCTCTTAAAATCAACCAGCAAGAGGCAATGGAAATGAAATGGCTAGTTACCTCGGCTTTCACTCAAATGTTCGGCTACTTAAACCATATGGATCAAACCGGCAACTGCGAAAGCACCCGCAACAAAATAAAGATGATGAAGAAAGAAGAATTCCCAAGTGGATTCCAAGTTCCTCTTCACTACCCTAAATACTCCAGGTCTGATTACGAGGCCATGGATGATCTCAGCCTCGACTTGCTCCTCAAACAATATGGATTCTCCTTCCAAGGATATCTTGATGACAAGAGGGTCTTTGCTATTGAATCATTTCTCTGGCCCCATCAGCTTTAGGGTTTATATCGGCGTTTGAATGATCTCATTAATTATCTCTCTTCACCAATTAATGTATTTTATCAGTGACCCTAAGATAAATGAAATGTTTTAGAATTATGTCAAAATCACTATATGTATCAATCACTTAGTAGTCAAGTTTGTATGTTATGTGTATATATGTGTATCGAGAAGTTCTGAAGCATGCAATTTTTACATATATGTATCACACCATGAGTGCATTAATAACATCTTTGATATAGGTACTACATTCTTAACATAGATCTATCGACTTATAATAATTAAACCATCTCTTTTTTTCTTAATCGATCGAATAGGACTAAACTCCAATTAATCTAATGGACTACAACTATCGCATGAATACTGCAATCGACAGATTCGATATACCTGTTAGATTTGAAATTATATTAGATTATACATTTGACATCGACAGAGTTGAGTTGGACAAGTTGTGTGGTACAGCATTATTAAATGAGAAATTAATAATTTGATAATGGGTAGATTACGCATGACGGCATGTAAGTATGACTTATTGGCTTGTTAGTGTACAGCAAGAAAGTAAGCACAAAAAAAAACAAGAAATGCTTTTACAAATGTTTATTATTAACGGCACGCTTTTTACAATTTCTAATTATATAAATGGATACAATTTTTTTTCTCAAAAATATGAAGAGTTTTGTAATTAGGAGATTAAGTTTGAAGAAAAGGTAAAATTTGAAGAGGATAATATATATTAATTACAAATAGCAGAGGGAAAATAAATATATATTAAAAAAAAACAGAAAAAACTAGAAGTGCACCGAAGAGAATTGGCCAACTGTGAGAACATCAACGAAGAACAGTTGCGAGATCCGAGCAAACCGCTTATTGCGATTTTGGTTCTTCGTTCGATCTTAACTCTTCTGGGTAAGTCTCAATTCTTCATCTTCCCCGAGTTTCGGATTGATTCTTGGTCTGAATATTCCTGTCGAATCTTCTATTTACTGTCTTCTCTCTTCCCAGCCGAACAATTTATTCTTTTCATTGTTGATTCATTGTCTTAGTCTCTAGCTGTAACTCAGATTCTTTTCCAAACCTATGAGAAGATTCTGTTCAAAATTCTCAATTTTTGGTCTGATTTGACACTCTGTATGTTGATTTCTCTCAGAACAGGATTTTAGAACAAACGATGTCGGTTTTGGCGTAAGTTTTGTGTCCACTTGAGATGTTTTGATCGATTCCCTTTTAAGTTTTTCGTACTGACTCGTGGTTGCTTACAGTTTCAATTTTCGATTTATGTTCATAATTTGACAAACGATGTAGCTCCCACAATTTCTATTCATGTGAAATGATTTTTGATTCATCTGCAGACCTCAGAAATTACTACAAATCTCCTAGTTACCTGGTTTGATTATAGAATGTCGAACGACTCAGCTCATAAGCCACTGTTGCCTAAGGAGCAGTTAGATCCCATGGGTCAAGACTTCAACCAAAGGTCAAGAACTTCTTCAAGAAAAAGAAGATTGCGTCGCTCTAGAAGCGCTCCTCGTGGTGATTGTATGTACAATGAAGATGATGTCAAAATCGACGAACCACCTCCTCACCCAAGTAAAATGCCAATGTTCAGGGATCTAAACCCGAATCTCAGGCGAGTGATCATGCTCTTGGCTTTGTATCTCACCATTGGCACTCTCTGCTTCTACCTCGCGAGAAACCATATCTCCGGCCACAAGACCAATGGTGTGATAGATGCTCTCTATTTCTGTATAGTAACGATGACAACCGTTGGATACGGTGACCTTGTCCCTAGTAGCTCTGCCTCAAGGCTACTTGCTTGCGCCTTTGTCTTCTCGGGAATGGTCCTCGTGGGTCACCTTTTAAGTCGAGCAGCGGATTATCTAGTGGAGAAGCAAGAGACTTTGCTTGTTAGGGCTTTCCATTTACGACAAACCTTTGGAACAACAGACATTCTCAAGGAGTTGCATACTAACAGGTTGAGATACAAATGCTATGTGACATTCATTGTCCTTGTAGACCTCTTCCTTGTCGGTACGATATTCCTTGCAATGTTTGAGAAAATGCCGGTCATAGACGCTTTCTACTGCGTTTGCTCCACGGTTACAACGTTGGGTTTTGGAGATAAGAGCTTTAACTCCGGAACCGGGCGCCTTTTCGCTGTGTTTTGGATCTTGACGAGCACTATATGTTTGGCTCAGTTTTTCCTCTACGTAGCTGAGCTAAACGCTGAAAGCAAACAGAGGGCGTTAGTGAAGTGGGTTTTAACACGGAGAATCACAAACAGTGATCTCGAAGCAGCTGATCTCGATGAAGATGGAGTCGTCGGGTGAGACATCAGACATACTCTCCTCTTCTGTTTCCTTCTTCTTATCTTTTGTTTTTTTTGTGTGTTGCAGAGCTGCAGAGTTTATACTATATAAACTGAAAGAAATGGGGAAGATTGATGAGAAAGATATTGCTGGGATAATGGAAGAGTTTGAGCAACTCGACTACGATGAATCGGGAACTCTAACGACTTCTGACATCATTCTAGCTCAGACGACGTCTCAGATCCAAAGGTAAGAATCATGATCATCGTCATCTTTCGAAGACGAAGCAGAATCTCTCTTAAGTTATATACACCTGCAACGACCAGAAAAGCAAGGAAAGTTGAACAGTTTTGGAATTTTTTTGTTTGTTTCTGTCTGTGTTTTGCGTAATGCCACATTCTCACTCTTTTGATTGTTTCTTGGTGCTGAGTGTATAATTAACACATGGATTTACAAGAATACTTTGTCTTTGCAAGCTGAATCTTGCTATTAATCTAATATGAAGCTCTGGTTTAACATTAATGGTGTTATGCAAATATGCTCCACGACCAAACCCCCAAAACTAAAGTCCTATAGGTGACGATGATTGTTTTATTGCTTTGAAATTTCTGGTAATTGGATTGATACAAAACGTTTTCAAAAGGGAGCGGTTTCTTTTTCCCGAGAAGCAACAAAACAAAAAAGGCGTTAGGGATGATGCCGTTTCTCGAACTGAGATTCATGGCAATGTGGGTCAAGCCAGTCTCTTGAAACACCTTTTGAGATGTGACTTCCTTTCTCTACGCCGCCCACAAGCTCTCTTAAGTTGGCCAGTTTGTTTTCTCGACCAGGCACATTCATTTTCTGGTCTGCTTCCTTGAGCTTCTGCTTAAACCGCTGCTTGCGGCTCGATGCGTTACCACCATCTTGTAGCTGCGAGGGAGGAGCTCCATGTGGTCCTAGGTAGATTTGTTCTTCAGCTTTAATCTACGAATATAGAATGAGAGAGGTCGATTTTCCCAACAACATTTGAAGCTCCTCTGTTGAGTATTAAAAAAACTACAGAAGAAATCAATCACTGACTGACCTTGGGAGAAGAAGGTTTTGATGTATGAGCTTCTGAATCATTAACCTTGTCTTCTTCAATCTCTAAGCTTGGGATCACAAACCCATCAGTGTCTGGCAACAGAAAGAACAACCAAATGATCGAATCAACAAGAAGACTTGCAATCAAATAAGAAGATACAGAAATTGGAACAATGCTCTGTTATCTTTAAGTAGAATCACAGAGCAGAGATTTTTTACTTCTGCGTCAGCAAAAGCTTCCAAATTTCCAACTTTGAAGATCGAGAACACTCCAATAAATGGAATTTAGGGTTTTGTTGCTTGAAGATTGAATCAATAACATCTTGGACATTGTCCGAACACATAAGCGTTTTTTGAGATGAACGAATGCAATCGAATCGATTCACACGGAGAAAAAACTAAAACAAATTTTTTTCGGGAAAATAAAATAGCAGAGAAAGCGACGTACTTACCCCACTCATCGTCTTCTTCCGATGGAAGAGTCGTCTGCATCACAGAAGTATCCATTGAACGTCCGAACAACCAACAATAACAATTGATTTCTCAGCTCCTGGACTTTTGAATTTGAATTTATATATATTAGTAATTTATCAATGATTCGATTATTTAACCTGATAGATTTTCTAGAAACCCTAAATGCAAATGCACGAACGAGCTTCGAAAGGGGGAAAAAAATTTGATACTAGCTTTTTTGTTTTAGTTTGGGAAAACTGTTGATGGGTGAAACGGATCGGATCCGGATTGACACGGCGGAGAATAAGATGCTGGGATTTTTCTTTTTTTCTTTTCTTTTGCAATCTACATCGATGGATGATATTTAGGCACGTGTCTCTTCCTCGTGAATGTCCGTGGAGATTTTTATAGGCATCAGCATCACTACAAAAAAGATGATTTTTTTTTTTTTTTTTTTTAACGCAAACCAAATCATTTTTTTTCACATCAATGATTTTCAGGGAAGCACAAGAATAATACGAACAACTCAAGCAAAATCAATACTACTACTAGTACTATAGAGATCGTCGGATTCAAAGACACTCGTGTTGATTTTTTTTTGGATATCTACCATAACAGCTATTGAAGTAATTAAAACTAAAGTTGTTGTTTAAAAAAAAAAAAGACAATTAAGGTTGTTGAAAAGGATGCGTCAATACCAAAAAACCTTTAACAGCATCGAAATTTGATAATCAACACGTTTTCACGTTCAAATTTTTGAACATTAGTATTGCAAACAATTGTAATCGTACCATTAGCTATTTTGTTTCTAAATCATACATTAAAATTTGCAGTTTTTATTTTCGTTGTCATTGTATAGTTAAGCATCTCATGATTACCATTGAAAACAACCGCAACATTCGATGGGGTCGACAAAGGTAAGTTCGGAAAAGATAAAGTGACAACTCCTTAATTTCTTAAAGTTAAAACAAACAATCATCATTTCGTGTGTTGACGACCATTTTTGTAGATGGATCAAATCCGACAATTCTATTGACAACCAAAAAAATTCGACAAACTTATGAAGGGGTAACTTCTAGACAAAGATTAAACCATATTTAATCAATATTTCAATCAAAAACCTGGTTTCGTATTCTCCTCTACATATGAGTATTTAAAGATTCTTAAGAACAAAGTATATAAAGAATAACTCTCTTTATTGATGTTTAGAAACTTCTCAAAACTAAACACAATTGCTCTTAGTTTCTCATATGATTGTCACAACTCAACAACCATATTTATAGAACTAGATTTCCTTTTCTAATCCTATAGTAAATAGAAAAACACACTTTTCCTATTACAAGAAGAACTAGACAATTTCCTTAATCCTATCTTATCCTAAACCAACTTGTTTATGGATATCTTAGGAGACAAGTCTCAAAACTTATCCAACAATCTCCTTCGTAAACTTTGTTGTCTTCGTCTTCGACAAGTCTTGAACACCTATCAAGTTCCTCATCTCAGCAAACTTGATCCGCGCCAATGCCTTTGTTAGTATGTCCGCTTTCTGCTCGGTTCCGGGCACATGCTCCACAACAACGAGCTCCCTTTCAATGCATTCTCGAATGAAATGGTAGCGCTTATGAATGTGCTTACTTTTGCCATGGAACACCGGGTTTCGGGTGAGAGCAATTGCGGACATGTTATCAATCTTGATGAGAACTTGTTCTGTCTTCAATCCCGTAATCTCGCTTAGAAGATCTTGAAGCCACATAACTTGCCTTGCTGCTTCCGTTGCTGCCATGAACTCGGCTTCACATGAAGAGAGGGCGCACGTGTCATGTTTTTGAGAACACCAAGTAATTGGTGAAGATCCAAAGTAGAAGATATGACCCGTTGTACTTCTTCCGTCGTCTTGGTCAATGTTATGGCTACTATCACTATAGCCGACAAGCTTCTTTGATCCTCCACGTTTGAACTTCAAACCAAGCGCCATAGTTCCCTTAAGATACCGTAGAATGTGTTTCATTGCTTCACCGTGTGACTTTCGAGGGCTTTGCATATATCTGCTAGCAACTCCAACAGAATATGCCAAGTCCGGTCTTGTGTGTAACAAGTATCGTAGACATCCTACGTTTCTTTTATAACTCGTGGGAACTATTTCTTCTTCTTCTAGTGCCTTAGAAAACTTTAATCCAAACTCCATGGGTACTTGAGTAGGATTACAAATTTCTGAACCAGCTTCCTTTAAGATCCGTCAAGCATAACCTTCTTGTTTGATCTCAATTCCATCTTCTCCTTGATATACCTCAATACCAAGGTAATATGTGAGCTGTCCGAGATCCGACATCCCAAAGGTATTTGACATTCCGTTCTTGAATTCAATGATAGCCTTGAGAGAGTTGCCGGTCACGAACAAATCATTCACATAGATCGCAATAATGAGAAGCTTCTCTCCTTCTTCTTTGCGATAGACAGCACTTTCTTTTGCACACTTCTTGAAACCCATCTTCTTAAGGATTTGATCCAGCTTTGTATTCCAGGCTCGTGGAGCTTGTCTTAGACCATACAATGCTTTTGAAAGCTTGTATACCTTGTGTTCTTCTCCTTTTATCTTGAAACCTTCGGGCTGCGCCACATATACATCTTCTTTTAACTCTCCATGTAAGAAAGCGGTTTTTACATCTAGATGTTGAATCTCCCATCCTTCAGATGCTGCCAATGCTATCAATAGTCGAATAGTCTCAATACGTGCAACTGGTGCAAATACTTCATCGAAGTCTATGCCTGATTCTTGTACGTATCTTTTTGCTACAAGCCTCGCCTTGTGCTTGTTGATAGTATTGTCCGCGTTCTTCTTGAGTTTAAAGACCCACTTGAGACCAATGACCTTCATATCTCATGTTCTATCAACGAGAAACCACGTCTTGTTTTTGTTGATAGACTCGATCTCTTCCTTACATGCTAGCCTCCACTTTAATGACCCCTTTGCTTCCTTGAAGCAGCTCGGCTCATCGTTTACCAGAAGTAAAAGTCTCTCGCATTCTATGGATGCTTGAAAGAGATAATCATTAAGATACGCTGGCTTACCTACTTGGCGATTTGATCTTCTTAGTGGTTGTTGAGCTTGGTTGATTGTGTGCAATTTCTTCTCCGTGTGCATTGTCATCATCTCCATGATCACTTAGATCTTCTTCCTCATTTTCGTGATGATCATTCCCGATTATTGTAGGACCTTCTCCTGTGTCTACAATATCTCCCCAAGTCAAGTGAAACATTCCTGGATCTCTGCTTGATCCTTCTCCGGTTTCACTCCAATTCCAGCTTGACTTCTCGTCGAAGATCACACCGCGATTCTCTTCTGCGTCGGATTGTAAAGCCTATACGCCTTGGTTCCGGGTTCTAAACCAAGATGTATTAATGGTCTTGATCTATCGTCGAGCTTCTTGAGGTTTGTTGTCTCAATCTTAGCATAAGCTAAACACCCGAATACCTTTAGATGCTCAAGATTCGGTTTCTTGTTTCTCAAGCATTCGTATGGTGTCATGTTCTTGAGAGCTTTTGTTGGTACTCGATTGATTATGTGAGTGGCGTGTCGCACAGCTTCTCCCCACAAATAGTTCGGTACTTTCAACGCCTTGAGAGTACTTCTTGTCATTCCCAATAGAGTCCGATTCCTTCTCTCCATGACTCCGTTTTGTTGTGGTGTATAAGGTGCCGTGAGATGCCTCTTGATCCCGTTCGTGTTGCAGAATTCATTGAATTCCCCTGAAGTAAACTCTCCTCCTCTGTCCGTCCTTAGAGTTAAGACTTTCTTCTCGAGATCCTTCTCTACTAGGTTCTTGAATTCTTTGAACCTAGAAAACGCATCACTCTTCTCCTTTATCAAGATAGACCACATGTATCTTGAATAATCGTCTATTATAACAAATATATATCTGTTATGAGCGATGGTTGGTGGTGAGATCGGGCCACACAAATCTGCGTGAAGTAGCTCTAGAGGTTTTGTTGCTCGATACATGGTTGCTTTCGGAAAGGATTGTCGAGTTTGTTTTCCCACCAAACAAGACTCGCATAATCTGTTTTCTTCTTTAAACTCTGGCAATCCATGTACCATCTTTTGTGTAGACATAGCTTTCATCGTCTTAAAGCTTATATGTCCTAACCTTGCATGCCATCTCCATGAGTCTTCTTCCATACTCGTCTTTAGGCATACCGGTCTCCCAATCTTGAGACTTATCTTGTAGAGCCTGTTCGCCGTTCTTGTGACTCTTACTAGAAGCCTTCCACTAGGATCATGAACCGTAAGGAAGTCTTGCTTCATTCTGACATCGCAACCAGCCTCCGTAGCTTGTCCTAGACTTAGGATGTTGCTCTTAAGGTCGGGAATGTAGTAGATGTCCGTAACTAGCTTCTGTTCTCCCGTCTTGCTTTGAAATAGTATAGAACCTTTCCCTCCTATTTCAATGCACGATCCATCTCCAAATTTGACTTTGTCTTTTATGTTTTCGTTGAGCTCCGAGAAGAACTCCTTATGGCCAGTCATGTGGTTACTCGCTCCATTATCAAGGTACCAAAGTCCTCCTTCACCCTCCTCGGTTTTGTAGTTCTTTGGTATGATATTCTCTTCGTTTAAGAACACTACCTCGTGCATATAGAGAGTCGGGTCTTCTTCCTCTGTCTCTACCTTGTTTGCTTCTTGTATTTTTGGCCTGTTCGGACACACATAAGCAAAGTGACCAGGCTTGTCACATCGATAGCAAATCACATGCGACCTATCTTTCTTTTCTTTTGGTTTGTCTTTATCCGCTTGCTTTGCTTGTCGGTCTTGTGTGTTTGAACGGCCTCTTCCTCGTCCTCTGTTTCCTCTTCCACGACCTCTCCTCGTGAGGAAGACGTGTTTCTTTCTTCGGAGTTCGTATAGAGCAGCTTCTCTTGCGAATCTCCATGACTCTCTTCGTCTCGGATTTTTTTTTCATAGGCTTTGAATCTCCCAACAATATCTTCGAAACTCGTTTTGTTGAGATCTAATAGCTGTTCTAACGAGGCTATTAGATGTATATACTTCGTTCTTGGCAAACTATTGAGGAACTTTTTGACAAGTTTCGGTTCGTCAATTGTTTGTCCAAGTGCAGCAGCTTGCGAAGCTAATTCCGATAGCTTTCCTGTGAAGCTATCAATAGCTTATGTGTCCTTCATCTTAATGCGTTCAAAATCTGACATTAGGGTTTGTAGTCGCGCCTCCTTGACTCGATCTGCACCCATGTTGCGTGATTTAATTGCTTCCCATATCTCTTTAAGAGACTCTTGTTCACCAACTTGCAAGATAAGAGCCTCCGGGATTGATTGAAACAATAAGCCTGTTGCGATATCGTTCTTGTCTAAGACTAAAGAACCAGGTTCAATAGTCTCCCACACCTTGTGAATTCGCAGCAACACCTTCATCCGCATAGCCCACACCGTGTAATTTGTAGACGTCAACATAGGGCACTGGATCGGGATCGTCTTGTCATCCCTCGGTCGCGTAGGAGGATCGACTCCCACCATATCTCGGCTTCGTCAAACTCCTCGGTGTATCGAACTTCTTGATCACGTCTCCTTCTTGATCGGATCTCCTTAAGCTCTGATACCAAATAAAGACTCTTAAGAACAAAGTATATAAAGAATAACTCTCTTTATTGATGTTTAGAAACTTTTCAAAACTAAACACAATTGCTTTTAGCTTCTCATATGATTGTCACAACTCAACAACCATATTTATATAACTATATTTCATTTTCTAATCCTATGGTAAATAGGAAAACACATTTTTCCTATTACAAGAAGAACTAAACAATTTCTTTAATCCTATCTTATCCTAAACCAACTTGTTTATGAATATCTTAGGAAACAAGTCTCAAAGCTTATCCAACAGTATTTACTATTTAGACATCTCAAAATCTGTAACCGTTAATTCAATTTGCTTATATAGATCGGATAAGAATCTCACATCTGTTTACTGCCGACTGATTTTTTTTTCCCCCGACAAAAGACAATTTTATTGATATCAAAATAAGATTACAATTGCCAATATACAGAACTTTCAAAAACCAAATTATTACATAAACATATATGAGCTATATTTGTGTAAAAGATACAACAAAAACAAAAAAGTGAATTTCGACGATGCTTTAGGTAATAAAGCTTTATTCGCTAACGAAGTATTAAACCCGTTATCAAAATCAAATGAACCGAACAACCAAACTAACACACAAATTCTCTCATACCCGACCGGTTTGGTTCTTTGTATAAATTGGGTTTAACCACGTATTGTTGGCATGCTGTTGGATTTGATTTATCTCTTTGTATTTTTGATAGGTTGAGAAATCTTCTTACAAGATTTTTATTTTTAATTTACAATCACTTTTCTTTTTTAAACTAATCATCCTTAATTAATGGGCTTCACATGGATTTACCATTCCAACGCTTTTGAAAAAAATTTCAAGAAAAAACAATTCAAATACATGCAAAAACCAATGCTCTTCCTTTTCTCGAGAAAATCAGTTGCAGGTGTAATTATAAAGAGTGAGAAAAAAAAAACCAGAGCATTCTTGTTTGGTTCCTCTGACTTTCCCAGATCTCTCTGTCTCTCTCTTCTAAGACTTGTCTGAAACTTTTCAAGAACTCAGATTCGTCTTGCTTTTGCAAAAAAAAAACTCAGATTCGTCTTTTTAAAACCTCTCTTCTTTAATCTAGATCTAAACAGAACGAAACTCGGTTTAAAGATTTAAATCAGATATAACTCAAAAATCCATTAAAATCAATGGATAACGAGACATTCTCAACTTCTCTTTAGCTCTGTTTTTGTTTTGTATGTCTTAAATCAAGTTTCCGTGGAGTGATGAAATCGGTGGAAAAATCTGATGAAGAAAAGCACTTTTCTTGGTGCTGTTTTCATTTATATCCGCCATTGCTGTTTTTCCTTGTAACCCTAGTTCTGTCTGTAGCTTTCCTCTGTTCCTTAAGCTCTTATGGATTCTCTTCTCTCTTAGTAACCATCGCAATCTTGTTCATCTCCACTTCCATTTTCTTTATAAGATCCTTCAAGAAAAAGACAAGACTCTATTTGGCTGAAAGATACCAAGAAGAAGGCTATGATGATGATGATGATGAGGATGATGATGATGATGAGGATGAGGATGAGGATGGTCTCATTGAGATTACTCTTGTGAGTGAAGAAGCAGAGACTATAGAGGCAATGAGAAACATTAATCGAAGTCGACAGAGAAATAGGATTGATGAAGATGAAGGAGAAGAGATAGATGACGTGAATATGGAAGAAGACAATCTTATTGAGATTGATATTTCCATTGGATCTATTAAAAGACCAAGTGAATGAAAAATTAAGTTTTCGATAATTAAATTTTGTTTCAAATGTACAGAAGGAATCCAACATTTTCATATATGGAATTTTTGTATAATTGGTGATTAGGGATTTCTTTTTTTACAACCCCGTCCATAACCAGAACCTTACCACAACCTCATCCTCTGCCTACACCATGTCCACTCGGATACTTTTATCAATGGATATCCTACAATCTGCTATTCTCATGTCTTGACGTGCCACAATCAGAACACAAGCGATCTCGTTATCTGTTTCAGTTTGCACCTAACATCATAATCAGATCTAGCAACGTATCCTGTTACATCGCGACTATCACGACGAGACACATAGCCAGGTTGATCATAAGTTTGTAACTCATAGCGTACTTACTTCTCTATACACTTTGGCATAAACCTTACCTGGATCAAGCAAATCATAATCCTTTTGTCTAGATCAAGCAAATCATATACTTCAATAATAGCAGCGACTACGTTTCCAAATCTTGATTATTCATCAAGACTTCATGATGAATTGGTGACCACGTCCATCTTCAAGTTATTTCTCATAAGTTGCTGCTGCAGAACACGTACAAACCGGAAGAGGTTTGTAATATCAAGCTCTTTCCACATCGTAGCAAATCGAATACAACTTGTCTATTTTATTAGCGGAAAAACCAATCAAACTCTTACTTTACCACGCAAAAGCTAAATGTTGTTTTTAGTTAAATATTTATTAAAAAAGTCATTTAAATGCCCAACTTTCAATTTCAGCCATTTAAAGCACCATCTTTCGCATGATTCGATTAAATACCAAACTTTTTTGTTGACCGATTTTTAAATCACGAATTTATGTTGACTCGGCCATATTAGGCACGACGTTAACTTCACTAACGGATCGACTAACGCCGTTTAATCTCCGTCTGGAAGTCAAATTAAAGTCGTGCCCAATATGGCTAAGTCAACATAAGTTCGCGATTTAAAAAATAGTCAACGTAAAATTTTGTTATTTAAATCGTACACGCGAAACGTGGCGCTTATAATGGCCGAAATTTAAAAGTTTGACATTTAAATGGTATTTTACCTGTCTAACCGATAATTTCAATTTCTTCGGATTACGTAATACAATAGAAACTCTATAAATTAATAACGTTGAGACTTTGATATTTTATTAATTTATAAAATTATTAATTTATCGGTTTTGAATAAAATAAAATATTATTAATAATTAATTAAAAAATATTTTCTTTAAAATTTATAATATTTTTAAAAGAAAATTAGGGATGAATTTTAAAATTATTTCAATTTTAAGAAAAACAAACAATACTATACTCATATTTTAGTAGATTATCATAGTTGTAACTTTGTATAAGATTTATTTATAGTAATTATTAATTTATGATATTAATGGGATCATAGGTTTGTTAAAAAAATTATTATCTTATTATCTTATCGATTTATGTTATATTTTAAAGCGGCATAACTTAGGACTGAATAAATTTATTAATTTATCAAGTTTATTATTTTATCGAATATTAATTTATAGAATTTCTACTGTATTACGTAATTGCTAACCCAAGTAAACAAACACTAATTTGAAAATATATTCAAACATAAATTAAATTTACATAAAAATGGGTTTAGCCTTTAAAACATCAATTTAACCACATGTCATGATTATTTAACAATTTTCAAATCTTACGAATCCCTAAATCTACATACAAAAGTTAAAAAACTTCGAGAAAACTTGTTCTACCTCGGTCGTGTTATCATAACAAGTATTCATTTCGGTTAGCGTTTAGTAAATGGAAAAATCTTAAAACATTGATCATTCATCACTCATGATTAGAGTTTCACTGAAACATTAGAGTTTCACTGAAACATTAGAGTTTCAAAAACCTTGAGATCCTTAATCTTTCACAACGCAAAACCTTGAGTTTGAGATACTTTTTAATCAGAAATAGAAGTTATCCGACAGTAGAAAAATGTCATTTAAATGTCAAACTTTTAAATTTCGACCATTATAAGCACCACGTTTTGCATGGATGATTTAAATAACAAACTTTTACGTTGACTATTTTTTAAATCACGAACTTATGTTGACTTAGCCATATTGGGCACGACGTTAACTTCACTTTCAGACGGAGATTAAACGGCGTTAGTCGATCCGTCAGTGAAGTTAACGTCGTGCCTAATATGGCAGAGTCAACATAAATTCGTGATTTAAAAATCGGTCAACAAAAAAGTTTGGTATTTAATCGAATCATACGAAAGATAGTGCTTTGAATGGCTGAAATTGAAAGTTGGACATTTAAATGGCTTTTATATATTAAACTATTTATAATATTACAATTTAGTTAAATCGGGAAAAAACTCTTTCTATATCGTAGTTAATCGACTATAGTAGTTGACAAAAAAAAGAAGTTAATCGACTATAGTAATCGACTACAATCTATCCTTGTTATCAATCAAACTCTTACTTTACCACGCAGAGGCAAAAACTAAATGTTATTTTTAGTTAAGTATTTATTATATATTTTCTTTTTTAACCATTTATAATATTACAATTTAGTTAAATCGGGGAAAACTTGTTTTAAGTAATAAAATACCAAATTAAGTATTTTTTATAATTTCTTAACAAATATATACATAGAATAGAACGATTTAGAAATCCAAAAAACATAACTAACTAAGTTCATATAAAAAAATTAGTAAAAAAAACTGTCAAACACAGTAGGACTAAAATTTACTTCACATTTGACCCAAACAAAAATTTACTTCACATTAATATCGATCTGACTTCATTGAAAATTAAATCTATCTTATGGGGGATAATCTTAGATAAAGATATTTATTTTATTTTCCAACATGATATTTTGTACCGGTTTGTCTACGGTCACCGATCCGTGAGAGTATCGAACACGAAATCTGAACCGTCCATTAAACTCAAACATCCGACGTGGCAATTAACTGTATTCAAAAATTCGGTTTTGCGTTCGAATCCTTATACAAATCGGAGCGTTGGTATTTAACTATTTATTCTCAAACGGAATAAAAGAAAAAGTTAAAAAAAAAAAATCAGTGCTTCGAGCGAGGTGAGATTCCAAAGTCTTCTCCTTTTCGAGCCTCTTTTGAACACTGTAAGCTTGCTTTGTTTGATTTTAGCCTTTGAATCCATCGAGCTTCGTCTGAATTCGCATGTGGTTTTTTTTTTTTTTTTCAATGTTGTCTTGCTTCTTCAAGTCGCGTTTAGGGTTTGTGTTTGCGTTCTCCCTGATTTGCGAATTTGTGCTAGTTTAGCTGAGAAAGGTACGAATTTGAGGTTCGAGAGAAAGTAAGCTGGATTTCTGTACGAGCTCTTGGGTTTGTGGTTGTGGTTTGGATCTAAATCCATGTTTTTTTTCTCCACGAATTATTCAAATTTGTGATAATTTTGGTTACCCTTCTTTTTTAGATGTGGACTGAATCATAAAGAACTTATTTGAATGCCTATTTCCTCTGAAAATTGAGCTTTTTTTCGATTCCTGGTGATAGAGCCTATTGAAGTTTTATTTAGTTGTGTGTAGAAAGATGGTACGCAATGAGGTTAACATGTTGCTATGAGTTTGTTTCTTCTCTGAATTCTTTATTCTTGCACATTCAGTTGCTTTGTGGGATTTGGAATTCGTCTGGTGACACCTGTTTTGCCTCTTTGGCTTGACTTTATTTCAAAAATCGCGTCGGGAAATATTACTATCCTTCCCTAATTGTGGAAGTTTTTTATTCTGAACTTATATTTTCCACAGCCTTTTCGTGTTTCTGGTCTTGAAGATCTGCTGAAAACTGGGTTAACGATGGGGGAAGAAGATACAAAAGTCACTGTGGAGCCAACGGCAAATGGAACTAGTTCTCTTCAAAAGCCATCAGATGCAATCTCTGGAAAACGTGTGGAGAAGAATGCTAGTGGCAAGGAAACACAGGAAAACAAGAAAGATGAGGACACTGGACCTGAGAAAATGGAGATAGATGATGAGATCAAGCAACACGAAGGAAAAAAAGAGATNTCACCACGTTTCTAAACTGTAAATTTTAAGAAACTAACGTGTTATTTTTTTGGTAAAAGGTTTGCCAACACAAGGTGTTATTTCTGTTTTTAAAAGTTTCCAAAACGGAAAAAAACTTAGACGATGTTTGCATGCGACGTAGATTTTTTATCTATTTTTGTTACGTTTTTAAAAATAAATGGCAAGTTTTCGTTACGTTTTCACCACGTTTCCAAACTGTAAATTTTAAGAAACTAACGTGTTATTTTTTGGTAAAAGGTTTGCCAACACAAGGTGTTATTTCTGTTTTTAAACGTTTCCAAAATGGAAAAAAACTTAGACGAAGTTTGCATGCGACCTAGATTTTTATCTATTTTTGTTACGTTTTTAAAAATAAATGGCAAGTTTTCGTTACGTTTTCACCACGTTTCCAAACTGTAAATTTTAAGAGACTAACGTGTTATTTTTTTGGTAAAAGGTTTGCCAACACAAAGTGTTATTTCTGTTTTAAATGTTTTCAAAACGGAAAAAAATTTAGACGAAATTTGCATACGATCTAGATTTTCAATACTGTTAAATCGGAAAAAATAATTTTACCTTTTTTAAAAATAGTAAAATACCAAAATTGATTTTATTATCAAAAGTAGTACGTGGGAAAAACTGTCAAAACACATTTGGACTAAAAATTAATTTACATTATATAATATCAATCTGACTTCATTAAAAATGATTTAAATCTATCTAATGGGGATAATCTTAAATAAAGATTTTATTTGATTTTCCACGATGATATTTATAATTGTACCAGATGTTGGGTTTGTCTACCGTCACCGATCCACGAGAGTATTGAACACGAAATCTGAACCGTCCATTAAACTCACACATCCGACGTGGCAATTAACTGTATTTAAAATTCGGTTTTGCGTCCGAATCCTTATAGAAATCGGAGCGTTGGTATTTATTCTGATTTTAACGGAATAAATAAAAAAGTTATAAACAAAAAAAAAAGAAAAAACCAACTCAGTGCTTCGAGCCTTTGGATAGCGAGGTGAGATTCCAAAGTCTTCTCCTTTTCGAGCCTCTTTTCAACACTGTGAGCTTGCTTTGTTTGATTTTAGTCTTTGAATCTTTCGAGTTCGTCTGAATTCGCATGCGGGTGTTCTTTGTTTTTAATGTTGTCTTGCTTCTTCAAGTTGCGTTTAGGGTTTGTGTTTGCGTTCTCTCTGATTTGCGAATTTGTGCTAGTTTAGCTGAGAAAGGTACGAATTTGAGGTTCGAGAGAAAGTAAGCTGGATTTCTTTACAAGCTCTTGGATTTTCTATGAGTTACAGAGTGGTTGTGGTTTGGATCTAAATCCATGTTTTTTCTCCACGAATTATTCAAATTTATGATAATTTTGCTTACCCTTCTTTTTTTAGATTTGGACTGAATCATTAAGAAATTATTTGAATGCCTATTTCCTCTGAAAATTGAAACTTTTTTTCGATTCCTGGTGTTAGAGCCTATTGGAGTTTTATTTAGTTGTATGTAGAAAGATGGAACGCAATGAAGTTTACATGTTGCTATGAGTTTGTTCCTTCTCTGAATTCTTTATTCCTGCACATTCAGTTGCTTTGTGGGATTTGGAATTCGTCTGGTGACACCTGTTTTGCTTCTTTGGCTTGACTTTATTTCAGAAATCGTGTCGAGAAATATTACTATCCTTCCCTAATTGTGGATCTTTTTAATTCTGAACTTATATTTTCCACAGCCTTTTCGTGTTTCTGGTCTTGAAGATCTGCTGAAAACTGGGTTAACGATGGGGGAAGAAGATTCAAAAGTCACTGTGGAGCCAACAGCAAATGGGACTAGTTCTCTTCAAAAGCCATCAGATGCAATCTCTGGAAAACATGTGGAGAAGAATGCTAGTGGCAAGGAAACACAGGAAAACAAGAAAGATGAGGACACTGGACCTGAGAAAATGGAGATAGATGATGAGATCAAGCAACACGAAGGAAAAAAAGAGATGGAAGATAAAGAGGCGGAGGTTACAGAAAAAGAAAAGAAAGCTGAGACTGAGAAAACAGAAGAGAAAGATGTCAACGAAGACAAGGAGCAAGCGGAGACTGCTAAAATGGACGAAAACAAGGGACAACCAGAAGCTGATAAAATGGATGAAGAGACAGATGGCAAGAAGTTGGAAGCTGATGATGGTGTTTCTGGAGGTAATACAGAAGGAGATACTGTGCTGAAGGAAACTGTGGAGGCTGATGACAATAAAGACATAAAAGGTGCCGAAAATCAAGGGGTGAACGAGATAGATACTGCTGAAGGTGGCCAAGAGAAAACTGTGAAAGAATCAGAGGAGGAGAACCTAGAAGGAGGGAAAGTCACTGGAAACGAAAAAGGGAATAAGGAAGACATCAAAGAGGAAGAGAAGTTGGTCAGTGGAGACAAGGGGGACAATGTCGATGAGGATGAAGAGATGCAGGATGTGGATAAAAATAACAAAGGAGAGGCACCAAAGGAGAAGAATGAGGGCGAACTGGCTGAAGATGGGAAAGAGGAGGAAACAAGCAAAGAAGAAGAAGTTGAGGCAGACGCTGAGGTCGATGAGCCGAAAGCGGAAGAAGAAAAAACAGAGAGTAAGGACGAGAGTGATATAGATGACAGCAAGGATGAGAATGAAGATAAAGAGGAGGAGACAAAGCACGAGAAGGAAGATGAAAAAGAAGAGCGCATGGATGATAAGGAAGATGAAAAGGAAGATAGCAAGAAGTCTAGCAAGCGAGGGAAAGGAAAGACTGAGAAGGCACGCGGGAAGACAAAGACTGAGGAAGAAAAGAGGGATATTGAACCTAGGACTCCTTACTCTGATCGCCCTGTTCGTGAGCGAAAATCTGTTGAAAGGCTTGTGGCGGTGGTCGATAAAGATTCTTCAAAGGAATTCCATGTTGAAAAGGTTTGCCGGTAGTTTCCTGTGTTTGGTCTCCATAGTGTTTCTTTTGTTAGATCTGTTTATAATTTACTTTTGGATATTTCAGGGAAAAGGAACACCTCTCAAAGATATCCCCAATGGTATGTTCACATGCTAAACAACTGTTTTTGAAGTTCCTCCAGCCTAATCTGTTATTGTGTTGAACAGTCTTTTGGATTTGGTTTTTCTCAGGATTATTGCTAGAGCACATAGTCCTTTCCTATTACTGGATTGCCTATGTGTGAATCTCTCTTTTATTTTTTATTTTTTTATAAGTTTTCTGCAAGCTGAAGTACTGGGTGGCATTGATTTCTAATTAAGATGTAGATTGTGTAGGGTTGATACTTTTGTTTTCTGGCTTTTTGTGTACTTTTTGCGAGATGTTTTTCTTTTGCGTTTAGTGATTAGAGCTGGTTTAAAGGCAAGAATTCCCATGGATTTGAAGTTGATTGTCATGACCATATTTTGTAATGAAGTTGATAAGTTGTATGTTTCTCTGCAGTCGCTTACAAGATTGGAAGGAGGAAGTCTGATGAAGTTTTCAAGCTGCTACACACAATTCTATTTGGTGGGAAAAGAGGGAAAGTGAGCATCTCTTTGTCCCCTTTCGTATTCTGCCACCCCATTAGACAATGCATGTTCTTGTCGGGATTCTAATGTAGTTTGGAATTCTTAGGAGTTGCATCCATTGCTATCTTTACGATTGCAGAGTGTCTGCTTATCATGTTTATATGTGACTCGATTTTCTTGCTTTGACAGGCTGCTCAGACCAAGACAAACATATTGCGCTTTTCTGGTTACAATTGGCAAGGAAATGAGGTGGGCGACATAACACGTTAAGACTTTTCTACACCTGCTCGTCTCATTAGCCTTACGTATATTTTTCTCAAATGATATTTGGCAGGAAAAGGCAAAAGATAAAGTAAAAGAAAAGCTTGACAAATGCAACAAAGAAAAGTTGCTGGAGTTTTGCGATATCTTTGACATATTAGTTGCCAAGACTACAAAAAAGAAGGTTATTATGATTATTTGTTTCGAAGTTCTCTTCCTCAAAAGAGTTTTTTTGTTTTTTCATGAATGAATGGGCATCCTGTTAGGGGTTAATGTCACTGTATTCTTTCCAATGTAATCAACTTGGGAACTGACTGTCTGGTAGTTTTCCTCAAATGTAGGAAGATATTGTTGCAATGCTGTTTGAGTTTCTGGAAAAACCCCATGCGACAACTGATGTTCCAATTTATGAGAAAGAGAAGGTAACTTTGGTGTTGCCAACGCTTTTTCTTCTGCAGTTGAGCTTGAATTTTTTTTGTGCATATAAAAATTCTCTTTTTTTCTTTCTGTTGTAAAGGGAGCAAAGTGCAAAAGAACTCCTAAGAAAAGCTCACCTGCAGCTGGAAGTTCATCTTCAAAACGATCAGCAAAGGTATTATTCAATAGCTTGGAACTAGAGGTTTGAACCCCCTTGTGTTAGAAACTGTGAAGAGAATGTGTGTGTCGGTTTAATGCATTTGGAGCTGTTTTTCATGGCCTATGTGTCCTTGTGCCTGGTCTAGGTAACTGAAATTTGATTAACTTCTTTGTGTTTTCTTTGCAGAGCCAAAAAAAGACTGAGGAAGCAACAAGGACTGACAAAAAGAGGTTACCTCATTCTGATGATGAGTCTGAAGAAGAGAAAGAGGAAGAAGAAGAAAAAGAGAAAGAGCAGGAGGCAGAGGAGGAAGAAGTAAATAATGAAGAGGAGGAGAATGGAAATGGGATTTCTGATAAATCTGAGGACGAGGCTCCCCAGCCTTCTGAAAGTGAGGAGAAAGTTGATTCCGAGGAGGAGTCAGAGGAAGAAACCGAAAAGAAGAAACGTAGTTCTAGGACATCATCTGGAAAGAAACCATCAGCAGGGAGATCCAGAAGCAAGAAAGCTGCAGTCTCTACGAAATCCAGTCCACCAAAGAAAGTTACTCAAAAGCGCTCAGCAGGAAAACGAAAGAAGAGTGATGATGACAATGATGCAAGTCCAAAGGCATCGTCTAAGAGGAAGAAGACTGAAAAACCGGCCAAGGAGCAGCCCTTGGTTCCTTCAAAATCTGCATCAAAAGAGAAACCAGGTTTGGTCATATCTATCTTAAAAAAAAAAAAAATTGTAAAAAAAAAATCTTTAATTGAGAATGAAGCACATGTGAGTACAAGCTTTGTCAGAAGTTTGGGAAATCTTAATCCCTAATCTTATGTTGCAGCCTCTTGTTTTTTCTGAAACTATGTTTTATCTGTGTTTGCTTCTCTTGTTTATCTACTAATAGGAAAGGGGAAAGACAAAACCAAGGAGCCTAGTGATGAAGAGTTGAAAATTGCAATTGTTGATATCTTGAAAGGAGTGGACTTTAACACGGTGAGAATTTGAACCATGAAACATATGTAACAAAAAAAAAAAAAAAAAGAAAAAAAAAAATATATATAAAATAAAAAAAAAGAAATAAAATTATAAAAAAAAACAAATAAAAAAAAAAACAAAAAAAAAAAAATAAGAACAGATGAGATTGTTTCATAGCAGTTCTTTTCTTCACTGATGGTCCTGCATCTATGGTTTCTGTTTTTATTTTTTTGGGTAACAAGCATTTTTTTGCAACCTGTCTTTCAGTTAAGAAGTTCAAACTCGATCTCACCTCAAAAAAGTCATCTATAAAGCGGATGATCCAAGATGAGCTCACTAAGGTAGCAAATGAAGCCGATGATGAGGAAGGGGAAGAAGATGATAGTGAGAAAGAGGAAGAAGAGGAGAAAGTGAAAGCGAAAGCTGGAGGATCTGGTGGCGGAGAGAAGGTTAAAGCCTGATCACAAAGCACATAAATCTAGTCTAGCTACTATTTAATCTTCAAGTGGTCTCTCTCCTCCGTTTGCCTATTGTCCGTCGGTCATTAGGCGAATATATATCAGAGAATGTAATTTGTTGGTTGTTTTGGTCTGGAATTATGCTACAAGCAGGGTTTTTTTTTTTGTTTTTTTTTAAACTTTGGGAGAGTCAGAGAGAAGAAGAAGCTGATGAGTAGTAGTAGTGGTTTTCATACAATTAAACTTTGTTTGTGTATACGATTTAACATAAGCTCCTTAGGGTCCGTGCCTCTCTTAAAACACCCTTTTGATTTTTGGGTTTTCCTGATTAAGACGTGCTCAAACTTTCTTTGCTTCTCTTATGCTGCTTTTTATTACTTTGCGTCTTTGTATTTTGGTCTAGAAGCAAACGGAGACCATTGATTTTGACATTAATGTGATCTTTACAATCAAACAAACAGCAAGCTCGAGTGTGCCACTTCGATAGATTGCAGAGAAAGAAGGGACACAAGAAAACAGTTCATCCAAACAAACATAAAGAAAGCAAATTAAGAGAAACCTATTCTAATAAATCAAGCAATGTCTCAAGTGAGCAACAGAACAAGGAAGAATTAACTTGGCCAGTGCTAATGAAGAAAAAAGGATCTGTATGCCATTGATGAGGATGTGTTCATAGCTACAAAAACTACACAAACATCGTGAACGTTGACTTTCTATTATGTACACACTTGAACAAGGAGAAGGAGCTATCAGATTTCCTCTACAAAAAGAAAAAAAAAATGATCTACTACATCACTTTTGGAAATCATAAAAAACACAATCCCCAAAGGATGCACATGCTGTTACATTTGGCATGTATCCATGACCTCTGAAGATCCTAAGGCAGATGAAGGACTTACAATACAATGAATACATACATAAAATAAAACCCAAATGGCTAAAACATGGAGAAACAAGTTCAATAACACTGGCCATGCTAACTATTTGGCTGCAACTAATACAACTACATAACAACAAATTCAGAGACAGTTAAAACAAGAACATCTAAACACAAATGGATGGAAACCCGAAAGGCCATAACATCACCAGAACACACTGGTCTTAGAAGTTTCACATAAAAATGGCAAAAGGTAAGGTGTCTTAGAACTTAAAGAAGGCAAACGTTTGCCAAGTTTCTTTCCACTTTTACGTAACTAAGCTGAGTTGAAGAAGAGATTTCACCAGTGAGNTGAGATTGTTTCATAGCAGTTCTTTTCTTCACTGATGGTCCTGCATCTATGGTTTCTGTTTTTATTTTTTTGGGTAACAAGCATTTTTTTGCAACCTGCCTTTCAGTTAAGAAGTTCAAACTCGATCTCACCTCAAAAAAATCATCTATAAAGCGGATGATCCAAGATGAGCTCACTAAGGTAGCAGATGAAGCCGATGATGAGGAAGGGGAAGAAGATGATAGTGAGAAAGAGGAAGAAGAAGAGGAGAAAGTGAAAGCGAAAGCTGGAGGATCTGGTGGTGGAGAGAAGGTTAAAGCCTGATCACAAAGCACATAAATCTAGTCTAGCTACTATTTAATCTTCAAGTGGTCTCTCTCCTCCGTTTGCCTATTGTCCGTCGGTCATTAGGCGAATATATATCAGAGAATGTAATTTGTTGGTTGTTTTGGTCTGGAATTATGCTACAAGCAGGGTTTTTTTTTTGGTTTTTTTTTAAACTTTGGGAGAGTCAGAGAGAAGAAGAAGCTGATGAGTAGTAGTAGTTTTCATATAAGCAAACTTTGTTTGTGTATACGATTTAACATAAGCTCCTTAGGATCCATGCCTCTCTTAAAACACCCTTTTGATTTTTGGGTTTTCCTGATTAAGACGTGCTCAAACTTTCTTTGCTTCTCTTATGCTGATTTTTATTACTTTCCGTCTTTGCCTACTTATTTTGGTCTAGAAGTAAGGGAGACCATTGATTTTGACATTAATGTGATCTTTACAATCAAACAAACAGCAAGCTCGAGTGTGCCAATTCGATAGTTTGCAGAGAAAGAAGGGACACAAGAAAACAATTCATCCAAACAAACATAAAGAAAGCAAATTAAAAGAAACCTATTCTAATCAAGCAATGTCTCAAGTGAGCAACAGAACAAGGAAGAATTAACTTGGGCAGTGCTAATGAAGAAAAAAGGATCTGTATGCCATTGATGAGGATGTGTTCATAGCTACAAAAACTACACAAACATCGTGAACGTTGACTTTCTATTATGTACACACTTGAACAAGGAGAAGGAGCTATCAGATTTCCTCTACAAAAAGAAAAAAAAAATGATCTACTACATCACTTTTGGAAATCATAAAAAACACAATCCCCAAAGGATGCACATGCTGTTACATTTGGCATGTATCCATGACCTCTGAAGATCCTAAGGCAGATGAAGGACTTACAATACAATGAATACATACATAAAATAAAACCCAAATGGCTAAAACATGGAGAAACAAGTTCAATAACACTGGCCATGCTAACTATTTGGCTGCAACTAATACAACTACATAACAACAAATTCAGAGACAGTTAAAACAAGAACATCTAAACACAAATGGATGGAAACCCGAAAGGCCATAACATCACCACAACACACTGGTCTTAGAAGTTTCACATAAAAATGGCAAAAGGTAAGGTGTCTTAGAACTTAAAGAAGGCAAACGTTTGCCAAGTTTCTTTCCACTTTTACGTAACTAAGCTGAGTTGAAGAAGAGATTTCACCAGTGAGAGGCTTCTTTCTCTGACAAGAGTCTGACTCTCTCTGAGGACTTCTTCTTTCTTCCTCTACTTCTTCTTCTTCTTCTTCTTCTTCTTCTTCTTCTTCTTCCATAAGGCTTTAAAGTTTAGCAGGAGTTCTCAAAGTCAATCTACCCCCATAACGCTATGAATTTAAGAACACAACAGAAACCTTAGTCAGCAAAAAATAACTGTGAAAATATACTCCACAATGATTACTATCAACTTGAAAAATCCTTGTTTTAAAAGAGCACAGTTTTAGACAATGAGACAATAACATGTCCTTGCAGACAGATAACTTTTAGTCAGAAAAACTAACCACGCCAATAATTAGCCAACTCTTAAAACAAAGCATAAGAAACAAGAATGGTACAATTTATGATACATGAGGAATGAAAGATATCATTAGGTTCAACTACTTACTTTTAACCGATTTTTTTTTATTCAGTAGTAAGCCGCCTTCTTTTCCCATAATCAGCATCCCTTGATCTTGAGCGATGGTTATCCTCCCGAGACAACCGTGATTTGCTGTGTCCTCTGGATGATCGGCTTCTGTTCCATTCATCATCATGCTCAGGTTCGTCCCTGTGTCTACTACGATGATCACCACCATATCTTTCTCGCTCTTCTCTATGACGATCCCTCTCTCTGTCCCTTTCTCTGTCACGATCCCTGGAGCGTTCACGCTCCTTATGATGATGTTCCCTCTCACGCTCACGACCGGTTTCTCTATCATCACGATGCCTTCTCTCTGGCAAATCATAAACATGACCAACATCTTTCTCCCTCGGTATGTCCCTTTCATAACCAGCATCTTTATCCTCACGATTCCTTCTATCAGATGAACCAGACCATTCTCTTTCTTTTTCATTAACAGGATTCGGACGCGCCCCTCTGTCGTGATTAACCTCTCCATACTGATGATCAGATGCAGCTTCCTCCCCATAACTCGATTCAGCAGCTCTCCCACCACCCAGGTCTTCACCACCACCCCATCCTCCACTATTAGGATCCCACATTCCCATATTATGCCCTCCATCAACACCAGCATTAGGCATCATTCCATTCATCGGCATCCCTCTTCCAAAAAACGCTGGATTCACATGAGGTGCCACTCCAGGCAAACCAACTCCTCCGACAGGAGGGAATGAGGACAAAAGCCCAGGAAATGGTGGACCTGGAGCACCAGGGAATCCTCCATAGCCTCCCATTCTCGCCATCGGACCACCAAAAGCTTGCTCAAACCCTTGCCCCATCATTGATTGAGGATGCATCATATTCATAGGAGGCCCTGTACCCATTCCCTGACCAAACCCACCTCCACCATTACCCATCAAACCTCTTCCACCAAACCCACCAGGCCTATTCCTCATTTGACCACCAGGTCCTCTACCACCCACTCCTTGAGCATTGCCTCTACCCCAATTACCTCTACCAAATCCTCTATTTTCCCCACCTTGGAAATTCCCTCCAATGGCGTTGTTGTTGTTGTTGCTGGTCACGACGGGTTTACTCGGAGGATCAGCAGGCCCTCCTCTCTTAGCTTGTGCAAGTACAGATTGCGCCTGTTGGCTCCTGTTCACCTGTGCCTCTCCCATTCTCTTAACCGAATACGGAGAGGCATACTCAACAACACAAGGCCTACCATTGAAGGCATACCCATTCATCCCCTCTTTGCAAGCCGTAGCTGCCATAGGATCATAGAACTCCACTTGACAATACCCTTTCGACTTCCCACTAGCTTTCTCATCGAAGAACTTAACCTCCTTCACTGCACCATACTTGCACAGCTCTGCCTCAAGTTCAGCATCAGTTGTCCACCAATGCAAATCCCCAACGAAAAGAAAAGCTCCGCCGCCGCCCCCACCGGTTCCCCCGCCGGTAATAGCACCAGGCATATGAATAGTAGCTCCGTTCCCGACCATGCTACTACCAGGTCCCGGATGGGTCACGCCATTAACATTACCCATCACAGGTCTCACCAAATTCTCGTTATTTCCCAAGAGAGGCGGTGGTGGCAAGAGACCCTGAGAATTATTATTTGCTCTATGAGCCTCAACATCATTATCCCGATTAGGAGCTTGCCCTAGATCAACTCTAAGCCCGCCTCCAGTTCCAGGAACAATTCCACCAGGAATCTGCTGGCTAACATCGCTTACCTTAAGCTCTTGAGCTCCATATCCACTAGAAGCGACTACATCGCCAGTACCACTTGCTCCTCCTCCACCTCCTGCTTCTGCTTTTGGTTCTGCTTTTGCAGCGACGGTCTCACCAACCAAACCAGGTATCGAGACCTCAGCTTCCGATGTACCTAAAGCTGGTTCAACCCTATCTTCGTCCTCCGTTTTGAGCTTCTCCTTTTCCTCGTTTCCTGCTTCCGCTTCGTCGTTCTTTTTCATAGACTGAAGAAATCCTTCTCCGACATTAACGTCGTTATAAAGATCCTCATAATCGTCGTCCTCTTCCTCCGCCATAAAAGCTTCGTCGGCGACGGCAGAGATCGCCTCGTTTTGATGGAACTGATCCATCTGATCCCTCCCGTCTCCCTCATCCATCTTAAACTCTTTCTGGTTAATAAAAATAAAAAAGCTCCTTACTTTGAATCGTATTCAATCAAGAATACCGCAAGCTTACGCCCACTCGAACATGAACAATCTCAATAACGCAAAAGATTGCTGAATTTCTGGTCCCCGGAAGCTAGAAACGGAGAAAGGCCTGTCGCTAGAAACCCTAATCCGGGAGATTTGTGAAATTTCTAGGATTTTCTTATTGAGTGTATTTCGCTTTACAATATTATTTTTTCTTTTTTCTTTTTCCTAGCGAAAGCTTAAAAAGGAATCCAACAAATACCGCTAACGTACGCCTTGCGCAAAGCGCATTATAAAGCCCTTCCAAGTGAAGGAAACACGTGTATCACGAGAAAGAACTAAAACAATCCAACACGCGTGTTTCATGGGCTACGAGCAATACTCTAATCATAAAAATGGGCCAGTTTTTTAATGGGCTTACTTGAAGGACCAACGTGAACTACCTGTCGTTCGGACCTCCTAGAACCTAACAAACGTCACGTCGTCTGATTATCCTCTTAATTAAAACTTCATGTCGTCTAATAGTAACCGGTTGTTCTCTTCCGGTTAACGGCTACCTCACTTCCTACAGCCGGTCAACATACAGGCTCCTCCACCGTGTCCAACGGTCATATATCTAGGGGATATCAAAATTCACAACGTTTCGCGTTTCTAAAAGTCTCTCTTTCATATAAAATCCATTGATAATAACTTGCGAACATATTTATTTACTAAAAACAGAGTCTCAAAAACTCTACATTTTGGATTTTGTTATTTTCCCACAGAGAGAAGAAAAAAAAACGATGCAGCGCTTTTTCGAACTTTCTTCTTTTGTCTTCTTAATATTTATTTCTGGTAATGTACAAGCCGACAATCCACCAGTTCAATCGCCGAGATTCGCCGCGAAACAACACCCTTCGTTTATCAATCCTCCAATCGGTCCTCCGATACACTCCCCTGCAAAATCACATCGCCGTTCTTCTCCGTCGAAGTCTCCGACGTTTCCTCGAATGCCCATTTTACATCCTCCGGCGATCCATAAATCCCCGACGACACCTTCTAAGTCTCCGGCAACTTCCCCTGTTTACTCTCCGAAAATTGCGTCTCCAGTGCAATCCACTATTTTTACGCCGGCGGCTTCCCCTGTTTCCTCCCAGACCACCGCGACTCCTTTGAAATCCCCTGTTTTTGCTCCGGAGACTTCCCCTGCTTCCTCTCCGACTACTGCGCCTCCAGTGAACTCCCCTGGTTTTTCTCCAGCGACTTCTCCTGTTTCCTCTCCGACCACTGCGTCTCCAGTGAACACCCCTGTTTTTTCTCCAGCGACTTCCCCTATTACCTCACGGACCATTGCGACTCCATTGAAATCTCCTGTTGTTCCTCCGGCGATCCATAAATCCCCTACGACACCTTCTAAGTCTCCGGCAACTTCCCCTGTTTCCTCTCCGAAAACTGCGTCTCCAGTGCAATCCACTATTTTTACGCCGGCGGCTTCCCCTGTTTCATCCCAGACCACCGCGACCCCTTTGAAATCCCCTATTTTTTCTCCGGCGACTTCCCCTGCTTCCTCTCCGACTACTGCGTCTGGTTTTTCTCCAGCGACTTCTCCTGTTTCCTCTCGGTCCATTGCGACTCCATTGAAATCTCCTGTTGTTCCTCCGGCGACTTCCCCTGTTTCCTCTCGTACCATTGCAACTCCATTGAAATCTCCTGCGTTTTCTCCTACCACTTCCCCTGTTTCCTCGCCCACTGTCGCCACAACTCCTGTATTTGCTCCGGCGAAAACCCCTGTTTCCCCTCCGACTACGGTTGCTGTGAAGTCTCCTACCTCTGCTCCGACGACGAGTCCCACCGCCCCCATAGAATCGCCTGTCACTGCTCCAGCGAACCAACCACCGGTCCCAGCCGATGCACCGGAGAGCGCAGCGACTTCGCCGGTAATAACTCCAGGTATTCCGTCGAGCCCCTCGACTCCAGCTAATGCGCCGGATATATTTCCTTACGGACGCGGTCCTGTAAGTAGTTCTGCACCGGCGACGGCAAATTTAGCGCCGGGGACTGCTGAAATTCCTGCCGGGGATAAGTCGGCTTCTAAATCCATTCAATACGATGTTTTTTTATGCGCATTGCTGATCTTATGGGCCACTTTGTTTCTATAGGGAAAAAAACCCAACATTTTTTATGTAATTCTTTTTCACACTTCTAATAGTTTCTTAATGTTGATAGGAGATATCAAATTTTGTTTTGGATTTGCTGCATGAAACTCACTGTCGTTCCTTTAAAACTAAATCTCATTCATAGCTTTTGGATTGACATATCACATTCCATAGCCATAAAAGTATCATATTTATACATGTGTAATAACAATAACATGTGACGAGTTATAACAACTTGAAATGAAATTAGGAATACTTTGCATTCATGAATCTCATGAAACTTTGCATTCTGGTTTGAACAATCTACAGTCATAGATAAGGCAACGTTCTTATTTCATCAAATAGTAATGGACCAAACCACATACTAATAGCAACTTGATAGAATCACAGAAAGAAGTTTTTAAAGCTCTTGAAATGCAACCAAAAGGATCAAATGACATTTTTCACATAGGAGTTTTACCAGAATTCTCGAACTCGTTAACTTGTCCAAACCTCAAGGGATATTCTGTGAACGGCTTCACGTTGTCGAACATACTGTTCCCTAGACCCCATTGCATTGGCTCCATATAAGCTGCTGTCCTCTGAACCATCGGAGCATATTGACCATCCGAACAAGCCCCGTAAAACATGGCTTGAGCATCCATCTCTGGCTGTGTCACATTTGAGTAAGAAGCCACCTCCGGGGTATTTGAGGTCATTTGGTTAAGAAAAGGGACAAAAGCGAACCCGTTGTGCTCCATAGCAGACATAGGAAACAGCTGGTGCTGCTCGAGACATTGCTGATTGTAACCGAATAAACCAAGTTGCTCAGTAGACCAAGAAGCGTCTTGAAATGCCTGGTTCCTATTCGCAACCTCCTGAATCTTATTTCCTACTGCCACGAAAGCCGCATACAGCTCACTTAAAGAACACTTGTCGAGCTTTTTGTCCCAAGAACAATACTTGACTTTCTCCACCTTAATTTTACTTTTATCCAAGCATTCTTGTACGCTGTAAGTTTTGATGCAGCCGCTCGACGCAGTGTCTCTGTACTTGCTTATGATCTCTCTGACTTTGTTCTCGTCCCTCGGCCATAACTCGGGCTCCAAAACCTTCTCGTCCCCTGCTCTGATCGGGCCATACACGATGAGACACGTGTCCACGCCACAAAGTGTTGAGAACTCGTTGGCTTTCTTATACAAACATGCTTTCCTCTTCTTGTAAGTCGTTATCCTCGTCTTCTCGTTCGTTATCCTCGCCATCTTTACCATCTTCCGGCCCATCCAGATACTGAAAAAAAAAAAAAAAAAAAAAGAGTAAACAAAACAAAAATCTAAAACTTGTAGTTGAAATAAAAATGGATAGAGTGATAATTTAAGGCGTGGCGATGATCACCGGCGAAAAAATTATTATACAAACAGAAGTTTCGACCAATTATTCTGGATAAAAATTCATAAACTGTTGATAGAAATAAACAAGTGGACAAAAAGTAAGTTTCTATACACAATCATTCTGGTTTTGATAACGAGGCCATGTAACACATTTCACGGCTTTCATCACCACTAGGTTTGGATAGATATCTTAATAATAGACAATGGTGGAGCTATATAACTCAACGAGATTAAAGTCCTAGTAAAATAAAAGCATCTATAGACAGATCTGTCTATAATCAGAACCCTAAAAAAAATTCAGAGCATAAATTCCAAATCCAACAACGCCAAATGAAATGGGATTATATGGAAAATGATCACATATATATATTTATATAGAGTAAAGCGGATATAAAAAGAAGGTAAAATACCTTGTAGAACGCTGATAGCTAGCTCCACTTTCTGAAGTTTCTTGATTTAACAATGGAGTTCCTCTTTTTGTGTTTATATATTATTACACACGCAAGAAAATATACATGGTTGATTCTCGAATATTATCTCCTCCTTCTAATATGGAAACCCTGCTCTGATATTTTTACTCCTTTCCAAGTAGTATTAAAGAGGAAGTTGAGTTTAATGACTAAATTATAGTATTCAGCCAGCAAATCAGGGAAAACCTTATAATTTAGTAGTGCATGATCAAGATAAAAAGATTCGTTGGTGATTCGAGCCAATTGATTTCCCCAAATTTTCCATTTCTGACGTCTTCCCTCTTCATTATCTTCATGATGTGCAAAACTTAAGAATCCCCCTACGAAAACAAACCCAAAATCAAAAGCAGTGCTCACAGTTAAAGTCCATAAGGCCCATAACGAAAATAGATATCGATTTTGCTACATGATATGCTGCTGCTATCGAGGCCTGCCGATGATCAACTGCAGTGGAGCGTTAGGTTGAAGATAGCACTAGGTGTTGCTCAAGCATTGACATACATCAGCAATGGTTATGTGCCACACTTACTCCATAGCAAATCCATCTACAAACGTTGTTTATGCTTCACAAATGTCAACGACAAGTGTTTTACTCTGGCTGAGTAAGAAGATTATGACTATGGTGATGAATGTTTGTAGTTTTTGAAAGAGTTTTTGGCTTTTGTTTTTCAAAAACCATTTTATTTACCAATCAAGTTTTTTGATAAATAGATTCCCTAAAATTTAGGGAAACTAGTTTTTAAAAATAACTTCCAATTTGTAAGCAAAAACCAAAATCTATATTTTTGGAGTTTTTCTCTCAAGTATTATCAAAAAACCAAAATCTAAAAACTAAAATCTAAAAACAAAAACCAAAATCCAAAAACCAAAAACCAAAATCTAAAAACAACACAAACATTCATCACCTATATATGAGCCCTAGTCCAGGCCTGAACTAAATTCAAGACCCAACCGTTTGTTACACGTAAAGGACAGTTACCTTTTAATACCTCTTTGACAGAAAAAAAGGTAACTGTCCTTTTCGTGTAACAAACGGACAGAAAATATGATTATTGCCCCCAAGCCAGAATCATAAATAATATAAATACCTTTTTCTTCCTCTTTGACAGAAAAAAAAAAAAAGAAACCTTCTTCGTACGTAAAAACCCTAGAACTGAAAAATACTAGGGTTATTGCCTCTCGAAAACCTAGCGGAGTCTCAACTTCTCAACTTCTCCATGGACGAATCCGCCATCAAAGTAATCTCTTGTTCGATCCTTAATTATGGCTTTCTTTAATCTCTGTTTCTCAAATTGAATTTTCTGATTAGATCTTTTGTGTACCTAAGGGTCTGGAATTGAACGATAGCGATGCAGACATTCGAAAAAGCAGGTAAAAATTGAATTTTTTTTTTCTTTTCTTTTGAGATGTGTATCTGTAAGATGTGTTGTTGGTCGTCATGTTAATAATATTATCAAACCTATTGCTGTAGCATTGTGAGCAGGATTTACGTTGAGGGATACGACACTTCGTTTTCTGGCTATGATTTGTTTATCTCTATGAGAGAACACTTCGCTTCATGTGGAGAGCTGATACATGTTTATATTCCCGGATACGTTGAAAGCATCACCCGTAATCTCTACAGGTTTGTGGCGGCGTCTTTCCTCCAGTTTCCTCAGCTTTTAAGTTAAATGCTTTGCGATAAACTCTTGATTGTGTTATACAGATTTGCCTTGGTTTATCTTCGGGGAGAAGGTGCAGAAGACAAGGCGTTGAAACTTAGTGGAAGTGACATGGGAGGACACAAGTTAGACGTTAAGCCTTACCCGTTTCATGCCAACCATCTTGACCCTGAGTTGTCTCCTATGAGAGACGCAGACAATCAGCGACAGCACATGTAAATTGTTTTATTTTATTTTTTTCTCTTGGAGATTGTAAGATAGGTTCTAGTCATGTTGATAATATTATCTCCTGCAATCAAATTTTTAGGGTGTGTGTTACGGAGACACTTCGCTTACTGTGGATTATGTCGAGAGCATGCTGATTCAACATTTCTCTAAATGTGGACGGGTCCTGAAAGCTTTTGTTTCCGAAGAAGAAGAAAGCAAAGGTGTTCTCTGCAGGTTTGTGTCTTCTTCCTCCCAATTTTTTTTCCCAACTCTCATGTTATCTAATGCTAACCAAAGATTTGTTTTTGTTTGCTGGCTTTTATAGCATTGGTTACGTTTTTTTTCGGGGAGAAGACGCAGTAGAGAAGGCGCTGCAACTTTATGGATGTGATGTGGAAGGATTGAAGAATATTGAAGTTTCTAGTGTTGTGGCGCCAAGTAGGTTATCGTCCGCGTGCGGCATGCCATCCTGGATGTTAGAACAGGCGCTGCTGCATGGTTGGCTATATAATCCCAACAACAAGTAGATGAATTTGATTCTTGATTCTTGGTAACAAAAGTAAAACCTCTCATTAATAATTTGTGGTTTGTTTTAGAAGAAAAGAAGATGACTACGGACCGAGTAGAAAGCTCGGAGAAGAAATAAGACTACGGAGTGAAAAGCCCTCTCTTAAGAGAAGACGAAGCCCCATAGTCATTATCTGCCTTCATTAATCTGCCTTCATTACTAGTTTACTAGCTACGGGCCTCCTGGATTTGCTCTGCCCGAGGTTCTTTAAGTTTAATCTCGTTGAGAACCAAACCATTATTGTATAAGAACCATCTCCGATACTATGATATGCTAAATAATTTGATCATAAACCCAATATGGCCGCCATTGTAACAATTTTTGTTGTTGTTGCTTTACTAATTTATAAATTAGAATTGATATTTTTTGTAATATATCTACTAATGTATATACAATTATTTCTTACAAATCTTTTAAGAAGTATATGTCCTAAGTCCTGACATAGTAACATACAGTATGTACAAATGAAAAAGAAGCACCTAAAATATAGCTATGTCTTAATTAACCGAAAATCTTGTCATATATTTTACATTTTGAATAAATCTAGAGTTTTGCCACTTGATGAGTAAGAGACTGAAACGTGACATACCGTGGCGCGGACCCATGATTTAATTTGATCGACCTTATGACAACGAATACTGAAATAATATGTTTACATAACTATATGTGAGACATTTTTCGTGTAGTTTTGGATTATTATTTTACCAAAAAATCCCGAAAACACACTAAAATTGGTAAGCAGAGTTGATGATGGGAGCGAGACGGCTAGTAGTAAGTAGCATGGGAACTGTTTCTAAATGGATAATTTACATGCGCCTATCCACTTAGGGACGAGATGTTTCCACGTCAGCAAAATTGTAAATTCAATGGATTTATTTATTTATTATATATAGTTTTGACTATATAAAGTTCAATTGTTTGAGTATAATGCTACTCAAGTCCTCGTATTTTTATTTATAGTTCATTTACAAAGAGTCATAATAGAACTTACACTATTAGTTTTTGTTACACATTAATTGGTTACAAAACATTCATTGACTAAACTGTTAACAAGGAAAAACGTTATTTTAATATAGATTAGTTAAAGTTTAGGTAAAAACTGTAAAAGTTGCATTCATTGTAAAAACTTGGATTTATACTTGTTTCTAGTTACACATCATGAAATATGATTTATTTCATCCAATCAACTATGCTTATTTTAGGCACGAGGTATAATTTCGAGGAGTATAAAGCGAAAGTCAAATACTAAGGGGGTCAATTGTAGAAGGTTTGAAACATATATGAGGGCAAAAACTAGAAAATGAAGGCAACAAAAGTAAATAAGAGAACCAAAGAGGAATTATAAAATTCAATAAATAAAAAAACTGAAAAAACAAAAGAAAAAGGAAAAGCAAATAGATTTGCGTCGTTAAAAAAGAAAAGAAGAGGAAGTAAATTTTGCGTTTCAAGTACTCCATCTCCGTCTCTTTTCCTCCGCATCTAAACCACCAGAGAAATATCTCCGACGAAGGAGAAGAGAGAGGGGCACGAAAATGGCGGAGATTGGAGGAATTGGTTGTGGCTGTCGCGGAGTTTCCGGCGGTAATTTCTTCCATCCCGGAGGATTTTCTTTGAAATCTTGTTTCCTCGAGCAGAGAACGAGGAGTAATCGAAACTTTTTCCGAAACGTTTCCCTGTTTCCTCCTCTCAAACGCGGCCGCTTAATCACAAATTGGAGTTCCGTCACCGGGAACAGCCGAATCTTTAGGTATTACTTTATCGCTCGCTGTTAAAAAATTCAAGAACAAATGGGAGCGATTAGAATTTTAGAACATTTCGCTAGCTCGTGGACGTTTCTTTAGTGGAGTCAATTTGGGTAAGGCTGTGAAAAATTAGATGTCTGCCAAGAAATTTGGGTTGAAGATAAGTGAATTCGCTAATCGTTGTTTTTTTTTTTGTCGATACAGCATGGATGCTCGGGAGAAATCACGATCATTTGTGTTGGTATCATCAAGACACAAGAAAGTCCCTGTGTATGTGATGATGCCTATTGATACATTTGGAATCGATGCTTCTGGGTGCCCAATCATTAAAAGGTAAAGGTTTCTGAAAATGTTCCAATGTACCCGATTTATATTACCTTACATGGTATGAAATATGGGGAAAGCTAGGCTACTTTCATTGTATATAGCANTTTACTTTATGGTTATCTATATTTTTAGAAATTCATCTTTTTTGCTTTGATTATCAAATCTCTCCCTTAACCTTGTGTGACTAATTAGACTACTAGACAAAATCAAACTAAAGCAAACCAATAAGAATCCACAATGAGGAATTTGTTTTAGATGAGTTTTCTTTCAAGACATAAGACTTTTGTTTTGTGGCGAGAACCAAAGATAGAGATGTAAAGCAATGACATAAGACTTTTGTTTTGTGGCGAGAACTAAACTTAAATCTGAAAGAACACATAAGCCGATCCAAAATTAGTTTGATTTTCACAACTTTATTTCTATTGTTTTACGTACCAAATGGATATTAGATTCTCGACAGAAATATATGTTTACTCCTAATTCTAAAACCCACATGCTTTATACGCAGGTTACAAAGCGAGAGAGTGTAGATGGAGGCGATGAATGGAAGGAGTGGAATTGGAAATCAGAAGGAGATGAAATGCTTAACGGCGCTTTCTTTACACCATCAGGGAAAGAGGATTCTCCGAGCTATGCGAAAACGTCGAGTATGGTAGCTCGACCAGCTTCACTTCTCAAGACCACACATCCATCAGTGGGTGTTCTTAGTTGCCAACATGACCAACCTTGTTAGAACACATACATCAGCTTGTCACCAAATCTTGTATTGTCCTCCTTTTTTTTTCTTTTCTTTATCTTCTTCTTATTGTAGTTATTGTTATAGCCTATATAGGACCTGTCTCTTATACACATCTAGATGTGTATAAGAGACAGGATATATACTATCGAGATAAAAACGGATTCTCCAATAATGACTATCTGACACTGGGAGTCGATCAACTTCCTTTGTTCGGTGGTCGCACCGCTGTCCAATGCTATGAAGATTTTATGCTCAGTTTTTCTACAAACTTTGAACCATATTTTGGAAACGTGATTGAAGAAATAAGTATCGGTCTTGGTCCTTCAGGGGAGCTTAGGTACTTCTGATATTCTGTAGATTATACCAGTCATAAAGCCACATAGCTATAATAGAAGTTTCTTACACGGTATTTTTTTTCAGATATCCTGCACATCCTTCTGGAGATGGGAGATGGAAATTCCCTGGTATCGGTGAATTCCAATGCCATGACAAGTATATGTGAGTAATCAGTAATTCAAAGTCTTTACTATCCTGCGAATCACATTTACAGATTGTGAACTATATTGCTTGGTTTAGGATGGAAGACTTGATGGCAGTGGCATCCCAAGAAGGCAAACCTCAATGGGGAGGCAGAGATCCTCCAGATGCCGGCTGCTATAATAGCTTTCCATCTGGGGTTCCCTTCTTTGAGGAGGGCCATGATAGTTTTCTCTCTGACTATGGTCGTTTCTTTCTAGTATGTTCGCGCATTATTATGATCTTGAGTAGTGTTCAGCAACAGTGGCTAGTAGGTTAGATTTTAAATAACATAGTGAACTGCTTTTCATTGTAGGAATGGTACAGTGGGAAGTTGATCTGTCATGCTGATGCTATTCTTGCAAAGGCAGCCGATGTTTTGCGGAGACGCCAGGAAGAGGAGAAAAGCTCTGTAATGTTGGTTGCAAAAATTGGTGGAATCTATTGGTGGTATAAGACCTGTCTCTTATACACATCTAGATGTCAATGTACCCGATTTATATTACCTTACATGGTATGAAATATGGGGAAAGCTAGGCTACTTTCATTGTATATAGCATAATACCATTTTAGAGCAAGAAAAGTGTAACTTATTCTTTTGNAAATTGGTGGAATCTATTGGTGGTATAAGACATCTTCACACCCCGCTGAACTAACTGCAGGTTATTACAATACCGCCCTCAGGGATGGTTATGATCCTGTTGTTTCCGTCTTGTCTCGCCATGGTGCTGCTCTGCATATCCCGTAAGAGCCTTCTTCTGAAGTTTTTTTTCTCTGTGTAAATAATTCATAGAAGCTGCGTGAGTTTACTGCTACTAACGAGATGAATCTTTCATTTCTTTTCCAGCTGTTTGGATATGGCGGACAGAGAAACACCTGAGAAGTATCTTTGCAGCCCTGAAGGATTGCTTAGACAGGTACTTTCTTTCCTAATGTTTTGATCTAGAATTCAATTATTTCATATGAAGATTTATGTATGCTGCTTGTAATTAGACCGGTCGTGTCAGAAGCACTGTTTACTGTCATTGAGACCCACTTCAAACTGGTCTAGTCATTTTTTTTCTTACTGCGCTGCAACACTAGCTTCTTCCCATTGAGACAATCAAGCATGCCTTAAGAACATGAACAAATCAACGTTGTCCCTTTTTTCTGCTAGATACACGATGTTTCGAAGAAGAGGACAATACAAGTGACTGGTAGAAACACAAGCGAAAGATTTGATGAGGTGAGAGATTTGCACATTCTATAATCCTATATGATGTGGTCAAAGTTGTGGTTATTAACCGTGTATACATATATGAATTCTGCAACAGATGGGACTAAGGCAGATACGAGAGAACTGTGTGCAACCGAATGGGGAGACTGTAAGATCTTTTACTTTTTTCAGAATGAATGAGAAGATCTTTAGGGTGGAGAACTGGAACAACTTTGTCCCTTTCATTAGGCAGATGAGTGCAGATGTGTAAACAGCAGCCATTGGCTTTGTATTTTCTTTTGCTACAGAATTGATCTTTCCTCACCATATTGCTTTTTCAGATATGTGACGGAGGAAAAATAATCAAATCAAAATTGTTATATGATATCTTTTTCTCTTCTTTTCTTTCATTTTGTCAACTCTCTTGCACTTTTGAGTTCTAGTTACATGGAAGAGAATAAGTCTGCAAATAAACCTTTGAATGGATCAAAAAGTTACATTATGTTTCGACTATCAGAAACAGATCCAATCAATACAGAGAAAATCCCAATTACAGCACATGTGTATTGTACATACTATTATTGTTCTTGCAATTTGTTTAAACAGATGATAAATCAAAGGACTTGCCTATCAGCAGCATCAGCAACAATAGGCAACCTTGGGATCTGACCAAACAAGCAAGCAGAGAATCCATAGATCAAAGAGACAAGCAAGAAGAGGAACACTGTGCTGTCCAAACTCATCACCACGTCTAAACCAAACCCATCACTCGGGTTGAAGCTTCTCTCAAGCAAATCCGGGAAAATCAACAGCACGTCGAGCACAATCGCCTGCATCGTGTTGAACCTAACGTACCTGCTGAAATTAGGGTTCCTCACGACGACGAAGTAGAGAGTGAGGAAGATGAGAAAGCCATTGAAAGGGAAGCTCTTGAAGGCCTTGATGGCGGGAAACAAAGGTTGGATGAGAATCTGGAATGGTGGGTATTGCGTGATGATGAATTTACCGTACTGAATCCCATCGAAGAATGGGTAGAAGTAACAGACGGCTGAGATTATCCGATCGGATGCGTCGACGGAATCGTCCCCCTTGGATTGGAGGACGAGCGTGGCGGCTCTCTCCCTGGAAAGTCTAGGATTTGGGAACTGGGGATTAGGATTTAGAGGGAGAGAAGAAGAACGTCCGGCTAGGGTTCTGGTCTGGAAGAAGGTGAGAGATGGTAATGGAGAAAGAAGATGAGATATTGCCATTGCTCTGTGTGCTGTGTTTTCTCACTTCACACAAAACGAAAGAGAACTTTGCTGTTTGCTCAATGCTCACATGATGAGAGGATAATAAACTAAACTCCACGCTGTTTGAGAATGTTGTCTAAAAACATTGTGTCGTCTTCCTATCCTTCTAACGTCACGCAGTCCTTTGATGGAAGAACCAAACGCTCGATGAAAGGATACGGAGACTAAACTACACGACGTGTTAAACGCCATTCGAAACGGCAAGTAGTTCTCTGAAGTGAAGCAACACAATCTAACAATTTTTGTTTTTATACGGCCACAATCTATTATCAATTAAATAGCCGGGTTTTTTAGCTCAATAGCCATATTGAGATTAGCCTCTGTTACTGTTTCGTTTTTGTAATACATTATTTTTTTTTGTAATATCAACCCCACCAGTATAAAACGGCGTAATGTCTTGTGGTGGTGTTGGACCCAATTCTTTCAATTTTCACCTAATTTAATTACCTCCGTATTTATTTTTAATGTCTCTTGCATATATATATCGAATAAATATAGCATTTGTTCATATTGAATTATCTAGTTAGTTAACCTTTTTGTTTAGACAAGATGATGTCAACAATTGTATGTACGATTTTCTTGTTTCTCTTAAACGCTTCTTCTGCGTTTGCGTCTGCGTCTCCCAAACCGCCAATCGCAAGGCAACTATCAACTTCAGAGGCATCAAATTCAACAGCTTCTTGCACAGCAACTGGAAATCCAATCGACGATTGCTGGAGATGCGACGAAAACTGGAAGTCCAACCGCAAAAACCTCGCGGATTGCGCGGTTGGATTCGGACGCGACTCGATCGGCGGTAGAGCCGGCGAGTACTACACCGTAACCGAATCAGGAAACGACGATCCTGTAAACCCGTCTCCAGGTACACTACGGTACGCCGCTACACAGGATCAACCTCTATGGATCATATTCGACCGCGACATGGTAATAAAACTAAAAGAAGATATTCAAGTCACGTCATACAAAACCATAGACGGAAGAGGAAATAACGTGCAAATAGCTTATGGGCCGTGTTTGACTTTATACAAGGTGAGTAACGTAATCATAAACAACATTTATATTCAC
>JAHZTW010000002.1:51791226-51811974 GCA_020283515.1 Alliaria petiolata
GTTCATGGAGTCGCAGTTGAGGTTTGGTGGGGGATTGTAGAGCGTTTTTGCCCTCTTGAGTTTAAATGGTCACTGTATGAAGAGCTCTTCAGACTGATTTCTGAGGCAGGGCTCAAGTTACACGTTGCTCTTTGTTTTCATTCAAATGTGCACTTGTTTGGTGGAAAGGGAGGCATCAGTCTTCCACTGTGGATCCGAGAGGTTTGTATTGTTAAAATTAAAGGTATTTAGTTATTTGTATGTCGTAGACATAGCAAAGGCTTTGGTAATTTGGATATTGCTTCTTTCTTTGAACATTTTTTAAAAGATTGAGAAAAATCTGAGAGCTTTTTTTTTTTTCTGGCAAAACGTTTGGAGAATCTAGATATATGTTACTTAATCTTGGATGCTTGCTTGATTATAATGTCTTTGGGAATGATGTCTTTGCTAGGAACTTGTACGCCTGCTTGTTGCTCTAGTAATTAGCATCACTCAGCAGCCTTTTCTTTTTACAAATTTTCCAGATTGGAGACGTCAATAAGGATATATACTATCGAGATAAAAACGGATTCTCCAATAATGACTATCTGACACTGGGAGTCGATCAACTTCCTTTGTTCGGTGGTCGCACTGCTGTCCAATGCTATGAAGATTTTATGCTCAGCTTTTCTACAAACTTCGAACCATATTTTGGGAACGTGATTGAAGAAATAAGTATCGGTCTTGGTCCTTCAGGGGAGCTTAGGTACTTCTGATGACTACCAATCCTAAAGTCAGAATAGCTACAATAGAAGTTTCTTACACGGAATCTCTTGCAGATATCCTGCACATCCTTCCGGAGATGGGAGATGGAAATTCCCTGGTATCGGTGAATTCCAATGCCATGACAAGTACATGTGAGTAGTGAGTAATTCAAAGTATTTACTTTCCTGCGAATCACATGTTACAGATTGTGAACTATATTGCTTGGTTTAGGATGGAAGACTTGATGGCAGTGGCATCCCAAGAAGGAAAACCTCAATGGGGAGGCAGAGTTCCTCCAAATGCCGGCTGCTATAATAGCTTTCCATCTGGGGTCCCCTTCTTTGAGGAGGGCCATGATAGCTTTCTCTCTGACTATGGTCGTTTCTTTCTAGTATGTTCTCCTATCTTTGGCGACACTATTACAATATCCGCATTATTAAGATCTTGAGTAGTTCTTAGCAAAAGTGGCCAGTAGGTTGGATTATATATAACACAGTGAACTGCTTGTAATTGCAGGAATGGTACAGTGGGAAGTTGATTTGTCATGCTGATGCTATTCTTGCAAAGGCAGCCGATGTTTTACGAAGACGTCAGGAAGAGGAGAAAAACGGCTCTGTAATGTTGGTTGCAAAAATTGGTGGAATCTATTGGTGGTATAAGACATCTTCACACCCCGCTGAACTAACTGCAGGTTATTACAATACCGCCCTCAGGGATGGTTATGATTCTGTCGCTTCTGTCTTGTCTCGCCATGGTGCTGCTCTGCATATCCCGTAAGAGCCTTCGTCTGAAGGTTTCTTTTCTGTGTACATAATTCATAGAAGCGGCGTGAGCTTACTGTTACTAACGAGATGAATCTTTCATATTTTTTTCCAGCTGTTTGGATATGGCGGACAGTGAAACACCTGAGAAGTATCTTTGCAGCCCTGAAGGATTGCTTAGACAGGTACCTGCCTTCCTGAACTTTCCATCTAAAATTCAATTATGTTTCATATGAAGATTTATGCATGTTGCTTGTCTATTTAATCCGGTCAGTATCGTGGCATTATTTTCTTCCTAATATTTTGACACACACTTCAAACTAGTCTAGTATCTCTGTTCTTAGTGGGCTTCTTCCCGTTGAGACAATCAAGCATGCCTTAAGAACATGAACAAATCAACCTTGTCCCTTTTTTTCCTGCTAGATACACGATGTTTCGAAGAAGAGGACAATACAAGTGACTGGTAGAAACACAAGCGAAAGATTTGATGAGGTGAGAGATTAGCTCATTGTGTATAATCCTATACGATGTGGTCAAAGTTGAGGTGATTAAGCGTTTATATATGAATTCTGCAACAGATGGGACTAAGGCAAATACGAGAGAACTGTGTGCAACCGAATGGGGAGACAGTAAGATCTTTTACATTTTTTAGAATGAATGAGAAGATCTTTAGGGTGGAGAACTGGAACAACTTTGTCCCTTTCATTAGGCAGATGAGTGCAGATGTGTAAACAGCAGCCATTGGCTCGCATTTTCTTTTGCTACAGAATTGATCTTTCCTCACCATATTGCTTTTTCAGATATGTGACGAGGAAAAATAATCAAATCAAAATTGTTCTAAGATATCTTTCTCTTTCTTTTCTTTCATTTTGTCAACTCTCTTGCACTTCTGAGTTCTAGTTACATGGAAGAGAATAAGTCTGCAAATAAACCTTTTGAATGGATCAAAAAGTTACATTATGTTTGGACTATCAGAAACAGATCTAATACAGAGAAAATCCCAATTACAGCACATGTGTACATACTATTATTGTTCTTGCAATTTGTTTAAACAGATGACAAATCAAAGGACTTGCCTATCAGCAGCATCAGCAACAATAGGCAACCTTGGGATCTGACCAAACAAGCAAGCAGAGAATCCATAGATCAAAGAGACAAGCAAGAAGAGGAACACTGTGCTGTCCAAACTCATCACCACGTCTAAACCAAACCCATCACTCGGGTTGAAGCTTCTCTCAAGCAAATCCGGGAAAATCAACAGCACGTCGAGCACAATCGCCTGCATCGTGTTGAACCTAACGTACCTGCTGAAATTAGGGTTCCTCACGACGACGAAGTAGAGAGTGAGGAAGATGAGAAAGCCATTGAAAGGGAAGCTCTTGAAGGCCTTGATGGCGGGAAACAAAGGTTGGATGAGAATCTGGAATGGTGGGTATTGCGTGATGATGAATTTACCGTACTGAATCCCATCGAAGAATGGGTAGAAGTAACAGACGGCTGAGATTATCCGATCGGATGCGTCGACGGAATCGTCTCCCTTGGATTGGAGGACGAGTGTGGCGGCTCTCTCCCTGGAAAGTCTATGTTTTGGGAACTGGGGATTAGGGTTTAGAGGGAGAGAAGAAGAACGTCCGGCTAGGGTTCTGGTATGGAAGAAGGTGAGAGATGGTAATGGAGAAAGAAGATGAGATATTGCCATTGCTCTGTGTGCTGTGTTTTCTCACTTCACACAAAACGAAAGAGAGCTTTGCTCAATGCTCACATGATGAGAGGATAATAAACTAAACTCCACGCTGTTTGAGAATGTTGTCTAAAAACATTGTGTCGTCTTCCTATCCTTCTAACGTCACGCAGTCCTTTGATGGAAGAACCAAACGCTCGATGATGAAGATGATAAGCAACATCATCGGTGCTGTTTAATAATACGGAGACTAAACTACACGACGTGTTAAACACCATTCGAAACGGCAAGTAGTTCTCTGAAGTGAAGCAACACAATCTAACAATTTTTGTTTTTGGACGGCCACAGTCTATCAATTAAATAGCCGGGTTTTTTAGATTAGCCTCTGTTACTGTTTTGTTTTTGTAATACATTTTGTTTTTTGTAATATCAAACCCCACCAGTATAAAACGGCGTAATGTCTTGTGGTGGTGTTGGACCCAATTCTTTCAATTTTCACCTAATTTAATTACCTCCGTATTTATTTTTAATGTCTCTTGCATATATATATAGAATAAATATAGCATTTGTTCATATTGAATTATCTAGTTAGTTAACCTTTTTGTTTAGACAAGATAATGTCAACAATTGTATGTACGATTTTCTTGTTTCTCTTAAACGCTTCTTCTGCGTTTGCGTCTGCGTCTCCCAAACCGCCAATCGCAAGGCAACTATCAACTTCAGAGACATCAAATTCAACAGCTTCTTGCACAGCAACTGGAAATCCAATCGACGATTGCTGGAGATGCGACGAAAACTGGAAGTCCAACCGCAAAAACCTCGCGGATTGCGCGGTTGGATTCGGACGCGACTCGATCGGCGGTAGAGCCGGCGAGTACTACACCGTAACCGAATCAGGAAACGACGATCCTCTAAACCCGTCTCCAGGTACACTACGGTACGCCGCAACACAAGATCAACCTCTATGGATCATATTCGACCGCGACATGGTAATAAAACTAAAAGAAGATATTCAAGTCACGTCATACAAAACCATAGACGGAAGAGGAAATAACGTGCAAATAGCTTATGGGCCGTGTTTGACTTTATACAAGGTGAGTAACGTAATCATAAACAACATTTATATTCACGATTGAGTTCCGGCGAAACGGTCGTCGGGAGGTTATTCGGATGGAGATGGGATCTCGCTATTCGAGTCACGAGATGTTTGGATTGATCATTGTACGTTAGAGAAGTGTTACGATGGGCTTATTGATGCGGTTAGTGGGTCGACGGATATAACGATCTCGAATAAATACATGTTGAATCATAACGAAGTCATGCTTTTGGGTCATAGTGATGATTTTTCCGGTGATCGAGATATGAGGGTTACGATCGCGTTTAACTATTTTGGTCAAGGACTTGTCCAGAGAATGCCAAGGTAATAAATACAATCTTTCTTTCTTTTTGTTAATGTCGGGAAAAAAAAGTTAGCAAAAATGATTGTTTTGTTATGTGGCATTGTGGGGAAAAAAATGATTCTTTTTATGATGACTTGACGAGGATGATTATATTAATTGTTTGATGAAAATCAAAATATACATTATTTTAATATTTAAAAGTAATTAAGTATTTGTGTTCAAATTACCAATGTGTTATACAGTATAGTAATTGCAATTATTTATGATTTAATAATATTATGTGTAGGTGCAGGCATGGATATTTTCACATAGTGAATAACATTTATAGAGAGTGGGAGATGTATGCTATTGGTGGAAGTGCTAATCCAACGATCTTTAGTCAAGGAAATGTTTTCATAGCTTCGGATAATCAGTTCACAAAGGAGNATAGTGAATAACATTTATAGAGAGTGGGAGATGTATGCTATTGGTGGAAGTGCTAATCCAACGATCTTTAGTCAAGGAAATGTTTTCATAGCTTCGGATAATCAGTTCACAAAGGAGGTATGTTAGTGACGTGCATGGTCCACAAAACTAGAGCGTTTCAAGCTAACAATAAATATAGTGTAACTACAATTTACTTTATGGTTATCTATATTTTTAGAAATTCATCTTTTTTGCTTTGATTATCAAATCTCTCCCTTAACCTTGTGTGACTAATTAGACTACTAGACAAAATCAAACTAAAGCAAACCAATAAGAATCCACAATGAGGAATTTGTTTTAGATGAGTTTTCTTTCAAGACATAAGACTTTTGTTTTGTGGCGAGAACCAAAGATAGAGATGTAAAGCAATGACATAAGACTTTTGTTTTGTGGCGAGAACTAAACTTAAATCTGAAAGAACACATAAGCCGATCCAAAATTAGTTTGATTTTCACAACTTTATTTCTATTGTTTTACGTACCAAATGGATATTAGATTCTCGACAGAAATATATGTTTACTCCTAATTCTAAAACCCACATGCTTTATACGCAGGTTACAAAGCGAGAGAGTGTAGATGGAGGCGATGAATGGAAGGAGTGGAATTGGAAATCAGAAGGAGATGAAATGCTTAACGGCGCTTTCTTTACACCATCAGGGAAAGAGGATTCTCCGAGCTATGCGAAAACGTCGAGTATGGTAGCTCGACCAGCTTCACTTCTCAAGACCACACATCCATCAGTGGGTGTTCTTAGTTGCCAACATGACCAACCTTGTTAGAACACATACATCAGCTTGTCACCAAATCTTGTATTGTCCTCCTTTTTTTTTCTTTTCTTTATCTTCTTCTTATTGTAGTTATTGTTATAGCCTATAGGACTTGTATTGAATGTGATGATCATAGACCCAAACAAAACAATTGCATAGTTTCATAGACAATTTTACCAAAAAGTTTCAATTAAAAGTCACTCAAAGTTGGTTTATTTTTGGAAGTAAAGGAGAAAGGAAAATTAGAAAGAAATAATGGTTGGATTTGGAAGGACATAAGATTAAGGACCAAAAGGAGAAATGTGGAAGAAATTGATTTGGAGACGCAATGGCATACTCGGAAATAGCTTTGCTATTCACCATAGAAAATAGATATGCTATCTTGTTTGCAACATTTCGTTCCTTTTTCGATGTATGTTCACGGTTCACCCTCTTTAGCCACGATTGATCTGGACATTATCAACTAATTTACGTTTGCAATTTCTAATAGAGAAACCTTACAAGATTATTGGTTATAATGGAGTAACAAAGACGGTTTATGTTGATACCAGAATTACAAAGGATTGTGAAGAAGTAAAGTGATAACTGTCAAGTGTATGGAATTTTCCTAGGTTCCCATCGCTATCCTATTTACGTAAGCAACCGGGAAATTTTGATAACGCCATTCTTGGCTATGCACCAAATTAGGTAGTCAAAGTGGCATACTTTATGGTTGATTTTCCTTCACCCTTTCTAATAGTCGACTATGTGTTCATCTTGGCATCTTGGCATCTTGGCTATGAGAGCTTGTTACAGTACTTATCATGAAATTCTTATATGTTGTTCGTCTATGCTACAATCATATGTTGTATTTCTAATCCACCATTGGAAGAATCACAAGTGATAATCAAGAAAGGGGAGACGAGACGAATTAGACTTGACACATTGTTTGTGTTTGCCAAAACCAAACAAGTAGATTTTCCTCAAGACGATACCGAGACAGAGATGATCTATTCATTTACTAAGTTTGGCAAGTAAAGTGAGCTTTCAACAGACAAATAACGAGACTTCTTGAACTTCATGCTTCGGTTCTTGAATTTCAGTCTTCAATTTTGAGTAATGTTATTCAAACCATGCGATTACCAAAACATATAGAGATTCGACCATGGATTTTTGGTGAGATTACATGTTGATGTTTGAGATTTAGGATATGGTTTCAATTTAATTTGAATACATCAAAACAAAAGTTTGTACTAGTCGTGTACATATTTCACATGAGTATACACTAGTACAATCAGGTCGATCTACAACAATATTGTGTATTTTGTATATATCGTAAGGTCGATCTACAACAATATTTCAGCTAAATTAAAATTTATTTTTGATTCTTCTTTACTTTGTACCAATAAAATAAAAATTGAAAGGAAAATTTTCAAATTAAAAATCAAACTATGCGATAATAATTAACAAAAAAAAAAAGAAAAAAAAGCACGCTAGTTAAAACTCAGAAAGCTCAAACGATTCGCTGAAATGTTGAACCTCATGAAATTATGCGATAACCTCTCTTTAACTCTAATTATGATAACATTTGTTTGAAAATATTTGGGTGTTTGGAGGCGAAGAAAAATCATGGACTTCCAGACATTTCTACAAATCTCTTAATAGCAGTGTTTTGAAAATCAGACTGATCAGGTGGTTGAACTGGGTTCGACCACGAACCGGACATGTGACCGGATTAGGTTTCTATAAAACTCAAAAGTTTTTAGACCAGATAAAAAATCATTAAAAACCGTCAAAAACCCATGAACCTGGTGAATCAAACAAACCAGTTGACCCTGATTCAATAAATATCTTCCATATTTACATTTATTTTCTATAAATTTTCACTGTTTAACTAATTAAATATGTTTTCACCATAAATTTTAAATAAAAATAATAAATATAAATTTTGTTTGAAACTTACATTAATAACGATAGTATATAATATCATTACGTTTTGATTTAATCTTCTCAATTTGGAAAATTCTTATTATTTTTTTAATATCATATTTGATATATTTTATAAAATAATAATTCAAAAGCCTATTTTTTATTTATATTGTTTAGTTGTTAATAATAAATATTACTTTATTATTATTTTGATATTTATGATATGTTAGATTATAAACTATTTCAAAAATTTAGGTTTAGTTTAATTTGTTTCCAATACTATTATATTTATATTATTAACTCTTAAATTTATATTTACCAGGTTAAATCTGGTCAGGTCAAACTGAATCGTGACTCAAATACTTATTCGGTTCGGCTTCGAGTCTCGTTTTAAAAATATTACTTAATAAAAAACCCGTGGTCTCAACTAGAAAGATTTGGCCAGAGATTTTTTTTTCAGAGAGACTGACCGCTGCTATATGTTCTTCAACCTTACGAGGTTAGAAGTCCAATTTGGAAAGAAAGCACCCACAAAACCAGTTTGAACTACCAATGCACCAATTTCGCTCTTAATTGCCATGAAGACGCTGCTCAATGGGATATGGATCGCTACAGTGTTTTGGTTGACGTTAATGTCCAGAAGGGGCTTTTCTTGTCTACAACCCTAAGCTCGTTCTTTTCCTACATGATTGGATGTAATGCTTTCTATTACAAAACAAGTTGTTTTGGTCTTTAAACATGATATCGTGTATGAGCATTTGGACAAAGATACTTTAATCTTGTTTTTGGATCTAGATCCAGAGTGTGAACTGAGTTCTCGTTGTGCTCAGACTTATGAAAAAATTGCAGCAGCTTATCGCCAGATTAAAAGTTTAGTTATCGTTGTGGCACATCCCTCGCTAAACCACGTTTATAAGGTAAAAGACATTCACTACATTACTTTTGTATCGAGAGCGAAAAGGTTTGAATTTCAAACCGAATATACTTTTCGCGATTGGATTTACGATAAGTTTGGCTAGTTTTTGCGACTGGATCAACGATAATTTTATTTGCTGGAATACATTTGTTTCAGTAGCAGTCTCTTGAATCAATCTGTTTTTTTTTTTTAAAGAAACATAGATCCATTGGAACTATTTGACAAAGTTTTTGGTGTTGAAAAAAAAACTCTAATTATGATGAGGAACTTCACGCGCAAAACAATGAAAGCGAAAATTTACTTAATGATTGATCCTACTTTAAAGCTCGTAGCTTGCCATCCAATTTATATTGGTGGTTTCTTCTTTGATAGTTTGATTTAGTAACAACAAAAACTTTGTAGTCTTTCAAATTTGTTAGTAAAACAAGCTTAGTCATAAGCAAATTAAATAAAAAAGAGTGCAAGAGAAATACAAAGGTTTTTAGCAGGTATCGTCCGTGGCACGAGTCACCTAAGTTATCGTTTAAAACCACCATTATAAATTGGAATTTTTTGAGCCATTAGTATCGCTACAAGTTATGTGTGATCATATCGTTACAATTTACAAACTAACCTGGAGTGACAAGGGATGGTGAAGAAAACAGAGGCCTTCATCGACCATTTTTCTGACTATATCTATTACAGTTCCAGATTTGCTTTTGCCTTCAAATAGTTTTAAAGTGTACATTTTTCGATGTGTAAAAGATACTTCAGAATCTTAGGCGAGAAAAAAAAGGAAGAAGAAAGAGATTCATTGACAAATACCGAAACTAACTATGAACTAGAAACTAGTGCTCAGATATATTTAGTATCTTGTGTTCGCAACACCATTCATTACATCAACAACTAAACAAACACGTGAACAAGAACACACAAACAAGAAATAAACCACCGACTAATTAACTCGACAACCAAATAAAACCCTCAATAATAGGGGAAAATTAATTAATCTCATTTACTTTCCCTCAAAGCCATAAATAAAAAGATTCAAAAAAAAAAAAACAAAGACGAAGAGAAGAAACAAGAAGTGAACTATAGAAGCCATGAGGCAAACAAGTAGAGCAAGCTCACCACCAAACCAGCCTTAGCTCCTCCGATGATCCTAACCGCACCGGCTTCATCAGCAGTCGCATCGTCCGCCTCTCCGTCAGGTCCTTCCGCAGGCGAATCAGACTCATCAAAAGAATCTGGAGACGGTGCAGCCTTCTTCTTCTTCCCTTTCGCTTTCCCTTTAGCCGGTTTTGGAGAATCCGCAGCATCCCCGTCTTCAGGTGCCGGAGCAGGAGCCGGAGCTTCAACAGCCGAAGCCTTAAACAGCTCTTTAGGCAGTAAAACCTTGTCTGTCGCATAAATAGCCAAAGGCTGCTCGTCGATTAGAGTATCAACGATCTGGACAGTGTTGATCCTTGTCCTGAGCGTAATTTTCTCTCCGTCGTTCTGTACAGTGAGCTCGAACTTGTTGGCTCCATCGGTAGCGAGTGTGTTCATAGGACCGTTGTTGGATTTGAGCATCGCCATTGAGTAATACGTCGGGACAGCGAGGAAATCGAGGAAAGCTTCTTTCTTTGGAGCTGTCAAGTTCTTGTATTTGGGCAAGAATCCTTTCATGGCGTCATCTCCTGGACAGAACACTGTCATGCCTCCTTCTACACTCTCCTGTTTAAAACCAAAACACAATCCAAAAACCCATTTGAATGTCTCAAAAAACTAATTTGTCAACTACAGTTAAAATCTTTTATCTACTCAATTATAGTGGCAAGTGAGTTAGTGGGAAAAATTATTGCTACTTTTTATTTTAATTTTTAATCTGAATTTTAAGAATTTAGATTGGTATGTTTCAGAGTTTGAATTGGAAAACTAGTTTAATAATGTTCCGATAATTGAGGTAATCAAGTCTATATGTCTATATGTTTGACTATTTAATTGCTCATTCGTTACCTAACACTTGTCAACAACTTTTGACTTTTTTGTTTCAAAACCAATCGCTATGGATACAAGCCAACAAAACAACCACTCTACATGCATCTTTTTTGATTAACTAATTTCGAATTTAACAACGGAAATTAATACAATTAATTATTGTTTCTAGTTGGAGTCCAATACTTACTAATCAGGGTTTAATTAGTGTAAGTATCAGAGTCTTTTTTGCTTGATCTAATTGCTACATTTATAAAGAGAGTCACATGCATCTACTTCTTGATTAATTCTAATTTGAAAACGGACAAATTAATGAAGTACCGATTATTCTGAAATCAGGTTTTAGTAGTGTAAACACCTGCGTCTTTTGTCTAATTAATTCCTACATTTATACAGTGACATGCATCTACTTATTGTTTAATTATTTCCTAATTAAAACGGAAAATGACTAATTATTGAGATTATTTTTTTATAATTACGTTGTAATCAAATACTACTACTAATCAGGGTTTAGTAAGTACCTGGTAGGTTTTGGAAGCTCCGGGGTTAGTGAGAAGAGTCTCGGCGAAAACTTTACAGCCATGAGCCGACATTATTCCGGTGATATTCATCTGCGCCGGAGCCGGAGTCGGAGCTGACGCAGTATCCGACGGTAAGATTTTGCTGATCTGGATAATGGAGATATTGTACGGAACTTCTTCAATCGATTTGACGAAGAAGGAAGATAGATCTCCGCCGTCGGGGCCGAATCCGACCTTGCCGCCTCTCAGATCCGTTATATTGACGAATCCGGTGGTTCCGGGAGCTGCTCCGGTGGCTTGGAAGATGGTGGCGGCGAGGGCGGAGCCGTCACGGATCTGGTGGAGTTTTTTGGCGCCGAAGTAATCGAGGAGGATGTGGAGGGCGAGGATGTTTTTGAGAGTGGAGATTGTGTAGCCTTTGGAGGTTAAGGCGGACATGGCGGCGTTGTCGACGGCGCAGACGGTTATGGTTGTTCTCCGGTTGATCTCGTCGGCGAGGTGAGTTTGGGTTAGGAAATGGTTGAAGGAGGAGAAAGAAGGGTGGTTTGCGAGGAGACGCGTGACGTTGTGCGCGTGGGATTCGACGGCGAGGAGGAGGATGATAGGGAGAATGTAGGAGATGATTACTTCTCTCATCTTCTTCGCCATTGTTGGTACTGTAGAGAGAGAGAGAGAGAATGTGTGAAGAGTGGAGGAATTTGAGGATTCTTCAGAGAGTGAGCTCTGAGCTTAAACTAAAGGGGAAAACGAAGATGGTGTTTACTTAAATGGACCTGGCTTGTGATTGAAATTACGATTATACCATTAAGTTTTTATTTAATATTTATTGTTACATTATTTTAATATTTATTGCGAATTTAAGCTTATGGGTTTGCAAGTCTGTGAGTTGTGTGACCATGTCACACGCTGTGCTTTCAGTTCCACACCTACTATTTTAAAAATTATTGATATATTTGTTATGTGTGTTTTTTAAAAAAAAATGTAGGAAGTAGGAATGCGTCTTCATATGTTATGTATATATCTTTTTATATATGATTATGTATTTAATGTTTGTATAATTGCGGTGGTTTATTTTCTACATTAACCATCAAGACTATTAATATTAGTTTGAACAAGTGACACATAATAATGCAAAGCAAAAAAATTCAGTTTGTATAATATTATTTTGAACTTTAGTTTGTATAATTGTTGTCTATTTTCTCTACATTAACCATCAAGACTAAAGTAGTAGACCACATGCCACAGCTATAAATGTTTGAGCATTCGCAAATTACTACAAGCTTTAAGAAATTCATTGCTCTCCTTTATTTGAGATATTTCTAGTGGATCACAACTCACAAGCATCATGTGATTAAGATGTTACTTGTATTTGTATGTGTTGCTGAAAATATTTCTATTTTCAGACTAAAAAACCATACACATAATTAATAATTATATAACTAATTTTTTTTATCAAAAATTGTCACGTCAGCAAACCAGAAAAACAAAAACATCTCACGTGGGAAGAGTATCTCTTCTTCATAAATTAAGGCATCAGTGACTCATCATTACTCCAGTGTTAAAAAATATTAAGCCCATTTCACAAGCATAGAATCTTCTTCTTCGTTTAATTTATTAATCGATGAATAAGAATCCTAAAACATTATTCAAGTTGTAATCTTTTCATATGATGTTGTAAACAAAACAGTTTATTTGTTCCTTAAAATGTTTGATTAGACGGAATCTGAGTCTTAAGACTGCAGGCTGCAGCCACGTCATCAGTGTCGGTGACAAAGCAAAAGTTGAAAGCGAATGAATGCGTGATCGATACGGTCAGCGAAAACCGGAGATGAGGCAGTTTTCGTGGTTTAGCCATAAGTTCAGGGGTACTTGTGGAATTAACGATGCGTGGAACTAGTGGACCCAAAGGTATTGATTTATATACATGCCACGTGGATGATTGAGATCTGTTTTCAGTTTCTCCACCGACAATCGGTCGGTCCGTGTAATAGTAGCTGAAATAACTGAGTAAACTAGTTAACCTGAAAATCTGACGCAACGGTTAGTTGTCGCTTGCCACTTGTGATGCTGATACGACGATGGTAGTATTAGTTTTGTTTGTCTGTATTTTTCTTTCTCATGATACGGTATAATATATTAGACAACGCAAAATAAGATGAAAGACGATGTTACAGTATTCACGTAAACAGATTTTGTGAATTTCCTTTTGTTCTCAACTATTATGTGAAAAGTTTTGGCAAACAAAAAAAAACTATTATGCATGTGAAAACTTTGTCCGACACAAAATGACTAGAAACTTGTTCAACTAAGAATGTGAGTTTGTAAGAAAACAAAAAAAAAAGTAATTAAAAGATCGTCCTTTCTCTGGTAAAGATTCTAAATGAACAAGCTGATAATGAAAAAATGATGAAAAATCATTATTTATTATTTTACTTTATAACGAAATGACTTTCAGTTGAAGTTTTCGAACAAAAATAATGAAAAATACTCCAAAATACCACAAAATAAGTTTTTGTTCTTAAAATACCAACATTTTAACAAAAAAAATATAAAATACCGTTAACTTTAGGGTCATTTTGGTGGGAAACATGCAAATTTTATACATAGACAAGGAGAATTAATAACCATCAAACTTACAACACCAAGTCACCGAAATCTTCTACATCAGATCGATTATACTATCAATAAGCCTCAAACGAAACCTTAAGATCGATTCTCTATATTCAAGAAATCCCAAATAGAGTAACTTGTATGTGTCAAATAGATTCTATAATCAAGAAATCTCTCATAAACGCACCCCTGGAGGATTTCACCGTATATATCGGAAACAGTCCATAGGCTTCTGAAATCCATCTCCTTAACCAAGCTCAGAGCTTCTCGGATCTCACCGCTCTTACATAGAGACGAAACGCGATGAAAGTAAGATGTGGAGGAAGAGTCTTTTAACAGATATATGCATTTGGAATCTAGTTTTTTTGGGGTAAACAAAGAGTTGAGATCTATGTCTTTTTCTTCTACAAAAAAAAAAAAAAAAAAAAAAATTGGATCGCTATCTAATGAAATTAAGCCTTTTAGAGAAACTGACGAATGCAGGAGGACGAGCGGATATAAAAAAGCAAACCACATAAACCAAACAGAGTTTAACAGATAAACAAGATGAAACGCCAATAAATGTTTTTAATATACAACCAAAACATCTGACAGAAAAGGATCATAAATTAAGAGTGTATCGAACCCTGCATCAGCCCTCTAATCTAACCTTTTTCGTAGTGAACTTGTGCTGCGCAGTCTCCTCTCCGCTCTTCCGCTTATGGTCAGAGCCTTGTAAGGTTCTCGAAAGGCAATCGAAGCGTACAGTATGTAGCATATTTGGGGAGGACCATCAGGTGTTAAGAAGATATCATCAAATGTTGTAGGATCATCAACTGTTAAGCAAACATGGTAATATGAAAATGCCATCCGTCTGCACAAAGGGAAGAAAACCGATAGTTCTTTTATTTACTCTGAGATCACCATCAAACTTAATGGTTTGGAACGTGTCGTAGGATTATTCGTTGCCCAAAAAGCGATGTCCACTAACAAAGAAAGACCTCTGGCATAATTATCCCCTGAACGTCAATAAACGTCAAACGAAACCTTAAAATCGATTATATAAAAAAGAAAGAAATATAGAATGGTGTATTGGGGGAAATAAGTTAAATGGGGGGACATCAATCGCCGACATCAGTCGCTCTACATCGTCCCACCTCTTGCTCCAATCGCCCCAATCTTCCCAATCGCCTCACTCGCCCCACTTCCATTCGCCCCAATCGGCCTAATCGTCCCACTCGTCCCAATCACACAAATCGCCCCACTAGCCCCCCTCTCTTCAATCGCTAGAGATACGGTCGAAGCACACCCATCCAATGTGCTTCCCTTTCAGTCCAACTGAGCCAGTTAATCAAAATCGTCTCATTCGTCCCACTCGTCTCAATCGTCTCAATCGTCCCAATCGCCCCACTCGACCCAATCACCCTACTCGTCCCATTTACCCCACTTGTCTCAATCGCTCAAATCGCCTCACTCGCCCCAATTATCGCCTCAATCGTTCCGTGGGCCAAGAATTTTCTAGTGAGTTTTAGCTTGATGGTACAACGTGGCATTCCTAGAATTACAGTTATTCCTGCTGTCAAGAGGAAGCCTGCAGAGCATAAGGTATTCACTTTCCTTGATCTAGAGACTCTTGTCTTCACCAGTACAGAAAGTGCACGTACTTTTTATAAAAAGATTGAAGCTCTACTCGTATCAGAATCCAGAGAAGAAATTGAATATAGTTTGAAATTGATAATTGTCTATACTATTCGTCCTGCTTATGGATCTCTGGAGGAAACATGTCTGGTACATCTCTCACGTCATGGTGCCCAGGGCCATGTCAAATACTATGTTAAGGGAAAATTTATTTGTGAAACTTGCGCCGCTCCTTAGGTAACATTCTTGATTTCAATTAATTTCAGTTTTTTTTTTCAAAAAAAAAAAATTGATTAATTTTATTTCTTTAAATTGATTATTTTATTTCTTTGTGAACAACTCTATATAGGAAAAAAAGACGGTTCTCCTTCAAATTGATATGCTATTCGACCTAGGCATGCATACATCTAAGCTTCAGGAAAACAGGTTGCTTGTGATACTCTCAAACGACGATTACTTGTATGACCATATTGCCAACAAACTTCAATTAAAAGAGAACGGAGGATTCATAATGATTACAGATATATCGAGTGGTTTGGATCTATTGTCGATGTATGAGACACTCAGTATACTATTTTTCAAGATAAAATAGTATAGAACCGAAGACAAAATATTAAAGATAGTATAAAATTTGGATAATGATAAAATAGTATAGAATTGGGAAGCGAACAGAGTGATCGTCAAGGATATTTTTGTCCAAAATTATTAGCCAAATTAACCCAAACAATTAGCGTAAAATTGCAATGATATAGGAAAAAAGAAAATCCGACCACCCGGAATCGAACCAGCGACCTAAAGATTTATCTGTTGACTTTTGCCTACTACAGTCTTGTAAGTGTACTTATATGACACTTATAAATAGTAAGAGATTAGTTAGAGAATCTAATATGTTCTATAGAAAAAGTAAGGAATGAATAAATAACACTTTTCCATTGAATTTGTGATTTCCCTTTTCACGTTTTGGAGGACTACTTCTGGAACCCTATAAATTAATTGAGAAGAATTTTTAGAGAGTAATTTTAATTTTGTATATTATTTACAATGGTGCTATTTTGCTGATATGTAATCACCATAATCAATTTCAGTAAATATATAAAAATAGACGTATGTTACTAGATTAATTACATGTATGTCACTCACATTAATTTGATTAGACAATTTTATATCATTTTTTTATATATAACTGAGCATTTAATTTATAAAGATACTAGTAGTCAAAAGTTTGTTTTTTTTGAAGATACAATAGAACCTCTATAAATTAATACTCGATTCATTAATACCTCGCTAAATTAATATTTTTTGTCAGTCCCAAAATTAGTTTTTCAACCAAATAATATATCTATAAATTAATAATCACTATAAATTAATATTTTTTTATAAAACCTCACGGTCCCAACGTTATTAATTTATAGAGGTTTTACTGTATTATGTTCCTTTCTATTTCTTACCAAAAATATATCATACTAATTGTTTTTTTTAACACTAGATTTCTTCTCTTATTTTTGTTTAAACTTAGTTTTGTAAAAAAATAAATAATCACAAAATTTATTTGGTAAAAAAATATATAGATTTTTTTGTACATGTGTTATAATTCGAATTTTTAAAAATGAATATAAATTACTCAAATAATTAATAAATATGAGTATGTTTTAAAAATTTCATATTGAAAATTAAGATGTGTAGATGGTTCAAAAATTATTATAAAAAGAACATAATTGATAAAAAACAAAAATTGTAAAAGTAAGAAGCTTGATTTAATAGACATCCATAATATTTATAAATATATATATTTTTAATATGATTTGTTAATAGAACCATATAAATTAGCTAAATAATATAAATATTTAAAGTTCATAATAAGTTAAAAATATTATATCAAAAAATATCATCTTTAATAAAATTATTTATAGATTTCTCATCTGCGTGAAGTTATCACTACTATTTTGGGCCATTTAAACGTCATCTTAGAGGACGGCGGAAAAATTCAACTTGGAGTTATAACGGCAGCTGTAGTAAATGGAACGGGCATAATCTTTATTTTATTTATTTTCATACACATAATATCATTTGGAATCGGGACACATATCATATAGCAAGAATGCTAAGATCCTTCGTATCTCATTGTTCCTAAGATGTGTCTTATCATTGGCAACAAACACATGGACTTCTTCTTCTTCTCCTTTAATCTGAATCCAACTACATCCAGGCTTTTTCTTCAAGCCTTTAACTTTCATTATGTCTCTCATCTTCACAACTTCATCCCAGCTTCCTTCAACTGCATACGCATTCGATATTGTCACATAGTTCCCGGAGTTATCAGGTTCCGATTCTAACAACTGCTTTGATAAGTACTCCACAAGCTCAGTCTTATGCTGCTTGCTGCAAGTAGCAAACAAAGATTGGATCATTCGTGCGTCTGGCTTGTATGGCATTTCCTCGATTAACCTTAAGGCCTTGTCTGTTTCTCCAGCTGATGCAAGAAGATCTACCATTAGTCCATAATGTTCCAAGCATGGTTTCATGCCATGTTTCGAAACCATATCAGTGAAAATCTCGATAGCTTGATTAATATCCCCTGCGTGGTTACAAGCAGATAAGAGGCTAGTGAATGTTATGCTGTCTGGTTTAATGCCCATATCTTCCAAGCTTCTGTATAGAGCGATTGCTTCTTTCACGTTACCATATAGTGCATACCCCGAGATCATGGCATTGTAGAGAGGCAACTCGCTGTATAACTTACTTCTAAATACCCTCTCTGCTTTGTTTATATCTCCACATTTAGCATACATGTCAACCAAAGAAGTTTCAATAGAAACCGAGGGGGAATGCTGCTGATTTCTTATGATGTATCCGTGTATTGATCTTCCGAAATGCAATGATGCTAGATTTGCGCAAGCAGAGAGTGCGACGGTGATGCTAAAGACATTTGGTCTCAGCCCGGATTCTTGCATCTTTCTGAGAAAAAGAATTGCCTCCTCACTGCAACCATTTTGTACCAAACCATTCATCATAGTAGTCCACGAGATTAGATTTGGAATTATGCCTGAAGATTGCATCTGCAAAAACATCTCCTTGGCCTCATTTACCTGACCATTCCTGAGAAGACTTAGAATGATCAAATTCCATGTAATCACATTTGGTGGTACACTTTCTAGCTGCATCTCATAAAACAATCTCAACGCCTCCCCACTAAGACCAGATTCTGCATAGGCTGCAAGTAATGTATTCCACAGTATCAAGTCCTTTTGAGCTGTGGAATCAAACACTTTCTTAGCATCAACGATGCTGCCACACTTGGCATACATATCCACCGCTGTACTGGCTAAAACGATATCAGATTCAAGACTGTGTCTAATGCAATAACACTGCACCTCTTTCCCGAGTTTTGAGTTCTGAGTACGTGCAGCCGCCGACATTAATGTCGATAAAGTGACACAATCAAATTTCAGATTCTCTAATCTCATCAATTGACACATGTAGATAGCATCTTCAACTAGCCCCTGTTGAACGTACCCTGAAATAAGTAGATTCCATGTAACCACATCTTTTTCAATCATTCGATCAAAAATCATCTCAGCATACTCGATCAAACCAACTTTGCAATAGAAATTCAAGATTGATGTCCCCAGGATATTATCCAGCTCTAAGCCATTTACAATGGCAATGGCATGAGACTGTTTCCCCTCTTCAATCCCACCCATATTAGCGGAAGCAGATAAGCAAGTCGAGACAGTGACGCGGGTTGGCTCAACACCTTCCTTCCTCATATCAGACAGAAGCCGAATCGCTTCCTCGTTCATACCGTTTTGCACATAACCCACCATCAACGCATTCCAAGCAACCACATTTCTCTCAGGAATTTCATCGAACACCTTCCTCGCTTCATCCAAAACACCACATTTGCCGTACATATCAGCCAAACTACTAGCCACGAACACACAACCACGAAGACCAGCTTTCGCCACATACCCATGAACCCCTCTCCCAAAACGACTCCACTGCAACGCACCGCACGCCTTACAAACATTAGGAACCACGAAATTGTCTGGAAAAATCCCGTTTTCAAGCATCTCAACAAAACCCATCAAGGCTCCTTCAACAAGTCCAATCCTGCATTTCACACCAATAATCGCTGCCCAAGAGAAAACATTCCGGACCCTCGATTTGGAGAAAAGAACTTCAGCGATCTCTAGAGCATCGCATTTCGCGTAGAATATCACCAATTTGGTCTCGATGTACTCGTTCCTGGCGTAGAAATCACCGTTCTTCAGAATCCGAGCATGAATTTGCTGCCCCGTGCACAAATCTCTCTCGTAGACGCACCCCTGGAGGATTTCACCGTATATCTCGGGACCAATCCGTAGGTTTCTGAAATCCATCTCCTTAACTAAACTCAGAGCTTCTCTAATCTCACCGCTCTTACATAGAGACGAAACGCGATGAAAGTAAGATGTGGACGAAGGATTACGAGCTTGATCATCGTGATGTTGAGGTTGTTTTGTTGATACTGATGAATATGGAAGTTTAACCGGGACGGTGTTGAAAGGAAGAGAAGCCATTCATGCCTCTGATAACGTCTCAAGACTGAAGATAATAACACAGATTGTAGTGATGATTCTTTTTTCTCGAATTTCTCTCCTAATTTCCGAGTCCACGTAAGTAATTATTTATTTTTATTCTCTCTCCCTCGATTTATTTCCGTAAAGGATCGCCACCGTTGATTTTCGCCTCGTGGAATCCAGAATGACATGGACGGTTGGGATCTGTTACCATACAATCCAATTTTGTGGTTTGCGATTCTTCTGTGCCCCAGCCGGTTCTCCGTTGATCTCGGTTTAGTGATTGTACCTATGTTACACTTAATAGATATGGCCTATTTAATTATTAAACTTTGACAAGATGATACCTGATTCCATCCGTCCGTTATTTTTTCTTTTAAAACTTGGTTGGTTGTGTCAATATAGGTGTCATAAGAGAGATTTGAACTCATGTTTAAGGGGTCAAAAGAAGGCATTCTTACCAATTGTGCTGTTTTATCTTTAGATAATAGATTTAAAAATAAAACTTATATTATTTTAAGGGTGTCAATTGAACCCTTATAGTAACATGTGGACTCGCCACTAGTGATGATGTTGAAACTTACAAATTGGTGTTCAGTCTCATAGACGAAGAGTAAGTTTATATATGGTCCTATGCACTTTGTTATCATTTGAAATGGTCAATTATATCTTGGGTTAGAAATATATCACGACAACCTACTTTTCTTTCACGAATTTTCAGTGGCTATATTGTAACGTGTAATGCTTATGGGTCGGTGGCTAAAGATATCCATGATCGGTGGGCACTGGACCGCCGTTACCCCAAGATATGCGTCTTGCGATTCTGGAAGATTCAAGTGTATATGTGTAAGACTATATTATCAA
>JAHZTW010000002.1:51816969-51847041 GCA_020283515.1 Alliaria petiolata
TATTATACTGTTACAACATGTAGGTGGTGCTGTTACAAAACGTTGTCTAAAATCGGTTCGTGGCTGTTCCGAGTTTCACTTGGATCCACCTATTCCCGAGGTTACAGAGTTTAGAGACATGTGAGAAATATCTATTAGTCGAATATCGTTAATACTGGCATTGGTGTTGTTAGTATATCTATATTGTTCTGATGTCGATCTATAATCCGATCCTTGCAGGTTTCTACTCCGTACTGACAATGGTTCGGTCATTGATTGATGAGGCACTTGGCACTGGATATCCACACGTTATATGATACATTGTTAATACCACGATCGATGGAAACAAGTATAGTTGTTGCTCTAAACTTGGACTGTTTGGTCTGATATGTGTTTTTTATTCTGTTTTTTTGTTGATATTTTCAGATTATATCGTTAGTTCCTCAACGCTGGTTTAGCATATTTCACTGTCTAATTGCATTAGTAGATAAATCGAAATTTTTTGCATTAGTAGTAGTATATATTTCCAGCTTTTACGTTACAAGACCATGCTATTAGGCCCATGTCGGTTTATGTAGAATTTCTAAAGCCCGTACTACAAAGAGATATATACCAATACTATGAGACCCATACATTATAACAATTACTAATCACTTCTAGGCCCATATAACAATAACTTTTTTATCATAAGAGAATGTACTTAGAATTGGAAGAAAATGTACTTAGAATTAGAAGTGTTTGGCGCAACTTGATATTATTGTTGGTATGCATCTAAATATATGACCAACAATGATTTCAAATTGTCTATAACAGATTGAACTAATGCATTATAAGTAGGAGAAGATGAAGATGGAGAAGGAAACAAAAAGAAATTGAGAAGAATAAGAATAGAAGAGAGAGGAAGAGAGAAGGAGAAGAAAGAAAGAAAAAAAGAAAAAAGAAGGAATGAAAGAAAGAAGGAATATGAAGAAATATGATGAGGTGCTTAGTGAAAAAGAAGTAAAAGAATAAGAAGAGGATGAAAGAAGAATAAGAAAGAAAGAAAGAAAGAAGAAATATGAAGAAATATGATGAATAAATACGCTCGAAGAAGAATAAAAAGACGAGGAAGGCGAAAATGTAGAGTTTGTTTGGTGCTGCTCACTATATGCTATATGTTATTGAGAATTTACTAAAACAAAAATGTTTATAGATTGTTTAGAACAAATTAAATCAACAAATTTAAAATAAATTTTGTGATCAACATTATCATAAAATATGTAATACAATGAAAAATCAATAGCCCGCGCATTTGCGCGGGCACCCACCTAGTAGTCTGAAAAATACTCCACTTTTATCTACGGTCAAAATCTATTTTTTTATACACATCAACAATCTCTACAAAAATATATTAACTTTATATTTCACAGACAAAGCAAATACATTATCTTATATTATAATTTGTATATATGGTCCAAACAAATAGATTTTACTTTTTAACATATATCAACTTTAATTTAGTTTTGTAAATTTCTTAATTATTTACAAATATATCTTAGAAAAATCAAATCTCCGTAGATTTTGGTAAATCATCATTAATATGCAGATATTTGTTTTTTATTTTTAAATAAAACGAATATCTATAAAATTAATTTTATAAATAAATTTTTGTTTTGAATAAAATCAGAATATCTAATTATTTAGTTATTTATCTCAAAAAATATTTTTAATGCGAATATATCTCCTAATATTTTTTACCTTATTAAGAAATAAAAAATGTCAATAAAAAGAATTGAGAACCCTAGATATATTTCACTTATAAATAGTTTATCTCTCTCGCAACTTCTTTTTGGTCTGAGATGTTTCAACATTTTTTTAATTAATATACATTAGAGATTTTAATTTGAAGAAAAAGTATTTCATACAATTATTTTCACTACAAGAAAACATGACATTTGCCACGATTTTTTGCGAGGAAAATAAATCGTAGTAAATTAGCATCGAATTAACGAGGAATTTACGAGGAAAAGTAAAAACGTCGGTAATTCGTCGGAAAGACCAACGAAAATAAATCCTCGCAAATTCGTCGTAAAATTCCAACGAATTAACGAGGAATTAACGACGAACATATATTTCGTCGCTAATTCGTCCTAAATTAACGAGGAATTCGCGACGAAACATATTTGACGTGTATTCCTCGGAAATCCGTCGTTAATTTCCGACGAATTACCGAGAAAGTATTTCGAAGTAAATTAACGACGTATTAGAGAGGAAAAAAAGTTAGATGAAAACGTGTTTTACTGGTTTTTTTGCCACGAAAATATTCCTTGTTAATTCGTTGGCAATTCGTTGGTAATTCGATGTAAAAAAAAAAAAAGAAGCCTATATATAGAAGCAACATTTCATTAGAAAAATTACAAAAACAAAAACAAACTCTCTCTTCACCTAAAAAAAAACGTTTTCACCAAAAAAACACTTTCTAAACACTTTTTCAATATATTCTTTTAAAAAAAAAAAAAATGTCAATATACGAATTACGAAGTTGGATGTATAATCGTAAAGATTCGGAGGGATCGCTGACGAGGGAGTTTCAAGATGGGCTAGAAGGATTCATGTATCAGGCGGGAAGTTTGCAAATTACCGTTGAAAGTGGTATGATGTACTGTCCTTGTCAAAAATGCATGAATAGGAAATTTATTCGTATCTCAAAAGTGTGGTCGCATCTATTAAATAGAGGGTTTTTTCCGCACTACTATATTTGGTATAATCATGGAGAAGGGCATGGGGGAAATGCTGCTAGTAGTAGCGGTAATAACCAAGCAGTTAATGCTGATGCTGAGTCATATAATGTGCATCAAGTTGATGATCATGGTGAATATGGTGATCATGATAGGATTCATGAGATGGTTACAGATGCATTTCATGAAAACACGGGTACATTTCTAGCTGCTGGTCATGATAGTAATATTTACGACGAGGAACCCAATTTAGATGCCAAGAGATTTTATGATATGTTAGATGCTGCAAATCAGCCACTCTACGATGGATGTAGAGATGGGCACTCTAAATTGTCTTTGGCAGCTAGGATGATGACCATTAAAACTGATCATAACTTAGGTGAGGTTTGCATGGATGATTGGGCTGATTTGATTAAGGGGATTTTGCCTGAAGATAATTTAGCTGCTGAGAGTTACTATGAGATACAAAAGTTGGTTTATAGTCTTGGGTTACCTTCTGAGATGATAGACGTTTGTGTAGACAATTGCATGATTTATTGGAAAGATGATGACAAGTTGCAGGAGTGTCGTTTTTGCCACAAGCCACGGTATAAACCGCAAGGTGCTGGTCGTAATAGGGTGCCGTACCAAAGGATGTGGTATCTTCCAATAACTGATAGGTTGAAAAGATTGTATCACTCGGAAAGGACTGCTGCATCCATGAGATGGCATGCTGATCATTTGCAGACAGATGGGGAGGTCAATCATCCGTCAGATGCAAAAGCGTGGAAACATTTTAAGACGGTACACCCCGACTTTGCTAGAGAGAAACGGAATGTATATCTTGGTCTTTGCACAGATGGATTTAGTCCATTTGGTATGTCTGGTAGGCAATATTCTTTATGGCCAGTAATCTTAACGCCTTACAACCTTCCCCCAGACATGTGCATGCAAAGAGAATTTCTATTCATGAGTATATTAGTCCCTGGTCCCAAGCATCCGAAGCGGTCCCTTGATGTGTTTTTGCAGCCTCTAATAGCGGAGTTGAAGGAATTGTGGTTTAATGGGGTCCGTACATATGATATTTCAAGGAAGAAAAATTTTACGATGCGGGCGGTTCTTATGTGGACAATAAGTGACTTTCCCGCATACGGGATGCTATCAGGGTGGACTACGCATGGGCGGTTGTCTTGTCCTTATTGTCTCAATCGAACAGAAGCATTTCAATTGAAGTACGGTAGAAAAACAAGTTGGTTTGATTGTCACCGCCGATTTCTACCCTTGTCGCATACATACCGAAGAAACAAGCGGTTATTTAGAAAGAACAAAGTTGTCCGTATTCCTCCTCCTGTATGTGTATCCGGGGCAGATTTAGAAGCGCAAATTGATCATTACGGTGCACAGCAAACAGTCGTCCGAGGTGGAAATTGGCACAGTACAGCGAATATGCCAGATGGATATGGGGAGCATCACAATTGGCATAAGAAAAGTATTTTCTGGGAGCTTCCGTATTGGAAAGATCATCTGCTTAGGCACAATCTCGATGTCATGCACATTGAGAAAAACTTTTTTGATAACATCATGCATACAGTGCTAAACGTAAAGGGGAGAACCAAAGACAACGTAAAATCAAGACAGGACTTGCCTGACCTTTGTTCGAGGAATGAGTTGCATCTTTCAAGCAACGGGAAAGCACCAGTTCCAATATTTCGATTGGGTGCCGCAGAAAGGTCATCATTGTTCAATTGGGCGACATCTGATGTGAAGTTCCCCGATGGGTACGTTTCGAATCTATCTAAATGTGTGGAAGGGCAAAAGTTTTCAGGGATGAAGAGTCATGACTGTCACGTAATTATGGAACGCTTGTTGCCTTTTGCCTTTGCTGAACTTCTACCCGCAAATGTACATGAAGCAATTGGAGGTAAAATTCTGGCTTTTTAATTAATTATATATGTAAGTATGTCTAACTGACATCATGGCATTGATTAATTATTGATAAATTTTATACTTGTTGTTTTGTTATTGCAGGGATTGGGTCATTTTTTCGTGATCTTTGTACTCGTACTCTGACAGAAGATGTAATTGCACAATTAGATGCGAATATACCTATCCTGCTGTGCAACTTGGAGAAGATATTTCCACCAGCTTTTTTTGATGTTATGGAACATCTACCTATCCATCTTCCTTATGAAGCAGAACTTGGGGGGCCTGTTCACTTTCGATGGATGTATCCGTTTGAGCGATTTATGGGTCATTTAAAGCGGAAAGCAAAAAATCTAGCAAAGGTTGAAGGTTCAATCGTTGCGGGAAGTTTAACAGAAGAAACTTCTCACTTCACGGGATATTATTTTGGATCAAATGTGCGGACACGGAAAAGGGCTCCTCGACGATATGATGATGGAGGTGTAGGTCGAACATACCCGGTGGAAGGTGTCCCAGACATTTTCTCATCAATCGGACGCCTATGCGGAAAGTTGAAAGAAGTATGGTTCGCCAACGAACATGATCATCATAGCGCACATACGTATATCCTTCTAAATTGCGAGGAAGTTAGTCCATTTGAAATGTAAGTGAAATAAATTTATATATCATGTATATATATATATATATATCTATATATAGTTAATTTGGTTGGTCATTCGCTCATATGTATATTCTTTTCTTGCAGGGAATTCGATAGACAGGTACGTGAAGCTATTGACGGAGTTACAAACGAGGAAATCAGCACTCGTAAAGATCGCCACTTTGCTCCGTGGTTAAAGTCGGAAGTACGTTTATATATATATATATATATATTTAATTTACTAAATAATTAAATTAATAATTAATAACATTTATTATTATTTTTATATAGGTTGCGGATGGAGATACGGCATACCCGCTCTGGTTTCATGAATTAATCAAAGGCCCGATTTGGAAAATCACTACTGCATCCATGTATTGTACACGTGGATATGTGTTTCATACATTCAAATACGGCAATCAAAGGACTACTGCAAACTACGGGGTTTGTGTGAGGGGCGAAATTGATTTTTATGGGGTGTTGCAAGACATAATTGAAGTTGAGTACCCCGGGTTGGTTGCAATGAAATGTGTTCTCTTCAAATGTGATTGGTTCGATCCAACTGTTGGTCGAGGTGTGCGTAAAAATAAAAATGGGACGGTGGACGTCAATAAATCACGGCGTTACAACAAGTTCGAGCCATTTATCCTTGCATCGCAAGCAGAACAAGTCGCCTTTGTTCCTTATCCCCGAGTTCGCACAACAGGCATCCCATGGTTAGCAGTTATTAAAGTTTCTCCAAGGGGAAAAATTGTTGATCTGCCAATGCAACAAGATCATTGCTATGATATTCTTCAACCAGATGAGAGTACCGGCGATATTCTTCTAATAGATCCGCAAAATAGGGAGGTTGATGAAGATCTTCCAGACGATACTACTGAAGAAGAAGAAGAGCCAGAGTTTGAAGAAAGTGATTCACCCGATGATGAAGAAGGTGAATCAGATGTATCGGAAAATGAATATGATGGTGATTTATAAAATTCATGTAATTTAAGCTATATATATTTTGTAATTTTCACTTAAAAAGTTATGTACAATAAAAATCTTATGTTTTTTAGAAATTCGAATGTTAACGTATAGTACTACGAGTGATACTTCTTCTTAACGACTATGATTCTTTATATTGAATGTTACGGTTATAAAATTTTTTATGGTATGCTTAAAACTATATGAGTGTCTACATTATGTTTGATTTGAACAAAATAAGAGATTTTATACGTATAAATAGTTTGGGGTTAAAAAAAAAAAAAATTACATTTTACGACGAATTTGCGAGGATTCCTCGCAAATTCGTCGTAAATGTCCAATATTACGACGAATTTGCGAGGAATCCTTGCAAATTCGTCGTAAAACTCATACCCTAAACCCCAAACTTGCATACTCTAGTTCAATATATTTGGTTATATAAACGTATAACTGAAGTTGTTGTTTTTGCTTAAAAATGTATAGTACATTCATAAAAATCTAATGTTTTTATAAATTCGAATGATAATGTATACTACGAGTGATACTTCTTCTTAACGACTATGATTCTTTATATTGAATGTTACGACTTTTCGTTAATATTATAAAAATTTAAAATTTTTTATGGTATGCTTAAAACTATATGAGTGTCTACATTATGTTTGATTTGAACAAAATAAGAGATTTTATACGTATAAATAGTTTGGGGTTAAAAAAAAAAAAAATTACATTTTACGACGAATTTGCGAGGATTCCTCGCAAATTCGTCGTAAATGTCCAATATTACGACGAATTTGCGAGGAATCCTTGCAAATTCGTCGTAAAACTCATACCCTAAACCCCAAACTTGCATACTCTAGTTCAATATATTTGGTTATATAAACGTATAACTGAAGTTGTTGTTTTTGCTTAAAAATGTATAGTACATTCATAAAAATCTAATGTTTTTATAAATTCGAATGATAATGTATACTACGAGTGATACTTCTTCTTAACGACTATGATTCTTTATATTGAATGTTACGACTTTTCGTTAATATTATAAAAATTTAAAATTTTTTATGGTATGCTTAAAACTATATGAGTGTCTACATTATGTTTGATTTGAACAAAATAAGAGATTTTATACGTATAAATAGTTTAGGGTTAAAAAAAAAAAAAATTACATTTTACGACGAATTTGCGAGGATTCCTCGCAAATTCGTCGTAAATGTCCAATATTACGACGAATTTGCGAGGAATCCTTGCAAATTCGTCGTAAAACTCATACCCTAAACCCCAAACTTGCATACTCTAGTTCAATATATTTGGTTATATAAACGTATAACTGAAGTTGTTGTTTTTGCTTAAAAATGTATAGTACATTCATAAAAATCTAATGTTTTTATAAATTCGAATGATAATGTATACTACGAGTGATACTTCTTCTTAACGACTATGATTCTTTATATTGAATGTTACGACTTTTCGTTAATATTATAAAAATTTAAAATTTTTTATGGTATGCTTAAAACTATATGAGTGTCTACATTATGTTTGATTTGAACAAAATAAGAGATTTTATACGTATAAATAGTTTAGGGTTAAAAAAAAAAAAATTACATTTTACGACGAATTTGCGAGGATTCCTCCCAAAGTCGTCGTAAAACTCATACCCTAAACCCCAAACTTGCATACTCTAGTTCAATATATTTGGTTATATAAACGTATAACTGAAGTTGTTGTTTTTGCTTAAAAATGTATAGTACATTCATAAAAATCTAATGTTTTTATAAATTCGAATGATAATGTATACTACGAGTGATACTTCTTCTTAACGACTATGATTCTTTATATTGAATGTTACGACTTTTCGTTAATATTATAAAAATTTAAAATTCTTTATGGTATGCTTAAAACTATATGAGTGTTTACATTATGTTTGATTTGAACAAAATATGAGATTTTATACGTATAAATAGTTTAGGGTTAAAAAAAATATATATTATTACATTTTACGACGAATTTGCGAGGATTCCTCGCAAATTCGTCGTAAATTTCCTAGGTTTACGACGAATTTGCGAGGAATCCTTGCAAATTCGTCGTAAAACTCATACCCTAAACCCCAAACTTGCATACTCTAGTTCAATATATTTGGTTATATAAACGTATAACTAACGTTGTTGTTTTTGCTTAAAAATGTATAGTATATAGTACATGCATAAAAATCTAATGTTTTTTTATAAATTCGAATGATAACGTATACTACGAGTGATACTTCTTCTTAACGACTATGATTCTTTATATTGAATGTTACGACTTTTCATTTTATAAAAAAATAAAATTCTTTATGGTATGCTTAAAACTATATGAGTATCTACATTATGTTTGATTTGAACAAAATAAGAGATTTTAAACGTATAAAGAGTTTAGGGTTAAATGGAAAAAAAAATTACATTTTACGACGAATTTGCGAGGAATCCTTCCAAATCCTCGCAAATTCGTCGTAAAACTCATACCATAACCCTCTTCCGTGTGTTTAATTTGAATCATAAAAGATTTTAATATTTTTTTTATTAGGGATGACTTTGTGACGAATTAAGGACGGATCTTAAGTTTGGGACGAATTAACGACGATTCGTCGTTAATTCCTCGTAACATTTGGCGTCGTTAATTCCTCTTAAAATTTGGGACGAATTAACGACGACTGAGGGGTATTCGTCGCTAATTCCTCGTAACTTTGGGAGGAATTAGCGACGAATCTAAATCTATATATACTCGCCGAGTTTCTCCTTCCTCTCTCACATCTCAACTTTCTCTCAAATCTCTCAAATCTCTCTAGATCTCTCTCTCTCTCTAGAAAGCTACTCGGATCTCTCCCCAAATTTATCAAATATTAGAAGGTAAGGATCTAAATTTATATATTTTTTTAATATATTTAGGTTTGGATAATATTAGGATATCGGAATATTAGAATAATGTTAGAGTATCGGAATATTAGAATAATGTTAGGATATCGAAATATTAGAAGAATATTAGAAATATTTTATTGTAAATAGATTATTTTTTAATTTAGAGATTTTTTAATTTTAGTTATTAATTATATTTATTAATTATTGTGCAGATGAGTCGTTCTCGTCGTAACCATTATTATCAGTTTATATCTGATAATGTTGGTGGGACTTCGTCCGGGACAGTTCCGATTCCAGATTCGTCTCAGCCATACACTACTTCCGCTACTGAGTCGGAAGTTCCGCAGACCCAGACCCAGGCTACTGCACCACCGCCACTCTTTAGGCAACCTGGTGTTCCTCTTCCATATGCCCATTTGACGGTTGATGATTTGATTGCACAACCGGGAAGAACTAATGTTACGAGATTAGATCCGCGTCATATAACCGGAAAGTGGTACGTTTTTAAATTTAAAATTTAATTTCATATTTCATTTCTATGTTTTCAATTTGTGATTTAATTTTTTTTTTTTTAGGTTCGGGATCGAAAGCAGTGTCGGACGGTCCGTTAGCGATATCATCAAGTCATTTTTCACCGAGCCTCACGCAAATTTCTCTCAACTCTCGCCGGAAATTTTCGAAACTTGATTCAAAATGTTTGCGGTAATAAATGTTTTTTTTTTATAAATTATAATTTATTAAAATTGATATTAAATAAATTTTTAATTGTTTTTGTTTTTTTTTATAGCAAAAATACACTTGGGATGCTGTTGATACCCCGACCGTGCGGGAAGCGTTCAAGAATAAAGTGATGGGACGTCTCGGAGGCACCGTTTCGGACTGGAAAAGAAAATGGGAGGTCATAGGCGACGACGCAAAACCGATATACATCGAGAAGTTGGTTTGGGACGGATTGGTTCGCTACTGGCGGGATCCCCACTCGGTCGTCATTTCTGCAAAGTGCTCATCTTCCCGTAATACCGTTGGTCCGGACGGTTTACCCACGGCATTGCCTCATACAGCCGGTCAAACGCCTTTTGCGGGCGTTCGTTTACAAATGGTAAATTATTAATTACTTTCATAAATTTATTTTTTATTTTTTAAAATTTTTACTAACATATTTTACAAAAAATGTAGGCATCCGACAACGGAGGTGTTTTGCCTCCGATGACGGAAGTTTTTGCGAAGACACATCGCAAGAAGGCGTCGGGCCTCTTTGTCTCTGACAAGGCCGAGAGGATCTACAACGAAGTCACGGCGAGGATTGCCGAGCGAGAGTCCCAGATGTCTCAGACATCACCTGGCGGTTCTTCAGTGCAATCCGGGGGGTTGACCACTCCCGACATCGATCGGATCTACGAGGAGGTATGTATAATAATATATCTATTATTATTATTATTATTTTTTCGAATCATAATTTGTTTATTTTTTTAAAATCTAGGTTGCCCCTAAGAGAAAGGGGAAAGTCGTAGGGATGGGATCTATTCATCATGTCCCATCTGCTTCGTCTTTTGCCCCTCAGCGGTCCGCCGAAGATGATCCGGTCGTCCTACGTGCCAAGATAGCGACTCTCCAACAAAATCAAACCGAATATCAACAACAAGTCAAGGCTGAACTTTCGGAGTACGACGCTATCTTCGAGATAATGGCAGTGGGAAATCCCCAGATCGCCGCACTCTTGCAAGAGAAGCGGAGACGACGAGCGGCAACAACACATGCCGGGCCCAGCCATTCGACAGAGGAACACTTGACCGAGCAAGAACGCGAATCACGGCGCGTTGCGGCTGAAGCTACTGAAGAAGCACGACGGCTTATCCCGGATTTTGATTATGGCCTAGAGGAGTAGTTTTATTCTATTTTTCTTAAAAACCAAAAATATTTATTTTTATTTTTATTTTAAATTTTAATTTTAAAATTTTCTTTTTTGTAAATATTTTTTTTTTATTTTAAATTTAAAAGTTTACTAGGTATTTACGACGAAAATAAGTTTGCCACGATTTAAGGACGAACTCTGTTGCAACGGTTTTGCGACGATTTTTAAGTTTGCCACGAATTTACTACGATTATTTTCTCCTCAATTTGCCACGAATTTACGACGATTATTATTTTGCTACGAATTTACTACGATTTTTTTCCCCTCAATTTGTCACGATTTTACGACGATTATTATTTTGCTACGAATTTACTACGATTTTTTTCCTCTCAATTTGCCACGGATTTACGACGAATTATGTGTCTCGCTATTTAACGACGAATTTACGACGACACTATTAACGACGATTTTACGACGAAATCTGGATCTCCCAACATTAACGAGGAATTTGCGACGAATTTGCTTTCGCGACGATCGATTACCGACAATTGAATTTTCGTGGCAAATTCGTTGCGACTATCGATTTGCCACGAATTCGACCCTCGTAAAAAGTATGTTTTTTTGTAGTGTTTGTTTAAACATCATATACTTTACATAACTTAATTTAAATTAAATATTTTATCCAATATTTTTAAACTCGACCTAGATAATGAATCAGACTTCTTTTTCGGTGATCAGTTCATTAGGCGATCGTAGTTTAAACATGGTCAAAAAATTAATAAATTTAAATATATAAGTTTTATTATCAATATATTAAAAAACAATTGAACTAAATTTTTTCATAAATTTAAAACAATAATAAATTAAAAGACCAATAAGGATGTGAATGTCTAAAGTTAACATTCTAAATTCAAAATAAACAAAAATAAACATTAAAATTATAGCATATCTCACATCAACCAATCTTTAATATCTCTATTACCATTCTTTTCACTTTTTCGGGCGGCGTGGTAAAATGTTTGTCAAAATTTATATTTCATCTCATTGAATTGGTGAGATTGTAAGAACTAAAAACTAAAAACTTAAAATCTTATATTTTACTCTCACAAAGGCACAAACAAACCTTTGTTTCATATAAAAGTTTTGAAATCATTTTTTTTTAATTGTTGGCACGCAAGGTTGAATATGTAGCCGGGTCACGGGTTGATAGTGGTTGAACCAAATTGTCTTTCGGGTCAGCGGTTTTACTGGTCCGACCGCGGGTTTGGGTCGGATCTAAAAACATTAATTTTGCCTACACATCAGCAATCTCTAGCAAACACCAACTTTATATTTTACAAACAAAAAAATCTATTATCAAATCTCATATTTTTTTATATTCGGTCCAAACGGATATATAACTTGTTCAAAAAACTAATATAAACTTGCTTATTTTCAGGTTGAAAAATTAAAAAAATCTCGCCCTCATGGATTAATGATATACAATATGTTATCCCAAACTTTTACTCAAAAAAATATTCCGGCCCTCAAGGGCGGGTCAGAATCTAGAACCAAACAACAAATAAGTCGAAAACACTTTTCTTTTATAACACAGAATGTTATATTTTACAAATAATCAATTAATCAAAGGAGACACAATTTCTCTATATATCATTTGTACAATTAGTCCAGAAAATATAGGGTAGGTCAGAATCTAGTTACGAATTAAATGGGAACTTGTTATAAAATCATTTGTCCTACAATAGAGCTGGTTGAGAACAACAATCTTCTCGAGCTTCGGAACCTGGAATTGACAATCTTTTCGCACAAGGAAACGTTTGTCCTACAGTAGAATAGAGCTGGTTGGATTCGCTTCTTTAAAAGTAGACTTAGGCACATATATATATTCCTCGGATTCTTAAGGTTTATAAAACATAAAACCAGAAGGTAGAATTAACCCATACATGATAAGAAGGTACAAGTTTCGTTCGAAAGCAAGTTCCACATTCAGTTTCTACTGTGGATCGTACCATCGTTTGATTGATTTAGACTTCAAGCGACGAGCATTTTTGAAGAGAAACTTCAAGAAATCTTTTTCTCCTGGTGTTCCTTGGTACCCTTCAAACTTGAAACTTTCAAGACTCTCCAACAAACATTTTGGAACGGACTTATTCTTCCAAATCGTCGGTTTATAGTTTTCATTCTGATCACACTGAGATAGAAAAAGAAAAGAGTCAGGAAGACCATGCCATAGATTGCTTGTTAGATCGAGAAAAAAAGAGTCAACTAAGAAGTTTACATAGGCGTAGATGTAGAAGTCTCGCAGTTTGGGAGAATCTTCGAGAAACCGGAAAATTAATTTCGGCCAATTATAGTCGTCTATACACAGCTTCAGATGTTCAAGCTGACTGAAGACAATACCAACAGGATACAGAGACTGCACGTGTGACAAAGAAATAACAAATGATATTTATTCGCAAGAGAAAAACAAATTAGTGTTGAGAGATGGATGGAAACAGAGATTACCTCTTCTCCACTGTTGAAAAATGCGGATAAGGAAAGACGTTTGACGGAGGTGATTGATTCGAGAAGCTTCTCGCCATTTTCCCCAACCCTGATATCTGCCTCTTCAAGCTTTGGCATATGCTCCATCAAATAGGAAAAACCATATCTTTCATCGTAGACTTTGAAGTACTTCAAAGAAGGAGTAACTATCTCAAACTCACCAGGAGGGCATCCACCACCTATCTCCAAGGATAAACGCTGAAATGACGGGGCAGTAACGACTAATGCTCTCAAGTTATCATCATGATACCGTTCGATAACCAGATCCTCCAAAACAGGGCAACAGGACAAAAGCAGTCGAAGAGAATCTTCGTTTGAGTAAGTCACACCTCGAAGTTCCAAAGTCTTCAATGAAGGGAGAGAAACCTCCAGAGGAACATACACAAGAACATCTTTGCCATCAAGTATCAGCGTCTCGAGAGTTTTGCAGGTATACAAACTACTCGGAAAAATCACATCAGGGCCACGCCTGTAAGTATCACAGTTGATACTTAGCTCACTCACGCACCGTGAAACTGCAATTCCAGCCCACAGTTTGATATCATCAGGTTGAGCTGATTTACCACGAACCGGAGGCTAAACCTTTCTATGACCGGAGCTCTATGTGATGGCAGATTCTTGTTAATAAATTCCCGAAATGCAGGCTCTGACTCGAAATCATCAAGGTCGTACTCGAGTTTAGGCACCCACATCCAAAGAAACTCCCATTGCTTTGACAAAATGCTAGTGGATACAGCATCCTTAGTAGGAAGAAACGATAGTATCTTCACCAGCAGTTCCTCGGATAACCCACTGATTTTGCCCAAATCCTAAAAAACAAAACAACACAACAAACATGCGTAAGTCTCTTTTTTGTTTTGTCTAAAGACCGTAAGAATTAATAAGTTAGTAACAATTGACAAAGCAATGCGATTAAGGTAAATCGGAAGAGCCCGAAGAACAAAAGCATTTGTCGGAACTAGTAGAAATTGATTATCTGAACTAAGAATCAAGAAATGGGTAGATTAGAACAAAGCTTGAATCAGAGAAAGTGAGGAAATGGAAGAAGAGTGAGCTGGTTTATATCAGAAATATATATATATCGGAACGACAAAGCTTCGTCCTAGCCGTTGATATCACCCACTCGCACAATTCGCCGCAACGTCAAAGCAAACACTACCGTGGTACATAAACCACACAATTTGAAAGAGAAGCAAACGAAATCGAAACTCAACAACCGCTAAAGCTACCCGGTAAATATTATTCACGAAATTACTTCTTCGAAATGAAACAAGTAGGGCTGAGAATCAGAAGAAAGCCACTGAATACGCAAAATACCTGAAATCTCTCCGGTAATCCTCGTTCAACGTTGACGAGAAACAATTTCTTCACCCTTCTCAAGATAGGAACCCTAGAGTGATTTCAATGGCATGCAATTTCCAAAGTTTCATCCACCGATTCAGAAGGCCTTCCGGCTTCTCATAGAGAAAAGAATATTTAAAATGGTGAAAAATGCTAATTTAATCGTTCCCACGAGCATGTTACTCGCGTTGGTATTACGCGCCACAATATTAAGGCCCAATTTCCACGGTTTGCCCCGCTTGGAGGAGAATCATCCGAGCCCGAGCGTGTGAGGTAGGTCAAATATTTTAGGATTTTGAATTTCATCTTTTTAAACTATATAGTATTTGAGATAATAACATAGTAGATGACTCTTTTTTGTTGGGACCAAAACAGAAGGTGACTTATGATGGAGCTAAAATATTTATCTAATAAACCTATGCATGCCTTAGAAGAAGACAACAAAAGCACAAGATAACAAAAGCATCAAAACATAAACCGGCACGGAAGAAGAAGAATAGTAAGCCACCGCTGCTCCGGTTGCGCCACCTCCAGCTCCTCCTTNCTTATGATGGAGCTAAAATATTTATCTAATAAACCTATGCATGCCTTAGAAGAAGACAACAAAAGCACAAGATAACAAAAGCATCAAAACATAAACCGGCACGGAATAAGAAGAATAGTAAGCCACCGCTGCTCCGGTTGTGCCACCTCCAGCTCCTCCTTGTCCTTGGCCGCCACCGCTTTCTCCTCCACCGATAGTACCGTAAGGATAAGGAGGAGTAAAAGAGTAAGGATACGGTGGAGGATAATACGTAGAAGGTGGTGTTTGGTTGCAACAGCCTGTCGTCGGATCAACAGGAGGGCAGTTTGAACGCGGCGGTGGAGGCTGTGATGACTGTGAAGGCGGCGGAGGCGGTGATGACTGTGAAGGTGATGAAAGTGAAGGCGGTGGAGGAGGATTACCGTATGGAGAGTATCCCGTAGAGGAAGAAGGCGGTTGAGGCGGTTGGTTACATGGGTAAGGAGTGCAGAGACCAGAGTTTGAATCCAAAGCTGAGTTTAGATTGGCAAAGTTGAGTAGTGAGAAATAAAAGGCAATGAGAGAAATAGAGAGAGAAGCTTGAAGAGACAACATGATGTGACTTAGAAAAGATGAGTTTGGTCTTTGGGTCGCTAGATGAGAATAGATGGTTTGAGAGTTATAATAAAAATAGATGATTTTTTTCTTCCCGTGTTTCGTATTATCTGCCGCATGGCATAACACATGTCGTAAGTGTTGGAGAATTTCAGAAGAAAACGTTTGCGTCTTTTTTAATGGATGTAGACAAAATGTTGCCGTGTAATGACAAACTAAAACGGATTTTTATTACTGTGGAGTTTATATAGCTGTAACAAAATCATCTAAAGAAGAAGATGTGTTATGGGTAACATGAGTTTCAAGATGAGTGTCGTATAAAAAAAAAAGAGTTTCAAGATGAGTGGGGAAAGTTTGAATCTTTTGTTATGGAAAACAAGAAGAACTATGGATTGTTCAAGTAATCAATAAAGAAGACCTAACTTTACGTTGAAGAAAATAAGCTCTTATTGTTTTTCCCCCTTATAGTTGACAAACGGGTTTAACCATCATGAATAGGTTAGTGTTCGGTCCTAGTGACTTATGGAGTATAATGATTATCGAGTAAAAATACTCATACCCGCCTTAACCGGAGTCTACCAAGACCACTTATTACCATGATCAAAACTGAGGCAAATTAAAAAGGCATTTTTGATACAAAGATAATCAGATAATATTATCTGTATAATAATATTATTAAAAACGAACTTACAAAGCACTCATGTAAAATTTGTTTGATGTATGTTAATTTTGATAAATATTTTTTAAATAACAATATTAATTTTTTATTTCTAAACTTCTTTTAATGAAATGTCTATATTAGTTTGATATATTTTTTGCTACTATTTATTTATGTGAATTGTCTAAAAGTTAGGAAGATTTTAAAAATTTACAGATTTTTTTTGGGATAAAATTCATGAAAGAATTGAATCAGAATATAGTCATAAATTGGGTCTAGGACATTTAGGGGGACTAGGATGGATCTTCTACAAAAACGACTCAATCGTCACACAAGGCTCCAAGGTGGAAGCACACGTTTCTTCCCCATTGATGACCGAAGCTTTAGCCATGAGAGAAGCTCTTCTCCATAGCGCAAGTGAGGGATTTGGGAGAGTTAGCGTCAAGTTAGATTCCCAACAACTGATCCTGGCAATTAATTCCAAACTCAAATCTCAGAGATATATGGAATTCTCCAAGATATCAACAATTTATCTTTACTCTTTTCTGCATGTAGTTTTAATTTCATTTCCCGAGCAAAAAACACTAAAACAGATGCTCTGGCAAAGCAATCTCTCCTCTGGGCCTCGTATGGACCTTTGTACTAGTTATTTGGGCTTGAATGAAAATGTTTGACAAAAAAAAAAAAGGACATTTAGGGGAAGATGGGCAGTTGTCAATTGAGTAGCTCAAAATCCTCTTCCCCACAATCCTTATGATTCAATACTTTCATGAATTTTATCAAAAAAATTTGTTCGCTGTTGTTAATTTTTAGATGTTGGTGGAGAGTATAAATAAGTCTATTGGAAACGTTTTGCATTCATTTTATGAGGAGTGGAGTGAGACCTTTTGTAAATAATCAACGGGGGTAGTTGGATACATTAATATTTTTACTAGATTTTTATTTGGCGAAATAATTAATTTCTATGTTAAAATCATTATAAAAAAAGTTAAAGTAACATAATATTCAACGTGCACTTGAAAAAATGCATATCTCTTGTAAAAAATGGATCATCTCATTTACTGAACGTGTTGAAAAAATGGCAAAAAAGAAAACTCCTTCCCATCATCTCATTTACTGAACGTGTTGAAAAATGCCCACCAATAAAATGGGTTAAACTGGATCAATCTATCATCAACCTAGTTTGACATTTTTAACAACTAGGGATAAAATTGTCTTACATAAAGTGATAATATATTGCATATCTCTTGTAACGAATTTAGTGTGATCAGATTCCAAACCAAGGCGACTTGTAAATATGTATGTACCAAACTCTGAATTCAAACTGGTTTTGACCGGTGAGTTTGAAACCGGCTCGGTAGAACCAGATTTTAGACTGCCTACTCTGGTATCAGCAGCATACATCAGAGCGTCACATAGATCAATCTAATCCAAAACAAACCCATAATGATTTCGTGTTTTACAAATTATTTTACAACTCATTTGATCAAATGGGTTCAATTTTCAACGGACACAAAAATGCATATAAAGATCCAAATTAGAGTGTTGTTACAATGTTGCCGGATCCAAATTTGAGCTTCCTACGTATATGGAATTCACGATTGTAAACTAGTCAAAGTCTAGTTATGGGATTAAAGAGTCTGAATTAAGGATTAAGAATTTAATGATTATATATAAAGAGAAAAATATAGTAAAAATTTGATTATCACAAAGCAAATAAAAGATTAGTGAAATGAAAAAATTGCAATGATAACATCCACTTAATTAGCAAGGCTGTCAATCAATAACAAATCTTGTGTTAGCCTTTGAAAATAAATTTGAGAACAATTATAAAATACCAAAAAATAAGTTTTAAGTCCAAATATACCAGATGACAAAAAAAATGAGAGAGTCCAAATATACCACACTTTTTTTTTAAAAAAACATCACAAACTTTAAGTTTATTTATGAAAGGTTTAGAAAAGCATCCGACCAAAAAATAAAATATGGTGGGTTTGATTGGTAACGCAAACCGAAAAATTACGATACAACTTATACCGTTTTAATAGTTACCAATCACAAAAGCAGTACGGAAAGCGTTAGCAACAGTATTATACTCAGCTTTTTTGTACAGCTTTTGTTTACAGTTTTCAACTATTTCAAAAGCACTTATCACTCCAGCTTACCGCTAAAAAATTCAGCTTACCGTTAAAAATTATTAGTTACCAATGAGATCCGGTATTTTGAGAACTGTCCAAAAATTCCATATTATTCAATAATATTTGTCTTTTATTAAAACGAAATAATTTATTCTTCTTAAACTCACTCTGTCAAGTCTTTAAGAGATCCCCTCTGCTTTTTATACATCGAGAGGCAGAGAAGGTGTTCTTGTCGCAAAAAGAGAAAATCTTTCTAGAAAATCAAAATGTCTTTAGGTTACGCAGAGAAACTATCCTTCATCGAAGATGTTGGTCAAGTGGGCATGGCCGAATTCTTCGACCCGTCTCATGTTCTACAATGCAAGGTCTCTCTTTGGTATTCCATTTCAGTTTCCTTCTCCTCCTGGGTTTTCGAGGGTTTAATCGCTTCTTTTTTCTCTCCAGATTCTATGTGATTTCACGTTGCGGGGTTTTTGTTTTCGGGATTCATCGCATAGCTGCTTAGATTTTGGTTTCGGAACAGTTGATCCTTCGTGTGTTCTGTCCTAGTGTTGGGATTGGGGTCGCAGGGTTCATATTACGCCTTTTACGCTTTATCTTCGTGTTTTAGATAGCCTTGAGGGTTATTGAAGAGTTGGATAATGAGTTCTTTTGATTCATACCATATACTTTAGGTTTTACAGTACTTGCATTGTGTTAATTGAAGAATGGAATTTGGTAATAACAAGCTCTTTAAGATGAGCTAGGTTTAAAATGTGATTGATTTGTGTTTACTTGATTATGCGAAATATGTTGTCTGAAACCAGATTTGTACCTCTTCTTGTTCATCATTGTTTTATCTCAGAGGCCAAAAGTTTGGAATATGAGGTCTGATACAGGATTTGGTTGCTGGATCTTGCTTTAGCTTTGGTGTTTTTATTGTCTATTGCTAACTTTGGTGTTTGTGTGATTTTGTTTTGGGAACTGCAGATCGAAGAACTTGCTAAGATGATTCAAAAGGTTTGGGATCTGTCGACTCTTTCATATTCTTATTGGTGCTTTTTTGCATTTTTTTCTTTTCTTGTTTCTCGTTTCCTGTTGTATCTTCAAGAAACTGGTTAATGTTTGCAGAGTAAGCATCTAGTGGTCTTTACAGGCGCCGGCATTTCAACTTCTTGTGGTATACCTGATTTCCGAGGCCCCAAAGGAATTTGGACGTTACAGGTCATTTCTGTTTTCTTCGACTATCTGGCTCGAGTGGTTTGGTTTTGAGTTTTGTCATTGATTGGCCTGTTTGTTGGCTTGTTATCATCATTGCTTGAATGGACTTAATTTCCTTGGATTGTCTGGCTATATACCTGTCTTTTTCGAAGCATCATCTTCAGTAACTTAACACTTGTGATCCATCTTTATTGGTTTCAGCGCGAGGGCAAAGATTTACCCAAAGCATCTCTGCCGTTTCATCGTGCAATGCCGAGCATGACCCACATGGCCTTGGTTGAATTAGAAAGAGCTGGCATTTTAAAATTTGTCATCAGTCAGGTAATCCTTGCCATTTGTTCTTGTTCCTCTTCTCTTATACCATTATTTTTAGCCTTAGTTAATGACGATGCTTAATCACTGATAGGATCTCGTCTCCATGTTTACATCTCTAATTTTCACTGTACTTTGCTGCTTCATCTATTATTAGAATGTGGATGGCTTACATCTTCGATCTGGAATTCCAAGAGAGAAGCTTTCTGAACTACATGGAGACTCTTTTATGGAGATGTGCCCATCATGTGGCGCAGAGTAAGAAAAAATTTATGTTGTTGCCTCGCTCTTAGTCTCTTTACACTGTAATTCCTTTTGATTAGAGCTGTCATGATCTAATCCCTATGGTCACTGTACCACAAATGGTAGTAACAGCCTTTCTGAACTGTTGAAGGTACCTGCGTGATTTCGAGGTGGAAACTATTGGATTAAAAGAGACATCAAGAAAGTGCTCTAATGAAAAGTGTGGAGCTAAACTTAAAGATACGGTCTTAGATTGGGAGGTGAATTTTCTTTGCTGTTCTAATACAAACGCTTTGTCTTTGGCGATGTTCCTCGGCCTTGGATGTTCCATCGGTTTTATCTTTTAATACTATGTATTTGAAGACTTTTAAAATAGGTAATATGAATCTCTGTGTGTCTCTTATGCTTCTTTCGTTCTATGGCAGGATGCTTTGCCTCCAAAAGAGATTGATCCTGCAGAGAAACACTGCAAAATGGCTGATCTTGTACTCTGTTTGGGTACCAGGTAACTAATGACTCATAAGAACTCCCATGTTTAGAATCTCTCTACACTCTTGATCATTTTGCCAAGTCCCTAATCTGGATTATCTTGTAGTTTTGATTGTATCATGAGCTTAACTTCTTTTTGCAGTTTGCAGATAACCCCTGCTTGCAATTTGCCTCTCAAGTGTCTCAGGGGTGGAGGCAAGATCGTGATCGTTAATCTTCAGGTAAATCATCTCTTTAGTTCATCTGCACGAGCTCTTGTACGCGTCATATAAATAAATGATCATATGAATCTCATGGGTTCTCTGGACAGTACTCTCTGTTTGCTATAAGCCTTGATATTTTCTTTGGAGTGTATATGGAAGAGTGTGTTCTCTGGACTGTGTAGTTTCTAATCAGGGATCGTTGAATGATTATATTCGTCGTTGCAGAAAACCCCGAAGGACAAGAACGCAAACGTAGTGATTCACGGTTTTGTTGATAAGGTGAGGTTCCACCTTTTTTTTATTTATATATACACAGTTTCTAAAATTGTGGCCAAAACCTAAGTGATGATGTATTGTATATTTTTGTCTTTTCATTATTCTTCTGATGTGCAGGTGGTTGCAGGGCTCATGGAATCTCTCAACATGCAGATTCCTTCATATGTCAGAATAGATCTTTTCCAGATAATCCTAACTCAATCCTTAAGCAGAGGTAGTAGCTACGAAATCTGTTCCTGAATCTTGCTGTGGTTCGCTTCATAGTTTTCACTCACATGTTTTCATTACTGTTACAGATCAGAGGTACATTAACTGGACACTGCGTGTTGGAAGTGTTCATGGATTAACTTCTCAGTTACCTTTCGTCGAATCAGTCGAGGTAATATCTAGAAAAATCTACTATATCTCCTAAACCAAATACTGAAAATCAGATTGTGTGGACGTTTCTGATCTTTTTTCACTTGCGAACCAGATTTCTTTCTCGGATGACCATAAGTACAAAGACACAGTTCTCGATATGCAGCCCTTTTTCGTAAAAAGGTAACAAACACCTTTCTCGAGAGTCAATTTCTTGTCTTATTTCTCATTATAATTTATATCTTCTTTATTATCTTTCATACAGGAGAACAACACGAACCGAAACATTTGACATATTCTTGACAGTTAACTACAGTGACGGCTGTGACTGTCTCCCCACCAAGCTTAACATTCCCTTTGAATTTGAGGTTAATTTAAGACTAATATTATCGATAAAGCTCTTTGTTATCTTGACTTGTGAGCATTTTTCTCACAGCATTTTCAATAAAACTTGTGTAGGTTTCAACAGAAGAGCATGGAGAGATTATTGACAAGGAGGCTGTGCTACAAAGCCTGAGAGAGAAAGCGGTTGAAGAATCCAGTTGCGGGCAAAACGGTGTGGTTGAGAGAAGAGCGGTTTGTGAACCGAGAAGTGAGGCCATTGTGTATGCGACTGTGACCAATCTCAGGACTTTCAATTGTCAACAATCTCTGCTTGCTACTAATGGAGACCTCAAATGGAAGCTGGAAGGTTCTGGAACGTCCCGTAAACGTTCTAGAACCGGGAAGCGAAAATCGAAGGCATAGGAAGAAGAACAAAGAAAGCTCTCTTATTGTATATAAACAACAACTAGCCTAACTGAAAATTAGGAATATGGAAGTTAATGGCGTTTTGGGGACTGAGTGAATTTTGTGTTTTTCTTACCACACTCGGTTCTCTTAAACCAAGTCAGCCAAGATTTTGTTGGTTAAAAGACCAAGCTTAGCTGTATTCCCAAGTTTTATAATAGATAATGACTTGCTATATGATATGAAAAAGGGTAAAGGAGAAGAAGAATATCACAAAAATCCAAATCTCCATTGTAGCAACCATGACTTCTGTGGGTGTATTTCGTAAGGTGGATATTGATGAAGAATCATATTGGGAGTACACTTTATTAACACAAACAGACAACACAGCCTCCTCAGGTGAAGCAGCACGTATCAACCTCTTTTCCTCTGTCCTTCTGGCGACAACCTCACTGTTCAAACGCTCTTTCTTCTAGTGGAGACAACCTTCAACCTCTTTCTTCTGTCCTATTGCACGTATCAGATTTCTAAAGTTAAAACTAAAGGAGGACAATGATGATCATCACGATGTTTACGAGATTCATCCAGTCAGTTCTTCCCCTCACTTCCCCAGCACAAGAAACGGTAATCAACAAGGAGAATCTCTGCTTGATTGCGACAACGATGATATATGTAAGCTCCCTGTAGTTCATCTCAAATATGTTGACAACGAATTCGAATGCGGTGCTTGCAGAGAGTCATGGGTCAGCACAAGCTATTATGCATGTCTCGAATGTAAGAAAAAGTTCCACAAAGAATGTGTTGAGTCTCCACTTGAGATCAGACACCCTTCCCACACCTTTCATTCTCTAAAACTTTACAGTCAAGGAATGGGTAAGGAATGCATTTCTTGTGAAACAAGTATCTCCAGCAATTTGTTTTATAGTTGTACTACCTGCAAGTTGTTCATGCATCCGATATGTGCGATGAAGACAATACCGTTCGTAGAAGACCATCCAAAAAGCCATCCCCACCCTCTAACGTTTTTCCCTACACAAGCTTCTTTAGTTTGCCATATATGTGGCATGATTAAGAACCTTGATCCCACATACATCTGTGTCGAATGTATCTTCGTGATCCACAGAAACTGCATCGGTTTCCCACATGACATAAGGATATCTCGTCACCACCACCGTCTCTCCTTCACCTCATCTCTTCCACCTGGAGAATTGACTTGCGGAGTCTGCCATCAACAGGTGGACAACAACTACGGTGCATACTCTTGCAGTAGAGGTGAAGCTTTTTTCGCTCACTCAAAATGTGCGTTAGACCGAAAGGTGTGGGATGGAAAAGTTCTCGATGAAGTACCGGAAGAAGATGATATAATAGACGATGGTGAACCGTTCAAGAGGATAGCTGATGGGATAATACTCCATCCTTATCATACTCACAATCTGCGTCTTGAGATCATCAAAGCTTTTGACCAAAACAAGTATTGTCGAGGATGTGCAGTTCCAATCTACGAAGGTCAAATTCTATTCATGCATGGAGTGCGACTTCGTCCTCCATGAGAGCTGTGTAAATGCTCCACGCATGAAAGGACATCCCTTACATCCACATCCACTTACACTAAATGTTGCCACCATTGGACCTGGTAATAACGAAGGTATATTCCGTTGTAGTGTCTGTTCTTATTATGGTACTGGCTTCTTCTATGAGGATCAGATAGGAGACACAAGGTTCCGGCTAGACTTACGGTGTGCCTCGATTACTGAACCATTTCAATATCAAGGCCACAAACATCCTTTGTTCCTGCCTCTGGACCCCATGAGAGAGGCACGTTGTCAAACGTGCAAATACCAAAGCTACGATTGGAAACTGAACTATTGCATCGAATGTGATTATATTATATGTTTTCGTTGCGCTACCTTACCATACAAGGTAAGGTATAAGCACGACGATCATTTCTTCACGATTTGCGATGGGAAAGAGGCAAGTGATGAGCCAGATTGGTGTGAGATTTGCGAAGGCAAGATAGAAGAAATCAAAGAAAGAGGGTATTACGGGGACCAAACAAAAGAACTTCGGTTTTATAAATGCGATGACTGCTGCACGACTCTTCATGTTGAATGTTTACTTGGGGTAATGATATAAAAGACTACGTTTATTTTACCAAGTACTCGTTTGAAAGCGAAGGTACAGAATGGATAAAAGTTCGGATACTTCTCAACAGTTCTCTCTCCCGACCAATTTGCACCGGTTGCGACCGACGTTGTCCGTACCCAATAGTTTTCAAAGGGCTTAATAAGACAATATTTTGTTCTTGGGATTGTATCGGATATGCGACCTGGTGACTTAGCATTGAACGAGTTATCCTTTTTTTCCTTCTTAATATTCATTGTGAGCTTGGACTTTCTACATATATATAGATTTTTTTTTAAAGTACTTTGTGTATTTTATTTTTCCATGTCCTTGAATTTCAGCCACAATACTGAGCATCTAACGAATTATATATCTCCCTCTTTTTTTTTTTTCCCCCCTTTTAATTTGAAGTATTTTGATATTCTTCTTGTTGATTCTTTTCACATTTCAATGTAAGATGTAACTTTCGTTTCTTTTAAGTTTAACAAGTGTATTATGTATTTTATTTTTTATGTCCTTGAATTTTAGCCACAATCAACTAATTTACAAAAAGAATAAAAATCATCACTGCCACTTGGCGACGATGAGGTAGAAGACAAATTTGATTGATTTGAAAAAGAAGAAAAAACTCATAATCCAGTACTGATCTTTTGCAGATTGAAATGTGAAACTCTTGAGCAACCAGACTTCTCAGAAACCAATATAGAAAGACCAAACTGTGAGTAGAATCAAAGATGAAACCTGGTTCTCATAACAAGAACGCAGAATTTCCAAATGGTGCTTGAAGAGACTATGGTTTAGGGAGATAATAATGTCCTTGATTACCTGCTCAGGGATCCAAAAACCGGGAATGCAGATAGATTGGAGTGAAACCGAGCCACAGACGCGCTTAGATGCTCCAACTCTGACACTCATGCTAATGATAATCGAATTTAGTTCCATATAAGATCCAGTCCACAACAACTTCTTAAAGGTCCCCAGCTCGAGAGCATGAATTTTACCATCTGATATGAACATGAAATAGGGATCTCCATGTTGCTGAGTGTTGAAGCACATTTGCATGTTAGTGGTGAATTCTGCATCTTTATGCCTTTGTGGATATGTATGTTTATTGTCTAGACCAAGGAAATCAGTTGTACTCATCAAGAAGAATATGTTTCTTCAAAAATTCCCAATGCTTAGGCCCATCGGGATGGCGGTTCACGTGGTGAGTCACAAAATGTTGGTCTGAGCACACAAGTAAACTGCTAATTGCCTTTGCTTTGCCTTTCAGATACGGAATCATCCCTAATCTGAGCTTCATCCGCTGGAGAGTAAACACTAGACACGAAGGGAAAGCCACAAAGGTCGAAAGCGGATAACCTAGTTCCTTGACAATGTAGTTAACCTTTGCTTCATTTGGTTTTCATTTTATATGTATTGTCTATCCACAAGATCTGTGTTCTGTATGTTTCAGGTCATGGGTTTACTGCAAGTAGTTGTCTATACAGCAGCATCACGAATTGAGGGTTGGTCTCCGTTATCAGGAGTACCTGAGAAATCAGAAAATAAACCCGTCGGTGAAGAAGCTTCAAGCGAAACACAAAAAGATGCTGAATCTGAGCTAGTGGATGAAGCTGAGCTATCTGTTGCAAGAAGGAAGAATTGTGCTGATATATATAACATATTCTTGCAACTGCCACAGTCCGATCTCTGCAATCTTTGTATTCTTCTTGGATACGAAGGGTGAGAGACATTGCTTTCTTTTTTGTTTCATTGCTTTCCTGAGTTTCCTCTTTCTTCCTTCTTATATTTATGTTTTTATGTAGCAGTAGTCTACACAACATAGGTCTTTTCTTATCCGTGGTGTCAATTATATCCCTGAATTGCTTTAGACTGACTCACATGTTTTGATACCTTAATAGGTTGTCGGACAAAATTTACTCGTTAGCAGGAGAGGTACTAAAAAAGCTAGCTGCAGTAGATGTGGCTCATCGCAAGTTTTTCGCAAAAGAACTCTCACAACTGGCAAGTGGTTTGAGTGCCTCAACTGTCCGTGAGCTGGCAACACTGAGCAATACACAGAAGATGAGTCACAGTACAGGTTCCATGGCAGGTGCTTCAATTCTCCGTGTTTTGCAGGTGCTTAGCTCATTAACGTCCCATACTGATGATAGCAATGCGGAAACCGAAAGGGAAACAGAACAGGAGGAACAAAACATTATGCAGAGACTGAACGTGGCATTAGAGCCCCTGTGGCAAGAACTTAGCCAGTGTATCAGCATGAATGAGCTGCAGCTGGATCATACTGCAGCGACAACAGCCGTGTCAAATGTAAATCCAGGAGATCATGTCCTAGGGGTCACTCCTCCGTCCCCTCTTTCTCCAGGAACTCAGAGGCTCCTACCTCTTATTGAGGCTTTCTTTGTTCTCTCTGAGAAAATTCAAACTCCGTCAATATTACAGCAGGATCATGCGAATGTGACAGCGGGAGAAGTAAAGGAGTCTGCTCATAGTTCATCTTCATCATCAAAAACCAGTGTAGATTCTATGAAAAAAACTGATGGCTCCGTTACATTTGCAAAGTTTGCGGAGAAGCATAGGCGACTCTTGAATTCATTCGTTAGGCAAAATCCGAGTTTGCTGGAGAAGTCCCTTTCAATGATGCTCAAGGCACCAAGGCTGATTGAATTTGACAACAAGAAAGCTTACTTCAGGTCAAGGATAAGGCACCAGCATGATCATCACATTTCTGGGCCATTGCGTATAAGTGTCCGACGAGCTTATGTGTTGGAAGATTCATACAACCAGTTACGTATGCGCTCCCCACAGGATCTGAAAGGACGTATGAATGTGCAGTTTCAAGGTGAGGAAGGTATTGATGCTGGTGGTCTTACAAGAGAATGGTATCAGTTATTGTCAAGAGTTATATTTGACAAAGGAGCGTTGCTTTTCACTACCGTTGGAAATGATGCCACCTTCCAGCCGAATCCCAATTCTGTTTACCAAACTGAGCATCTATCATACTTCAAATTTGTTGGTCGCATGGTAATATCAGGACCTTGTCATTGCAATGATCTAATTGTTTGTTTTTGGATATATCTGATGTGTTTGTGATGTCAATGCAGGTGGCGAAGGCGTTGTTTGATGGGCAGCTTTTGGATGTTTATTTCACTCGTTCCTTCTACAAACACATACTTGGTGTGAAGGTGACTTATCATGACATTGAGGCAGTGGATCCTGATTACTATAAGAATTTGAAGTGGCTGTTAGAGGTTTGTGGACCTAGTCTTAATTTACCTTTTTTATCTGTTAAAAGCTCAAAAAATTGAAGTTACCACAGCCTTGCCTTTTGGAGACTGATATCTTTATAACCTTTTCTTGTTCATTCAGAATGACGTGAGCGACATACTTGACCTCACATTTAGTATGGACGCAGATGAGGAAAAACACATTCTTTACGAAAAGACAGAGGTGTGTGATAATAGTATGTTTGTTTTTCTGTTCATTATCCCAAAGGGCCTACCATATTGAATTGATCATTTTATCTTTACTGAATAGGTGACGGACTATGAGCTTAAACCTGAAGGACGAAACATACGGGTAACCGAAGAAACAAAACATGAATATGTTGACCTTGTGGCGGGGCACATACTTACAAATGCTATTCGGCCTCAAATCAACGCCTTCCTCGAAGGCTTTAATGAGTTGATACCTCGTGAGCTTGTATCCATTTTTAATGACAAAGAGCTCGAGCTTCTAATCAGCGGATTGCCTGAGATTGATTGTAAGTTAGATCCTGTTGTTCAATATTGTTGCATGTATTTTGCTTATGCATCAAGTTATAACAGTCTCTTGTTATTTCACTTTTATAGTTGATGATCTTAAAGCAAACACCGAGTATACCAGCTACACAGCAGGATCCCCTGTTATTCATTGGTTCTGGGAGGTCGTTAAAGCTTTTAGCAAAGAAGACATGGCTAGATTTCTTCAATTTGTCACCGGAACATCAAAGGTAAACCAAACATTAGCACAGCTTCAATTTGTCCCAAGTCGCTTAAAAATACATTTCCAGATATATCCGTACTTGCCTCGCTCTCTCTCTCTTTTGAAACGATAGAAAATCGAAAAGAATCTTGTTTTGTTTTACAAGTGGTGTTTCTCGTTTTCAGGTTCCTTTGGAAGGTTTCAAGGCACTGCAAGGTATTTCTGGCCCTCAAAGATTACAGATCCACAAAGCGTATGGGGCTCCGGAGCGGCTGCCTTCAGCTCATACATGGTTCGAAGTCATTACAAAGTCTTGTTATCTCATATAAACGGTTGATTGTCGCAACGTAATTCTCATCTGTTTTCCAATCTTGTTCTGCTGCAGTTTTAACCAACTAGACCTCCCTGAGTATCCATCTAAGGAACAACTTCAGGAACGCCTGCTGCTTGCCATTCACGAGGCCAGCGAAGGCTTCGGCTTTGCTTGAACAAAGCATCCTGTCATTTTCAGAACCAGTGAAACTCCACCAACCCCTTCATTCTTTCGACTCCTCTGTACATGTAAGCGAAAGCTTCGTTCATACTTGGGTACAATTTAGATACAAACATAAGCAATGTTTGCCATACAAAATCTCAAGATTTCATTGCTTCCGTTGCAGATCTCGAAGATTTTCAGGCAGGATGAGGAGAAGAGCTGTTGTTGCAGAATGAATAGAAAACTCAAGAGGCTATTTTTATCTGTCCATATATTTTAGTATTTAGACTATTAGGGTTTCTGTTTCTCTCTTTAGATTTTGTAAAGCAAAAATCTTTAAAATAGAATTGCCGTTGCAAACTTCCCAAACTTTAGTAGTTGCTCTAGTAGTGGCAAAATAAAAATTAGAAATTTACAGCCACTCTTTGAGTACACTCTTTCAATACAAAAGCGCGATACAAGTGCATGCATGATAATGCCAAGACAAATGACTTGACTGTCACCGTCACTGGCATCTTCCCTTTGTCTTTCCGCAACAGCATGCCTTGGTATAAAGGCCAGTTTAAGACCACAAGTAGTCCTGTTATCACAAACTGCAAACCCATTGTCTGAAAATCTCCACCGTCTCTTGAAGTCGTCACCACCAGTCTCGTAACCGCGGCGGAGAAGCACAAGAGATAGAGCATCCCGAGTGTTCCGAGGAGGAGGAACATCGGAGACTCCACTCCAAACTCCATTACCTCTTTCTCGTATCTCTCTGCTGCTTCTTCTTCTGCTACTTTCGCTGTGATCACAAACGCGGACTCCGAAACCCCAAGCTTCTTCAGAATCGTGTCTGTGAATCCGAAAAGAAACGAGCTTGTTCTTCTGTAAAGCCACATCCTTTGCTCGTTCCACCATCCACGGAACGTTCCTCCGCACCACATGAACTCGGCTAGGCTATACGCATTTGCTGCGAC
>JAHZTW010000002.1:51848566-51875847 GCA_020283515.1 Alliaria petiolata
GTTCCTAACACAGGTCTTCCTCCTCTAGTGTTCCGACGGGTGCTTGAGGTTTTGACGTACTTGGCTACGAATCATTCGGCTGTTGCTGACATGTTGTTTTACTTTGATTTGTCACTTCTGTCCCAATTGTCAAGCCCGAAACCCTCTGTATGTGAAGGCAAGGGTAAGGAGAAAGTTACTCAAGTGACAGACTCCCGGAATCTGGAGATACCTCTGGTTGTCTTCCTAAAACTGCTTAATCGGCCTCAGCTTTTGCAAAGTACATCTCATCTAGCGCTGGTATGTTTAGCATGATTTTTATAACAGTAGAAAATCTTCTCGCTACAATCTCCAGATAGTTGCTTTGGTTTTCATTTTATATGTATTGTCTATCCACAAGATCTGTGTTCTGTATGTTTCAGGTCATGGGTTTACTGCAAGTAGTTGTCTATACAGCAGCATCACGAATTGAGGGTTGGTCTCCGTTATCAGGAGTACCTGAGAAATCAGAAAATAAACCCGTCGGTGAAGAAGCTTCAAGCGAAACACAAAAAGATGGTGAATCTGAGCTAGTGGATGAAGCTGAGCTATCTGTTGCAAGAAGGAAGAATTGTGCTGATATATATAACATATTCTTGCAATTGCCACAGTCCGATCTCTGCAATCTTTGTATTCTTCTTGGATACGAAGGGTGAGAGACATTGCTTTCCTGAGTTTCCTCTTTCTTCCTTCTTATATTTAGTTTTTTTATGTAGTAGTAGTCTACACAACATAGGTCTTTTCTTATCCGTGGTGTCAATCATATCCCTGAATTGCTTTAGACTGACTCGCATGTTTTGATACCTTAATAGGTTGTCGGACAAAATTTACTCGTTTGCAGGAGAGGTACTAAAAAAGCTAGCTGCAGTAGATGTGGCTCACCGCAAGTTTTTCGCAAAAGAACTCTCACAACTGGCAAGTGGTTTGAGTGCCTCAACTGTCCGTGAGCTGGCAACACTGAGCAATACACAGAAGATGAGTCACAGTACAGGTTCCATGGCAGGTGCTTCAATTCTCCGTGTTTTGCAGGTGCTTAGCTCATTAACGTCCCATACTGATGATAGCAATGCGGAAACCGAAAGGGAAACAGAACAGGAGGAACAAAACATTATGCAGAGACTGAACGTGGCATTAGAGCCCCTGTGGCAAGAACTTAGCCAGTGTATCAGCATGAGTGAGCTGCAGCTGGATCATACTGCAGCGACAACAGCCGTGTCAAATGTAAATCCCGGAGATCATGTCCTAGGGGTCACTCCTCCGTCCCCTCTTTCTCCAGGAACTCAGAGGCTCCTACCTCTTATTGAGGCTTTCTTTGTTCTCTCTGAGAAAATTCAAACTCCGTCAATATTACAGCAGGATCATGCGAATGTGACAGCGGGAGAAGTAAAGGAGTCTGCTCATAGTTCATCTTCATCATCCAAAACCAGTGTCGATTCTCTGAAAAGAACTGATGGCTCCGTTACATTTGCAAAGTTTGCGGAGAAGCATAGGCGACTCTTGAATTCATTCGTTAGGCAAAATCCGAGTTTGCTGGAGAAGTCCCTTTCAATGATGCTCAAGGCACCAAGGCTGATTGATTTTGACAACAAGAAAGCTTACTTCAGGTCAAGGATAAGGCACCAGCATGATCATCACATTTCTGGGCCATTGCGTATAAGTGTCCGCCGAGCTTATGTGTTGGAAGATTCATACAACCAGTTACGTATGCGCTCCCCACAGGATCTGAAAGGACGTTTGAATGTGCAGTTTCAAGGTGAGGAAGGTATTGATGCTGGTGGTCTTACAAGAGAATGGTATCAGTTATTGTCAAGAGTTATATTTGACAAAGGAGCGTTGCTTTTCACTACCGTTGGAAATGATGCCACCTTCCAGCCGAATCCCAATTCTGTTTACCAAACTGAGCATCTATCATACTTCAAATTTGTTGGTCGCATGGTAATATCAGGACCTTGTCATTGCAATGATCTAATTGTTTGTTTTTGGATCTATCTGATGTGTTTGTGATGTCACTGCAGGTGGCGAAGGCGTTGTTTGATGGGCAGCTTTTGGATGTTTATTTCACTCGTTCCTTCTACAAACACATACTTGGTGTGAAGGTGACTTATCATGACATCGAGGCGGTGGATCCTGATTACTATAAGAATTTGAAGTGGCTGTTAGAGGTTTGTGGACCTTGTCTTAATTTACCTTTTTATCTGTTAAAAGCTTTAAAAAAATGAAGTGACCAGTCCTGCCTTTTGGAGACTGATCTTTATAACCTTTTCTTGTTCATTCAGAATGACGTGAGCGACATACTTGACCTCACATTTAGTATGGACGCAGATGAGGAAAAACACATTCTTTACGAAAAGACCGAGGTGGGTGATAATAGTATGTTTGTTTTTCTGTTCATTATCCCAAAGGGCCTACCATATTGAATTGATCATTTTATCTTTACTGAATAGGTGACGGACTATGAGCTTAAACCTGGAGGACGAAACATACGGGTAACCGAAGAAACAAAACATGAATATGTTGACCTTGTGGCGGGGCACATACTTACAAATGCTATTCGGCCTCAAATCAACGCCTTCCTCGAAGGCTTTAATGAGTTGATACCTCGTGAGCTCGTATCCATTTTCAATGACAAAGAGCTCGAGCTCCTAATCAGCGGATTGCCTGAGATTGATTGTAAGTTAGATCCTGTTGTTGAATATTGTTGCATGTATTTGCTTATGCATCAAGTTATAACAGTCTCTTGTTATTTCACTTTTTTAGTTGATGATCTTAAAGCAAACACCGAGTATACCAGCTACACAGCAGGATCCCCTGTTATTCATTGGTTCTGGGAGGTCGTTAAAGCTTTTAGCAAAGAAGACATGGCTAGATTTCTTCAATTTGTCACCGGAACATCAAAGGTAAACCAAACATTAGCACAGCTTCAATTTGTCCCAAGTCGCTTAAAATACATTTCCTGATATATCCGTACTTGCCTCGCTTTCTCTTTTGAAACGACAGAAAATCGAAAAGAAATCAATCTTGACAAGTGGTGTTTCTCGTTTTCAGGTTCCTTTGGAAGGTTTCAAGGCACTGCAAGGTATTTCTGGCCCTCAAAGATTACAGATCCACAAAGCGTATGGGGCTCCGGAGCGGCTGCCTTCAGCTCATACATGGTTCGAAGTCATTACAAAGTCTTCTTATCTCATATAAACGGTTAATTGTCGCAACGTAATTCTCATCTGTTTTCCAATCTTGTTCTGTTGCAGTTTTAACCAACTAGACCTCCCTGAGTATCCATCTAAGGAACAACTTCAGGAACGCCTGCTGCTTGCCATTCACGAGGCCAGCGAAGGTTTCGGGTTTGCTTGAACAAAGCATCCCGATCATTTTCAGAACCAGTGAAACTCCATCAACCCCTTCATTCTTTCGACTCCTCTGTACATGTAAGTAAAAGCTTCGTTCATACTTGGTACAATATAGATACAACATAAGCAATGTATCTCAAGATTTCATTGGTTCCGTTGCAGATCTCGAAGATTTTCAGGCAGGATGAGGAGAAGAGCTGTTGTTGCAGAATGAATAGAAAACTCAAGAGGCTATTTTTATCTGTCCATATATTTTAGTATTTAGACTATTAGGGTTTCTGTTTCTCTCTTTAGATTTTGTAAAGCAAAAATCTTTCAAATAGAATTTGCCGTTGCAAACTTCCCAAACTTTAGTAGTTGCTATTAGTGGCAAAATAAAAATTAGAAATTTACAGCCACTCTTTGAGTACACTCTTTCAATACAAAAGCGCGATACAAGTGCATGCATGATAATGCCAAGACAAATGACTTGACTGTCACCGTCACTGGCATCTTCCCTTTGTCTTTCCGCAACAGCATGCCTTGGTATAAAGGCCAGTTTAAGACCACAAGTAGTCCTGTTATCACAAACTGCAAACCCATTGTCTGAAAATCTCCACCGTCTCTTGAAGTCGTCACCACCAGTCTCGTAACCGCGGCGGAGAAGCACAAGAGATAGAGCATCCCGAGTGTTCCGAGGAGGAGGAACATCGGAGACTCCACTCCAAACTCCATTACCTCTTTCTCGTATCTCTCTGCTGCTTCTTCTTCTGCTACTTTCGCTGTGATCACAAACGCGGACTCCGAAACCCCAAGCTTCTTCAGAATCGTGTCCGTGAATCCGAAAAGAAACGAGCTTGTTCTTCTGTAAAGCCACATCCTTTGCTCGTTCCATCATCCACGGAACGTTCCTCCGCACCACAAGAACTCGGCTAGGCTATACGCATTAGCTGCGACAGTCACGTATCCAAACGGAACGAAGCACGAGCTCGAGACCTGGATTCAATGACCAGAGAAAAAAAGCGGATCCGTTTTACCCCGAGTTTATACCAAAAGCAAAAATAGAGGAAAGCTATTACCTTTGGAAACAGAGGAATGCCTCTGAATAGACAGAGAGAAGTCAGAAGAGAGTAAATAAGCACAGGTACTGAACTTGGAGCCCAAAGGCCAAAGCAACAGTAACCGAGTATCAGTCGTAAACCGATCTTCCCTTGGCCATACCAAACCGGACTACACTCTGAAAGCAGAAGCTGGAAGTGTCCCTCCGACCATCTCCTCTGTTGCACAAGCATTTGATGCAAATTGGTCGGCGCTACCCCGACAAAAGCTTTCTTTTTCGGGTTCAAGTAGGCTGATTTCCATCCACGGCACTGAATCGCTAAGCCGGTTATTATATCCTCTACCGCGCAACCGTATTTAACACCCATCTGCGATTTACTTGGTTTTGAATGAATGAGATGGGGAAAATAGTGCGTTTATTTCGGTTCAAGAAACGTTCCTAGTGAGTAAAAATATTAATCACTGTTTTACCTCTTTTCCCCATTGAGAGTTATCTTCATAAGTGCAGCTCGCGAGAGCCTTAATCATCGCTGGCTCTGAAATTTCTTGAATTTCCTCAGATTCTTCTTCTTTTTCCTCTCCATACTTTCTTCCGCAGATCACATCTCTTCTGTGAAAGCAGCCCGTTCCAATGTATAATGGACCGCCATTTCCATCCAATCCATTAAACTCCACCTTTTTTTTTTTAGTTTACACATCCCAAAACAAACAGCAGAATCAGTATTACAATCAAAAAAATCTAGAATCTATATATGTTGTGTTTTCTGCGGTCTCTCTCTCTCTCTCTCTATATATATATATATAGAACTTACATCTGCTCCTACTCGCATCATGCTTCCATACAAATCATTCCTTGTAGGGTTCTCAAAACGCTGCGGAAACTGCACGAAAGCAATCTCTTTTCCCTCTTTCTCATCAAGGAGGATGCAGAGCGCGTCGCGTGCTGACTTTGAGTTGTTCGAGTACATATCACAGTCCAAGTTAAGAATGATTCTCCCACAAGTGATCTTAGAAGAAACCCTAATCTATCAGAGAATAAAAAACGGTGTTATATGAAGAGATCAGAATGGCTTGTGAAACAAGAAACCATTACCAATGCGTTCATGGCGCCAGCCTTGTAGTGATGATGATGCTCAGGTCTCTTCTCTCTCGACAGATAGACCAACGTTGGTACTGTTACTGTATTCTCTTTTCTTCCGTCTACCAAAATCTGATGGAACCAAATTAAAAAAAAATCCCATTACTTTCGATTGCTGCAATTACAGAACATAACCAAAAAATATACTTCTTACTTGAAGAATGGTTCCATGGTTTCTGCGAGTGTCATCAGAATACCACTGCGAGAACCCGTCACAGTACATCAAACGCACCTCCTCAGGTATTCGTCGGAGTCTCGCCGCCGTTTCAATCCTCGCCGCCATTTCTCTATACAACCTAGCCACTTCCTCCGTCGCAGCAGAATCGAGATCACTTGCCTTGGAAGACAAGTAAGCCGCCGGAGATCTCGGTTCAACATTAAATCTTTTGCAATAGGGCACCCAAATTTTAGCAAACTCAGCTGCCTCCGCGAGAGCATAGAACGTGAGCTCAGAGCCACCGTCGTCTGAGAGATATACGGCGAGTTTCTCCGGTGGGTAATCGAGAGCCGCCACGGACAAGACTGTGTTGACCACCATCAACGGCGGCTCAATTTCCGGATCCGCCGTGCAAACGAAAACGTCTAGCCTGGGGAGATCGTTTCCGTACCTCCGGGAGAGTCTATCGGTGAAGGTGAATCGCCAAACCGGATTCCACCGGAGAGATTGTACGACTACCCAATACAAACCGAACCAAATCTCCATGAGTAACATAACCAACCAGATTAATCGAGCGAAACCGGTTCGGTTCTCATCAATCTCTAGCGGTACGGTGACTCTGTAGAACCAAATCCAACAGATACAAAAGAAAACCGAGGCTGAGAAAACCCGGTACGCTATCACTCTTCCAGGTTTATTCCTGGTGACGAAAAGCGGTTCGCCTTCGTGAGCCGGTCTTAACCGGTCGTCTTCTTTTCTCATCTTTTGCTCTCTGAGTAGGGGGGAAGTGGTAAGATAAGAGAGAAGCGTCTCTTGTTGGTATATGTAGAGAGATCAGTGGAGGCTATAAGTTTGGATAATATCAAAAGAAACTTTCCCTGACGTCATTGAAGCCGTCAGCAATTATGTTTGTTTCTTCTGGCAAAACATGTCAGATAGCGTCAAGTCAACAATCAAAGATGAGACTTATGAATAATAATAAAAAGTTAAAAAAGGCTTTAATGAGTTGAAGCTGATGTTTCTTAGACTTTAGCAAATGGTTGGTGAACTAATGATGAATAGTCAAAGGGTAACAAAGCTTACATTTCAATTTCTTATCTAATCTTCGGGAGTGTTGAATCAAAACGACGATAACCATGAAAGCGTATGACACATGATGTTGCAAGAATCACCATGTTTCAAAACCGAAGATAAAGGTCTCTGCAAAACTGCAACAATGGTGATTTTGAAGAACACTGAGATATGATGCAGACAGAGCAAGAAGAAGCTTCTGTATTTGCGGATGGATGCAAATAGAAATGACTTCTCTATATCGCGGGCCATTATTTGAATGAATAACACATTGACTCTCTTTTTCCTTACAAAAACGAAATACAAGTGCAGGCAGATAATGCTAAGACAACAGATTTAACTGTCACGCTCGTTGGCATCTTCCCTTTGTCCTTCCGCAACAGCATGCCTTCGTATAGAGGCCAGTTTAAGACCACAAGTATTCCTGTTATCACAAACTGCAAACCCATTGTCTGAAAATCTCCAGAAGTCGTCACCAGTCTCGTAACCGCGGCGGAGAAGCACAAGAGATAGAGCATCCCGAGTGTTCCGAGGAGGAGAAACATCGGAGACTCCACTCCAAACTCCATTACCTCTTTCTCGTATCTCTCTGCCGCTTCTTCTTCTGCTACTTTCGCTGTGATCACAAACGCGGACTCCGAAACCCCAAGCTTCTTCAGAATCGTGTCTGTGAATCCGAAAAGAAACGAGCTTGTTCTTCTGTAAAGCCACATCCTTTGCTCGTTCCACCATCCACGGAACGTTCCTCCGCACCACATGAACTCGGCTAGGCTATACGCATTTGCTGCGACAGTCACGTATCCAAACGGGATAAACCACGAGCTCGAGACCTGGATTCAATGACCAGATCAGTTTCACCCGGGTTTATACCAAAAAGGAAACAAAAACAGAGGAAAGCTATTACCTATTAACCTACCTTTGGAAACAGAGGAATGCCTTTGAGGAGACAGAGGCAAGTCAAAACAGAGTAAACAAGCACAGGTACTGAACTTGGTGCCCAAAGACAATAGCAACAGTAACCAAGTATCAATCCTAAACCGATCTTTCCTTGGCCATACCAAACCGGACTATACTCTGAAAGCAGAATCTGAAAGTCTCCCTCTGACCATCTCCTCTGCTGCACAAGCATTTGATGCAAATTGGTCGGCGCCACCCCAAGAAAAGCTTCCTTTTTTGGGGTCAGGTACGCCGATTTCCATCCACGACACTGAATCGCTAGACCGGTAATTACATCCTCTACGGGGCAACCATATTTCAAACCCATCTGCCATGGAAACGAAAACCCGGTTTAATCCCGCCACAAGAAACATGAAGAGTAAGTGAAGTATTAATAAATCTATGCCTTACCTCTTTTCCCCATTGAGAGTTTTCTTCACAAGTGCAGCTCGCGAGAGCCTTTATCATCTCAGGCTCTGAAATTTCTTGAATTTCCTCAGATTCTTCTTCTTTTTCCTCTCCATACTTTCTTCCGCAGATCACATCTCTTCTGTGGAAGCAGCCAGTCCCAACGTATAACGGTCCGCCATTTCCATCCAATCCGTCAAATTCCACCTTTTTTTTTTCACATCCCAAACACACAAAGGAGCAGAATCAATACATCAAAAGTCCAGAATCCATCTTGTGTTTTCTGCAGTTTCTCTCTCTCTCTATAACTTACATGAGCTATTACTCGCATCAAGCTTCCATACAAATCATTCCTCGTAAGGTTCTCATAACACTGCGGAAACTGCACGAAAGCAATCTCTTTTCCCTCTTTCTCGTCAAGGAGGATGCAGAGTGCGTCGCGTGCTGATTTTGAGTTGTTTGAGTACATATCACAGTCCAAATTAAGTATGATTCTCCCACAGGTGATCTTTGAAGACACCCTTAACTGTCAGATACACAACCCTATCAAATGAATACAAAGCAGTAGTGTTCTATTGGAGAATCGTAGTGCCTTGTTGAGCAAGAAACCATTACCAATGCGTTCATGGATCCAGCCTTGAAGTGATGATGATGCTGAGGTCTCTTCTCTCTGGATAGATACACCAACGTTGGTAATGCCACCGTATTCTCTTCTCTTCCGTCTATCAAAATCTGATGAAACACCAATAGACTCAGAATTCCGTTTTCTCGATTGCTCCTGCAATTACCCAACATTAACTAAAATCCCACTACTCTTACTTGAAGAATGGTTCCATGGTTTCTTTGAGTAGCGTCAGAATCCCACTGCGAGAACCCATCACAGTACTTCAACTGCGCCTCCTCGGGTACTCTCCGCAGTTTCGTCGCCGTTTCAATCCTAGCCGCCATTTCTCTATACAAGTCAGCCACCTCCTCCGCCGCAGCAGAATCGAGACCATTTGACTTGGAAGACAAGTAAGCCGCCGGAGATCTCGGCTCAACGTTGAATCTCTTACAGAACGGAACCCAAATTTTAGCAAACTCAGCTGCCTCCGCGAGAGCATAGAACGTGAGTTCAGAGCCACCGTCATCCGAGAGATACACGGCGAGTTTCTCCGGTGGATAATCGAGAGCCGCCACGGACAAGACCGTGTTGACCACCATCAACGGCGGCTCAATCACCGGATCCGCCGTGCAAACGAAAACGTCGAGCCTCGGGAAATCGTTTCCGTATCTCCGGGAGAGTCTATCGGTGAAGGTGAATCGCCGAACCGGATTCCACCGGAGAGACTGTACGACTAGCCAATACAAACCGAACCAAATCTCCAAAATTGACATAACCAACCAGATGAATCGAACGAAACCGGATCGGTTCTCATCGATCTCTAGCGGTACGGTGACTCTGTAGAACCAAATCGAACAGATACAGCCGAAAACCGAGGCCGCGAAAACCCGGAACGCAATCACCCCTCCGGTTCTCCTCCTGGTCACAAAAAGCGGTTCATTATCGCCTTCGTGAAACCGGTCGTCTTTTTTTCCCATGTTTTTTTTTTTTTTTCCTTCTGAGGCGGCGTCAAGTGGGAAGGACAGGAGAAGAAGTGCCAGTCTCTCTCGTAGTTTATAATACTTTTATATAGAGATTGATCGATTTAGTGGATCTTTTGACAACTTTGGACATTGTCAAAAGGAACGTGGGTCTCGAGGCCATCCCTGACGTCATTGGAACCGTCAGCAAAAATTGTTTCTTTTTCAGACAAATGATGATGACAGGTGTGCAAGGATCAATGATTATACTTTTTTTCTTATATCTTATCAACAAAAGACTTCACTAAACAGAGAGCAAGAAGAAGAATTTCTCTGTGTTTGCAAAATGATTGTAAACAGAAATGAGTGCTAGCTATATATTAGAATGCATGATAGTAAGATCCATTTGCGTTTTTCTTTCTTTTTTTTTTCCCAACAAAACCTGCATCTAGCTGATGCAAGCAAATCTAGTAATACACTCTTGAGATGGTAAACAAGTAAAGGTGATTCTTATCTTAAATACTGCCCATAAAGTTTAAAACTCACAACCAGAGAAAATTCCGGTTTTTTTTTGTTCATCTGTATCGGCAACTCGTGTTATAAGGCGGCTCAATCAGACCTTGTGCTCATTTCCAAGCTTCTGGAACTCAGTTTCCAAGGTATCGAATATCTTGTTCCCTTCCGTGTCTGGCTCAGGGAACTTAACGTGGACCGAACCATGTCTGATGGGTGCACTCGACCCTTTAACCAGAGCCTGTTGCTTGACATAATTGTAAAGCTCTTGGTGGAAAGAGTGTTCCAAAGAGAAACAATTGTCTACTGTTCCATTTGAGATATGCCTACCGGATCCAGACCCTTCTCTTCTACAGAAATGTGGCAGAGACTCATAGTCCATTATCTGCATTAGGTTTTTTTTACAAGATTTCAATGTTGTTGCACAATAAGTTACACTTGAACCGATTTTGCAATGTGCTTGTCAATTGCTTACCTGGAGCAACTCATCTTTCCCGCAGCCTTTCAGCACTTGAATCTTCTTCTTTGTCCTCTCTTGCAACAGAGGCTTTATGGTTTTCCAACAAGCAGAAAATATGTACGGGACATTGACAATATAATATGTCTCCGTCTTCTCTGGGTAGTTTAAATCGTCAATTGTGGTTATAGCAGTCATTAACTGCGCAAGGAATGTGATGGAAAAAAACAAAAAAAAATTTATAAAAATCACAAGTAAATGTAATTACTAATTAGTAGAAGAACACAAATAGATTAATGTATTACCTTAATTTGACTTAAAGCTGAAAGCTTTAAACCAGACATATCCAAAATTTTCAAACAAGTGCAAATTGGTCGTCCCTGTTTCTTTGAAGCAGATGGCTACAGAAAAGAATATTACACAATTTAGATTATAAAAAAAACAAGCATAAGTAGTAGAGAAGGAGAAGGAGGAAAAAGCTAAACCAAATAGAGTTTTTGGTCTTACCAAAACTACACGATCCCGGTACTCATTCATTTGAATGTGAGACTGTACATAGTAGTGAACCTGAATGAAGGATGAGAGTTTCAACTTCACATCAAAAAGTCTTTTGAGTGGAAGATGGAGAGATTAGAATTGAAAAGAGATGCTTACGGAGGCTTTGTCATATGTGCTAAGCCCCACACCAATGGCAATGACAGGGAGACCCTTAATGAATTAACACACAAAGTTAGTTTAGTTTGTTGATCAAACATGTTTTGATGCCTTTTAAAAGTCACAAAAAACAAAAAAATCAAAGAAAGAAAGAGAAACCAAGAAATGTACCTCTTTTGAATAACCAGAGACACCGACAAGCTGAGAGTCTCTGATTGCTCTGTACAGGTCAAGAGGAACGATGGGTTTCTGCAATCAATTACCGGATGAGATCAAAAGGGTCACAAGTTGATCGTTCAGAATTGGATAAACAAAAAAAGCAGAAAACTCACTGTTAGTATCTTGTCAATCTCGTTTTGAGTCCTCCATTCTAAACACTCGAGCAACTGTAACACTTGAAGTCATTCGTATAAGATAAAGAAACAAACACAATCTGTAAAAGTAGGTGAAAAGCAAACAGATTGAAACCATTTTATGAGCTTTCTGGACATTCCAATCTCTGGCTTTAAGAAAGCGCAACAAAGCCTCTGTCGGATACCCTTGATGAATGTTCTGCAGCATAACACGGCATTTGTCAAAATCCACCTTTTCTTTTATAATTTGTCTTTTCTCAAGCTAGAAGAAGAAAGATAGAAGATTCAAGTCAAAACTCCAGGTCAGTCAATGTTCTAACTAACAACTCCACAGATCCAACAACATTGAATCAAAACGCATCTTTTCAATAACCAAATGCAAGAGAGAAGCAACAAATTAGAGCCTGATTCAATTATAGATCCAGATCATTGCCGATCATGATACGGAGATTGGTTCCAATGGACCCAGAAATAAATTAAATCGGAACTAGCAATCTTCGGTTCAATAAGCAAAGAGTATGAGTTGAATCATTCTAAGCAACTAAAGAAAGAAAGAGAAAGCAAAGTAAATCACTAACCCGATACGACTCTCTCAGTGATTCATCAACTGTCAATACCAGAAGCAGAAAAGGTAAAATTAGCTTAACAAAAATTTTAGGATTTCGTCGGCGATCTTCGAACAAAGCAAAGCTTAAAACAACATGAAAACCCAAAGAGAGAGAGAGAGATATTATTAAAAGAAAACACACACACACACCATCTTCCATTAAAGTACGTAATTGCTTGATTGCTTCCTCGCTAGCGATGCCCATTTTCTCAAAGAGATCTCACAGCTCAGATGTGAAGAAAACAAAAACCTGGAGGAATTATGGGCAAAAGTTTCTGCGCGAAATCTAAAGAGGGTAAATCTCTGATCTTACGGACAATAGTTCCTCCGAGGATGTGAGAGAAACAAAGAAATTAAAAAAAAAAAGGTGCACTTTTTTTTTTTAATTTTAATGGAGCGAAGAAAAACTTTTAGAGAGAGGAGAAACTCTTAGCTAAAGTTCTCTCTTTCTTAAGCATTCTTCTCCAATGAGTTAGAAAATTATCATCTCAACTTCTCTCTTGTAATAAAGAAGAGAAAGAGATTTTTTTTTTTTTTTTTTTTTTGATATAAACATATTCGAATTTCGAGCATGCTTCTTTTTCCATTTTTTCTGAAATTTCAAAAAAAAAAAAAAAACATATGCTCTCTCCCTTAACTTATTAGGAAGAAAAGTCAAGCGATTTCACTTTATTTTCAACCAAACTTTACTCATTTTCTTCGCTGATTTGATTCCAGTAAATATTCTTTCCGGAAAAAAAATCGACCTTGAGATGAAATATTTAATGACATTTGGCATGCTTGAAACATTAGGCATTCCATTAATATTTTAGATCTCGATCGATGAATAAATTATTGGATTAATTTACTATGACTATATAATTTATAAAGGCCGAAAAGGAAAACTCTGAAACGAGAATCAAGGAATCTTATTCTTTCGAATTTGATTGGTGATATCCTCCAATCAATTAAGTGAATGTAAATCAATTAAGACTCTGTTTTTTTTAATTAATGATATATGAATGGAAAAGTGGGTGATGAAGTTTTTTCGCTTAGTACTCTCTCCGTCGATTAGAGGCTCTGCCTTAACTAATCAGAGTGGAGCAAACTCTCGGAAAGAATATGTCCTTGCCAAAAACCAACATTTTTTGGAAAACTTCCCTTTTTCTCTTCTAAATCCTGCTAAATATCCTCCAAAACAGCAATTTTACCTAAAATCTTTCGAGAGAATTGATGTTTATTTAGGCTTCTTACATCTCCTCTGCTCTTTCTTACCGCCGCTCATTCCCCTCAACCTAAATTTTGATAGCAAAAAAAGCCTTTTTCTGCTACTAATGGATGGTATGCTAAGTCAAGTGTTGGGATCGATGTCACTAGAGGAAGACGTTCCAATCGTCCTGCCAGAAGATGCAAGTTTCAACGCGGTTGAAAGAAACGGACGAAGTATACTTGGAAGGCTCCTCAACCCAGAAGTTCAAGATATGGCGAGAATGCTTCGTACGATGCCTCACATATGGAAGATCTATGAACGAGTAAGGGGTTTGGCGCTTACATCAGAAACTTTCCAATTCATCTTCGAGTTGGAAACAGATCTGGAAACTGTTATGAAGCATGGAATCTGGACCTTTGATGATTGGGGCATGGTGATGGACCGATGGGTGGAGCACCCCCAGCAAATTTCCTTCGAACTGCACCTGTGTGGCTACGTCTTCACAACATACCGGTGAACTACTTCACCCTTGACACTATCAAGGCTGTCGCGGGCGCAGTAGGGTTTATTAAAAAAGTAGAATACGATCCGGAAAAATCTCAGAAACAAAAATATGTCCGTGTTTTGGTAATCTTGGACCTGTCGCAGCCGGTACGTGATACAAAAACACTAACGCTACCTCGAGGAGCCGGAGTAGCATATGTGGAAGTGATATATGAGAGGATAAATAAAAAATGTTTTCACTGCTTGTGCCTCACGCATGAACAAAAGAGATGTCCTCTATTCAGAAACCAGAAAAGTAAGGAGACTGGATCGACCAGTAGGCAAAAGGATGCAGTAATACAGTCCCTGCTACACCGTATGCATCATCCTAATCTGGTGGAACAACTAATGCCACTATTAGCACCTACGGTCCCACCGGGTTTTGCACCTCGTCCCAATGTGGTGGCCCCAGAAGTGTTCGAGCAAATGAAACTATATATGAACTGTACGGACCCTGCAGAAAAAGTGATCCGGGAACACAGAATGAGGACAACACTAGAGGATTTGTCAAGAGATCCAGTGGCCCAGAGATCTTACCTAAGACTGGAGTTCCCCCCGGTTATCACTTCCGTCTCAAGCGCACCACCAATTCCTGCGACGGAGACACAAAGAGATGAGATGGAGACCGTGAGCACCGAAACTACAAAGAGAATCAGAATACAACAAGATTTAAACTCCCTGCCAGGAAGAATAGATTCAGGGTTGGCACCAGATCATGAGTCTGTGCAGAACAACGTCGAGATGGAAGAAAATAGTGTTGCAACAACAAAAAAAGCTAAAAGTCAAATAGAGTCGAACCTTCTGAATACAACAATCGCAGCTACTCTGACCATGCCAGCAGCACCCACAGAGCCAGCACTGATACAAAATTCAATATTTCAATCTCAGACACTGCTACAGCACTCACTTCCTCAAACCCAAACACTACAGGAAGGAACCGGAAACTTCCTACCTACACCATTATCAGGTGGATTTCAAATCGGGCTACTAGGGCCTTGCTCTTCTGGTACGAGTGGCAAGAGCAGAGCGTCTAAGGCAAAAGCTTCATCCTGGTCGAGACAGAAACGATCAAACTCTGGTCTAAAAAAGGCAAACTCAAAGGACCTGGCGCAGCAGACCACAGTGGAGACTGAAAGCTCCGCGAAACGGAAGGCACAAGAAACTACAGAAGTGTCATCCAAGGTTTCAAAACAAGATACGGGTTCGATGGTTCACCAGAAACCATCCAGTCTGAATATATGACGACACTCACTTGGAACTGTCAGGGTTTGAGGAACAACCTGACAGTTCGACGCCTAGAGGAAATGTGTCGTGAACATTCCCCGGATTTTCTGTTTCTCCTAGAGACTAAAAACTCTAGTCAACACGTGTTAAAGTTCCAGAGATCGTTGGGTTACGATCACAGCTACTTGATAAACCCAGTGGGTCTCAGTGGAGGTTTGGCTTTGTTCTGGAAAAGTTCTTTTATAGTGGATGTTATATATGCTGATAAGAACATCATTGATACGAAAGTTCAAGTAGGAACCACTACCTATTTCATTTCCTTTGTCTATGGGGATCCGGTGCGTCAACATAGACAACGAGTGTGGGACAAACTTACTGAGATTGGCAATACCAGAGTTGCAGCATGGTTCCTAGCAGGCGACTTCAATGAGATGGTTAACAACTCCGAGAAACTAGGGGGACCAAGACGTTTAGATTCATCATTCTTCCCCTTCTGTGGTTTCATCAGAGATTGTCGACTTAAAGAAATCCCTAGCTCTGGAAATCGCCTATCATGGGGAGGCTGGAGAGAGATTATAAACGGCAATGGATTGCAGGAGAAGGTATGGATACAATGCAGGCTGGATAGAGCCTTTGGAAATGCAGAATGGTTTCGTTTATTTCCCAGATCGCATTGCGAATATTTGAAACGAATAGGATCAAACCACAGACCTCTTGTTACGAAGATGGTGAAGGACAATGGAAAGCGAAAGGGACGCTTTCAATTTGATAAGCGCTGGTGTGAGAAGCCGGAGGTTGTGGAGATTGTACGTAGAGGATGGAATATGCAGAATTCACAAGGACGGAGGAAAACTGTGGACAGAATCGCCAACTGCAGGAGAGAACTTGCGAAATGGAAGCATAGCCCAACATCTAACTCCAACTCGCGTATTCTACTACAGTCTCTACAACAGGAACTGGACCAAGAATCGGCAAAGATCAACCCTGACCTGCGTAAAATGACAGAGCTCAAAATTGAATTGATCAAAACTGTGCAACAAGAAGAAATGTTTTGGAAGCAGAAAAGCAAAGAGCGATGGCTCAAGGTGGGGGATAAAAACTCAAAATTCTTCCATGAGAGTGTAAAAGCAAGGAATATGCGCAACAAAATCATCTCATTACTAGATGTGAATGGGCTGGAGCATTTCTCCGAGGAAGCTAAGGGTAAAATTGCAATTGACTATTTCAACAAGCTTTTTGAATCTTCAAAACCCCAGAACGCGATGGAGTTACTGGAAGGTTTTGAAGCTATGGTCACACTGAGAATGAATCAAGAGCTCACGAAACCTATCTCAGACGCAGGATTCACGAAAGCAGTCAAGGGTATTAAAGGAGATAGCGCACCTGGTTCCGATGGCATGACAGGCAAGTTCTTCTAAAGCTTTTGGGACATTACAGGTCCACAAATAAAGATCGAAGTGAAGAACTTCTTTGAAACGGGCAACCTCTCTGAAGACTGGAACTTCACAGAAATATGTCTCCTGCCAAAGAAACCAAACCCGATTACAATGACAGACCTAAGACCCATTAGCTTATGCTCAGTTATCTACAAAATTATTTCAAAGATCCTGTGCTCGAGATTGAAAAAGTTTCTGCCACAACTTGTCTCTCCAACACAGGGAGCCTTTGTGGAGGGTAGATTGATATCAGATAACTTACTCATTGCACATGAGATGATCCATGGCCTGCGAACGAACGGGAACTGAAAAAGGGACTACATTGCTATCAAAACAGACATGTCAAAAGCATATGACAAAGTGGAATGGAATTTTTTGGAGGAGTTATTTTACCGTATGGGCTTCGATCAGAAATGGATCTCTTGGATCATGGCATGCATCCGTTCAGTGTCATATACAGTGTTGTTGAATGGTCAAGCACATGGACATATCAAACCAGAACGCGGAATTCGCCAAGGTGATCCACTCTCCCCGTTTCTTTTTATTATGTGTGTTGAGGCACTTGTCCATGTTATGAACAAGGCTGAGAAGGATAAGAAGATCACCGGAATGAAGCTAAATCAGAATTGTCCTGCAATTCAACACCTTCTGTTTGCTGACGACAGTCTATTTATGTGTCAAGCCTCCTTACCAGAGTGTTCTGCCTTTCTGAGATGCCTAAAATTGTATGGTGATGCTTCGGGACAAGAGATAAACTTCCAGAAATCAGCGGTAACATTTGGAGCAGACATTGACCCTGTCATGAAAACGTTAATTGCAGAGATTTTGGGAATAGAACAAGTAGGTGGAGAAGGAAAATACTTGGGCTTACCAGAATGCTTCAGTGGATCCAAACAAAAGCTATTGTCATTCATTGACGAGAAACTGTAGAAGCGCCTCAATGGATGGTATGCTAAAACTCTATCACTTGGAGGCAAAGAAGTGCTACTCAAATCTATCGCCATGGCCCTCCCAGTTTATGCTATGTCATGCTTTCGCCTAACCAAACACCAATGTAAGAAGATTACAAGCGCTATGATGGACTTCTGGTGGAATGCGTGTGAGGACAAAAGAAAGATTCATTGGGTAGCATAGAAGGAAATCTGCAAATCTAAAGTAAATGGTGGGCTAGGATTTCGAGATATAGGAGATTTCAATCAAGCACTTTTAGCTAAGCAAGCATGGCGCATCCTCAATGAACCAGATTCACTCCTTGCACAGCTATACAAAGGACGTTATTTTCATTCCAAGAGCTTTATGGACGGTGATGCAGGCACTAGGCCCTCGTATGCTTGGCGCAGCATTTTACACGGCCGAGAACTACTTCAAAGAGGAATGATAAAATCAGTTGGGAATGGAAAAGCTACGAAAGTGTGGTTAGAAAAGTGGGTCATGGATTCAAACCCAAGGAGACCGATGAACAAACAAAGAACCATTGATCTGGACCTCAAGGTGGAATCACTAATAAATGATGATGGGAGTTGGAATATTACCAAGCTAAATGATCTTTTTCCTCCAACAGATGCCCAGCATATCCAAGAATTACCTATTGGTAATACCGACGACCGTCTTATATGGGCATACACCAAACAAGGAGCATACACGGTTAAAAGTGGATACTGGTTCGTGGCAAATCATCCATTCACGCCTTTGCCACCAAAAACGCCAAGGGAACAACTCCACATTGACTTGAAACAACGGATTTGGTCAATCCCCACTGAGCCAAAGATCCGCATGTTCTTTTGGAGAGTTATTTCTGGAGCCCTAGCCGTCTCCGATAGGTTAAGGACGAGAGGCATAAACATAGACACTACCTGCAATCTATGTCAGCAAGGACCGGAAACGATTTGTCATGCTCTTTTTAATTGTAATGCAGCTCAGCTACTGCTAACAGAGGTGAATTTCAAGTTTCCTACAAACGGTTTCTCCACATCCTTGGAAGAGAACATCACTTACATTATGGATCTCATGGAAAATCAATCTGTTGCCGAGAGTACAAGAAGGGCTATCCCATGGATCTTCTGGAACATCTGGAAGAACCGCAATGCTGCTCTGTATGCTGGAATCCGAGAGCCAAGTACTATTATCATGAATAGAGCTCTTGAAGAAGCTGAAATCTGGGTTGAGGTTAATAAGTCAGAGACGCAATTACCTACAATCAAAGGTCGAAATGGAGTATTCGACAATCGATGGCATCCTCCGACTCGGAATTTGATAAAATGCAACTTATATGCTTCCTGGCGAAACCCAGTATCACACAGTGGAGGAGCATGGATCGCGAGAGATCATAAAGGAGAGGTACGCTTTCACGCCCGTGAAGCCTTTACTTGCTCTCTGAATCGTCTGATTGCTGAATTCAGATGCATTATCTGGACTTTACAAAGCTTGCGAGATCTACACATAAGTGCGGTAATGATTGCTTCAGATTACTCGGCAGCAATTGAAGCGATTTTAAACCCAACAACATGGCCGCGATACCGAGCTTTCACGGAATACATAAATCGTCTTCGGTCAGATTTTCATATCTGTGAGATAGAGTTTGAACAATCAAAAGGAAACCACATAGCTAGAGAAATCTCAAAGAGCGTCACCTGCGATGGAAGATTCCAATCTTATCTGGCGCTAGGTGGTCCTTCTTGGCTTCACGATCAGCTATACCGAGAAGCTCACAGGCACATGGAATCATCCTCACCTTAGGATTTCGATGTCAATTTCAGTTTCGATTTCAAAGTTTGAAGCTCTGTATCATTTGGATTGTGTTTCAATTTCTCTCTTTTTATCAGAAATAAAATTTCAGTCGTTAAAAAAAAAAAAAAAGATATATAATCACAATTAAAACTGTTTTTTTAATTAATGATATATCTTCCAATTAATTAAGACTCTGTTTTATTAATTAATGATATATCCTCCAATTAATATAAATCAATTAAGACTCTGTTTTTTTTAAATTAATGATATATCCTCCAATTAATTAATTAATGTAAATATATAGTAGTTGGCTTAAGAATGCAACAAAAAGAGAATAAGATGCGTGCACCAAACAAAACATCACTCGTTATTATTTAAAAATAAAAAAAAAAATAAAGAAAGTGAGATTCAAAAATAAAAATAAAGAAACCAAACATAAATGTCCATCGTCATGTGTTAGTTCTCCTCATTCAATCACAAAATTAAGACCCCCCATATGACACATGCATCGTCAACCATCTTCCTTACTTTTTCTCCCTTGTTTTATTTTATTTTTTTTCTGTCGGTTTTCTATTTGTTTCAAATATAATAAAATAAAAGTATCATTTAGATACTCTCACACAACATATTCCCATATTCCGTTTATTTTTTCTTTCTAAAATGATTCTAAAATTGGACCTAACACTGGCATACGGAAAATCTCTTACCGTTCAAAAAAAGATAATATTCTCCAACATGTTTCTATTGAATTTAAACCCCGGAAAATAAAAATAAAAACTCATCTAGATGCAAAGAGTTTAAAATTTAGTTCGAACTGGTTAATTACTCAATATATAAACAGAAGAAGAAGTATCAATTTTCTTCTTTTTTTTTTTTTGCATGGAATGCTTTGATGAGATGAATTTAGGTCAAAGTGGTTAATTACTCAATATATAAACAGAAGAAGAAGTATCAATTTTTTATTACATTGGACAGATATATTGATTCTGTTACGGAGACAGAAGTAAGCAAAGAGACACGATACCCAAGTGCCATTGCAAGAAGAATCCAAACTTCTTGAAACGACGACGAACGAGCTCTGCAGTGTTCTGCATCCTCCATCTGCATCAACATTCGTAAAGCTGCTTCCCTGGATGAATGATAAGTACTTCAACCATTGCATAAACTTTGGTATGTGCTGCTGCTGCATATAATATACAAACAAATTAACTATTGAGTTAATTAGTATTCTCATATGATTAAATACTAATTAATTAGGCCGTCTCAAACTATTAAGAAACTTTGTACATCCTGGAGTAATTTAAGTACATGAACATAATATCCCTCCTGTGAGAAGAAGAAACAACAAAAGCACCAAAGAAGCAAGCAATCACACCAGCTCTCCTTATGCCCAACACTGAAGCTCCCAAGAACTCTCCTGCACCCTGAAAACACATAACAAAACATAATTAATTACCCTGATTATATATCGAGTTTTTGTAAGAATTATATCTATAGTCGTCCTTACTTGGCTTGTAATGGCTATCAATAGTATTGTCAATAATGTGAAGAAGAAGCAAGGGATTGTTCTCTCGAAATCAGCCATGAAATAGAGAATGATGATGAAGAATGTTGGGGTGGATAACATGTGCCACCATATCACATAGTGTGCTAATAGACACTTAATCTATACATATCAGCTTTTCTTTCTTTCACTAGATAGATTTTCTCAAAGGGGAACATGTACATATACTGCTCCAAACATTGACGAAGATGTCCAAAAGATGCAGATGTAAAACATCTTCTAACCCACCTGCAAATGTTAGATCAAGCTATCAAGTAACACACATATACTCTCAATATCACTTCCTCAGAACCAGGATGCTCGGTTTTTGCAGCCAATAATTCTTCTGGTAGACTGATATATGCCACTTGTCCGGTCGCTAAATCCAGTAAGAACTCAGCTGCAATTTCAGGTAAAATTCTCAAAGATGAGAAGTAATCCATAGATTCTCTAGCTTTTCCGTAGAACATACAGGGTATCCTTCTGCGATCAATAAAAGCTTTACAAACATGTGAACACAGGGTATCCATAGATTGATCAATAAAAGCTTTACAAACATGTGAACACAGGGTATCCATAGATGCTCTAGCTTTTCCGTAGAACACAGGGTATATCCTAATTCACACTATCCATCAATCTACCTCCAATTATCTTCAAGAGAGTGGTTTTGCCGCTACCTGATGGACCCATAAGAGCAAGAATCTCCCCTGGACCTGTACTTCCCGTGATTCCCTTCAAGATTTGCTTGTACCGATCTGGATCCGGCTTAATATGTGATGCCACTCTTGAAACCATTGCTTTCTCCTGATTTTCCGAGGTATCTTTTCTGTTTCGTACCTTATACTCCACATCTTCAAACTGTATAGTTTCAAGAAATTAACCAGAAGAGTTTATTTAGATTTCTTGTGGATCGATCGGAATCTAGGGTTGCATGTGTTATAGAAGTGAAGCAAAATGGATCAACTATAACGAACCTGCAACTTTTTCTTTGAGTGTGCGCGCCTTTAGTAGAAATTATTTTCCTAAAAAAGTAAATAATTGTTATTACCGGTTTACTAGCGAGTTCGTGTTGTAACGGCGTCGTATAGAGGATTATTGACGAGACAGTCTTCCTCTCTTTCTGCATCCGTTGTTGGTCTTTTCAACAGAAGAGAAGAAGGTTGAGGAGAAGGAAGGAATGATGGAGGAATCGCGGGATATATTGATGTCGACGTTGATGGAATCTGGGGTTTTGATTCCCGGAGATTTCTCTCCTGTCGGTGAATTTTCGTCGGAGGCTTTGGTATCGATCTGTGCTCAGTTGCTTAATCTCATTGACCCATCGGCGTCCTTGTGCGATGAGCTACCTGATTCTCTCCCCGAAAGGTTTAAGATCTGCACCGATCTCGCTCTGTCTCTGAAGAACCTAGGCTACATAGGCGACATGAGTTATTATAAGGTACCGTTTTGATCGCAAGCAGAATGGTCGGATCATCTAAGTGTTGAATTGATCATTTATTGGAACCCTAAGGCTGTAATTTCTGCGCGTTTCTGGTTCGAATTAGTACGTTCGGGAATTTTGCTTGGCTAGTGTTGTTGAATCGTTTACTTTTTCCGGTAATTAAAGGAAACAACTTTAGGGTCTAATGTTTCTAAAGGAACATGCTTTTACAGTGGAATTGATTGCAAGGGAGTTTGTAGATTAGTGACAAACTAGCATCCATTCGTCTTTCAAATATGACATATCAATGAAGCATTGTTCTCAGTTTTGAGATGGTTCTCGAGAGCTGCGCTTGTCCTTTGCTCTTCCTTGGAATCTTGGGAAGCTTACTTTCCGTTCTTGCGGTGTGGCTTTTCTTATTTTGTGTGAAACTTATGCTGAAACAGATTGTATGTGTTGCTTGCGGCAGTTTCTGCATCCATCTGAAGATGACTCGTTTAGGTTGGTTAGATTCTTGATTGAGAGGCTTTCGGAGAAAAACGAAGCAATAAAAACTTCTCCGTCTGGTGATATAGCTAGCAGCCCAAAGGTCAGAGATATTTCAGATGACAATGGGGAGACTTTTGATATGCATATACAGCAGGTTGAAGCTGTCCTAAAACATCTTACAATGACTACCGAAATCTCTCATGCAAAAAGTGCTTCAACCAATGGTTCTACCATTATTGACCTCTTCTCCCTAAAGACAAATGACCCTGTTCCTGATGAACCATCGCATCTTTCATTGACACAGTCATCTGGATATGAAGAAAATTCTTCTCATGACCCATCTGAGGTACTGCTTATTGTGACCCTATCTCCTTTTTCTGTATATGGGATTATTGTTGTACATTTACATAGGAGTAGTGATGTCAAACCAGTCTTATGAATGTTGAAAAGGCTTAACCTTTATTGTTTTTATCCTTTTGTAGAAAAATTATGAGGCTCTCGAGTTACAGAATCAACATAATTTACTCTTGGAGGAACTAGAATCTGGATCTTTAGAGCTATGCAATCTCGACAGTGAGCTGGAGCTGTTGAAGATGGCTGCGGAGAGGTTATTGGATGGCAAGCAGCCGGGGGGATCATATCTCGAACAGCTTAATCAACAACTAGTGGTCAAAAGGTGTAATATCACGGATCTTAAAAAGCAATGGTATGAACAGTATTGTATTACTTTCAAATTGAAAGCATCCATGCATTCAGTTTCATGGACAACCACATGATATGATAACCTTCAATATATATGTACAATCCATGTTTACATAAAATAGATATAGATATCAGGGGAGCATTAAGTTACGTATAACATGGTTACGTAGTATTATATCATGTCTTCCTTCAGGGACGATGTAAGGCTCACTTTGGAAACTAAAAGGCTACGTCTTTTGGACCAACTTCATGTGGAGGAGCCAGATGCTAAAGAGAAATTCCATAAGTTGAGAAAGACTGAACTGGAGTTACAGTCTCTCTCATCAGAAATTCAAATGAGGTAACCAGAAGAGCACTCCTACTACATGGCCCTTCACTGTCTGTGATTTTAGGTTTTGTGCTTTTGATTGCTACTTTTATCTCTTTTTTCTTTGGGCAATTGGAGATATATACTTCTTTAAGTTCTTTTCGTTGGTAATAACTGTGGAACAAAAAACAATAAGTGTTTTATGGGCGTTGGTATAACTAGCTTTGCCTGTCACCTCGATCAGGGTATTCCCTTCACTCTCGTATCATATTAATGTGTTAACTTTTTTTCTCACAGGGAAGATGAACGATGTAACCTATACACAGAACTTGAGAGGCAGCCAAAAGCAGCGCCGCGGAAGTCTTATATCCATGGGATTAAAGAAATAACAAAAAATAGCCGTAAATTAGACAGTGATATTCAGAGGATTTCAGGGGAGACTAGGGAGCTACAATTAGAGAGTAACTCAATCCAAGAACGCCTGCACCGGTCATATGCTTTTGTGGATGAAATGGTTACAAGGTATGAGTTTTTCGTCTGACATGTTTGCATTGTCTGGTCAGAGTCGTCAGATATACACCAAAAGAAAAAGTGCCATGTCGCTCTGCTTTAGAGAACATGTATGTCCAGTTATACTGTGCTGATGAGGATGGTTTTTCTTTTTCCGGGCAGGGAAGTGAAAAAGGATCCAGCCGTACGACAGGTCTACAAGCTAGTGACCAGTATCCACGGTATATTCGAGCAAATCTCAGAAAAAAACCTCATGACTGATCGGTTAAGAAGAGAAGCAGTCGACTTTGAGAAGAAGCTGGGTTCCATCACAGCTCGGGGCATGAGTCTGGAGAAATTACAAGCAGATCTCGATGCCATCAGGAAAGAGAACGAAAGTCTTGAGAAATAACTAATTCAATGTGGTTGAGAAATTACTAAAAGACAAACATACATTTTTTGTAGAGTTTTTGAGTTCATCAGAGAACCTTCTCTTAATGTGCTTTCAGGTTTTGAGGCAGTGTTTGTTTATAGAATGAGGTAGCTTTTTCTCGAATACTAAAGAGAAGCAAAAGCTGATTCAGACTGAGCCATATCTGATATACGTTTGTAAAAGCTTGGGAATACAGACAGAAGAGGCATCATCAGAAAACTATTCCATAGGGATCTTCTTCCCAAACATTCTTTATGTATTTTGTCTAGTCTCACAGCAAAAAATTAGGCAAAAAGGCTGCTACTTTTAAAGCACATCTTCTTCCCTCTTGTAATTTGTCAACTTAGATTCCTCTGGGGATGATGTTTCCTAAATATTTACACCCAAAATCGACATTTCAACACCTCTTTTACGCGTTTGGTGTGTATCTTTCCCCTTGGCTTAATAGTTGTTGACCCAATTCGTTAGGGCAGCTTGAGGTTGCTGATAAGCAATGTGCGGGTGTCCTATGGGTTCGGCCATAGCCGTTGTGGACTATGGCGGTGGCGGCAAGGTCTGATATGTAGTTGAAGCAGCAGACATGGGCTGTGATGGTTGGTGTATTCCCATGAGCCCACTATGACCAGCCTGCACGAATGGGAAACCAAGTGGCTGACCTTGCAGGGATAGGTTATACATTGGACTCACCTGCAGGTTGCCAAATCCCTGCCCAATCCACGCAGCTGCACTTTCAGTCTGAAACCAAAATCATGACTACCAATGTTCAGACTCTCAACAACTATATCAATGCAAGGATAGAACAGAAAAACAAACTGACCACTGGTGAAGGCATTTCTTCAGTATGGATAGAGTTTAAGGTGGTTCCAGATGGGATGTGAGTAGCAACTGTTGCAGAAGCATGTGGGGGTGGGTTTGTGGTAGGAGGGTTCTCGGTGTCGCCTACTGGTGTTATATGGGTAGGTGCTGCTAGAGGAGCTCCTGGTGGAAAATAAGACTGCTGAGGAATCCCATTTGGGCTCAAGAACGGGTGAATGTAGGGTAGTGGCATATAAAACGGTGAGTAATAGGGACCATAAGGGAAGAAATTGGGAGGGTATTGTTGCCTAAAAAGATGAGTTGCCTGCTGAGAGGCTGCTGCTATGGAGCCCTGATCTGGTGGATATGATACTAATGATATAGTTGGAGCATTTGAATTTCCAGGCTACAATTTGAGAAAGCACTTGTCAGGAAAATCTAAAATTGAGAAACAATTATTGTGCTCAGTGCATATATTTTGACAAGATATACCACATGCCTGAGTCTCTGCCGGTTCCATGTTTACGGGTTGGCCTAACGCTGTCAACGAGGGAACAAGACCAAACACACTGAACGGGGCTTCTTGACCATAAGCGATTTGATGAGTTTGTGTGTTCGATATAGCTTCCTCCAGTTCATCTTCTACAACTGGGACAATGTTACCCGAGTGCCGCACTAGCTCAGCTTCTGGTCCTGAATTTGAAATCCCATGATCCTTATCTTGAAAAGACGATAATGCTCCTTCTCTGCACAAGAAGTTATGGTAAAGAGATAGAAACATAAAAGGACAAGCCAACAAAAACAGAAAATACACATACTATATCATTCACAAGGAAAAACCTTCCCATTTGCAAAATTGAACTTGAAAATCATCTGTGAATAGCCTCACTCAACTGAGACTGGGAACAGTGTGTCGGAATAGAGATTGCAGAAGATGAATAACTAAAGCAGAGAATATATATATAGTCAAAAGTGTCTCAGTCACAAACCTATTAGAAGCAACCCCGTGAATACCATTGGTAGCGGGAGAAGAATCTCCCTCATCATCCCCTGTCCGGTGAGAAGACTCAAAATTTGAGTCATCACCGCCACTAGCACCATGGTTTGAAGATGTCTCTTTCACAAAATCAGAATCAAAACTGCCAAACGTCAGACCACTTTGCAGTACTTCTGCAACCTGAAGATGGAATGGAAACGTTACGTGCGACCGTTCACCAACATCTGACTTGAGAAGCAATTGAGCTTTGCCTTTATTGGATGAAGTCTCATTTTTGGTGACTATTACAAAAAGAAATCAGAGGCTGAATCAAATAACAGACCATATTTGCTGCACCATTACTGACTTAACTGGATGACCAGAGAATGAACTTAAAGCTACTCCGATGAATACTTCTATGCAAACTAAAAAATTCATAAATAAAAGGCTGATGATATACCTTGATTTGACTGGCCAGTGCAATGAGACGCAGAGATCAAAGAAGGATCCTGTCGACCCAATGTAGATGATTGCAACTCTGCTGGCTGGCTGTTCATAGCAGGCTCTGAGATCCGAGCAGAAGTTACATCTTGTATATGGTTTTGTCTACGGTTTTGTACAACGGGAACTGACACAGGCGTAGCAACTGGTTCTGAAATTGTTTTAAACATCTCTGGCTCAACACCATCCTCGGAGGAAGAAGTAGACTTGGAAAGAGGATTTTTCTCTGCAAGTCCCTTGTTCACAGTAG
>JAHZTW010000002.1:51947594-52041221 GCA_020283515.1 Alliaria petiolata
CGGCCCGCCGCCGAGACCCCCTCCACTTACCTATGGAACTCCAACGTCGACCTCGTCATCCCCAGATTCCACACCCCCAGTGTTTACTTCTACAGGCCCACCGGCTCCTCCAATTTCTTCGACCCCAAGGTCATGAAGGACGCCCTTTCCAAGGCCTTGGTCCCCTTCTACCCCATGGCCGGCCGCTTGAAGAGGGACGACGATGGTCGTATCGAGATCGACTGCAACGCCGCCGGCGTTCTCTTCGTCGTCGCCGATACTCCCTCCGTCATCGACGATTTCGGGGACTTCGCTCCCACCCTCAATCTCCGCCAGCTTATTCCCGATGTTGATCACTCCCCCGGCATTCATTCCTTCCCGCTTCTCGTCTTGCAGGTCAGCGAATTTAGGATTGGATATAGTATTTAGGCCACATACAGTATGTCTATTTAATACTAGCTGGGGAACAATTGATTGATGCGAGAGATTGGCTCTTCTACTTGTTTTGTCTTCAATCCATAGCTTGCTTGATTCTCTGTCTTCAGGTGACCTTTTTTAAATGTGGCGGAGCTTCCCTCGGGGTTGGCATGCAACATCATGCGGCGGATGGTTTCTCTGGTCTCCATTTCATCAATACATGGTCTGATATGGCCCGTGGTCTTGACCTTACCATTCCACCCTTCATTGATCGTACCCTCCTTCGCGCTAGGGACCCGCCTCAGCCAGCTTTCCATCATGTTGAGTACCAGCCTGCCCCCACTATGAGGATCCCTCTCGATCCCTCCAAATCAGGCCCTGACAATACCACCGTCTCCATCTTCAAATTATCGCGCGACCAGCTTGTTGCTCTCAAGGCTAAATCCAAGGAGGATGGGAACACCGTAAGCTACAGCTCATACGAGATGTTGGCAGGTCATGTCTGGAGATCCGTGGGGAAGGCCCGCGGGCTTCCAGACGATCAAGAGACCAAACTGTACATTGCTACTGATGGAAGGTCAAGGCTGCGCCCGCAGCTGCCCCCTGGTTACTTTGGCAACGTCATATTCACTGCCACCCCACTGGCCGTTGCAGGGGATCTGCTGTCAAAGCCAACATGGTATGCTGCAGGACTGATTCATGATGTCTTGGTTCGCATGGACGATACCTATCTGAGGTCTGCTCTTGACTACTTGGAGATGCAGCCTGATCTGTCAGCCCTGGTCCGCGGTGCACATACCTACAAATGCCCGAATTTGGGAATCACAAGCTGGGTCAGATTACCCATTTACGATGCAGACTTTGGTTGGGGTCGTCCCATCTTCATGGGACCTGGTGGCATTCCATACGAGGGTTTGTCCTTTGTGCTTCCAAGTCCTACAAATGATGGCAGCTTATCCGTGGCCATTGCTCTCCAATCTGAACACATGAAACTGTTTGAGAAGTATTTGTACGAGATATGACAGAGACAAGCAGCAGCAGAATATCACTCCTTTTTTCCCCACCTAGGATGCTATGGAAACTCCTTTGAGATAAATTGGCCCTTTTTGCTTCTTGTCGCAGATTCATTATCCTGTCTTTTATAGGGTACAACAAATCATGCCCACATAAGTTGTGCTTATGGTCTGTAACATTTGGACGGTCATATACGAACTTTTGCTTATGTTTATACTGATGATAAGTGTTGTCCTATAACACATCCCTTGATTGTTTGGTATCTGATTGGTTATGTAGATGCTTCTTCATCCACTCTCCTGTCAAGTTTTCAGTTTTCCTGACATAATTATGTTGGTAACTCTCTGTATTCTGTCGCTGTGTTAGTGGTCCGATAGTCAATGTTATATACGCCCGCCCGTAAGTGAGAAACTTTTGAAATTTTGAAGTTAATGAATCTTCGTCTAAAATTAGATTAATCACATGTATCCTAAAAAGTAATGCACAATCGTACTTACTTGTCTAGAGAATAAAAAACATTACAACAACCAAAAAAGTCTACTTGTAGGACCAATCAAATTTATAAGGAGGCCGTAGTATATCAAAGCGAAACAAATACAGATACGGCTGTTACGTGGAATTATGTTTTTGAGAAGCCAAAATGAGAGAGCAGAAATACACACGTTAAATTAAAAAGCGAGAAACGTAATCATATATTGTCTAAATTATGAATCAAGGAGCGAAGGGAAATAGTGTAAGACAATTAACTTGTATGTGCTATAGACTATAGTGGCATGGAGTTTGTTTAATTTGGAAGGACTTATATTTCTGCGACCAATAACCGGGTGAGAAGCACAGCTTTGAAGTTTTGGATTGCAAGATTTAATACAATATATTGTCAATTAGTAATTAGATGGGGAGAGTGTAGACGATTGATTACATTTTGCCGTCTCCCATCTCTTTTTCCGCCTCCTGATTTAGGCCTTGTGCTCAATAAGGTGATGATTGGGCTCTGAAATATCCATGGCATGTCCTCCAGTTGGATTAATGCGAGGAGCTCGGTTAAGCTTTTCAGTCTTGTGAATATTCTCTTCCAAATGAATGTCTTCTTCAAGCATTACCACTCTCGTTGGTTCACCATGGGGTCCTTGCACTATGACTTCTTGGGCTTTGAGGTGTTCATCAAACTTGGTGATTTCAGTCTTGAGAGAAGACATTCTTCTTTTCTTAAGATAGCAGAAGAGAGCAGCAGCGAGGAACGCAAGGAAAAATAAACTGCCAAGAGAGATAACAACCACAATGATAACAGTTGAATGGTGGCCCGGTGGTGGTGGAAGAACGTGAGGTGGAGGCGGTGGATGATGGGGACGAGGATATGGTGGCGGTGGGAAATGGGGATGAGGTGGTGATGGAGGAACAAAGTGGGAAGGAGGCGGTGGTTCAAGTGGGTGATGCGGTGGAGGTGGAGGTGACTGATGGGGACGAGAAGAGGGTGGCGGTGGAGGGAAACTGTGGGAAGGAGGCGGCGGTTGAACCGGAAATGGAGAAGGGAAGGGATGTTGGTCGGAGGGTGGTGGGTAAAAGGGGAAGAAATGAACTGAGGCAGCCATTTTGTGCGTGCTGTGTGTATATAATTTAGTTAAATGTTTTGAAAAGGTGAAGTGAGGTGTTTCATATATGTCAAATTTTGAATGCCTATTTGTAGTTGTGTAAAGGTTGGATTGGTGGCGTTTGATATGATGTGCTTCTAAGCTTGTTCTTGCTTGACTCTCATGTTAAGCTTTACATTATTTATTTAGGCTTCGTTGATTGTTTATACTCCATTTCAATATTAAGATCCGCATATATGCGGGTTTTTAATAAAATATTTTAAATTCATAAAAATAAACTGAAAACAAAATCAGATAATCTATAAAAAAAAATTTAATTTAATTTTGTTAATATTTCCAAATATATATATATTTTAATATTCTTATATGAATTATGTTTACTTCTAATGTTTTACCTATATATAAATATAATAATTTATTCTAAAACTTTAACGAATTATTTATCCTACTTTTATCATAACTAAAATCTATATTAGGATCCACGTATACGTATATTTATAATAATAAAATTTCAAACCCGTTAAAATGTTTTTTAAAAAAATATATAAAACAAAATCGGATTACTATTCAAAAAATATATGAAAACACACAAAATCTAAATCTAAAAGTTATTTATTTATTTTATTTCTCATTTATTTTTAATTGCGTATACGTAGATTTATAATAATAAAATTTCAAACACGTTAAAATGTTTTTTAAAAAAATATAAAACAAAATCGGATTACTACTGAAAAAATATATGAAAACACACAAAATCTAAATCTAAGAGTTATTTATTTATTTTCTTTCTCATTTATTTTTAATTGCGTATACGTAGATTTATAATAATAAAATTTCATACACGTTAAAATCTTTTTAAAAAAAATATAAAACAAAATCGGATTACTACTGAAAAAATATATGAAAAGACACAAAATCTAAATCTAAGAGTTATTTATTTATTTTATTTCTCATTTATTTTGAATTAAAATATTCAAAACACAGAATCTGTTGCGGGTTCTAAGCAACATTAACCATATTTCTCATATATTTCACACACTTTATCAATTATCTTTTTCTGTTCCGCTGCGTTAAAAACTTTGGTATGAAACTCGAATCCTTCGAGTATGTTAACGATTTCCCATTAACTTTTTTCAAGCAAATAATCTCTCTTTCTCTTCACATTTATCTCCCGTATATGATTTTTCTGCTCTCTAGAGAAGTTATGCTTCTCAAGACTCGCATCAAAAGGATCTTTACATGATTATTGCTATCTTTCTCTTCAATGAGCTCATCATCATCTAATATCTTCCTAATTAATGTAATTTACTTTTTGTTTTTATTTTTCTTAAATTGAAATAGATCATTTTATTTATTTTCCTAGTTAATCTTTCCCTTTATTTTATTTATTTCTCTTTTAAAAATAGATAGATGTATTTTTCTTTTTCTTTTAGGATTAGTATAATTTTTTTTATAATAGATTTTAATCAAAACACGTGTCGAAATCTAATCGATTAACTTGACACGTGTCACGATCATGTTAATAAGCAACTTTGACGCATCCAAGTTTATATAATAATATTTTCTTCTTAAGTTTCTTATTCACTTTTTTTTGAAAAACGTAAAAATACTTATTTGACTTTTTTTTTTAAACCTTTAATCTAGTTTTTTATTTGTTTTAAATCTTTAATCTCATTTTACTTTTTATTTTATTTTTTTATTTACCTTTTTTATTTTAATTATTTTCTTTTTAATATTAGTGATTGATCATACAATTTTCATAATCTAATTAAAAATGTTTCTAAATTTATATTAAAATTGATGTTTTCTACACGTGTCAAAATCTGATCGATTAACTTAACACGTGTCACAATCATGTTAATTAGCAACTTTGACGCATCCAACTTTATATAATAAGATTTCTATTGCATGCGCAAACGGGGGTAGTAGTAGTTATCTTAATAACGATGGGCTGTAAAAGCGGCAGGGCTAACGGATAATGGGCTTTTTTTTTGAAGTAAGAGCCTAGGAGGTAGTGTATTTTGTTTTCAATCAAAAACTGAGTTACAGACCCAAACATAAAGAGAACAATGTAGTCGAGAATGGTTAACGTTGAATAACATAATCATTTCTTCATTTGATGTTTCTCTCTCTTCGATCTTGATTCAACTAACATGATATCAGAGCTATTGAAGATCAAACCTCAATCAAACGTAGGAGGTCACAAAGAATAATTCGCCATTGCAGAATTTCGGATGGCATATGAGGGTGTTTGTTCCGAAGAGAAAGAGGCTTCGTTCCTCACTAGTCGACCCACAAATGTGGAAATTGTTGTTGAGTGAATCCTGTTTTGCTTTTCACGCCATATCTCGTATTGGTTAGATGTTTGTCTTCATTGTTCGACATATGATCCATGATCTATCCCGAAGGACCAACTCCCCTTCCGAGCTGGAAACAAATTAGAGGTCCTAGAGGAAGCGCAATTTTACGAAACGCCCCAAAGATTCACTCTATTGATTTGTTTGAGTTTACTTAACCTCCTTATGTTTTGTATTCTTTGACGGAAAAATGAATGGGCAAGAGACAAATTTCATTATCCAAAGAGAAATGAAATTGCATCTTCATGAGACATGGAAATGGAATGATTGATTGAGTTTGTTTCTTGTTGTATACGAGCAGGAAGAAAATTGCATTTTTAGAAGCACGAGGGACACGGCAACGGCGAAACGACAGCGTTTTATTGCTTTTGCTCTCTTTGACTCGCCAAGTCTGAAAGGTCGTCCATCTCAATCTTGATGGAGGAACTGCCGATGTCTCCGGCGGGCCACGACCCCCAGGGTCAGGTTAAGCAGCAGCAAGCCGCCGGCGTTGGTATTTTGCTTCAGATAATGATGCTCGTCCTTTCCTTCGTTCTCGGCCATGTCCTCCGCCGTCACCGGTTCCACTATCTTCCTGAAGCCAGCGGTTCGCTTCTCATTGGTATCCCTTTCTCTCTCTCTCTCCCTCTCTCCCTCCTCCTCTTGCTCTTTTTGATTTCTCATCTCCCTAGCTTCTTCTTCCGTCGTAATTTCAGGTTTAATCGTCGGTGTACTTGCTAATATCTCCGACACTGAGACTAGTATTAGGTTTGCCCCTTGACGATTCCTACCTACTCTTTCTTTCCTTTTTCCTGGGCTTTCCTTTTATCGTTTCCTCCCTTACTTGTTGTTAAATTTTCTGTATCAGGACGTGGTTTAATTTCCACGAGGAGTTCTTCTTCTTGTTTCTGCTGCCTCCCATCATATTATATCCTTTCTTCATTACAATTCTCTTAACTGCCAACACTGTTTCCAAGATCCCCAAGCATTATATCTCCATTTGATCCTCAAATTTGCTATGCAAAATGTCATTTCCTTGACATCATTCTTTGAACCCAGTCAGGTTTCAGTCTTCAACCTGTAAGTGCTTATCCTTCTTTTTTTGCCATCAGATGTAAATTTCTCTACTTACTACTGTATAATCAATGACTGATTTAACTGCTTTTCCTAATATTTTTTCTGGGTGCAGAAACCATTCTTTTCTAACTTTGGAGCCATTGTTACCTTTGCTATCATCGGAACTCTTGTCGCTTCAGTTGTCACTGGTGGTCTAGTGTAGGGATCATAAGCCTCTTGCTTATTCTAATAGGTTCTTTGTTTGATTGAATTTCGCTTCTACCCTTATCTTGTTTTCCCGCCTTTTGCAGTTATCTTGGCGGCTCTATGTATCTCATGTATAAACTTCCATTTGTTGAGTGTCTTATGTTTGGTGCACTTATATCAGCTACGGACCCTTTCACTGTACTGTCTATCTTCCAGGTGCTTCTGCTTTCCGTATTACTTATCAGTTTGATCCCTAAGTGCAATATGTTAGTTGATGATGCCACCGGAAGATACAAGTACTGTTAAAAGACAGCATGTTTTTTTCTAAAATGATGCCCTGCATTCTGATGACCATTTATTTGTAATATCTGATGGCAGGAACTGGGCACCGACGTTAACCTGTATGCTTTGGTCTTTGGAGAATCAGTTTTGAACGATGCTGTGAGTGTTTCTTTACCTGCTACGAAGTTCGGCTCTTCCTTTTAGGTATATATGCAAACATAAAAGATAAAATCCAGAACACTTACTCCATCAAATGGGTTTTCGTGTATGTGGTGTGGCTCGTAGATGGCAATATCATTGTACAGGTATGTGAGCCACGTGATTTTTTCCCTTTTAGATACCTTTGAAGCAGAGTATTAAAATACTATAGAAAATCTTTCTATGCAGAACAATGTCCTTAGTAAACCGCCAGTCCTCGTCTGGGGAACATTTTCTCATGGTGGTGATCAGGTTTCTTGAGACTTTTGCTGGCTCAATGTCTGCAGGTCTGTCTGCTCTGACTTTCTGACCCTTCTTTACAGTTTTATAACAATATTAGGCTCATCGACTCATAAACCTTCCTCGCACAAAACTAAAGGCACTATTAGTGAAACAATTAATTAAAGACTAGGTATCTTTCCGAAGATTCGTACAACCAAAATAACCAATAACTCGATTTGTAATGCTAGTATTATTCCCCTTGGATCAGGAATATTTTTTTTCTTTGAAATCCTTAACAGTTAGTCAATTACATATAGATCTACTTATACCTGTTTTTTTTCTTCTATCTATATAAGATCTGTTTTCACCTTTCCTTTACATGAAGCAGAATGTACTCTGTATTTGCTTTATTCTCTTTTCTCGCAGACAAAAATAGTTTTGCCAATGAGTAAGACAATAACTTCTAACCGAGCCCCTCACTGACATCATATATTGTTTAAAGATACTAACAGACTTAATATTGTTCTGCAGGGATTGGGGTTGGATTCACTTCAGCATTGATATCCTTCTTCGATTTCTTTTTTTGGCTTATTAGATGTTGCATGTCTAAATGTATTGTGAAACCTTAACTCAGAACACCTCTTTAAGTATGCAGGATTGGATACGGAGCAGTAAGGGCCTCATCTTTTCTTAATTCTGTCTATACTGTTGTATTTGTATGTTTAATACTCTCTAAGCATTATGTTATGTCTCTGCTGTTTCTTTTTCTCTACCTCAGTCTTCAGAACTTGGAGTGTTGTCTCTTTGTGCTTTTCCCTTATTTTTCGTAAGCAGACAAAACCACTCTCCTCATCCTTTCTTTTCGTACATATGGTACACTTTTTTCCCCTAATGTATTTTGGTTGTGCTGTCAGTTACATGCTTGCAGAAGGTGTTGGTCTCTCCGGCATTGTGTCTATACTCTTCACAGGAATTGTAAAAGCTGAATCATTGTAGCTTTTACATCTTAGTTGATGCTAATATCTGGCAAGATATATTCGCGAAGCCTAATACAGTGCTACTGTAGGTTATGAAGCGCTACACTTTCTCAAATCTCTCAGAAGCTTCGCAGAGTTTTGTATCGGCTTTTTTTCACTTGATATCCTCGCTGGCAGAAACTTTCACGTAAGTCCTGATCAATAGCATCTCATTGTTAGATAATAATTTCTAAGCTTAAAAAACTGTTGTATTGATATTGACTTGGTTAATACTTTTCTAGGTTCATTTACATGGGATTTGATATTGCCATGGAGCAGCATAGCTGGTCCCATGTTGGGTTTATCCTCTTCTCTATTGTATCCTCGTTCCCTGATCGTCGGTGATTGTATGCATTGTTTGCCAGTGTTTTTTATCCTTGACTTTACCTTTTGCTTCTGCGTACTTTCATGACTGACATCAGCTGTTTATTGGCGTGGCTAGGTGACTAAAATCCCTTACCAATGCTTTTTTTTTTTTTTTCTGGCTGATCGCTTCATTAACATCTTGGCTGATCGCTTTAGTATATTTTTATCACGCAGGGCTGTCAATGTATTTGGGTGTGCATATTTGGTCAATTTAGCTAGACAAGAGCACCAGAAGATACCTATGAAGCACCAAAAAGCCCTTTGGTATAGTGGTGAGATGAGTTTATTGCTTTTGTTCTTGTATCCTGATTCCCATTTCTATATATCTACTCACTATTAAAACTTGTACACATTTTGGCACATCGATAGGACTTCGAGGGGCAATGGCGTTTGCGCTGGCACTTCAATCGCTTCATGACCTACCAGAGGGTCACGGCCAAATCATCTTTACTGCAACCACAACCATTGTTGTTGCCACGGTAAGTTTTGTACTTTCTCCATGAAGCATCTATGTTCTTCATTTCCAACGGTAGTATATATAAGGCTTTAAGAATCTGCTGGAGTTGGAGAATGGTACATACTACATAAGGTCGATTTCTTATCCGTGGCATTAATATTTCAGGTTTTACTAATAGGAGGTTCAACAGGTAAAATGTTGGAAGCTTTGGAAGTTGTAGGTGATGATCCTGATGACTCCATGTTTGACGTAAACTCTTTACGATCTAATCTGTAATATCTTTGAACTATATTTGTGTATGTCCATTTCTAACGCACCCAGCTACATGGTCAGGGCTTCGAGGAGAGCAATCCTCGGTATATCCCTCCTCCTTTTAGCATTGGAGCTTCATCGGATGAGGATACGTCATCATCAGGAAGTAGGTTCAAGATGAAGCTGAAAGAGTTTCACAAAAGGTAAGAGTAAGAGAAAGGCTTAGTATGTTTTCCCAAGTAGAAAGTGTCTTGCATTTCTTGGGTCTCACTTAACAAAACTTTGCAGCACTACGTCATTCACCGCGTTGGACAAGAACTTTCTGACACCGTTCTTCACAACTAACAGTGGAGATGGAGAGGAGTAGCACGGAAAGTCCGGTGTATATGTGTGATCCAGGCCAAGTTATGATGATGTACACATGCAAATGCCTATGTAAGATGATGACCAAGGGTTGATTTTACCTCTCGCAAAATGCCCTTTATAAAGTTGACGCTCTTGAAGTATTTCCAATGAATAAATATGATGCATTATTTGTGTTACAAACACGTGCATGTCAATAATCAATTACAAGAAGAAACTGAGCTCATGTTTGGGGGTGAACATAAGCATGCTCTCACCAAAATACTCGAAAAGAGGAAACAGAAAGTTGTCTACGTCAGTGCCCAGCGTAGCTGAAGCCCTCGGAGCAATGTCCCTTCCAACTGGCGACTGTTGAGGGACTGCGGAAAGCCCTACTGTGGTTCCGTGCATCGGCATCTGTGTGGAGCTCATTTGCATAATTCCCTCTGCTGCTATCTTCTTCAGTGGAGGTTGATGAGTTAAGTTGTCACTGCTTGCTTTGCGTTTACCTTGCCCAAGTTAAAAAAAAAACACAACTCAAGCAGTCTTACTTATGGACGTCCCTGTATTTCTGAGTTTGGAAACAAACAAAAAAAGATAAAGAGTTTATACTCTGCCTGGGATTGGTGAGCTTTCCATTTGTCTTCCAGACAGAGCGAGTTGGAGGAGACAGCAGTGTTTGAGATGTTTTAAGCCGTTCATACATGCATCGACCAGCTGCGACCTATGGACAGTTAAATGTTATATGCTCTGCGGCGTGTTTTGTCATACGAGATTGAAAGCAAACAGATTTCTTAATTTATGTATCACACTAGAAAGCATACTCACCATCAACACTCCATAAACGAGCCAAGCCCCATGCCTCTTTGCTTCGTCCTTTTGCTTCTCAGGTACCATTTCAGGTAAAAGAAGTAGCAAATACGGCTCTAGGTTTGGTAGTACAACAAAGCGAACCTAGACAAAGGAATAAAGCATGATAAATACTTACGGATGACCAAATAATATATCCTAGCGTAAGAGAGGACTCTTAAAAACATATCTGGCAGCCACCAAAAGATTAAGGTTCAATTTCTGGTTTGATAACTTCATCAGAGGGTATCGAATCGTGCTTCTACTGATTTTACGCTTATGCTTTCTTATGGGAAATCCTAGATTCACATCCTAAAGTGCCACTCTTCTTTATGATAATCAAGCATCAAGAACAAGTACCACATTAAGCCCAAGGGCTACCATCCCTAGAATTGCCCCATAGTGTTGTGGTAGTGCCTTGGTTGGGTCCAAAAAAGTATGAAGCAGTGATCTTGTAACACGTGGCAGCAAGTTGTGATAGACGTGCCCAAACCTGTAAAAAAGGTTCACTAATATGAATGCAGGTCATGCTACATGTCATATGTCTATCATTTTTGTGTTTAATCTATATATAGTAAGGTAACTGTAAGCAAGTCCCATTTTGCAAGGATATGGAACATGCCAAATAAATCCTCAACATTGACAAGAAAGGATCAGGCTCTCGATGCCACAGCAGTTGCATGGTTCTACAAGATTCGTGAAATCACACAGCGATAATGTAACATTAACCTTTTGCATGTTGAAGCCACTGTACTGGCTGCGAATTTTCTCAAGTCCCAGTGATAATCAGATAACCTTTTTCCTAAGCGCTTGGCAATGAGGCAAGTAATAATAGACGGCATCAATTGATGCAGCTGAACAGAAGACACCAAGGGTCAACAGGAGGAGAAGAAGGGAGAGCGAAGAAACAAGGAAAACAGGTGTTACAATTGGAGTTGCAGAATATAGCCAAAAAACTTACATATGGTTCGATATGTACATGAGGGTTATGAAGGAGGCTTCTAGCAAGGCGCATCAAAGCCAACAAGATTGGATAATTATCCATGTTCCTCACAATCTGGAGAAATTGTAGGCACAAAAGTAGTCAAAAATTGTGGCAGAAGAAGTCGAGTTAGGATAAAACCAAAGACTTGAGATGTTGGATTACAAAACACAACCTCTTCAGCTATGAAGCAAGTGAAAAAAGGAGTCAAGTTAGGATAAAACCAAAGACTTGAGATGTTGGATTACAAAACACAACCTCTTCAGCTATGAAGCAAGTGAAAAAAGGAACCAACGGGTGGAGCCCGGGGTCAGTTCCTAAGCTGGCGAGTGCTTGTCTGAAGACGGTGGAACCAGATAGAGTCAAAGCCCACTCCGTGACTTTATCAAAGTAAATCTGCATCGAGAGCAAGAGAGAAATATAGCCTAAAAAAATAGAAGAAGAAAAAGAAGAAAGTGAAAACAGCATCAGACAGAGTAAATGACCTGAAGCTCCTTAGACAGCACATGTCTAGCAGGCAGGCCATCCTCCTTGTACTCGGACCGTTTAACGTCAGATATGGCTACAAAATTATCAGGGAAGACGGAGTTGAGGAGGACAAGACGAAATGCCAAGAAAGGGTTACATAACAATTACCTTGGAGAGGAGAATTTTGTGGAATGGAAGGTTGAATACCATCAATTGCCAACCAATGAGAAGTGATAGAAGCATCAGGAGGTGCGTTTGGTAGAGGAGCTTCGATAACCTGCACATCAAAAGGAAGTTAAATAAACAACACTCATGATTTAATCATCATGCCCAAACCCACCTTTGCTCACATTCTTGAGCTCGACATCTCTGTCATCGAAGAAGTAGAGATCTCTGTGGTCAGGAGCTCTCTTGAACCGCACAGTTGGCGAGGAGGCAAAGCCGCAAGTAGGCTAGGAGAGGAGGAAGAAGAAGAAGAAGAAGATATAAGGGTCAAAATCAGGGTCAACTGTTATGAAATCGGGAGAAGACATGAATGAATTAATAAATAAATAAAAACCTCCAAATTCCTGAAATGAAGGGCAGAATCGACATCATGAGCCAGCAAAGTGGTCCGGCGAGCATGGCGCATGCACTTGATAGCTTCCTGCAAATGCGAGAAATTAAGGGGAGAGAGGGAAAGAGGGAAGTGGAGATAAGAGAAAGAGAAGCAGATGATGATACCTGCATGACCTCTCGGACACGGTACTCGACATCGGGAGCAAGAGCGGCAGAGACATCCGGTGAAAGAATGGAGAGTCCAATGCTCTGAGCAATCACTTCAATGGATTCCTTCGTCACCATCATTTTCGCTGCGCTCCCCTTTCCTTGTTCATTGGTCGGTCAATACTCAATAGTAAGCAAGCAAGTACCTTTCTCATTCATTCTTTCTATTGGGCTTTCTCTACTGGGCCGACTTCAGCCCACCACTTGGAGAGCCGAAAGGAGCTGCGGTTGCAGAGTACTTGTCAACATCATTAATAGTAATACCACACACACCTTAACAGAGAGATAGAGACTGTGCACCCTTTTTGCCTCTGATCAAATTGGTCAGTACCAATCCTAAAAGTTATAAACAATCTTTAAGGGTTATTTAATTATGCACTCACTAAAAGAGTCCATATAACTGAAACTAAGTCCTCCTTGACCCTAGTAAGGCTCTTGTAACACACCGGTCGTTTTATCGCTTTGTGCGTGTCCTACTTGCAGAGAGACGACAGAATAACCGGTAAAAAATGACCTCACAAGCACTAAAATCTGTATCAGTCTCTTTTTATATGCATCTTTCGCTGCCTTTGAGTGAAGGTCAATACACTTGCAACTTATGTATATACAAAAAGGGTGTTTCGGACAATGTCTCTTGCAGGTTTCAGGGGACTGCCCTCTCCGATAATCTATGTATGTAATCAATCAATCAGTTTTTTTTTTTTTTTAATCGGCTTTCACTTGGCACCTCTTATTGATTCAATGCACCGTACAAAGAATCTTTGGCATTCGCGTCTTCCATTCTCCAGTTACGTTCCATGCTCTTTGGATCTGCCGTTGAGATGTGTAGGATCTTGTTATGGAATTTGGTTAAAGTCTGCCGGTGGCCAATGCTTATATATGTAATGCCAGCTGCCTGGATTTGCTGGTAGAGGTGTGCCTACGCATCAAGATAAATAAATGCCTCAACCGTATTGTATTTTGTTACACGATCTTCTACATGACAAATGAGAGGACAAGGCCCGAAATACCTCATTAGCTTCATCCAAAGCACTAGTTGATTCATCCAGGAGTGCCAGCTTTGGCCGAGACAGCAATAACCGTGCAAAGGCGAGGCGCTGCTGCTCACCCAGTGACAGCACACTGGACCACTCGTGTAACGAATCAAGTCCACCAAAGCGTTCCACTATATGTCCAAGACGAACATTCTCTAGAGTCCGCATCAGATCATCTGTTTTCGGCTTATTACCCTCATCATCTCGAGGCGGTGAACCTGACACAATCAATGCATTTTCTTAAAAGTTGGAATGGTTTCCGATATTATGTTTCAGCCAGTCTTTTTCCCCTAAACTGAAACTTAGATGCAAGAGGTGAAATAAATTGGTGTTACTAGTCACAATGGGTACCGTCTTTTTTACTGTCACCAGGTGTTGCCTCCATAGTAGTACTCCAGGCAGGATAAAGCAACTGCTGACGCAGAGTTCCCAGAACCATATAAGGCCTTTGCGGAAGGAACAATACGTCTCCCGAACTTCTTTTTCTCTGACTATCATATTTCTCCTGTGTAAACTCATCCTGAGAATTGAGGTAGAACGTGATTTTCCCTTTCCCTGACCTCCAAAGACCAGCCATTGCTCTTAGGAGCGAAGTTTTACCACTCCCACTAGGACCCATTATCTGTTCAATGCCATTTATACCTAACTTAGCATCTACCAGTCAACATGCTTGAAACAGAAATAGTCAAAATGAACTAACCAGTAGATGATCCTCGTCATATATATCTACAACTAAGTTGTGAACCAATGTGGTTCCATTTGTTGGTGTCTGGAGAGTGAGCTCCTCGATCTCCAGAAGCTTTTGGTTCTGTCGAGACTGGTTTGAACCATTGGAGTCCAGCAGTGAAGATCTCACCGCACTCTGATACGTCAGCTCAATTTCTTCCAGCTGAGAGGGATCTCTGGAGATGTTGTTATCCAAAAGATCATCAAATTCACCTGAGTTGTATATAAGTCCTGATATGGTTAGATGCATAAAGGACAATCCCAACCTACAACAAATTCAGTTTTTCATCTAGACGTAAAAGTTGATTGCAGAGTAACAGATTTTTGTGATTAAGTTGTTCATAAGTCATGATTAAGATCCAGTCTCGCTCTTTTCACCTGGCCAATTATAGAGATGTGCATTTTGTGCCACAGGTGTTCTATATCCATCTGAGGTCTTGTGTGGAATGTATGTGTGATCTTTATGAAACAACTAGTGTAGAAAATTATGAGAAGGCGCAGAATGCATAATCAGCCTACCTAGTCGGTCAATGACAGCTGAAAAGGCGCTAATAGCTTGAAACTGATAAACAACAAGCGAGAAATCTCCTAGGATATGATTGAATGCTGACACTGACTGGTTAATGACACCAAACTCAATTTTTCCGGAGAAAAACATTGGGGCAACAACAGCAGCAGGAAGAATCTGAATGAGGTAGCGATATCCATCAGTGAAGAACTCTAGGTTTCTAGATGCTATCAGCAATTCCTGCAGGTGTGAAGGAACTCATTGAGCAAGCTAGGGATAAGAAAGTTTCGAGAATCACTGAGAGAGAAGTAACTTTACAGTTAAATTATCAAAAGCGCTTCTGAAACGCTGAAGCAGAAGCTGCATTTCATTCTGTTCGCCTCCATAGAAAGCAATTGATTCAGCATTTTCCCTCACGCGTACAAGGCTGTAACGAAAGTCAGCCTCTTTCTTCTCTTGCAGAAAGTTGAGATTCACTAGTCCCTGAACTCAAGAGAGGAATAAATGTTGATGGAACTCATATGAAGTAGCTAATTTTTTGCAGCAAGCGAACTAAGCGACTCGAGAAATATGATCAAGGAAAGCATGGAACAGCCAAAAAATAGAAAGAGTCGATCTGAAAATGAAAGTGATCTTGTAAGCCCAAAATGATTGCAAAAAAACTAGAGAACTTGTGTGGGGTTATAGAGAATATTTGAACATATATGTAGATGAATTATACAAAGAACTCTAAGACGAAGGTAGGAAGTCCAACAACTGAAATGGAACCGCCAAAGCACGAAATCCAGGATCTTTCAGAACCGGTGGTAGGAGATGTAAGAATTGATATATAGAACAACTTTTTACTTGATTGAAACTCACTGCTAAGTGACACAATAACGAAACATTGAGTTTGGTCTGGCAATCAACTAATCAAGATTTTCAAGTTGACCCACAAGACGATATGCGTCTTTGTCAATCTGTATCAATTATGATGCCAAGGGAAAGGAAGTATACCTTGCCCAGAAAGACACTGATGGCAGTTCCGCCAAAGGAGTAGAGCAAGAGAACCAGAAAGAGAGGAGGATAAATGGTGAAGAGGATGTTGCTGAAAGAGATGAGGTCTATGGTGGCGCTGAAAAGCGTCAAAGAGAAAGACAAGGCTGTTGCAGTGAAGGAGCTTAGATCGTCAACAATGCGCTGATCTGGATTGTCGATCATAGATTGGGACTGGATCTTGTAGAAGGTTTGATCTTTCAAATAGCGCTGCAGGTAGTATTTGGTCATCCATGATCTCCATCTCAGTGATAAAGTCTCCTTTGCATAATCTCTTAGCACAAAGAACTGCAAACAATCCAGGAAAGGAAAGGGTTTTTGTCTTTAATGTCAGTTTAAAAACTGTTTCTTTCATTGAGAGGAGCGTGTGGCAGCTCACCGGAATCCCTCCGGCGAAACCACAGAGGTAATAGAGCAACTGTTTCGTGAACTGCTCTTGGTCTTTGTCTTTATCAAAGAGAGAAATTGAACAAACAGAATCAGAGTAGGAAGGAAGAAGAGTGGAAAGGAGAGCTGAAGAAAATCGTACTGGCAAGAGCGTTGTAGAAATCACGGCCGAGGAAATTGAAGCCGACGCTTATGCCGGTGGTGGCGAGAGTAAGGGCGAAGACGGCGGCGAGACGCAGCCTGGCCTGGTCTTTGTCCTCGGAAAACCAAAAAGGCGCCGCTACTTTCCAGAATCGCTTCCAAAGAGCCCTCAACTCCGACGCCTTATCCGGACGAAGCGGCGGTTGCGGCAACAAAGAGGAAGAAGAGGAGGAGGCAGCGGAGACGCTTCTGAAACGGGAAATTTTGCTCCGATAAATTGATTCATGGCGAAGAGGAGAAAAAGGATGATCGGAATGGCGGAGGAGAAGGTGAGAACAAGTGGTGAAAACGGGAGCTGTTATCAAAATCATATCTTTACTTCTTCTTCTTCTACTTGTTAAACCCACAATAACCTCATAGTGATCTCTCTGCAACTTGAGACAATTTCATTTCTCCAACAGCTTCAGATGGATTGTTGGTAGCCACAAAAACAAACAATATTAACCAACCCAGACAGCAAGCAGCAAGAGGCAATAGGAGGCTTTAATCTCAGCCTTTCATTTTTTTCAAATACAAGATAATCAATTACAAAGTGAAAGTAGCCATTACAACAGATGCAGAGAAATTCAACCAAGGTTTTAAGACTGAGCGAGTGCTTTTTATTCCCAAGCGAACACCTTTTGCCATTTTATTATGTTACTTGTTGATGGAAACAGAAAAGGACACTATTGCCACGACTCTTTGCTTTTCAGATAATACATCTTCTCCTCACAACCTGGAGCTGCCTACCAATCTTCTTCTTAGCTCCCATGCCACCCCATCAATGAACTCTTCTGTATTCACATAAGCATCCCTCCTAATCCTGTCCAAATTACAACGTACACACAATCACTTTTCTACCCAATCTTTAAAGTCATCTTTCTTGGTGGTTTAAGTCTTACTTGGGTCCGTGGATCAAAAGAGCCAGATCCTTGGTCATTTTTCCAGACTCCACCGTTCCCATACAAGCTGCTTCTAGTTTCTCAGTAAAGTTCAACAGTGCTGCATTGCTGTCCAGCTTTGCCCTGGTAAACATCACATACGAAACATCTTTTAAGATGAAATCAACCAGGTGAATGCATAGTAACAAAATCTCCGGTCGTATGTATGTGTTCAATCAAATCCATTATAATCCCACAATTAGTGAAAAACCTTGCTACAAATTATTTAAACAGAGTGCAAATTCGCTACCTATGGGCAAGGCCTCTGGACCAAGCAAAAATGGAGGCTATGCTGTTGGTGCTTGTTTCACCACCTTTTTCGTGAACTCTGTAGTGGCGTGTCACTGTGCCATGAGCTGCCTCTGCTTCAATGGTCTTTCCATCTGGACAAACCTGCAATTTCCCCCAAAATTTTCACGAAGATTCGCGGGAAACATGTTAACAAAACAAAGACCAAATGTTGGCCGAGGCCCTTGTCATTTCATACCAACACCGACGTCATCAGTCCCAGAGATCCATATCCTGCAGCGGAAGGCAGAAATTTTGTTTCATAAGACTGGATTTTCTGTCCCCATTCAGATCACAAGTTAAAAGGGTAGAACCGTGATCCAAGACCAAAAATTCATTTCATTAGAAGGATAAAACCTTGCGCTAAGAAATCGCTCTGCACATCTCCATCGTAGTTCTTGCAAGCCCAAACGTAACCGCCCTCACTTTTCATGGCATACGCAACCATATCATCTATCAAACGATGCTCATACCTAAAATTCATGAACTTTGTAAACAATTTTTCCTGGTGTACTGGAAGAGGATGTAGCTAATAACATGCACATCTCACCATATCCCTGCAGCTTCAAACTTGGATCTCCAGTTAGTTTCATAAACTTCTTGGAATATATCCTTGAATCTTGAAACAATTCAAAAAACGTAATGTCAGGACAGTATGATTAGATACCAAATTAATTTCAGTGCAACTCTACCAAGAAGCATAGAGGCCAAAAATTCACACCTTCCGTCATATGTTTTGAGGATGGTGTTTTTTGTGGAGAGGTACAGTGGCCATTTTTTCTGGTAAGCTGTGTACATCGAGGACTCGGCAAATGCACGAATAGACTGTTCAGTGATAAAAAAAAAAACCATCATATCAACTATATACTATGTAAGTAATTGATTCAGGTAGTATAGAAATGAAGGAGAGGAGGAAAAAAATATCAAGCACTCTTTCAATAATATATACCTCATCGGTGTTATACATAGCCAAAGCAACACCTCCAGCACCAGTGAAATTGAAGACTTCGAATTCTGTCTTCCGGGAAGATCCACTTGGCTCTGCAAACATAAGATATGCCAGGTAAAAGTGAATGAATAGAAAAAGAAAAAAAAAAGAATGCTATAAACCTCCACATGTAAGTAAATTCGTGGACAATGATCCCCCATCTATTTTCTTCATTGCACAGTTTGTGTTGATGGCTTAGTCAGATCCCAAACTTGCAATAATGGCTATCCGTAAAAGATTAGTTGTGTTAGTTGTCAATCAACTGTATTAAAATGCTCCACATATAGCTTCTCTAATAGTGTGTTCTAAATGAGGCAGCGGTACTCAACGTAGGGAATGAATGAAGAATAGACTGTGCTCAGATTTACCTCTAACTATAAAGGTAGATTTACACCTTTGATGCTTTCAATTACAATATCAAATAACGGATGAGAAGATTACCGAAAATAAGTTTCAGTTTTCCCGGTTCATTAATAATGATATCAGTAGCTCTATACTGATCACCAAAAGCATGCCTTCCAATACAGATTGGCTTCGTCCATCCTGGAGAAAGGAAAGTGTGAGGGATTTGTTCTGCTCTACATGTTACAAGTAGAGCAAATGGCTAACCCAGAGAAAAATGCAGCTGCTGACAAACCTGGTACAATGCGAGGGATGTTTCTGCAAATGATAGGTTCCCTGAAAACCGTGCCTGCAAACATAACAATGACATTCAAGCTTGGAAAAGTGACGAGAGAATTGGCACAATTTTACGAGAATAAACTGACCGTTTAAAATGTTCCTTATAGTTCCGTTAGGACTCCTCCACATTTTTTTCAAACCGAACTCCCTAACACGAGCTTCATCTGTAGGTTAACAATGATTTTCGAAAGCAAACTGTGGTTAGTAGTACGTCAAAACAAGTACACTATGCACGGGTCCGATGATGCCAAGACATACCAGGAGTAATCGTCGCACACTTGATTGCCACGTTATACCTTCACATGAAAAGAGAAAACACAACAATAAGAGGAGAAAAGGGAAAGAAAAAAACAAAACAAATGGTGCTATAACGCGGGAAGACTTGCAAACTTTACGCCAAGCTAAAACCACAAGGATCCGAAATAAGGCAGTCGACAGTTTCAAATCATAGCAATGAACAAGTTTGGAGGGGAGCTTGGACAGAGGAACAACATCAACACTAGAGCTAGAAAAGCAGCAGAAAGGATTGGGAATAACAGGAGACTCTTTGAGATTAGGAGATGAAATTAAAAAGATGAGGCCTTGAGAGAAAAGCAAAGAGACATACTTTAGAGTAGCTTCAGCACTTTCTGTAGTAACCTTATCATCAGTAGAATCGCGGTTAGGCAATCCGAGATCAAAGTATTTGATATCCAACTCCAGGAAGGGGAAAATAAGCTGTGGAAATACCCAGAGATTTATTATAAAACAAGGATGATTTGAATAAAAAGGTCCAAGCTCTTTTACCTTGTCTTTTATGAATTTCCAGATAACTCGAGTCATCTCGTCTCCTGCGTGTGCACACACACAGATAATTTAATAGCACCTAAAATGAGAGAGAGTCAAGTTTCTGGATTTCAGAAACTATTACCATCACATCTACTCCAATCTAAAGCAAATCAATCATTTGATCGAATAAACCCAAGGCAATAGCACAAAAGATGAAGCTTTCAGAAATACATAATCGCAATCATAGATTTTGAGACAAGTGAATGTTCCAACACTTACCATCCATTTCAACGACGGGATTGGCCACCTTGATCTTCTCGAATTCCATCTTTGCTTCAGTTGACGCTGAGTTTTGAGTGCCTGCAAATAGAGAGAAGATTACCCGATGTTCTGTGATCAACGACGACGAGCTCTGCTCTGCTCCGCCTTGAAAGATGATAAAAGTGATCTCTGCGTTGGGCCACCTTATTACGACTCAAATAGCCCAAATAATTAAGCCCATCCTCATATGGCCCATTATCTATGTTGAAAAGTGAACTCTATGTTGGGCCACATTATCTCTCATGTTTTATCTTGGAACTGTACATAGACAGTATAAATTGATCTCAAATTAATTAATAGTAGGCAGCTTTAACAGTAATCGTCAAGTCAGTTATACAACTGACGAAGATCTGCTTTGGCTAATTGAATAATTCAAATGAATAAAACAATCACTCACGAGGTGGTCCTGTTGAATAGTAGTAGTACGTATATAAAAAAAGAGTAATGATCAGTGTGACCACTTTTAAACAAGGACAAAGCTGACAATGTGGGCGAAGGTAGAAGGGTAGAAACGAGATTTAATGCATGGAGAAAAGCAAAAGGCAACACAAGTTTTGGACAGTCTCATTATTCTGCTATTGAGATGCGTGAAAAAACATGAAAGCAAGAATCCAGAGACACAGGGATTATATATTATTTAAAGGTTCTTCTTTCTGAGATCAGCACAAACTAAAATGAGATGAAAAAGATGAGGTGGAAACCGACATGTAGGGAATCAGATGCTGCTTTTTCTGAACATGACTCTTCTTCTCTTTCTTTCTAATTCCTGCCTTTTAGAAGAATTGTGATTGATGTTGATGGCGAAGAAGTTGATGTATCATCATGATTCCCCAGCCACTCCCCTGATTGCTATTTTCCGCATTTACCTATTTCTATTTTACTATTTATTTCCTTCGTTTTTACTTAATAAGTATACATATACCCGTACGTACGTACAGTTTTTTTATTTCTTTCCTTTAACAATGTCACAATTGTGTTGCGTCTAATGTATATATATATGTGCTATTCTGGAAATCACATTATAAGCATGAACAAATATTATTGAAAGGGTTGATAAGATGAAAATAGAAAGGGTTGATAAGATGCTTAAATCTTAGTAATGCTTTATTCGTTTCCCCTTAGATCGTGTGAAAGGTTGTATGTCTTTAGTTAGGCTTGCATGTTAGCTTCCTCGTTCCCAATTTGTCTTTATGAATTAACTAATTATATTTTTTTTTTTTTCAACCTAGCTATATAAATATATATACATGTATATGTATAATGTATTCATACCAAAACAAAAGAAAGAAAAAAAAACTATATACATGTGTATGGAACAATGGATGGATCGTATATTGTCACATTATCTGTTCGTTTAGTCTTGACTCTTGACTCGATCTGACAACAAAAGAAGAAGAAAAAATTGATGAAACAATTGGCCATGACGTATAGTTGATATACCGTATAAGTTAAACTGTCAAAGCATCTGTCGCCAACATATCTTTCAGTTTCTCTCTCTTTCTCTCTCTCCTCGAGTTATTGGTGACCACATCTGAAAGCTCACGTAAAATGTTATTGTTATTTTTTCCTTATAGAAAAGGAGAGTTTACTTACTTGAAGCAGGTTGAATATATTATACTTTATGGAAAATAGACTATATTATATTCTATTTATAGAAGATGTTATTGCAACTTGTGTGGATTAATTAATATAACCCCTGTCTGATAGCAATTTCTTATGGGTTCTTAAGATTATTTTAATTATAAATTTTTAAAATTTTGATGTTAAGAACCTTTTTAAGAATAATTAAAATTGGATGGTTCCAATGGTAGAACCCACTTGAGATTCTTAAGAATAAAAAATATTATTTTGAAAATATAATATTATAAATAAAAATTATTTTGTTTAAATTATTAAACATTTTATATTTTATAAAACTTAAAAATTATTTTATTTCATAAAGTTTTAAACAAACATGACATAAAAACATATTAAAAAAGAGAGAAATTTGTCAAAAAAACCAACCAATACAAATGAGACACATAAGAGGTTCTTACCAATTCTAAAACCTCTATATTAAGAACCTATTCTAAAGATATTATTTAGTTTTGATTTATTTTTTCTCTTTTTTTCCTAAGAATCTCTAGTTTAGAACCCCTATTGGAGCTTTCTCTCAGTCACTTGCTCGTTTCCTTGCACAAACGTTTGAAAACTTGTTGGAAAAAAAAAATCGATTACTTCATTAATCAATTGAATTCTGTTCCCAATGTTCTTCATACATGTGAATTTAAATTTTAGCGACAAAAAATGAACATGTAAACAAGACATCTATATGTATAGAGATTGTATCCTACATGTGAAGAAGATGCCAAAAAAAAATTTCGGGGTCGAAGCCGAGGGTCGAGGCACAATAGATTTGACCGTGAGTTTAGTAAATTTGAAGTGCGTGGGGGAGAGAGATGAGTCAAAGATTGTGTGGGAGTAATGATGTGAAGGAGGCAAACAACGTCTTTAATCCATATGTAAAAGTGACTAAAGAAGCCTCCCAACGCTAAAGCCAAAGGTGATTTGGATGCCTCCGCTTTTGTTTTCGTTTTTTCATTAATTCAATTTCTTAAGACCACAACAGCATAAGTTTCTTTTCTTTGTCTTTTTTTCTTTTCTAAACTGTCAAACCGAAAAAGAAAAAGAAAGAGTGTTTAGGTGTCGCCGGGTAGATCTGGTTTGAGAAGAGATGGGCGGGTCCCTGAATTTGTTGAATCATTAAAAGCCTTCTTTTTTGGTTTAAAGAAGAAGTAGAGAAAAACTGAACGGGCCTTGAGTGGGGCCAGCCACTATCATGAACCACAGTAGAGATGATGGTGCAATGAGCGCGTAACTTGTATCATTGTATGTAGCGTATTATACAATAATATGGGGCCATGTTCCTAACCTTTTCCGTTTCTCCTACTTGGGGTTTCACACTTGCAGAATCTTTAAAAGCCAGACTCCAATGTTTGTTTATTATATTTATTTTTTTAAAATGTGTTGAGTATATATCTTGACAAACACTGACCAAAAAGCAACCCAAAGTAAGACAAAATATTAATCTCACAAGATGCCAATCCCATGGCATACTTTTACACATTCCCATATCATATCTCCTACATAGTCTCCTGTTTTTATTTATTTATAGTCTCCTTCACATATCGTACGTAAACCTCTCAGTAGCTGTAATATCATCTCTCTCTCTCTATCTCTCTCTCTATCTCTCTCGCTCTCTCTCTCTCTACCTACCATTCCTACTTTGAATGGCGCCGATGAGTTTGCCTCCAGGTTTCCGGTTCCATCCAACAGACGAAGAGCTAGTGGCGTACTATCTGGATAGGAAGGTCAACGGCCGAACCATTGAGCTTGAGATCATTCCCGAAGTTGATCTCTATAAATGCGAGCCATGGGATTTGCCTGGTACCTATACTCTCTCTCTCTCTCTCTCTTTTAGTTAATATGGTTCTGGACTACACCTAACGCTATAAATTAGACATTCATTTGTACTTATATACATATAAGATGGAGGTTTTTATTTAATTGAAGTAATCATATATAATTGAATGACGAGGAACAGAGAAGTCATTTTTGCCGGGGAACGACATGGAATGGTATTTTTACAGCACAAGGGATAAAAAGTATCCGAATGGGTCGAGGACAAACCGTGCGACCCGAGCAGGTTACTGGAAAGCCACAGGAAAAGACCGTGCTGTAGAATCAAAGAAGATGAAGATGGGGATGAAGAAGACGCTCGTTTATTACAGGGGAAGGGCTCCTCATGGCCTTCGTACTAATTGGGTGATGCATGAATATCGCCTCACTCACCCTCCTTCTTCTTCCTCCTCCTCCTTCAAGGTAACTCTTAAAAACATTTCCCATGCACAAGTTTCATTAAGATATGCTTTATATATTTCCGATAATGATGACGTAAAACAGGAGTCGTATGCATTGTGCCGTGTGTTTAAGAAGAGCATACAAATTCCAAAAAGAAAAGAAGAAGGAGAAGAAGAAGAGATGATCAGTACTAGTGTTGGAAAAGAGGAGGAAGAAGAAGAGGAGAAGAAGTGGAGAAACTGTGATGGGAACATTAAGGAGAGGATGGAAAGAGAAAGCGAAGAAGAGGAGAGCTTGAAAATTGCATCGGCGGAGACATCCTCATCAGAGCTCACTCAAGGGATCCTTTTAGACGAAGCAAACAGCTCATCCATTTTCGCCCTTCATTTCTCATCTTCTCTTCTCGACGATCATGATCATCATGTTTTTTCAAACCAGCCACAGCTTCCCTACCATCCTCCTCTCCAACTCCAAGATTTCCCTCAGCTTTCTATGAACGAAGATGAGATGATTATGTCAATAAATATCTCCAAGCAACAAGACTTTCAATGTAGAGACTCGATGAATGGGACACTTGACGAGATCTTCTCTTTCTCTTCTTCCGCCAGCTTCCCCGCATCCCTTTAATATATCATTCGTATTCACACTTCTTTTCTCAACTTACCAAATTAATTATATTCTACGTACTTCATATATGTAGTTTTTCTTTCTTTCTTTCTTTCTTTCATTTTGTCTTCTCAATTGGTTTAACTTATGACAAAGGGTTTGTGGCTGTGGAGTTATTTTTTCTACCACAAAAAAAGAAAAAAAAATTGAAACATTGGATTATTCTAATTTTTTTTTATGTTAAGGGTGTGGCTACTTTTACTAGTTACTTCTTAGATCGTTGGCTGGTTTTTTGTTGTTTAAGTCGGAAGAAAACGGAAGCTACACATTTGTAGTCGACTTTGTTCTTTGTTCAGTCTGTAATCTTATATGTTTGAAGGAAAAGGATCCAAATCAGAAAATGGATGGAAAATTATATTAAAAATGATTTTTTTTTTTACGTCTGATTGTCTGAACGATTTTATTAATATTAAATCATGATTACAAAAATAGTATACATAACATCCATAAAATAAATGATTACATATGAAATATATGCGTCATATATTGAAAAAAAATACAATCGAAGAAGTGAATTGACAATACTTTCCGTAAACAAGTCTTACTAGTTACTGCTAACAAATCATCCGTTATTTTTATTTTCCATTTTCAATCTTACTATGCAAGATGTGTGTGGATAGCGTCTCATGGCGTAACCTTTTATTTACACACTGCATGACAAAACCCAATGCTTCCGGCAACAATTCTGAAATATCGATCAACTGATACCAATACTTCCGTACATAAAAATTATTTTTTTCCAACAAAAATAGTAGTGATTTTTTTTTTTCAACTTGCGACGTTTTAAAAAAAGGAAAAAAAAATCTCTTCCAGTAAAGTCCCGCTAAATAAAAGTAGATTAAGCCCATTATAAAGCCCAAACATATGGGCCTATGAACTATAGTGTTGATCCAAATAAGACGAATAATTCGTTCATCATAGGGGAAATACGATTTACAAAGGCTTCCGTTGACGACGACGAACTTCTTGCCTTTCCTTCTTCCTCTTCCTCACCACCTTTCCTCATTTCCTTTCTCCTCCCGATTTCTCGCTGTCCGATTCACCTTTTCCTTCGATCTCGATCTCCTTCGATTCCGGAATCACCCCTAGACTATATATCGTCGATTTATCTGCGATGAGTTCCAATACGGCGTCGTCCAGCGCGGCGACAGCCGGATCGGGAGATTCTTCCGCCGCCAGGAAGAATTCGAAGCGGCCCAAGTGTATTTCCCCTCCTCCCTTTTCCATTTTCTCTCGATTATTCCTCTAGGCTTGTCGTTGACTCTTGGGTCTTAATCGAATTGGATTTTTCTTTTTCCCTGGATTCGATTGTTTTGATCGTATAAAATGTGTCTCTAGGTCATTTTTTTCTCCCAACATAAATGATCGATCATTGTGATCGCTGTTTTAGTTTTTTTTTTTTTCAAAATTTTGTGAAAACGATCCTTGAAAAGAGACATTCTTCTTTCACTATTTGATATCAGCTCTGGATTGGCTCAAGTTCTCCAATACTTTTTAGCAAAATCTTCGTTAGGGTTTTGAATTCCCATTACAAAAACTTGTTATTATTTTATTTTATTATAGAGATTAGGCAACCGTTGGCAAAGCTATCGCTAAAAAGCGAGATTTTGTTGGCGAATGATTTCTTGCAGATTCGAAGTTCACACAACAGGAGCTTCCAGCTTGCAAGCCAATTCTTACGCCTGGCTGGGTAAGATTTCTTTTAGCAATTTGTAATCTCTATAGATTTCTGTAGAAACGCAATCAAAATCCCCTTTCTTTTATCGGTCTGCAGGTCATTTCGACATTTTTGATAGTCAGTGTCATCTTTATACCCCTTGGAGTTATCTCTCTTTTCGCTTCCCAGGATGTAAGTGCGAACGACCCATTGCTACCCATCAGTCATCAGAACAGATTGTCTTCCCTATCTCACGTGTTTCATTTCTCATGTGTATAGGTTGTGGAGATCGTTTATCGGTATGATAATGATTGCATTCCTCCACCTGCTAGGACTAACAAGGTTGCATATATTCAAGGAGGTGGAGATAAAGCTTGTAACCGAACTCTAAGAGTCAGTCCCTTATGCAGCAACGTTATTTTGTTCTTTGAGTTTTGATAAGTTTTTTTTTTTTTGCATTTGTTGTTTACCTTCTCTTTTCTCCATCGGCATTCCTAGGTGTCAAAGCGTATGAAGCAGCCTATCTATGTTTATTACCAGCTCGAGAACTTCTACCAGAATCACCGAAGGTATTCAAAATCTGCTGACAACTATACCTTAGCATGATGTAGTGTTTGCATTGGTATGCCACATTCATCTTGGTGGCAATATTTCTTCTTTGTATCGGGACCAAGTGTTAGACCTAGAATGGAAGGTCTGGGTTCTATATGGATATCAACATTGATATCATGGAGTGGGCGGGTACAATTACCGATGTGTGCATGTAACTATAGATGATTTTTTTTGTCTCTAATCGATCAATGGTCTCTATGAACAGGTATGTGAAAAGCCGAAGTGATTCACAGTTGAGAAGTCCTAAATACGAGAATCAAATAAGCGCATGCAAGCCTGAGGATGATGTTGGTGGGCAGCCGATTGTGCCATGTGGTTTAATTGCTTGGAGTCTTTTTAATGATACATACACTTTATCAAGAAACAATACACGCCTAGCTGTAAACAAAAAAGGCATTGCATGGAAGAGCGACAAGGAGCACAAGTTTGGGAACAGAGTCTTCCCCAAGAATTTTCAGAAGGGGAATCTCACAGGTGGTGCCGCGCTAGATCCAAATATACCGGTAAACCCTTGATAGTAGAGATCAGTCCATGTTCCCATTGATATCCTCCACATGGATGATTTAGCAACTTTGACTGTCGACATCTTTCTTCCTCTTTTCAGCTTAGTGAACAAGAAGATCTCATCGTGTGGATGAGAACTGCAGCATTGCCAACATTTAGAAAACTTTACGGAAAGATAGAGACTGACCTTGAGATTGGTGACACCATAGACGTTACGCTGCAGAACAACTATAACACTTACAGTTTCAGTGGGAAGAAGAAGCTTGTTTTGTCGACGACGAGTTGGCTGGGTGGGAAGAACGATTTCCTCGGCATTGCTTACCTGACAGTTGGTGGGATTTGCTTCTTTTTGGCCCTCGCATTTACCATCATGTACCTTGTGAAACCCAGGTACGCAGATCCTTCAAATGTAGTTGTTGGTGGACTGTCTTATATATGCTGATGATAATAATGACGTATTCTTGTGCATACAGCCACTTATCTTTGTGTGTGTCTTGCTGAGTTATAATTGTGTACTTTGTTTCAGGCGACTTGGAGATCCGTCCTACTTGTCATGGAATAGAAATCCCGGAGGTCGTTAACAAGCTTGGAGAGGGAGAGGGAGAGGGAGAGGGAGAGTGAGAGAGCTCTACTATGCGTGTGTAAATCTTATCCATCCATCCATGTATACATACTTTGTAAGCCTTGCTTGCGATTTGGTTTATTACTCCACGTATTCCTTTGTTGTTGTATTAAACAAGTTAAAGTATAAATCTACCTTCTTCTTTTTTTTTCTAACAATACACATATAGGTAGTGTGTATTATAAATAACCATTACAAATTAAAAATTTGGCAACTAAAAAGCTGCAGACAAAAAAGTAGTGAGCTTGTTGGAACCAAATCTGAGAGCTATCAAAGCACCCGAAGCAGAATATTGGATAGATAATGGCCTTGAGGGTAAGATGGGTCGAGTGGGTGATCAGATGCAGCTCCTGCCTCCCTAACCACTGTGATCTTCCTCCCCGCCATTGCTGCAGCGCTCTGAAGAATCCCCAAGAACTTGCCGCTCTGCGTCATCGCCCCTGAACATGAACATGTCATCATAAGACCTCCACTCCTTGTCAACCTCATTGCCAACGAGTTGAGATTTCTGTACATTCCTGCCGCGTTGTGTAAAACCTGACATCCAACATTGATGCAATCTCATTTCTGTAACAACAAACTCTGACGTCCACTCTATTTTGAGAAACAAAAACACTCCAAGTCACCTTTTTCCGCGGAGCTAGTTTAGGAGGGTCTAGGATCACGATGTCCCATGTCTCTTCCCTCGACAGAGCACCCTTCATGAAGTCTGTGGAATCTTGTTTGAAGAAAACAACCTTCCCTGGATCCATATGGTTGAGGATTACATTCTCTCTGGCGAGCTCCAGAGCAGGTAACGATGAATCAATTCCTGAAATCGTTTGATCGGACGAGTCACAAGGCAATGCTTAAAGAAAGATGGGATTCAGGAGGAATAAAGAGATAAAAATTGTACCCACGACACTGGTAGCACCTCCTCTCGCTGCGTTTAGTGCAAATCCACCACTATAGCAGCAAAGATCAAGAACTCTTTTACCAGAAGAGATGGTTGATATGAAGTGACGGTTTTCGCGTTGATCTGTGTAGAACCCTGTCTTCTGTCCCTCTAGCGAGACTGCGTAAGAGATGCCGTTTTCCACGACCTGGCATAACAAAGAACATCACTCAGGTCACACACCCTGTAGTGAAATGTTTCCATATTCATAAAGAAAGCGAAGAGAGCTAGACAACCCTACCGTACCATTGATCTCTGGGGAAGAGTAGATGATTGTGTTTGTTTCAAACTCGAGATATCAAACCCGTCTTCTTTAAGAACATCAAGAGACGGTCTCCAGTTTATATGATTAATTCCATGGATTGATCTCAAGCAAGTCTCCACTTGATTCCTGTACTTTTCAAGCCAAGCAGCGGAGGATGCAACCACGGCTATATCTCCAAATACATCGACAATCAGACCAGACAATCTGCAGACAAGAAGACGTTTTATAAAACGAGAAAAATGAGAAAATTTGTTGAGATGAGATGAGATGAGTGAGTACCTATCTCCTTCGCTGTTGACAAGGCGATAAGCACTAGTATTAGCCGAGGGAAGTCCCAAATTGTTTCGCAACTCAAGTGCTTGAGTGATTCTAGTTTCGAGAAGCTTCTCAATGTTGAGTGCACAAGAAGGATCCCTGCCACAAGCCCAAAAAGATCCAAGATTCTCAATATGAATTATAAAAAAGAAACAAAAACTGTGTTCCATAAATTAGAAAGAAACCTGGTGGACTCGTGTTGGAGCTGCATAAGGCGAACACAGAACATAGAAACGGAGTTGTACAAACCCCAACCAATGGGATTCTCGGTTCCATCGGCGACAATGACAACATCTCCGGTCTGAGGAGGCGGTTTCCCAATGATCCTGTCTACGGCTCCACTGTACACCATTGGTCTTCCGTCTTTGAAGAGCTGTGTCTTGCCCTTTTTAAGAACCACCTTAGCAACACCCGAAGAGAGGGAGAGATCCTGAAGGAGAGAAGAAGAAGCAATTTGGGGAAGGGATGACGGAGAGAGGAGGCGGGAGGGAATCCCCACGGCCACCATTGCCATCCTCGCCATTTCTTCGCTGCAACATTTGGGTGGATAGGCTTTTTACGCAATCCGCTAATGGGCCACATGTTATCTTTTATTGGGCTGGGTTTAATTTACACTACCTGAAGCCCAACATTATGTCGCATTCAGTAGTCAGTACACGAGCTGTATATTAAGGAAAGATGGTCACATCTTGGGTAAGAAGAGTCTTAAGAGACGATTGCGTCTTTGAACCTTGTGAGAATAAATAAAGAATGTAGTAAAACATGGTCACATCTTGGGTAAGAAGAGTTTGAGTTGTCGAATTACGACGCATGCAAATAAGCACAAGAATGGGCTGCTTCATTTCCCCTATAGATCTTTCTAGTTCAAACTTGTTTATATGTGTGTTTTTTCTCTGGATTTCTATAACATATAAGTGAAAAAGCTTGGATATGGACCATCTCTTGGATACAAGGACATACAATGCATATCATATGCAGTCAAGATACAACAAAATGAGACCTCTAAGATAACCAAATCCAAATTGTGATTTGTATGCACCAAAAACTAATCATCATCGCCTTCTGCTCCCCCGATAGTCCTCCTCACCCTCTTTATCCTTCAATAAACCCAACAAGGCCAGAAAACCAAAGAAGAAGAACCCACCCGACCAGTTGCCTCCACCGCCTCCTCCTCCACCTCCATCTCCATCATCTCGCGGTGGGAACCCGGCTCCTCCATCATCCAGGTCTGGTGATTTCTCCTTTGCTGAAATCCAACACACCATGAGTCCTCTTATCCAAACTAGTTCGCAGATAAAGATAAAACACTCTTGCTGGGAGAAGAATGCAATTAACAACTATCCTGACTTTAAGCTAAACAATTTTTGTTTGTACTTGCTAGTTCGACAGGCCTCTAATGCCATGATTAGAATAGAGGAAATTGGGCACAGACACTAGAAAAAGTGAGGGCTTACAGTGGACAGGAGCCTGGGTTATTGTTGGCGACTCCCGAGTAACGGTCTGTGTTTGTCCTTCGCTGCATTTTGCGTTCTGCAAGGGACGACTTAGTTAACAAAGAAGAAGACGAAGAAGAAGAAGAAGAAGAGAATCAATTTAATGATGATGACACTCCTCACAACAAGCACCAATACCTCTGATGTTTAACTCCAAATCATTTTGCAATTTTTTTCCCAGATAAAGCAAAGAGTATTTCAATGAAGAAGAGCCCAATTGATACACATGTGAGGTGGTCAAGTGACTTACAATGGCGGAGTGGCATATCAAAAGAGATCGCTTTCGACTGTCAAGGGCAGAGACCCTATTTTGCCTTTTGATTCCGCCGAGCAACCCTGAACTCTTTTCTACATCGAACAAAAGAACCAAAGATAGTTTGGCAAAAATTAACGAAAAGAGGACCGGATTTCTCGATCCGAAGGGAGAATAAGAAGGAGCGAGGAGAAAGCGCACCGTTGTTATTGAGCGAGGGCGGATAGGCTCGGAGAACAGACGCCGCCATAGCCATGGCTTGACGGGAGAGGAAGAGAGGAAGCAGATTGAGATATCTCTCATATCTCACATATCACGCGTGTTTAGAAAGCTGTCAACTTGCACCCCATCGCGAGACGCCACGTGGAAATATTTCCATCATATTTCGTTACGGGTCCTCGTTTTATCGTAAAAGTTTGTTTAGAGGATGAAACTAATCTGTGGCGCTTGAAAAGGGATGGCAATAACGAAAGTCATGTGATACATATACGGTTGAGATCCAAATTTGGGGACAAGAAGAATCTCTCCTCTCTCTATGGATGGATTGGTCATTGGTGGGTACATACACAGAAACAAAGACCGACTTTAAAACAACGCATATGATTAAATAGATTTACAAGAGAAGAAGAAGACGAAACAGTTTTGTTAAACGGTGACTGGCGTTGCTTCATCAAGAGCGACCACACCGGGAAGCACTTTGCCTTCCAAGAGCTCCAAGCTGGCCCCACCACCGGTGGAGATGTGACTCATCACTCCTGCTACTCCCACTTTCTCCACTGCCGCCACCGAGTCTCCTCCTCCTATTATCGTTGTCACTCCCTTCTCGCTTAGCTCTGCTAGTTTATTCGCAACCGCCTGCGCCCATTTCAACATTGCTACACGTTACTCGTCACTGTCTTGCGAGAATAATATAATTATATGCGCTTCTTACCTCGGTTCCTTGTGCAAACTTTTCAAACTCAAACACTCCCATCGGTCCATTCCAAATGACCGTCTGTGTGGTGTCCAGAGCTTCGTTGAAAGTTTTCACCGAGTCTGGACCGATGTCCAATCCCATCCACCCATCAGGAATGCCCGATGCCGGCACAATCTACAACACAATTATTATTGGAGTATTATTATTTACTCGTTTGGTCATCAATCAACCAAGACTGCTTTCCCAAGCTGACCTTGATGTTGGCATCTGGAGCAAACTTGTCAGCAATCACAACATCTGTTGGTAACAACAGAGAGACTCCTCTGGCCTTAGCCTTGGCAAGGAGTGATGTAGCCAATTCAAGCTTGTCTTCTTCAACCAGGGAAGAGCCAACAGAAAGACCTTGCGCCTTGTAGAATGTGAATATCATTCCACCACCAAGCAGAAGGATGTCGCATTTCTCAAGAAGAGACTCGATAACTCCAATCTTGGATGACACCTTTGAACCTCCCACGATGGCAGCAAACGGTCTCTTCGGGTTTGAAACCGCACCCACGAGGTAGTCCAACTCCTGTTAAAAAGAAAAAAAAATATTATAGGGCAAGCTCGCTGGCTTGGTTAAATTCAATTACCATCATTTGGTAAAACAAAACCTGGATCTATTTATAATCAGGAAAAAGTGATGCCCCTAATTCTTAATTCATAACTCAATTCTGGTCAGTGATTTCTTTAACAGCAGTTGAGTAAACTCTTGGCCCTTGTGTTTAGAGTCTAGACCTCTCTCATGGATATCCAAAGATCAACAAGCAATCAATTATTTTAATGAATCTAGGGTATAGTGGCATTTGTAGGAGTGGTGCTTCGATATCGTATTATCAGAGAGAATCTCTATAAAAAATGTCACCTTTTGCAAAAGGAAACCAGCAACTGATGGTTTCAAGAACTTGGTGACTCCCTCCGTTGAAGCGTGGGCTCTGTGAGCAGTCCCGAAAGCATCATTGACATAGAGGTCAGCTAGAGAAGCAAGCTTCTTGGCAAACTCGGGTTCATTCTTCTCTTCCTCCTTGTAAAACCTCACGTTCTCAAGAAGCAGAACTCCACCTTCGGGAAGGGAAGCCACCAAGCTTTCCACTTCTGGACCAATACAATCATCAGCTTTCACGACCTGCCCCAAAAGAAGCCTCGTGAGAAGATTATAGCAACAGAAAGAGAGAGGCCGAGATTCAGAGGCATTAAAAAGTCATGGCTTACCTGAATACCAAGGAGCTCGGACAATCTGGGAACAAGAGGGGCCAAGCTGAACTTTGGGGTGACACCCTTTGGCCTTCCCTGAAAGATGAGTACGTAACTTAGTCTGAGGAAGTAGATGAGAAGACAATTTACGAAAGTTATCAGGTGAGAAGCAATGTGATGCATTGGTAGTAATCAGTCAAAGAGAACCCTCAATAGCTCTATTATTGGCATCTAGATCCTAATATTAGAAAAAAGAAGCGGGGATTTAGCTAAGATGAGATGGACATTTTGGGGGTTTAGCTTGATCCATGGCAAATCGAAATACGTCAAAAAAAATTTGACTTGATTGAGACATACCAGATGAGTGGAGAGGATGACCTTAGCGCCTTTCTCGATCAAAAACTTGATGGTGGGAATGGCGGCGCGGATTCGGGTGTCGTCAGTGATATTCTGGTTGTCGTCGAGAGGTACATTGAGATCAGCTCTGACGAAGACCTTCTTCCCCTTCAAATCCGCAGATGTCAGATCCCCCACGCTCTTCTTCGCCATGGAGATCACTCCCCTGCTGCCCTTCCCGCGCACGGAGTGGACCTTGGAGGCCACGTGGACGGAGAAACGGAAGTCAACGACGGCGGAGAAGCCCAGGCGACGTGCGGAGACGGAGCCGGCGGCAGAAGCGGTGGAGGGAATGGGCAAGAAGGAGGCGCGGGAGCGGGTAACGGCGGCGCCACCGGAGGATTTGATGATGGAAAGTGCAGCAGTGGCGGCGGTGGAAGCCATGTGGAGAGAGACAGAGTGTGAGGATGGTGAGAGATGTGAGAAAGAGGAAGAGTGAGGATTGGGTGATATCACGGCTCTCTGGATTTTGTCTTATCGTTGATGAGAATTGAGAGGTTATTATATAACCACACTCGATGATGATGGATTGATGATGATGTTGTTCCCTGTTACAACTACGTCTCTCAATGCAAAAGCAAAAGTTTTACTTCCATCTATGGGAAAGAAACTAAAGTATTTGACTCAAAAGATAAATATGAGTAAGTAAATGGCTCATTGGCAAAAAATGGGAGATGACTAAATGGGCCTGTATCTCCATTATACGGCCCAATGAATCATGGCCTTCCCTTCCGGTCTTATCTCTTGGGAAATTCCGGCGAGACCCACCTCTAAATCAATTCTCCTCCAATGGCCTTGTCTCCGTCGTCTCCTCCATGTCTCAGATATCTCTCTCTATCGCCTTCTCCTCTCCCCGCTCCTCGCTTACAGCATCTAGCCTCTGTTGGCTTCCGTAGGCATGAGCTGCGGAGGCCGAGCGCGCTCAGGGAATGGCGGGAGTACGAAGACGCTGTCAAGAGAAAAGATCTCGCCGGGGCTCTCAGGTTCATCAAATCCATCGAAAACGATGAACAGCGTGACGCGGTCGAATCTATCGTCGCCGCTCCGATAACGGCTCAGTTAAGCGGTCTGGGAGCTCTTGAATTGGAGAGGGATTGGCAGGTCTTAGATGCGTGTTTGAATGCAGATGATATGAGACTTGTTGGGAGTGCATTTAGGTTTCTCAAGGACAGAGGTCTTCTGGCCAACTTTGGCAAGTTCACCAACATTGGTACTCTGTTTTCTCTCTTCTGTCAGAGGTTTCTTTCTTCTTTTGATCAATGATTTCTTGCTTCCTCTCTCTCTCTCTCTCTTTATGTATCACTCACTCTCATGCAGTTTTGGAGGGCACAAGAGAGGTCACACCTGCTGTCCTCAAGTCTGCAACTGGCTTGGAAGGTCTGTTCGGGTCAGTCAGCTTTGGTTACTCAGTGTGGCATTGGAAGCTTATTTTGAGTTTCTATTTTGATTAGTGACCAAACTTGCACCCAAGAAGTGGGGCCTTTCCGGTGGCTCTAGCATTGCCCTGGCTGCTTTTCTTGGTGGAGTCTCCTACCTTCTTTCTCAGGAGATTGATCTGCGCCCGAACCTTGCTGCCATTTTGGGTCTAGCTTTTATGGATTCCCTTCTTCTTGGTGGTACCTGTTTTGCCCAAATATCATGCTACTGGCCTCCGCATAAGCGTCGAATTATATTTCATGAAGCGGGTCATCTTCTTGTTGGTAAGAAATCGTTTATCTTCTGTTAATTGGTTTTTTCTTGGCTTTTTTGTGGCTAAAATTTCTAGCTTCTCTGTTGTGCAGCATACCTCATGGGCTGCCCAATCCGAGGTGTGATATTGGATCCGATTGTTGCCATGCAAATGGGGGTTCAAGGCCAGGTAGTATTAAGTATTTTGATATTGTGTCTTGTAGTGCTGTGATTCTATGCACCTTTTAGCTGCAAATGGAACCGAGTACAGAACTGGATTTTCATGTGTTTCTGTAGGCTGGAACCCAATTCTGGGATCAAAAGATGGAGAGTGAGATTGCTGAGGGACGACTTAGCGGTAGCTCATTTGATAGGTGATTGTTAGTTAAGGTTTTCGTCTTTCCCTGTGAGCTTTGTCTCATTCACAACCCTGATGGTGGTTCAGTTTCTGTTAGGTATAGCATGGTTCTTTTTGCTGGTATTGCAGCTGAAGCACTAGTTTATGGTGAGGCTGAGGGTGGGGAGAATGATGAAAATCTGTTCAGGAGCATCTCAGTACTTCTGGAACCACCGTTATCCGTGGCTCAGGTCTAGAGAAAATCATATATCTGATGTGACTTGTCTATGGGATTCCACTTTTCTTGCACAAGTGTCAAGTGTACAGTTTGTTAAGCATTGAGAATCTGTACGTTTGATTATACAGATGTCGAATCAAGCCAGGTGGTCTGTTCTACAATCTTACAATCTGCTCAAGTGGCACAAGGCAGCACATCGGGCCGCTGTTGAAGCTCTCCAAGTGGGAAGTCCTCTTAGCATTGTGATAAGAAGGATTGAGGAAGCCATGTCTCCAAGCAGATGATTGAAGCACCAGCATTTTCTGTAATTCATTACCCATCATTTGGAAATGTATGGAGACGGAAGCATATAAACTCGAAATAAAAAAACCTGACTGCAACTGGAATGGCGACAAAGGGACTTGCATCTTTGGATCCATGTTCAAGTAAGTTAAGGTTTCATCCGCTTGAGGGAGAGGTTGAGGACGTGATAGTGGTTCTCTTGCCTTATTCATATGTGTTTCAGTATTTAAAGACGTAGGAGGCAAGCTTTTGATAGCTTAAAGAAAATGGTTGTAAAGTAGCAATCACATGAAAGCTGTATAGTTGCATTCTTGTGTCTCTCCTGTAAAGTCTGGCTATTACAAGCAGTGACCTCTATCACTCTATTTAATGCTGATGAGAAAAGAAACTTGCATTGCCATAGATGAAGAGCATCAGGGAATATGCTAATATTATGTACCATTACAGAGAAACACACTAGAAATGGATAAAAACATACACAATGAGGGCAGTGCTGAGCAACCTTTGTAGGATACAGCGAAACTACAAACTTTGGAAAGAAGAAAACAATATCTAAGGCTGATCATGGTGTTGCTCCGGATTCCCCTGGGGCCAGGGCATCATACCCTGCTGCTGCTGCAAGTAATAGTATGGCGGAGAGGCCACCACGGTTGGTATGGTTCCTTTGGTTACCCCTAAGCCTTCTTCTTTCAGCTCGTCCCTGGGGATTATGTCAACCAAGAAATCAAACACGTCCGTCCTAGAAATGGCAGCGGCTATGTCGTTCTTCTGCAAGGTCCTCCTCTTGTTCTCCTCTGTGTGGATCCAAGCACGAAGCGTGAGCTCGAGTATGAACATCTCACAGGCCTTGGCGAAGATGACAGGGGCCTCCGCTGAGATCATCCGCACATCTTCATCGGCTTTCATGATCTTCTTAATGCGAGCCAGGGGAAGGGTGTGGTTCTTGAAATCAGTGGTGTGCTCGATCTCTTGCGTTTGGTTAGCCCAGAACATGTGGAGCTGCTGCTGCTGCTGTTGCTGGTGGTGGTGGTGGAAGTGTTGGGCTTGTTGGAAGGCCATATGCGTGGAAGACGGCACTGCACTCTGATAAGCACGAGGAGGAGGAAGATAATCCATCACTCCCTGTTGCGGCTGGGCCTCTTCTGACTGCTCCATTGCTAACTCTGAAACAGAAAGAGACAACCAAGAGAGATGTGAATGGGAAGCACAACCGCAAGTCTGAGGCTTTATAATTTTCTATGAAGCATGCATCCGCATTTCAGTTCATTGACCAGCAAATTGGTTACAAAATGTAGATTGTCAACTAATACCCAGGTTTTGGGGCATCAAAAGCGTAAAAAAGAAAGAACTACTCATTAAACTTGCAGCAAAAAGAAAGCGCATGCATCCCCGAAATCAACTCAGATATGCAGCAGATTCATCACGGAAGACACACACAGCAAAGCATAAAAGAGGCAAATTAGAAAAAGAAACAAGTGAGGGAGAGAAGAGCCTTAATGACTCGATCCATAGAAACAGAAAATGGAAGAAGAAAAACATACCACCCACCAGTGACTGTGACTCGGACTCGCTCAAGAAACCCTAAAGTTAAAAGTTTATGGAAGAGAGTCGCCGGTAGCTTCCATTTATGAGCGTTTTGCTGGTGGTATCCGCCCAATAGACACGTGTTCGGAAAAGCGGGAGTTCTGAGGTAAGAGAGCGCACGCTCTACTGCCACCTGTACGCTTTTCATTGGGTATCATGAGTTATTCCAGAAATTTCTTTTTTCTTTTATTTTTTCCATCGGGGACGGTTTCGTAGAAAAGGTGTAGTGGACACGTGACATGCGCCATGGAGAAATCACGTGACATTTGTCTTTTCTCTCTCCTCTAGTTTTTGTTTTTGAAAATTCGATATGAATAGGGGGAAAATGTTACATTTAGTTCTTTAAATATTCGGTAAATTTATTCTCCAACTTCTTAAATTTAGACATAAAAAAAAATTAATGTTAATTAAGAAAACAGAGACATTAACGTTAATTTTTCTCAAAGTTAATGTTATACGAACGCAATTATTACAATTGGACAAATTGATTATTTATCAAAAAATTATATGAAACAAATTAATAAACATAATATAAAAATGATATCGATAAACAGAAATTTAAACAGTTTAACAGAAGCGAAACACTTTTTTCTTAATATTGTAAGGCCCTGTTCGTTTGGTGAATTGGACGCGTTATCTGGATACAGATGCAGGTTGATGTTCGTTTAGTAGTAATAAAGAGCATGAACTGAAATCGGTATCCGGATAAGTTTCCAAAACTCATCCAAAAAATCAAGATTTCTGGATGAGTTAATTTGGTGCGTCTGGATGCAGTAAACTCATCCAAAAATAATAAAGTCGAATATAACTTTATTTTTCTATAAAAAATCATTTTTTATATTAACAATTTTATTTTGATCTTAACTATACTAATCTTTGATTTAAAATAAATTTATAATTAAATATTCAAATTATTATTTTTAATATTTATAAATCACGTTTTCCCTCAATTCGGTAGTTTTGGCGGGAAAACTCAATTTCTAGATTTTGGCGGGAAAACATGATTTTACTGTTTTGACGGAAAAAAGTCATTTCGGGATTTTGCCGGGAAAACGTGATTTTGCAGTTTTGACGGAAAAACGTCATTTCGGGATTTTGCCGGGAAAACTTGAATTGCGGTTTTGACGGACAACGTGATTTTACGATTTTGACGAGAAAACACGATTTTGCGTATTTGGCGGGAAAACTCGATTTTTTGGTTATTGCGGAAAACATAATTTTTGGATTTTGGCGGGAAAACGTGATTTTTGCGGTTTTGGCGGGAAACCATGATTTTAAGGTTTTGAAGGAAAACGTGATTTAGCGGTTTTTGCGGAAAAACGTGATTTTGCGAGAAAACGTGATTTTTGCGGTTTTGACGGAAAACATGATTTTGCGAGAAAACGTGATTTTGCGGTTTTGGTGGGAAAACGTGATTTTGCGGTTTTTGCGGAAAAACGTGATTTTGACGAAAAAACGTTATTTCGCAGTTTTGACGAAAAATATAATTTCGCGGTTTGACGGAAAAACGCGGTTTTGCATTTTTGGCAGGAAAATGCTTTTCCAGATTTTATAAAAAAAAATAGAAAAATAGAGGATAAACAAAAGAAAATGAAAAACAAGAAGTTTTTGATCATTTGACATAAAACGCATTCAGATACAAATACAAACATACAAAACAAACATAATTGCATCTAGATACAATTTCTGGACGCATAACCAAAATCGCAAACGAACATCATCTGATTGCTGCGTCCAGTTATAGCGTTCAGACGCTGCGTTTAGAAATCTCATCCTCCTCACCAAACGAACAGGGCCTAAGAGCATCCTCATTATTGTAAGAGCATCCTCATCGGTTAGAATATGAAAAGAGGGGATCTCAACAATTAAATGCATTATTTTAATAGATATAATTAAATGTTAATATTTAAAAGAAGTTGAACCAATTAAAAAAGGACATGTATTTTAATTGTGTTTAATATGTTGATGAGGACCTCTTCTTCCCATCTCTCTTACTTTTTCAATTTTTTTTTTTTTTAATATTCAGATACTATGGTGAGAATCCCTCAATGGGGGTGCTCTAAGCACCTCATAGATGGTGAGAATCCCTCAATGGGGGTGCTCTAAGCAGCTCATAGAGTGACAGTTGCATGACATTTTGAACCATAGGATACAATTACATAATTCTTATGATTCGTCGCATAATCCATAATTATAAGCTAATAATTTTTTTTTGTATTGTACTCATAGAAAAAAAAATTTAAAAAAAGACATAAAAATGTCAAGAAGGTGAAGGAAGAAGGATTGCATATATGTGATTGAATGAGAGAGAAGGACAAGAAGATGCTCTCTTTTTAACGTCCATTAGGTGATCGGCCCGCACCATGTGCGGATTATAAAATATTTTACATATTATATATATGAATAATATTGTCTATTAATTTATTATTGTTTGTATACAATGAAATAAGGTGTAAGTAATGATATTGTATAAAAAATTGATAGTTAAAAACACTAATGATCAAGTGTAAATCGTAAAAGATTCCAATACAAGTTTATGATAGAAAATGTAAGATAAAAAAAGATGATAACATTATAGTAAGCATAAAAATAATAAAATATATAATTAATTGTTGTAAAATATATGAGAAGCATAGAAATGAAGATTTTGAAACACTTCCTTGTAGACGACGTTCATTGTTTTCTTTTGCACCTTCCCTTTTTTTTTATCTGTGATTAGAACTTTAAGTTTCGATCTAAACTTAACTCTAGATAATGCAACATATAGCTGCGCATGAGAGAAAACTGATATAGGTAGAAACATTACAACATCCTTAAGTGATTATCCTTGGTCTTTGTTTGATGGTCATTGCGAAAGCTAAAGCTAAAATGAATTGTATACGACGCATTCTGAAAGAAAACCTTGTGTATGGTGGTGTCACATACATCCTAGGGATTAAAACTATTTGACCAATCATTTTCTCATTTCCTGTTATTATTCTACCTTCAACCACATGTTGTGACATATAAGTAATAATAAGTCTACATATCCCATTATTAGGATTAATGTTACGAAGACACTTAACTGGAGCACCAACCTTTAATTTCAAGCAATGCTTTGTTAATACATAAACTTTGATGCTATTCAAAAACTCAGTTGGATAATCGACGGTTTTCAATGAATCTTTATCTGATGGAATAATACTGTTAGAGGTAAGGTATATTTTCTCCTCATCTGAGATATTAAGATAATATGAATATTAGTAGTAAAGATGTTAAGCAAAGAAAAGAAAACAAAGCAAAAAATATATTTTTTTAATAGTAGAATTTATAATATAAATAATGTGAAAGCATATAATATTAATATTGTAATGAAAACTTTAGGAAATAATCTCATTTTTTTAAACATCATTAGTTAACTACAAAACAACATTTCTATCATCGGTTAATTCCAGTAGCATTGTGATTGCTAAGCCTGGCAAGCAATCTCATTTAGTAATTTATGTTTTTATTTTTCAATGTTTAAGGTGTTTGTTTTCATTTTGAGGCTTATATTTTGATGAAAATAATTAGTTTTTGAAAGTCACAAAAAATTATATCGTGTTTCAATTATGAAAGTTTCAAAATTTCAATCTTTTATTAGTAGCATATATATATATAGGAAATTTTTTGTATTAGAAAACCTAATAAGTACAAAATTTCAATTCTTTATTAGTAGCATATATATATGGGAAAACTTTTGTATTAGAAACCTAAGAGCATCTGTAGAGCTTTACAAAAGCTCTTAACAAAAAAAAAAATAAAAAAAATATGATGTGTCAGAGTTTTGGTGAGAATCGACTCTGGGGAAGAGACTGAATAGTCGGTTCTGAAGGGAGTTCGACACGTGTCGAAATTGATTCGTCGTTTTTTTTTAGTTTTTTTTTAAAGAAAATCTGTTTGTAAAAAAAAAAATTAATAATAAAAAAATAGGAAGAGACGTCGTACCATTACTGATGCTCTGAGAGCACCATTATCCGTGAACCGGGGTGGGGTTCTTTAAAAAAATTTTTTTTAAAAAAAAACGATTTTCGAAAAAAAAGTTTAAAAAAAATTGTTGACCAATCAGGTCATGACACGTGTCGGAAAGAGAAGGAAGAACCGATTTTTCAGACTCTCCCCAGAAAATCATCGATTCTCTCCTCTCTCTCTCCTGCCACCTATTTTTTCTTTTTTTTCTTTTTTTTTTAATTACAGAAACCCTTTAAAGTTGTGCAATAAAAATGTTCTAATAACCCTTGCAAATTATTTATTTTTTGGCGGGGTCCATAGGCCACTTTTTGTTTCCACAGGAAAATAAGAGTCGAACTCTCGTAATGCCAGCAAAGCGGTGGGTCGTTACAATCTCATTTCCTAACTTACAAGTCTTTTTTTTTGGTCATCTGTGTGATATATTAAAATTCCACAAGAGTTGATTACAAAAACAAAAGTAAAAGATACAAACCTCAAACAAAAAACTAGCCGGACTAAACTCTCTTACAAAAACCTGATGAAAAGAAATCGGATACAATTCACTTATCCGCACCTTTACCAAAAGTCCTGAAAATACTAATCAAAGGGTCTAACTGTTTCATTGTCAAAAACAGTCTTTAGCCAAAGCGGATAACCAGATGCAACATAAGATTGCAAATGAGATTTCACCGAGGCACTTTTAGCAATGAGACGAGCCCCTTTAATCACACTAGGAACCACCACCACCAGCTTCCACTCCACAAAATTGGTTAAAAGGAGTTTTAATTCTTCAACCTAAAACGCAAAGGAAGGCCACGCACTAGACCTGTTGACCGCCCTCACCAAAGATCCCGATTCAGACCCAAACCACTCATATTTATCGTTGACTAAAAAAGAATTTCAAGGCGAAGAAGCTTTTTTGTTTGTTTTTTTCATTTGAGAAAAAAATGAATTTATTAATGGACTATTAGTGGATTTCTTTAGTAGGCCTTAATATTTCTGAGCTCTTTTTGTCCGAACGATGCCGTTTTAACTGAAAAAACGCGTTTCCCGTCTCTTCTCGTTGGAGTTGGGAAGACAAAATACAGAGAAGATACTCAGAGGAAGAAGAAGCATAAGAGAGAGGGAGATAGTTTGAAAGATTGAGAATGGAAAGCTTGGACGCTAATTTTCCTGTGCGACATAGGAAGTTCTCATTAGAAAGTAAGGTAATTCGAAAATCTAATTACCAAAGTTCTTATTAGAAAGGTAATTTTCTAAATTGCTCTTTCGACCTTGTACCAAAGCCAATTCAGAATTGACACAAATTTCGTAATAGTAGTTGAAAGAATAATTCATCTTAACGAAATATGAAATTTCACAAACTGCAAGAAAATGATCTTTAAAAAAACAAAGACTCAAATCGATAAGACGATAACTCTCTATCTCAGTTACATTCAAGTAACACTAATCTATTCATGATTAGAAAAACAAAGAAAACTGCCCTTCCATTTTGCCTAAACTGCTGTCTAACCTCTTTGAATTTGATATTTCTCATGTTTTCAAAAGAGAAAACATAGACAGAGGTATACTTCTCGACTGCCTCTATGATTCCATTCACAATAGACTCTTTGTGCTCTCTTCCTTTCTTCTTCGTCTTCGACAAAGTAACTGCAGCAACAACAACAAAACAAACCTTAGCAACGATAAGGGTTTTCTTCATAAGGGTTCCTTTAAAAAACTTAGAAACCCTAAACCCTTGACGGCGGCTACAAAACTAACCGCTTCCTAGCTCAGTAACGAAGATGCAATAGTTTCAGACAATAGAACCATGAAAGAGTGAAGGAAGAAAGAGTTCTGACCTGGCCTGTCTCTCTTTGATTTAGGCATATCTAGGGTTTGAGATGTATGAAGCTGTAAGTGAGAGCAACAAAAGTAAACGGCTTTGCTCCTTTCACTTCTCTTCACAAAAATATCTTTACCGATTTTGAGGAGGAGCTTCTTCATCCTGAAGATTCTGTTTTTTGGATCTCCTATATTAAATTAGCAGAGGGATAGAGAAGAAGATTAGCGTAAAACTTCATTACGTAGAGCTTATAAACTCCCATATGCAAACCAATAGACATGTCTCTTAAAGAGATATTCAAGTACAAGCATATTATTAATAACTGCTCTAACCTTAGTCCGTATTGTAATATTGGTTCACCATTTTCACTAATTGTTGTTGCCCATGTCATTTTCAGCAGTGATGATCAGGCTACCATCAACCTATGCGACATAAGCTGATTTAGGATTTAAGAAGCTCAACACGATGAGAGCTATGCCAGATCTAGTTGGCAGAATAAAATATTGAGAACCTGAACATTGTTCCATGAGAACTCTGCAAGCTCTAGTTGCAGTTCTGAGGAACTGGAAATTGATTCTCCCTTGAACTGTAACAATGATCAAATATGATTAATCATAATAAAGCATATGCTAGAATTTATGAAGCAAAAAAAAAAAAGCAGACAGCATCTTCTAGTGTCAAGAACAAACTGTTGACTTACTTTCTGTCTTGAAACTTCCCAAAGAGGACCGAGAGCAGGATGCGGAAGGATGAAAAAAATAATTCTCCATTTGCAGAAGTAGAATGAAAAAAATAATTCTCCATTTGACATTGTTATTGATAAGATACACTGACTGACTGACATGTAAAATATTCATGGCTCTTAAACAGCACTGATAATTAAAACTAAAAGAGATGCATCTATGAACTAACCATGGGAAGTTTAATATCACATTTCTTAAGGAGTTCATATGCATTCTGTAGTATATCCAACAGTGCACCATGTCTGTAAAGAAAGATATAAGTTTGAAAATAAGTCAGATGGGAGTTCTGATCCTAGCAGAAGTTCGAAGTGAAACCCAGAAAGATTTTACACCTCACAGAGTCCCTGTACGATGGGTCTTTCTCCTCTTCACTGCAATCTTCATCTACTATAGTTTCATCAGCCAATCTCCAGTCTAGCTTCAATACAATTCCAACCCATGTTACTGAGTCATCCAAAACCAAGGTTGAGGTCATCGGAAAAAAAGGAACTTTAATTTCTCGAAGGGAATAAAACCATTTGATTGACGACATCAAAAGCTTCGCCGAGATTCGAGGCTTGAAATCCGGTGGTGAGCATGGATCGGAGAATCTTAGGGTAATTTACTCCCTGGCTTAGGGTAATTTACTCCCTAGACTATCACAGTAATCATCTCTACAACTATAATGTAATGAACGATTCAAGAACTCAACTTTAATCAGCATCTCATACAAAGCAACAGGCACAAGATCAGGATCGATCCATTGGATTCAAAAGAGGAAACGCAACTACAATGTGATGAATTGGATTCAAGAACTCAACTTTCCTAAGAAATTGGATTGTGAGTGAAATCTATAAGAAGAAAAAAATCCCAAATTTTAAAACTTGGCTTTCGGAGTATGTTAGTGTTATTTTCACCTGATTCTGAGCCGAAATTGCGAGGGAAAACAGACGAAGAACCGGAATTGGCTGGTCGATTGAGAGCAAAAAGAAGACCAACGGGCTTGCAGCTGTCCAATCGGCGAGGCGAAGCAGAAGCAGCAGCAAAATCAGCTGATGCTAGGGTTTTGATGTGTTCATATGGGGATAATCTGCATTCTAATCCACCAAAACACACATGTAAAGTATTATGTAAGATCTGAAACACAAAATTAGAGAAAAAAATACAGCAAATGCTTTCTTTTACCTGATTCGGAGCTGAAATGGCCAAGGAAATCCGACGAATAAGAAGCGGAAATCGCAGAGAGAACGGGCTTGCAGACGAACATGTTGGATTGTCTTTGAGTTCTTGCAAGTTTCTAATAAGAGACTTAGTCTCAGCTACGTTTTTAGTGGGACTTTGCAGTTTCCGGTTTGTTAGCTATTAGTTGAGCTAGTGATCTTTTTATTTCGGTCAGTTGTTATTTGCTTCTGTTGTATGTGGTTCCTATAAAAGGTATTGGACGATTGTTCTAATAACGTGATCATTCAGTGCACACCATTTTCTTAGAGTTCCAATTCACATTTGGTATCAGAGTAAAACACAAAGGAGTGATCAAGAGAGAAAAGAGAGAAAATGAGCGACGACAAAACACTCACCAAGATCCCTCGCTTTGATGGTCACTACGATCATTGGAGTGAATTGATGGAAAATCTCCTGCGAGCTAAAGGGTTGTGGAGCCTGGTGGATGTGGGGTATGTTGAGCCAACGGTGGGAATTGCAATGTCTCCGGCATAGCAGAAGCAGTATGATGATCAACAGATGAGAGATTATCAGGTGAAACACTACCTCTTTCAAGCAATTGATCGAGTTGTGTTTGAGCAGATCTTGGATCGCAGAACATCCAAGATCATTTGGGAATCGATGAAGAGGAAGTTTGGCGGGAATGAGAGGGTGAAGCGATCTCTCCTCCAAACTTTAAGGAGAGATTTTGAAGTTCTAGCCATGAAAGGAGATGAAATGATTGACGATTACTTCAAGAGAGTAATGACAATCTCAAATCAGATGCGAAGCAATGGCGAAGACATGTCAGATGAGAAGATTGTGGAGAAGATACTTCGAACTCTGACAGAGAGATTCACATATGTGGTTGTGTCAATTGAAGAGTCTAAAGACACCCGCACCATGACCATTGATGAACTCCAGAGCTCACTGTCCGTCCATGAGAAGAAATTCAAAAAGATCAGTCAATAGGAGGATGATCAAGCTTTGAATGTCAGAGGCAGGGGCAGAGGATCATACCGAGGACGAGGTAGGGGCAGAGGACGAACATTCAACAAGGCATTGATTGAATGTTATGCTTGTCACAATCTGGGTCACTTTGCGTATGAGTGTACAAAGTGTCAGAATGCTGCCAACTATGTAGAACTAGGCGAAGAGGATGAGGTTCTACTAATGGCCTTTGTGGAGCTTCAAGGAAAGCAAAGAAGTGATGCATGGTTTATTTACTCAGGCTGCTCAAATCACATGTGTGGAGATCGTGTGATGTTTTCAAGTTTAGACACTAACTTCACTCATAGTGTCAAACTTGGAAATAATCACAGATTGGTGGTTAGTGGAAAAGGTGTGGTGAAGATCAAGCTTAACGGTGTAAGCTATGTGGTGAATGATGTCTATTTTGTTCCGGAGCTGAGGAACAACTTACTGAGTGTAGGACAACTTCAAGAAAGAGGACTTGATGTCCTGTTCAAAGGGGGAAAGGAGATGACATGCAGCATATTTCATCATCAAAATGGAAAAATTGCAGAATCTTTGATGTCTGCAAACCGAATGTTTGTGCTGTTTAGCGAGTTGATCGATGAGAAGAAGGATTGGAAGTGTTTTCAGGTCGACATCACATATGAAACAGAGCTGTGGCATCATCGATACGGACATCTCAGCTACAATGGTCTCGTCACGTTGTACAAGAAACAAATGGTCATTGGGTTACCTGCAATCAAACAAGAGAGCATCACTTGTGATCCATGCGTGAAAGGGAAGCAACACAGAGTAAGCTTTCCAAGGCAAAGCAAGTGGAGAGCAACTGATAAACTGCAGCTAATCCACTCTGACCTGTGTGGACCAATCACCCCATCATCTAACATTCAGAAAAGGTACTTGATAAGCTTCATAGACGATTTCTCTAGGAAGGCGTGGATATATTTTGTTCTTGAGAAGTCAGAAGCTTTCCAACAATTCAAGCTATTTAAGAGATATGTCGAGAAGGAAACGTGGCTGTTCATCAAGTGTTTACGAACGGACAGGGGAGGTGAGTACAACTCAAATGAATTCAAGGAGTTTTGCAAGGAGCAGGGGATCAAAAGACAACTCACCACATCGTACACACCACAACAAAACGGAGTGGCTGAACGCAAGAATCTAACCATCATGAACATGGTGAGAGCTATTTTGATAGAGAAAGGAGTTCCCAAAACCTTTTGGCCAGATGCAGTGCAATGGACGAATCATGTTCTCAACAGATCGCCTACGTTAGTGGTGAAAGACAAGACACCAGAAGAGGCATGGAGTGGAAACAAACCGTCAGTTGAGCACTTCAGGATATTTGGGAGCATTGGACATGTTCACATACCGGATGTCAAGAGGACCAAACTCGACGATAAAAGTGTGAAGTGTGTATTAATCGGCTACATCAGCCAGTCTAAAGCATTCAAGATGTTTGATCCTCTCGAGAAAAGGGTTTACATTAGCCGTGATGTAATATTTGAGGAAGAGAAGAAGTGGAATTGGGAGGATATTCACTCGACTGAGCAGAACATAGAGCTTGAATGGGAAGAAGAGTATGAGGATGCTGAGGATGAGAATGAATAAGGAGAAGTGGAGGCAGAAGAAGAGCCAACCGAGGAGCAAAGTGATGAAAGTGAGGATTCTCCCTCTGCAGATCCTCCTCATGCAAATCCTCCTCCTGCAGCGCATGATCCTCAAACATCATTTGTCTGGAGAGTGAGAAGTAGACCAGCCTGGGCAGATGACTATGTATCCGGAGATGAGTTGTCCGATACATAGGAAGAGGCCAATATGGCAAGAATCTAAGGTATCAAATACGAGCATCTTGCACTTATGGTTATTACTGATCCTACTAGCTTTGCCGAAGCAGTAAGACATTTGAGATGGAAGGAAGCGATGGATGCAGAAATAAGAGCAATAGAAAAGAATATGACATGGTCTCTAGTGGTACTTTCGGATGGAGCCAAAGCCATTGGTGTAAAATGGATTTACAAAACCAAGCTTAACGAGTTGGGAGAGGTTGACAAGCATAAGGCCAGACTCGTCGTGAAAGGATATGCTCAGGAATATGGAATAGATTACACCGAGGTCTTTGCTCCTGTGGCTCGAATGGATACGGTGAGAATGATAATAGCATTGGCGGCGCAGAGAGGATGGGGAGTGTATCAATTGGACATCAAGTCAGCGTTTCTTCATGGAGAGTTAAAAGAGGACGTATTTGTGCAACAACCTCAAGGGTATGAAGTAGCAGGGAAGGAGCACTTGGTCTACAAACTGCACAAATCCCTTTATGGACTAAAACAAGCACCGAGAGCTTGGTTTAGTCGCATTGAGAGCTACTTTGTCAAGGAAGGGTTTGAGAGAAGCTCTAGCGAGCAAACCTTGTTCATAAAAGGAAAGTGAAACAAGATTCTCATCGTCAGCATCTATGTTGATGATCTACTATTCACCGGAAATGATGAGGAGCTACTGAATGAGTTCAAGGAGTCCATGAAGAAAGAATTTGACATGACAGATTTGGTGAAGATGAGGTACTTTCTGGGAATATAAGTGATACAGAAATCTGATGGAATCTTCATTTGTCAGAGGAAGTATGCAGCTGAGGTGATCGAGAGGTTTGGAATGCAAAACTACAATCCTGTTTGCAATCCAATTGTCCCTGGACAGAAGATTGGCCGAGATAATGGTGGGGAGAAAATCGATTCAACTCTGTACAAACAGATGGTGGGAAGCTTGATGTATCTCACCGCAACGCGTCCTGACTTAATGTTCGTGGTAAGCCTCATCAGTCGCTTCATGTCTAATCCCACACAGCTGTATTTCGGAGCAGTGAAGAGAATCATGCGATACTTGAAAGGAACTATGGAGTATGGGATTTGGTACAAGAAAGAAGAAAGCAGAGGGATTATCGGGTATACTGATAGTGATTATGCAGGGGATGCGGATGATAGTAGAAGTACTTCAGGCTATGTCTTCTTGATGAGTGGAGGAGCAGTGTCATGGTCCTCACGTAAGCAGCCTATCGTGACTTTGTCAACGACAGAGGCAGAGTATGTTGCTGCTGCAACATGTGCATGTCAGGCAGTCTGGATGAATAGAGTTCTTAAGGAGATTGGACACGAAACCAATGGTGAGATGGTGATACTATGCGACAACACATCCACCATCAAGTTGTTCAAAAACGATGTCATGCACGGGAGATCGAAATACATCCTGGTACGTTATCACTTTCTCAGAGAGCTCACAAAAGAAGGAGTGGTGAAGCTCGTCTACTGCAACACGGAGGAACAGCTAGCGGATGTTATGACAAAACCTCTGAAAATGGCGACATTTCAGAGGATTCGTGGAGCATTTGGAATGAGGATGTTGAACTGAATGCTTGAGAAGGTTCAGTTCAAGGGAGGGTTTGTTGGATTGTCTTTGAGTTCTTGCACGTTTCTAATAAGAGACTTAGTCTCAGCTACGTTTTTAGTGGGACTTTGCAGTTTCCGGTTTGTTAGCTATTAGTTGAGCTAGTGATCCTTTTATTTCGGTCAGTTGTTATTTGCTTCTGTTGTATGTGGTTCCTATAAAAGGCATTGGACGATTGTTCTAATAAAGTGATCATTCAGTGCAAACCGTTTTCTTAGAGTTCCAATTCACAGAACAATCGGCGAGGCGAAGCAGCAACTAAATCGAAAGCTGCTAGGGTTTTGAGATGAGAAGAGACTATTCTTCTCCAGGCAAATCCTCTTCGTCGTCGCCAGTTTGTTCTTAAAAAAAAAAATTAGACATTTCCTTTTTTTGACAGAAGATGTTCCACGTCATATTTACACGTCATCAATAGAATGAACTAACTTTGATTCTGGAGATGACACATCAGCTTTTTTCAATAAAAGAGCTTCTCAAATAATAGGAAAGAGGATTTCTCATAGAGAAGTAATGCCTTAATTACATAATTAATCTGAGGCAATAATAAAGGAGAAGTTATAAAATTGACCAAATCAATTAAAAAAAATAATTAGGAGAATTATTTATTTCTTGACCAAATTTTAATTGGTGTAGTGATCAATTACACAAATAAAAATTTGATACAAGAGAAAGGATGTTGGGTCAAGGCCCATCTATCCGAATTCACACCTAAACACGAACCTCAGTCCGAGTCACTTTCGACTCGTTTCGGTGCGCGCGCATGTCGTTTAATATATATAGTTACTCTTTTCTACAATTGTCCTAATGTCTTTAATCATGTTAGGACTTCTCCACAATATCCACTAGTTCATTTTGTGCCTTTCAAACAATAAATTTTGGAAAGCTTTTCTCATATAAACAAACTCCAATTTTGACATATGAGTATACCCCATTATAGTGTTCGCGGCGATGAACTCATCGCACTCATAATCCGGTCATTCCCTCAAGAATATGTTGGAAAATTGCTCTGAAGTGTACCGGCGCAACATGTATTTAAATTGAGTTCCAACAAATGTAAACTCGATGAATTAATTTGTCAACTTTTTGAGAATCAATCTGCACATTTACAAAAGCTTAGAGAATTAAATCATCATTTTTATTTATAAAATTATGGTCATTTTGATAAATCACGATCATTTGTAAAATACCATCAAATACTTTTTTTTAAAATTACATTTATTACTAGGTGATAACATGCGCTCTGCGCAGGGTGAGTGATTTATTATTTATTTAGTTTTGTATAATTTAAAAATTAAAACATAGTAACATATTTTAATCCAATTTTTATATATATATAATAAGATGTTATGTTGACAATGTAGTATGTTTTTTAAAAAAAAATTCTGATAAGAGAAAACAAAATTAAGGAAAGTAGTAATTGAATGTGTATGATATTAAATTATAGTAAATTTTGATTTCGTTTAATTATTTTGTATAAAATTTTAGGAAATGAATCATAATAGAAAATGAATTAAAATCTTTTTGGTTATATTAAAAATTAAATATTATATTTTTATGTATATCATAAATTATTTGTAAATTTTGCTTTCGTTTAATTATTTTGTATAAAATTATTGGTTATAAATTTTTTTGGAAATGAATCATAATAGAAAATGAATTATAAATTTTTAGATTATATTAAAAATAAAAAATGGATAATAACATATATGGTACTTAGTTTATTGAAATAAGTCTTTTTTAGAAGGTTGGTGAGAATGAATGTGGTGGTGACACATCAGCAAAATGACACCACTGTAAATATTTCAAAAAATAAGCATACTCTCTAAAAATGTTTCTCAATTAATATATAAGGGATAAGTATTTTTATTATATTATATTTTTCTTTCTAAAATTTCATTGATATCAAATTAAAATTACAAAATAAGTATACAGAACTTTCGAAAAGTAAATTACATGAAAAAGTGAATTTGACGACGATTTCCGTTTACTCACTAACAGATCGTTATATCCATTGTTTTTCTTCTTTGTATTCGATCTTGTTCTGATGTGAATTGTGTGTGTGTGGGTAGCATCTTTTGGTTGAACCTCCAATTTGCACATTACATGATAAAAGCCGATGCTTCTAGCCAAAATTCTGAAAATTGACATTTTGATACCAAAACTTCCGTATCATAATCATTTCAAAAGATTTTGACTTTATTTTTTTCTCGATTAGATCGCAAGAAAAATTTGTTCTTTCTAGTAGAGTGACTATAACAATGATTTCGGGATCGAAAACTTAAGTGACATCACCACACCGTAGGGTAAGAGAACAATAATCGGTTGATAACCAAAACTTTTACCGGCAGAAAAATAAATCACCGAAATTAGATACTATACTTTGAGAGACATACGTCGAAATGTAGTGTGTTTTTATAAAAATGGATGTTTATGTTAAAAATACAAGTAATCTTTTAATTTTATTCATAACAACGGTTAGAATTGTCGTGTGATATTAAAAATTATTAAATTTGAGAAAAAACAACGAGTGACTCTCTTCACATTTTCACGTGTAAACAATACAAAACAACCAAAATTACTTTATTATTACTGTAAAATAAAAATAAAATTTTATATAGCTATACAAAGTTATTATTTATAAAGCTATATATAGGGGGTGATTGGTAAGAGCTGTAGAGACTTTTACCTTTTTTAAAGTCTTTAAAGTCTATTTTTTACCAATCACACTTTGGCATTTTAAAAGTTTTAAAAGTCATCCTATGTTTTCTCACAGTCATTTTCACCTTTTTGCTCTTGTAACATTATTTTTTTTAAAACCAATAATTTATGACTTTTTAAAAACAAAAAGTCACAGCCCTTATTTTAAAAGCCAAAAGTTTTCACAGCAATTTTATTTTTAAAAGTCTACAGTAAAAGTTACTACCAATCACCCCCATAGTTGATTTTTTTTTTTTTCAAATTTAATATTTTTTACAAGACAATTTTTTAAAATGATTATTTAATTCCCCAAGTTTTTGTAATTGTGCATATTAATTTTATAACTTTTAAGGTTGCAATTCAATTCCTCGAGTTTGCATTGATTTTGCGAAATTGGACTGAGAAAAGTCAACGCTAGTGTCTTTGTTTTCTTAGTTAACACTGACTTTTCTCATGCCTAAATTTACAAAATCAACGTTAAGTTAGAGGACTTAATCTGTGCACACAATAGTTAAAGAATAAAGGAAAAATTGAAATAAAAGGACACTTTTACTATAGGTTTGGAAAACTATACCTTTGTCTCAAAACATTGAAGAACTATACCTTAAATTAATGTTAATCCTAATTTGCCCTTAATAATTCAATAGAAAATTCAATTAAAATATATATAAATAATAATTTAGTTTTGTGTTAATTGACAAACTTCTAATTTATATAGAAATTTTCAAATAATGATTTTTTCTCATTAATATTAACAAACTACTAATTCATATAAAAATTTTAGATAAAAGTTTATTTTTATTTCTCCCATTCTTCTACTTCTAATATTATGATAAGACTAATGGCTTTGTTTGATATTTTATAAAATTTTATTTTTATCGATTTATTTAAATTTTGTATAATTTGAAAAAACAACATATACAATCTTATTATATAAAGTAGGTCAAAGTTAGTTTTTAACAAGATCGTGACACGTGTCAAGTTAATCGATTACATTTTGACATGTGTTAAAAAAAATTAACCAATTAGATTTTAACATAATGTTTATATAAATCTAAAAATTAGTTTTAAAATCAAAAAGGAAAAATAAGTTTCTTTTTCGATTACTAATACAAAAAGGAAAATAAAATAAAAAATCGTAAAAGTAAATAAAAAAATTAAGAAAAAGGAAAATAAGTTTTTAATGTTTTTTATTTAAATTAAGGAAAGGAGAATAAATTTTAAATTTAACCAATTAGATTTTAACATAATGTTTATATAAATCTAAAAATTATACAAATAGGAAAATAAAATAAAAAATCGAAAAAGTAAATAAAAAAATTAAGAAAAAGAAAAATAAGTTTTTTATGTTTTTTATTTAAATTAAGGAAAGGAGAATAAGTTTTTTATGTTTTTCATTTAAATAAAGGAAATTGTATGATCAATTACTCATACTAAAAGGAATACCAAAAAATTAGTTTTAAAAATAGAAAAGGAAAATAAGTTTTTTTCAATTAATAATACCAAAAGAAAAATAAAAAATCGAAACCATAAATAAGAAAATTAAGAAAAATAATTTTTTTTTTTTATGTTTTTCATTTAAATTAAGAAAATTGTATGATCAATTACTAATACCAAAAGGAAAATCAAAAGAAAAATGTAAATAATAAGAAGAAATTCGAGATGTTAAATATATGACATTAGACGATGATGAGCTCAATAAGGAGGAATGTATCAAGAATCATGTAGAGAGCCTTTTAATTCGAGTCTTGGAAAGCATAACTTCTCTAGAAAGCAGAGAGATCATATAAAGGATAAACACAAAAATAAATTTGATTAAGTAGGATATATTTCAATTAAAAAAAAGGAAATTTTAGATGCTAATGATATGACATTAAACTATGGTGAGCTCAATAAGGAGAAAGATATCAAGAATAATGAAAAGAGGCTTTTGATGTGAGTCTTGAGAAGCATAACTTCTCTAGATAGCAGAGAGATCATATAAGGAAAATGAATGTGAAGAGAAATAGATATTTTATTTGCTTGCAGAGAGAGTTAATGGGGGAGATTGTTAACATACTCGAATGACTCGAATTGCATACCCAAGTTTTTTAAGCAGCGGAACAGAAAAAATAGTTGATAAAGTGTGTGAAATATATTAGAAGTATGTTTAATGTTTCTTAGAACCCGTAACATATTCTGTGTTTTGAATATTTTAATTGAAAATAAATGAAAATGAAAATAAATAAATAACTCTTAAGTTTCGAAATTGTGATTTTCATATATTTTTCTCATTAGTGATCATATGTTCTTTCTGTTTTCTTAAAAAAACATTTTAATGATTTTTAAATATTTTTATTATAAATCTCGCGGATCCTAATCTAGATTTTAATTATGATAAATCTAATTATGATAAAAGAAGGATATTTAATTCGTCAAAATTTTAGAATAAATAAATAAATATATAGATAAAGCATTAGAAATAAACATATTTCATATAAGAGTATTAAAACATATATATATCTAGAAATATTAATAAAATTAAATTTTATTTTTTCTTTACAAATTATTCTATTTTGTTTTTAATTTATTTTTACGGATTTAAACATTTTATTAAAAACCCGCATATATGCGGGTCCTATTCTAGTTAGTATATACTCCAAAAGATCAAACTATACATCTAACATTATAATCTATCTTCTCAAAATAAAACTAAAAAATATCCTAAAAATTATTTATTTTATTTTGATTATCCACTACTAAGTTCTTTTAAGTCAAAATATATATAGAATTATGTTTTGTAGTATTTTTTTCATTAACAAGGCTTATTTGAAAGTGAAAAATAAATTAAAAAACGAAAAATATATAAAAAAATATGTTCATCAAGAAAAACAAATTTGATATTGGTTGTAAGCTAAACATTTATTTTGCTATATGTTTTGCAAAAATATATAATAAAAATATCTTTTTCTATTTATAACTTTTAGAGATTTTGATGAGATTTTTATTTCCATTTATGATACACAAAATTCTAAATTTTGTAGAATGCATATTCTAAACTTTTTAGAACATGTACAAAGTGTAGAATACGTATTCTAAACTTCGTAGAACACACTTGAAGTTTAGAATACGTATTCTAAACTTTGTAGAACATGTACAAAATGAAGAATATGTATTCTAAACTTCGTAGAACATGTACAAAGTGTAGAATACGTATTCTAAATACGTATTCTAAACTTCAAAAAACAGATTTAAAGTTTAGAAGACGTATTCTAAAATTTATAGAACAGAACAAAAATATTTATTTTTAATGTTTTTTTGAAAAACTAAAGGTTAGGAATTTTTTACTATGGTGTTTTTGAGTTTTCTATATTTTTTTTGTTCTTAAAATATATATTTTAAAATATTTTTAGTTAATTGGTTAAGTCTAATTCAGTCAAAATATGGACAAAAGATTAAAAGGTATAATTTCACAAACTCATAGTGAAAGTGTCCTTTTTTCAATTTCTCCAAGAATGAATAAATTTTCCGATTGTAAATACTTGAGAAATTAAATGAATATTTTCCCTATAAATAGGCCCATTTATGTTTTTGGTTTTAATAAGTTTCTCCAGTGGTATAGTAAACAACTAATGCACAAGGCATGCAGAAGAAGATCATTCATAGTATTTATTAGAAGATCTTCTAGATAGATCTCTGTGTTTCACAGCCAACACATCAGACTGAAAGCCCAGTAGACCCAACTCGGGTCGGGTCTCATAGTAGGTCAAACCTGACCCGGCTTCTCTGGTTTTTAGGCGTAAATTCAGTGCATAGTATTATGATAGGGAAACAGAAAGGAAGGAAGGTGCAGAGATGTACGTGATAGTCCCAATCAGAGCATGAATATTAGGTCTTGTGCTTCTGTTACAGTTCTTGACAAAGTGAAAACTTTCCTGGTCATCATGGCCCAAGCCCCAAGGTAATAATAAACCGTTGGAGCAAGAAGCAAAAGTTTGGGGAGTATTCTTTGTGATATTTTTATTTTTTTCTTTCTGGTCCCAACTCCCAAGACTCTAAAATGTGTGTGGTTAATTCAGAAGCTTTTAAAATCTCAAGTGATTGAAATGGTAAAGACCTCCACGTTTTGTATTTTTCTAACAGTGTATCTTTTGTTGATTGCAGTTTGGCTCTTATAATATTATTGTCTTTGTTGCATTGGAAAGCGTTAGTTATTTGTATTATGTAGGCTCAGCAATCTTAGATTGATTCTCCAAAAATACAGGACGTGGTCCTCGGTGTGGCTGATCGAATTAGTCATGACTGCGGCTGAACAAGCCACTGTTGAGTTTGAGTACTGCTGGCGCCCATCAATCTGTTTGGCCTCTCAAAGTGGAGATTCCAGAGAGTAGCGATGAGAGTGATATATAGCCACCGAGAGAAGAAGAGTTATTGTTTGGTGAATCTAGCAGAAAATAAATCAGTATCATAAAAAGATGTCGTTTCTTAATTTCAATTGTAGTTTGGATCATTTTGGCATAAATGTTATAGTTGAAGATATGAATGCATAGGTTTATACATCCAGGTAGTATTTCAAAAGTTAAGACAGCACTCATCATGCATTCTGATCGATCGTGCATGTATATATATTCATAGACAAACTTCTCCGACCAAAGTAAAATCATCAAAGTAAGTTTGGTTGTCCATGAAGTTGAACCACTCGTTGTACTCCTCACTATTGGGACTAAGCGTAGGCGAGTTTGATTCAACCAGCTGCGACCATAAGTCAAATTCTCCGTTAGTTTCTTCAAATCCGCATGGAACATCTCGTTGAGGATCATCATATGATTGCGTTTTGGTTACCTCTTGAGTTGCTCCGCCTGTATTGTGAAACTCGGTTGAAATGTGAGTCTGGTGGTGATGAAGAAGCGAGTCTAGTTGTTGCTCTGGGAATAACATTTCGTTTGTTTGAAGAAACGCGGAGGTCATATCATCAAAGTCATCATGGTCGAGAAGGAGTTGGATCTCGTGGAGTTCATTAACCTCATGAAGTTCTGGCTTTGTGTGCATACATTTTCCGTGGAGATGAGACGAAGAAGGTGAGTCTTGGCTCTCACTAACCCCTGAATTCCCTTCTTCTTGAGCAATGGCAAAAATCTTGTCATGATCTGCTTCTGCGGGTTGATCATGAGTGCAAGAGATGGATGAATAAGAAGAGGAAGGAGATGAATTTGGAGAGAGCCGTTTCTTGAGATGAGTGTTCCACACGTTTTTTATCTCGTTGTCGGTTCTTCCAGGCAAGAAGGACGCGATCTTTGACCACCTGATTAGATATAGAATTAATCTCCACGTACTATAATCTTATTACAAAAGCAATAAAGATGGTAGCTAGCTAGGGAATATATATATGTAGACATACTTGTTTCCAAGGGTTTGATGGAAGTGGATGATAGCATCTTCCTCCTCTTTGGTGAAGTTGCCTCGCTTCACGTCCGGTCTCAGATAGTTTATCCATCTCAGTCGACAACTCTTGCCACATCTCATCAATCCTATCATTCATTTAATTATCACAACTCCGAGCTAATACTGTATAGTATTACTGAAGCATGCATGAATATATATAGACTAACCAGCAAGCTTGGGAAGAGATCTCCAGTTATGATGGCCATGTTTCTGAATGAAAGTGATGAGAGTAAGATCTTCTTGAGGGCTCCATGGCCCTCTCTTCACTTTGCTCTTGTCACAGCATGGTGCTCTTCCTTTCCCCATTCTTAATGTCACTCTCCCTCTCTTTTTCTACCTTTGTCTAGTGTATATATGCAATTAGTTGTTGTGTCTATGATTATCATCAGGAGTTCCTATATATATGATCATAGATAATTAGATATAACCCCTTGCGTCAGATGTTATATAATTATTAATTATATATTAGATTTTCAACTCCATTTATTTAAAGTAATCCCTTATTAATTTGAGGCACTTCACTCGTCGAGAGACCCAAAAAGCATGGAACGTACGGATGTAAACGGCAATCTGCTTTTTAACTACGATCATTGTGATTACGCTTAACTTTTTAACTATATAAATGTGCAAGTATTCTTACTCTTGTGAAAAACAAAAAAAAACAATATGCTAGATTAATTGAATTATCTAATATATCATGGAAATATTTTTTATAACGTTTATTTTAGATAATTCAATTTTAAAAATATTTTATACAATAAGATTTTCAAGTATATAATTTTGATTTGAGCCAGTACAAATCTAGTATTCTAATGGGGGTGTATTCAACTTAACATTTGAAGTGATTTAGAATGATTTGAGTTTTAATGAGTTTTTATATGATTTGGTTGAATTATGGAAGTTGTTATGATTTGTTGTTGAAGTTATATCAAATCCCACCTAAAATCATGAGATTTGAAATTTTATATTTTTAACTAGGAAACTCCATCATAAAATCATTTCAAATCTCTTGAAATCAACTACTTAAAATATTTCTAATAACAGGAGATTTGATTTACTTTTTATAAATTCTTGATTGAATAACATAGGATTTGATAAGACATTTAGAAATCATTAGTTCAATAACAGTTGATTTTAAAAGAACCACCAAATCTTCTAAAATTCATAATTTAATACACCCCCTAAATTTGAGTGAGACTCTATCTTTATCTTTAAACTCTATTTTTAGAGTACATCTCCAATGGGACTCTATATCCTACAAATAGAGTTCTCTATTTTCTAAAGTGAAATTTTTTTATTTACAAAGTAATATTTTAATTTTGATATGTTTTTATTTTATATCTATACAAAAACTATATGTTTTATTTTACATTTAAATAAAATTATGTTAACAATTAAAATTTTTAAAAACAAATTGAAATATAGTAAAATAAAAATAACACAAAATATAAGTTAGAAATACACAATTAATACCAAAATAATTGCCATTAATTTTTTTTTAACGTGACTTATTCTAGTAATCTAATAATATGACTTAACATTTTAAAAAAAAAACTTAACATGATTTTTTTTTCTATTTATGTGTTGTAGTAAAATTTTATTTTCGTGGTTAATATTTAATTTCAATAAAACAAAAAAATTATTTAATTTTTGTTAATAAATTGGTAAAATTTATTTATTCGAAAAGTAAAAGTTTCATAAAAAATTATTAAATAGACACAATTAGATTATAATTAGAATATTTCTTTTTTATAGTAAAAAGTAAAGGTAATTATTGGAGCAAATCCATTTTCTAATTTAAAAAAATTATATTTTAAAGTAAAAAATAAAAGTAATCATTAGAGCAAATCTATTTTCTAATAACCAATAAAGATGTACAAAAGACCACAAGAGCCATGCCACAAACAAAAGTTACACCAATTGGAGTTATAAATAGAATAAATGTTTAATTCTAATTAATTTCACATCCGTTTGTTTGTTGTTTATTAATCACGACACTTTTATTATTTGACATTCAAACGATAACCTTTTTCTTGAATTTATCAATTTATTTAACTCTTTTCAGTATTTTTTATTCAATTAAACCCTACAACATACTAATGGTCAGGCTCTCTGTTTAGAAGACAAGCGGACTAAAGGACATTTTAAAACCTTTTACAGTTTTTCAGAGCCGCCAAAATTTCTTTGACAAAAAAAAACCAACTGTTGTATATATAAACATCATCATCATCTACACTTTTTGGTCTTTGATATAAAGTTTTAATTTGTGGCTATAATGTAAGATTAGTGAAAGCTTATATTTCTTTCAATCTATTAATATTTTGCATTTTTCATTGAATATATATATGCTTATATTTTATATATGATTGTTCGAATTTACTATCGGTATCTGATTTATCTATATGTGTTAATATTATCTTTTTACTTTTTGAATTAAAATGCTATATACTTTTATGTGTAAAAATGTGTACATATATTCAAATACGTGTAAGATATATATATATATATATATATATATATATATATAGGTATATATATATATATCTATATATGATCTAAGCGCTTAAAATTCATTATTGAACACCACCATAGCCAAATATTTGTATATATATAAACAACGTTATAATGAGCTGTGAGATAGGATACTAACACTACGTGAGATTTGCCCTCTCAATAATTAACATCAGTGAAACCTACGTCAGATGAAGATTAATTATCTGATAGAATCTTATTTATGGCTTCTCGTCTCGAATATAAACACTAATCTGCTGTTTAAAGCAAATCCCATTTCCTGTTATTTTCAAAATACTATTCTAAGGATATCGATTCCTTCTAGAACTCAAAGTGTGACACGAAGCTGTACATCCATGACACCGTAAACTATTTGTAATCGATTAGAATAAATTATATGCATTAGCATTGAATATAATAGGTTATAAATTCATATATATATATACATCGATCGGTGTTTTCCATATATTCAAATATGGCATGGCATGGTTAGACTTCAAACCCACGCCACCAAGATCTGATTCAAGATTGTTTTTTTTTTCTTGGGCAAAGTGATTCAAGATTGTTTAAGAACCCATGTTGATGATCTATAATATTTTTTTTGCTAAAGAATTGATCTTTTTTGTTGTTGTTGTTGCTATGAGTAAAGAATTGATCTATAATTTTGCATCATTGATCCGTATACTGTATATACTTTATTTAAACACGTAAGCATGTCATTTTATATAGGTTTGATTAATGTATGATGTACTGAAATAGCAATTCCATTTTTTTTTTAAATTAGGTGGGAGTCTTAAGTCGTCTTATTTGTTGGGTGGGGTTAAATGTGTTATTATGCCATCTTGTTAGCAATTAAGTACTAAAAATGTGGGAAAGTACGAGTAATTCATGCCTCCCACCTCCATATCAAAATCAGCAGACGTACTTCTTCTTTTGTACGTACGTACACATATACATATACGGATACTTTAATATGTATGAAATAAATAAAAATAAATAGATTGGACATAAGGTTAAGTTTAAAAACGCGACGTAACATGTGGGTCTAGGATAATTAAATAACAAAAACATGAAACTTGTAATGATTGGCAATCGCATATGTATAGATATAACAATTTGTTTTTTTACGAGCGGTCAACTTGTAATGACCTCTTTAACCAATTTTGTTTGTTTGATTGTTTGTAATGACTTAATCTATATATAAAGTAAACAAACAAAAATAAAATTTAGAGCTTGTGTGTAATTGTAATGTTTAGCACTTCTTCCTCGCGACGTCGTGTGTTACTTGTGCAAGTCTACACACGCCTGCCTTCAACTCTACACGTGCTTTGATTAAAAAAAAAAAATGATCCGTTAAATATCCATTGCCAATTTTACCTTGTGATGATTGACAATACAATTATCAGATCTCTCCAGCTTTAGTTTAGTTGAATGCCTCTAATCTATGCATTGTGATTTATTATTGTTTTTGTTAATGTAATTGTGACTGGTTTGAAAAGGTTCTGGAATAGAAAATGACACAGCACGTAAGGACACAAGAAGATGACGAGAAGGAAAAAGGAAACAAAAGAAAAAGGAATATGAAGGTAAATGAAAAACTTATCTTTGAAAGAAAAGGAAAAGACAAGTTTGAGGTTCAGGAGTTTGGTTATAAATAGCAAGAAGTGTTGTTATGAAAAGACACACGTCTAGGGTATTGTCTAGAGATGCATACGAGTGTGTGTGACGTCGTCCCACCATATTAGATTAGTAGATCTATTGGTGGTTTTTATTCTATGGATTCTGCAGCCGTTGAGAAGACGGTGATGCACCGGTGCTGCCGGGTAGTAGTCAAGCCATGCGTGGTTTGATATTGTTTTCATAGTTGGTCCATCTAGAAAAGAATGGTAGGCATTGTAGTGTTGGATATCATACGCAATTGTAATTGCAATCTTGTTCTAGTGGATTTGTTCTGGACTAGGTCCCGGGGATGTAGGGAAACCGAACCTCGTTAAAAAACTCTGTGTGTTCTTTATTTTATGCATGCACATAATTTTATCACTCGAACGTATAGATCTAGCCGCAAATATGTTTTTTCAATTGGTATCAGAGCGGGACTCGATAGAGCTCTGTTCTTTTTTCGGGTATGATCCTGGATTTGAGGCTAGTGAGGAAAATCGAAGTGGATGAGAGAGAAACGTGTTCATCAGCGTATAAGAAGAAAAAATCAAAATAAAAAGAAGATATGAAGAGACAGCTTTGGGATAAGGATTTCTCGGCCAATTGGAGCTAAAGTTGAAAGTAGTTCTGGTTTTGATGAAGAAACTCACTGAAAGCGTTTAAAAGTCGTATCGGAAAACAAAATTTGGTTTTCGCCGTCGGGAAAGAAAGATGAAGCAACCCGTGATGTTTGTGGGCTTGTTTGGACGTGATAAATTACCTTGGGCTCGTGATTTTCTTGAGGGAATATTCAGATGGGCCAAAAGTTTGAGCCCAATATAAAAGTGCATCAAGAGATTCACAATTATCAGACGGGTTAACGACGAAACAATCATCGACAAAGGAAGAAATTGTGTGATCGAAATAGCAGCAGCTCCACCAAATCAAAGGAGAAGAAGGTTCGAGAGATATCTGAGGGTTGGTGGTGAAATAGAGTTTTCAATCAGAAATCAAGATTGAGAAAGGCAAGAGAAAAGGTGGAGTTTCTAGCTCTGGGATGGAATCACGAGTCGCCAGAGATGAAGATAGCATTGGGTCGTCAATGAAAGCTTCAGAGATGGTGATTTGAATAGAGTCTAAGATTTCGTAGTTTTGGACTTAACCAATATTTTTGGTTGGACTACAATATCCAAAAAGAAGAATTCAAATCCACTTCTGTTGATCTGCCTAGTGTCGACGCTATAAGGAGAGAGTGGTGTGTTTTGCTCTGAAAATCAAGTGACTGGTTGTTTTAGTCAAAAGAAGCTGAATAAAACATAGCTGTCGTGTCTGTTCATATATGGCTTGTTGTAGCTAAAGCGTAAAGATGTTTGCTCAAAAGAGTTAGAGGGCTTCTGGAGTAGACTCATGGATTTTCTGTATGTATCAGAAGATAAGATCAATCAAAGCGTCAGCAGCAAGTTGTGTAGGAGGTTGAAAGCACAATTGAAGTGAGACTGGGTGCAGGTCTTGCAGAGATTGTATTAAAGAGCCACAGTATGAGAGAGTTTAAGTATTGGTGTTTGGTAAAGAGATTTTCGTTCTGGATTAAAGGTTGCAGAAAATGGTGCATTGCAGAGAGTGTTCTGAGAAAATCTGAAGTAAGATTACTATGTGTTTGTTGAGAATTCATGCTAGGAAAAACTGTGGAGAAGATGAAAGTTTAAATGCAGAAGTCAACAACAATTTCAAAAATTATTAGTGACAGAGTAAGGATTTCAGTGAGGTTGAAGTAGAGATCACGAATGATGTTCTGTAATGATCTCTGAAATTTTTAAATGGTGAGAAGTTTTGATGATAATTTGACTCATGTTGAGACCAACTTTAGAGAAACGCTTGGAGACTCAAAAGTCTTCTGATCATACTAAAATTTGGTGGCAAGTTTCGTGGCACTGTTTACTTAAGAATCAACGGAGAGATTTAGATTTCAACGGTTATTACGAGATTTATTCTTGCATCTCTGAGACAGGTCTGTACAGAGTATGTTGTGACCAATCTGACGAGAAGTTGTGTTTTGATGGTGAAACAAGGTCGGTTTGGTCTGAATTTTTGCATGAGCATTCTAGACATACGGGAATATTTTCTGACCAAAGGAGAGCTCATTTGGAGTTTGGTACAAAGGTGGACGTTTTGCTGAAAGAGAGAGAAATTTAGAGGCTTGATCAATCTCTAAGGGTCTCTTATGGATAAGTTTGAGGGAAGGTGTTCTGGAGGTTTCAGTTTTAGATTTATCTGCTTTATGAAAAGGTTCTGGGTTATGGTATTCAAATCAAGAGCCAAGATGGGAGTTGTATGGGTTACATGATTCACAAACCTGCAGAATTCAAGCGTTTCAGAATTTCTGCATTTAAGAAAGGGTGGAGCAGTTACGATGGTGCAGGAGACATTTGTTGATGTCAAAGAATCAGAATGTGTGAAATTTCAAATGCGAAATGCTTGTTTGTTCTGAGTTTTTAACTTAGTTGTGTACTCAAGCAGGGGGAGATGAGGTCTTGTTGTCTTGTTGTTGACATTTATTCTTGTGAGTCTGAAGCAATATCTTGGTAACAGGGGGAATAATGGTTCAGCTTGGTTGCAGGGGGAGTAATAGTTTCTATTTGGATTACTTGAGTATCAAACTAAGCTAAAAAGGGGGAGAATGAAGATGTTAAATCATGTGAGCTAAGTGATGATGCAATTAGGCGATGGTGCATGAGTGATTGTGTGTAATGTAATTGGAAGAATGAAGTATGACATGGACATGAGAACAAACATGGCTAAACGTTGATGAGATGGACGTCAAAACAGAAGAATCATAGAATGCTCATAAGCTTCTTGATATACGATTGAGGGGGAGTTTGAAGATCATCAAAGTTATAAGAAACAAGATGTTCATGTGGAACATTGGTTGTGTGCTTGAGTTCTAAAACTCAGTCACAAAGGGGGAGATTGTTAATGTAATTGTGACTGGTTTGAGAAGGTTCTTGAATAGAAAATGACACAGCACGTAAGGACACAAGAAGATGACGAGAAGGAAAAAGGAAACAAAAGAAAAAGGAATATGAAGGTAAATGGAAAACTTGTCTTTGAAAGAAAAGGAAAAGACAAGTTTGAGATCCAGGAGTTTGGTTATAAGTACCAAGAGGTGTTGTCATGAAAAGACACTCGCCTAAGGTATTATCTAGAGATGCACACGAGTGTGTGTGGCGTCGTCCCACCATATTAGATTAGTAGATCTATTGGTGGTTTTTATTCTATGGATTCTGCAGCCGTTGAGAAGACGGTGATGCACCGGTGCTGCCGGGTAGTAGTCAAGCCATGCGTGGTTTGATATTGTTTTCATAGTTGGTCCATCTAAAAAAGAATGGTAGGCATTGTAGTGTTGGATATCATACGCAATTGTAATTGCAATTTTGTTCTAGTGGATTTGTTCTGGACTAGGTCCCGGAGATGTAGGGAAACCGAACCTCGTTAAAAAACTCTATGTGTTCTTTACTTTATGCATGCACATAATCTTATCACTCGAACGTATAGATTTAGCCGCAAATATGTTTTTTCAGTTTTTTTTATTGATATGTGTTAACGATATTTGGTTACACAAACTGTTTACAAAGAAAGAAGAAATAACACCCGATAATTGATAACTTAGCAAAGAGGCAAAGGATAAGAAGTCATCATCACAATCAAAAATCGAATCAGAGAACAATAAAGTGCGTAATATCTGTGGAGGATATAACACCCAATAATTGATAATTTAGCAAAGAGGCAAAGGATAAGAAGTTATCATCATCACAATCAAAAATCGAATCAGAGAACAATAAAGTGCGCAATATCTGTGGAGGATATAACACCCAATAATTGATAATTTAGCAAAGAGGCAAAGGATAAAAAGTTATCATCATCACAATCAAAAATCGAATCAGAGAACAATAAAGTGTGCAATATCTGTGGAGGAAAGCATTTGAAAGTTGTGGAAAACCCACAAATAGCGAGAGAAGTGGGCAGCTTCATGAATCATGATTACGGTATGTATATTCGGCATTATCTGCATGACCTCTCTCTCTCATTTATAACAGTGGAATTAGGTGGTGCGTTAATGCGCTGTTTACATAATTCGTAAGAGAGAAAAACAAATAAAAACCAATAGCTATGTATAAATTAATTATTTTTTTTTTAAAAGGTATTTTATTGTTTCAAGCTGGATATGTTTAATATAAGTCTTACACGTACAATAATCATAACTGGCATGTTTTGGAGTAAAATGGGCTTTTCATCTGAAATGGATTGGAAACTTTGTTGGCACAGGGAGCCCAATATATCCTATCGAGGCCTGGAAACAGAAAATGGACTTTGAGGTGGGCATTTGCAAGAAAAACAAATTTTAATTCGGCCCACTGTATCCACCCATGACATATATATGAATGACCTTTCGAGTGTAGTAGTGAGATAGACGTTTGGTCATCATCTTGGACCAAATCTAACGCCAAGTCATGCAGATAGACATTGAATAGGGAGAGAGATTGCTTTCGTGGAGAAAAAAACAAACAATAAATTTAAAAAGCATGGTCAAACGCAGTGTCGTTCCAACGATTTTTGATGCCCTATACAAATCTAAAAAATGCATTTTCATATATTATATTTAATATCATAAAGAGCTTTTAAACCCTTATAAAACAATCTTATTCTAAACAAAAATTTTGAACTCATAAACAGTTTGTAAAAAATTAAAAAAACAATAAAAAATTATATATTGAAAGATAACTCTATATAGTCAGCTACACGTTTGTTAACTGATTAAAAGTTTTAATTTTTTCTTATAACAAAGTTTTATTAATAAAAATAACACTAAACTTAATTAGTATGTTTGTTAATAAAAATCTATAAATTGCTAACAAAATCTATAAGTTTTTTCTAGTATTTTTTCTAGTATTTTTTCTAAGCCTTATTATTTAAAAAAGAGTTTAAAAAAATTATTTATTTATAAACACACATAGCCGTGCCTTGTATATAAAACAATAAGGCAATTGCGTAAGACCACATAAAAATGAACAAAAAAGGCACATTTTTTTAAGGCTAATGTATATAGTTTGATAATATATGTATTTGGATTTTTTTTTTGTTTGAAAAGTCCATATTATTAAACATTTCTTGTCACAAAAGAAGTTATAACTTGGCTATTATTATTATAGAGAGGAAATTAGTTTTGAAAAAATCGAATATGTGAATTTGATGAGTTATTTTATAGAAAAAACAATAAAAGCAAAATTTTGATTTAAATTTATATATTATCAAAAAGGTTTATTATCATTATATTATATATTTTTATACAATATTATAGTTTCTTAAATTTATTTTAGTTTTATATTAAGGGCGACAATCCTTAAGTCACGACGCTAAACACATTAATAAAGAATCATAATAAGGAAAATATTTTAATAAAATGCCCCTAAAATTTTGCTGCCCTAATCATGTGCTTCACTTGCTTGTCCTCTGGGCCGGCCCTGGTCAAACGGATAAACAAGTACTACAGGGGCTCAAAAAGAAGCTGCTGCTGATATCATGCATGGATAGCCCAGTCAACGGTCCATTTGTTTGAATCGGTTTGAACCCGGTTCCGGCACATATTCGGACACACACACTTGAATAAAGTAATCCCGATTAGTTTATTTACCTAATGATTAAACGACTACTGAATGAATTAGCGAGGGCCGCATGATATAAGCGTTCAGACACCTTTTTTGTTTTTTTTTTGTTTGTTTGGATTAACTAAAGACTACTGCTACAATACAGAAGAAGAAGCTTACCCACATGGTGGCGAAATTATTAAAAAACGAAACGAAAATAAAAGAAAACACCACGCTGTTAAAGTTAAAACCATATAATACGCATAAGAGATGGCGCAAGTTGGTCTGCTCTGGATCCCTCTCTCTCTCTCTCTCTCTCTCTCTCTCTCTCTCTCTCTCAAATCACTTCTTTGGAACTTGGTTTGCCGATGATGACGAGGTTAAGGAGGTCTCTGTATATCTCAGTCGCAGTTTGGTTCGTGTCCATGTCTTGTTTGTTTCATGTGGTTCGACCACAGAACCGAACCGGAGCCACTACTGACCCCGACGAAGGTCCACCAATTAATTAAACCTGCTAAATTTGATTAGATCATCATCGACCCATTCTCTCTTTTGTTTTTGTTTTGGTGTTTAAGTTTGATAATGAAGTTTATTAAAAAATCATGCAGGTTATTGTTGTATATTCTTATTAATTATGGTTCAAAAGACTTGAGTTAAGAGGATGACGATGATGACAACTTAATTATACTGTTCAAGAGATATATACTGCTTTTCTTCTTCTTCTTTTTGGTTGGAATCAAAACAATATTTATTATCTTCTTTTAGTTAATGTGTTGACATGAAACAAAAAAATGAAAATGCAGCTCGGGCATTGAATAAGATCTTCGAGACGTGGAAGATAACGGCGACCAAGGATTGGAACATGAGCGGGGAACTCTGCAGCGGAGCGGCCATAGACGACAGCGTGAGCATCGACAACTTAGCCTTCAACCCTCTCATAAAATGCGACTGTTCTTTTGTGGACTCCACAATCTGCCGCATCATCGCTCTGTACCTTCTTTTGCCTTTTCGCCCTCCACCTGTTCGACGCATTGCCTCCCCAACCAAACTCTGAATATATTCCTTTTTGTGTTATTCACATTCACAGGAGGGCTCGTAGTATGGATGTTGCCGGACCAATTCCCCAAGAGCTCTGGACTCTCGTTTACATCTCTAACCTGTACGCAAGCATTCTTTCTTTTTAGCATTCCATCACACTCAAAGATCGATTTTCCAACTTTCTTTCTTCCTTTCTTTCTGCAGGAACCTAAATCAGAATTTCTTGAGTGGTTCCCTGTCTCCTGGCATTGGGAATCTTACTAGCATGCAGTGGATGTAAGGACTCACTCAACCCTTTTATATTTTTTCCCCTTTCCCAGACAAGCTTATATACATGACCCTCTTCTTCTTCCTCAACCTAGGACTTTTGGGGCCAATGCATTGTCCGGACCAGTTCCCAAAGAAATCGGACTTCTCACTGATTTAAGATCACTGTAAGGACTTCTCATCTACTATATCTGATCACCTTTACTTTTCTCAGATTAATTCTATTCCACGGGATTGAGCTCTCTTTTTTACAGAGCCATTGATATGAATAATTTCTCCGGTTCTCTACCACCTGAGATTGGAAATTGCACGAGGCTAGTCAAAATGTAAGTGTGTGCACTGCTTTGCTGATCGATCATACTTCTGATAAACTTCTTTTTGATTTGTTTTCTTCCAATTCATGCATTCCCTATAAAACTCCAAAATAATGGTGAATTTTAGTATTTCTTGCATCAACACTCCATCACAATCTATGATACTCGTTTTTATGACAGTTACATTGGAAGTTCAGGACTTACTGGTGAACTTCCTTCATCATTTGCCAATCTTGTGGACTTGGAAGAAGCGTAAGATTTATATCTTACTATATAATCTCATGGGTTGTTATTGTATCTTGCAGCTCATTTACCATACCCCTTATTCTTCATAATTTTTGGATTGACTCTTTTTTCTTTCCATGTCGTTTCAGTTGGATTAATGATGTCCAACTTACAGGTCAGATACCAGACTTTATAGGAAATTGGACCAAACTTACTACTCTGTGAGAAATTTCATATTGCACCTCTTCAATCTTATTTCTTTGTTTTAAGCTATCCCAAATTCTCTATCAACAGATAAAGAGTGAATTTTAATAATCAAACACTTGATGGTCTATATGTCGAAGGCTTTGCTCAATGTTTGATACATGCTTTACTGCAGGAGAATTCTGGGGACTAGTTTGAGTGGTCCAATTCCTTCTACATTTGCTAACTTAATTTCGTTGACAGAATTGTAAGTGCTAAATATATGATATGTTCTTTTCTCCTTCACTTCTCAGCTTCTTCTTTGTCTCCATACTGATGGTAATCCAAAATGCAGGAGACTAGGTGAAATATCTGATAGCAATTCTTCTCTTCAATTCATCCGGCCCATGAAATCTCTAAGTGTCCTGTAAGCACTTCTGTTCGGTTTTTTTACTTTTTTTCCTAATCTTGATGAACTTCTCAACTCCTTTAGCTCTTCCCTTTCCTCCGTATTTTTGACATTTTTAAATATTATGCAGAGTATTACGGAACAATAATCTTACAGGCACAATACCTTCCGATATTGGAGATTACTCGCAGCTGCGACAACTGTAAGTATGAGACAAGATGATACAAATGTTGTTCCGGACCTTAAGATGCTCCAAAAGTTATCCAACGTTTTCTTTGTTACTAAACTGAGATGATGTATGTTCTTATACATTATTTCTTATCCAGTGATTTGAGTTTCAACAACCTAACTGGGCAAATTCCAGCTTCGCTTTTCAACTCAAGCCAACTTACTCACTTGTAAGAATGTATTCATTTTTCCCATCAATGCTCTTATTCAAAATTTGCTAACTAAATATTGTTACCTTCATTTAGGTTTCTTGGAAATAACAAGTTGAGCGGTTCCTTGCCCATTCAAAAGAGCTCCTCTCTTAGCAATCTGTGAGTAACAAAATATGTAGAGGAATGTATCTTTTCTCTGGGTTACCATCTACTGAAAACTTGTCAATTAAACTCAAAGCGTTTTATGTGCAGAGATGTGTCATACAATGATTTAGCAGGGAGTCTTCCTTCTTGGGTTCGCCTACCAAACTTGCAACTGTATGTTCGAGAACTAGATGCTTAAATTTCATGGCACATAATACATTATTGTGCTGAAAACAAAGCTTTTTTTTGTGTGTGTTATTCTGCAGTAACCTGATTGCCAACTACTTTACAGTGGGAGGCTCTAATAGAAGGTGATTTCGTTAATCTTGTGCTCTTCTTGGTGCCTAAAGTTCTTCATTATATCTATTTGCAAGCATAGAAATGTTAATCTAAATGCCATATCTCTCATTTTAGTACTTTTTGTTCTTTCTAAAAGGGCTTTTCCCGGACTGGACTGCCTCCAGAAGAATTTCCGCTGCAATCGAGGAAAAGGAGTATGTAAGTGCATAGTGTTTGGAAACTTATTTCTGGTTTAGCATTTACAAATTTTAGGATACATATACAAGGCAATACATTGGTTAAGAGGCTTCTCTCTTGTTGGCGTCCAGATTTCAATTTTTCGGTCAACTGTGGAGGCCCGGATATCAGGTCTAGTAGTGGAGCTTTGTATGAGAAGGACGAGGGGGCGCTTGGACCAGCTTCGTTTTTCGTAAGTAAAACGCAGAGATGGGCAGTAAGCAATGTAGGACTATTTACTGGGAGTAACAGTAATCAATACATAGTTCTTTCAGCTACACGATTTGCAAACACTTCGGACTCAGAGCTTTTTCTATCAGCGAGGCTCTCTGCATCTTCTCTAAGGTATTACGGACTGGGGCTAGAAAATGGAGGCTATAGTGTAACAGTTCAGTTTGGTGAAATACAGATACAAGGTTCTAATACCTGGGAAAGTCTTGGAAGGCGACTTTTCGACATATATGTCCAGGTCTCTACTCTTACATTGAGCTTCCGCCCATATTATTTCAAACGCTAACTACTTGTCTGTGAATTAATTATTTGTGTTGGTGAAATTAAATGATCATCATATTGTAATATCAAGTAAAAAGAGCATGCAAATATGCTTGATAAACCCTGGCATATAAGATATTCGTTTGTATTAAAAGGTCTGGTGCAAGGTGTAGTATAGATTTTGTTCAATCGGGGGTCTAAGTTGCAGCATTATGGGGCTCAACCTTTCATGAACTTCTCTGATTTCCTTTTGTTTTCAGGGAAAACTTGTTGAAAAGGATTTTGATATGCACAGAGCAGCTAACGGTTCTACTGCCCGGGTAATTCAAAGAGTATATAAAGCAAATGTATCTGAAAATTACGTCGAAATTCATCTTTTCTGGGCTGGAAAAGGGACATGTTGTATTCCTGCTCAGGGGACTTATGGGCCGTTAGTCTCAGCTATCAGTGCAACGCCAGGTAACACCAACGACTTTCATGATCTTCGTAGAGTCCAATGTCGCTTCTCACTACCAGCTTTTCTTCCCTGCAGATTTCGTACCTACTGTTGATAATAAGCTGCCCTCGAAATCCAAGAAAAAAATTGGTATAATTGTAGGGGCCATTGTAGGAGCAGGAATGATAAGTATCTTGGTGATTGCTATCATCTTAATCATCCGTCGGAAAAGAAAAAGGGCGGCTGATGAAGAAGGTAAATAGGCAGTATTATAAAAGTCAAATCGTGAACAACTGTAACCTTCAAACTACATACTTTTATGCAGTGCTACACAGTCTGGACGTAAGGCCCTACACCTTTAGTTACTCAGAACTCAAAGCTGCAACTCAAGATTTTGATCCTTCCAACAAGCTTGGGGAGGGAGGATTTGGACCCGTTTTTAAGGTAAAGACCCTTTACAGAGGAAGAGATGTAATTTTATCCATTGGCTGTATTCTGAAAAAAATCCAGTGGTACAGGGAAAACTGAATGACGGGAGAGAGATAGCCGTGAAGCAATTGTCAGTTGAATCGAGGCAAGGCAAGGGTCAATTTATTGCGGAGATTGCCACTATATCAGCAGTTCAGCATCGCAACCTTGTAAAACTGTATGGATGCTGCATTGAGGGAAATCAGCGTATGCTCGTATATGAATACCTCTCAAACAAAAGTCTAGATCAAGCTCTATTCGGTAGGTTGATGAACAACATAAATGTGGCATCCTCTTGAGATTTTTTTTTTTGTAAAAACCACCTCTATTCTCTTACGCATTGTATAACTGTGGGCAGAGGAAAACAGTTTGCAGCTTGGATGGTCAGAGCGTTTCGAGATATGCTTGGGAGTAGCAAAAGGTTTAGCATATATGCATGAGGAGTCAAGTCCTCGTATAGTGCATAGGGATGTGAAGGCAAGCAATATTCTGCTCGACTCGGAGCTGATACCGAAACTCTCAGACTTTGGATTGGCGAAACTATATGATGATAAGAAGACGCACATAAGTACCAGAGTTGCAGGGACGATGTAAATATCCTGAAAGCCTCGCATTATGTTTTCTTTAAATGGTGGTTAAGACAAGACTTACCGTTGTTGTTGATTGTTACAACTTACAATGCAGAGGATACCTCTCACCAGAATACGTGATGCTTGGACAACTTACGGAGAAGACGGATGTGTTTGCCTTTGGTATAGTGGCCCTGGAAATTGTAAGCGGAAGGCCCAACTCCTCTCCAGAAATGGACGACGACAAACAATACCTTCTCGAATGGGCATGGAGGCTACACCAAGAGAATCGTGATATGGAAGTGGTGGATCCGGAGCTAACAGCATACGAGGAGGAAGAAGTGAAGCGTGTAATAGGGGTAGCGTTCTTGTGCACACAAACGGATCACGCAATACGGCCGGCGATGTCACGAGTGGTAGGGATGTTGACGGGGCATGTGGAGGTAACGGAAGCCAATGCGAAGCCAGGGTACGTCTCCGAGAGAACCTTCGAGAACGCAATGAGCTTCATGAGTGGTTCAACGAGCTCGAGCTGGATATTGCCTGAAACGCCCAAGAATCGTGAACAAGCTTGAAACACCTTCTTTGGGTTGTGTTGTATGTGTAAAATATTACTTACACTAGTATAAAATTAAAGAGCCTTTGTCTGACCAATAAACGACGTACTATCAACAACGTCCCTTGACACTCTCTTCTCCTGAATGCTTGCTTTTGGTCCGATTTATTTACAATTATAAAATTCCTTTTAACATTGGTCCAAAAGTGCTGATGGTTGCACTCGCCGCCATTGTTGAAGTCTACGGTTGACACGGAGGCGCGTGCACACCCACGCGCGTGGATTAGCGTGTTTGGGTTAGGTTAGACCCGCCATTAAATTAATTCAAATTAAGCAAAACGCATCTCTTCTTCTCCTCCTTCAAAGTCCAAACAAACATCATAGTCGTGTTTATTTTGTTTTTAAAACAACAACAAAAGTAAAACCCCCGTCTTGCTTTGGCTTTGCCGGCTCTCTCTCTCACATCGACGACGATGCCCAGGCTACGGCGGTGGTCTCTTTCTCTGCTCCTCACCGTCTGGTTCCTTTTATGTATTTCCGGTTCGGTTGACCTGGTTCGAGCTCAAAACCGAACCGGAGCCACTACTCATCCCGACGAAGGTCTGTCTTCTTCTTCTTTAGCAATAATAATCGATTGGATTGCTCCAACACTTGAACTCTTAAGCTACTAGTAGTCTTCGGATCCTAATTTTGATGTTAATTATTTTTATATATCCAAAGAAATCTACCGGTTAGTTTCAATTAACATTTGGTTCGCTTTTAATTATATAAGCATGCTTTGTTTACTTAAGCGTGTAATAATTAGATGATTAAGGGCCGGCCTAATAACTATTATGCGATGTGATGGTTTAAACAGCGCGAGCCTTGAACTCCATCTTCGCTGCTTGGAGGATCCGAGCGCGGGATTGGAACACGAGCGGCGAACTTTGCTCCGGCGCCGCCATCGACGACAGTGTCACCGACTCGAACCCTGCATACAACCCTCTTATCAAATGCGATTGCAATTTTGACAACTCCACAACATGCCGCATCACCGTCCTGTACCATTTCTTTTCTTTTCTTTTGTGCACCCCAAGTGTTTGACGCATTAACCAACTCTGGAAAACCCAAAAAGCTATTTGTTGCTTCTCCTCTCCTCATTTTTGATAGAGATGTTTTCACATGATGCAGCAAGGTTTATGCGATGGAAGTTGTGGGACCTATACCTCAAGAGCTCTGGACTTTGAAATACCTCACAAATCTGTATGCTTTTACTACCAATCAAACACATTATTCACAAATCTTGAGAATGGACCTCAATTTCACATCTTTCCCCTTCTTTCAGGAACTTGGGTCAAAATGTTCTCACAGGCTCCCTGCCTCCTGCTATTGGAAACCTGACTCGAATGCAATATATGTAAGCCTCTTAAACCTTCTTCTTCGCTTTTCTTTCTGGTTATTTTCCCTTTTTTTAGCAACATTTTCTTCTCTCAAGTTCACCAAAAACAAAAAAAAAACATTTTCTTCTCTCTCACACTCTCGACTGTTTCTCACCTATAGGACTTTTGGGATCAATGCGTTGTCTGGCCCTATTCCTAAGGAAATTGGTTTGCTATCAGATTTAAGATCGCTGTAAGCTTTTGGTGCTTCTTTATTGTTTTCATATGACAATCCTCACGCTGTTTCTGAAGGATTTTGATGCTTCCTTAATTATTCCTTTTCTGTAGTGGTATTAGTTCAAATAACTTTTCCGGTTCTATACCAGCTGAGATTGGGAGTTGTACGAAACTACAAAAAATGTGAGTTTATTTTTATGTATTCGTTTCAGATATAAAAACACGAAATCATCTAGTGTTCACCAACCACAAAGTTCTTGCACAATTACTCTTTTTTTTTTTTTACATTTACTGCAGGTACATAGGAAGTTCTGGACTCAGAGGGGGAATACCTTTCTCATTTGCTAATCTTCTGGGACTGGAAGAAGCGTAAGATTCTATTGAATTCGCATATCAGTTTTATCCTTGGATTTCTACATTTTATTACTTTACATTTTTCATTAATCATTATCCCGTGGGGTGATTTTTTCCTTAATGTTGTACCAGCCATATTACAGATCTGGAAGTTACAGGTCGGATACCGGACTTTATAGGAAATTGGACCAAACTTACTACCTTGTAAGCATATTTCATTTTTTGTTGCGGAGTTATATAATGGATTTGTTCCATTGCTCTTGGTTGTATCTTTTCTATTTTAATTTTACTCTTTGTGGAATATTCTTCATGACATTTAAATCTGGGATTCAACGATTGCTACATGTTTTATTGCAGGAGAATTCTCGGAACTGGTTTGAGTGGTCCGATACCGTCCTCATTTTCCAACTTAACTTCTTTGACAGAACTGTATGTGTTGCATTTATCTCAGAATCATTATTCTATACTCTTTCTCTTTCTTTCACTCTCTCCACATGATCCTATATTCTAAATGTAGGAGGCTTGGTGATATATCCAATGGAACCTCTTCTCTTGAATTCATCAAAGACATGAAATCTCTAAGTGTATTGTAAGGCAACATTTACTCCAATTCATCAACTGTTTCCCTCTCCTCCCTAGGTGTATCTAGCATTGATAATATATTTCGCAGAGTATTGAGGAACAACAATCTTACTGGGACGATACCGTCTAATATCGGAGAATACTCTAGCCTGCAACAAGTGTAAGTATTTCTTCAAATGTTACGAAAGCCACCGAGAGAATACGAAATGATCTTAAATTTCTGATAGTTTAATTTCTTATTTTTCCTCATTCATTGCTAAACATGAATGGTTTAATGTGATACCGTGTCTACTTGGTTTCTGTTTTCTAGTGATTTAAGCTTCAACAAACTACATGGACCAATTCCGGTTTCACTTTTCAACTTAAGTCGACTTACTCACTTGTAAGATGATATCTTTTCTGCTTCTTTTGGGTCTTTATGTACAATTACCCGGATAATTTTGGAAATTTTTTGATGTCTTCATTATAGGTTTCTGGGAAACAACACATTGAATGGTTCCTTGCCTACTCAAAAGAGGCAGACTTTGAGCAATATGTGAGTAACAAAGTCCTTTATAATTGTTTCATCTTTGAAAGCCACAACTAATCCCCTAACTTATTGGAGGGTTTGTTAACGGTTCCATTCTTGGAATATATAACATATTATGTACATCCTAATTATAGTTTTTTGTACTTATAGAGATGTGTCGTACAATGATTTTTCTGGAAATCTTCCTTCATGGGTCAGCTTACCAAACTTGAAACTGTAAGTAAAGAAAACACTATTACTTGTGTTTATGGGGTCAGCTTATGTTTATTCATTAGGCTTCTTCATATCCAGCATGAAGCTGCCTTTTTGTAGGAAATATTTATTATAATCATAACAAAACTATATGTTATTTGTGTAGCAACCTAGTTGCTAACAACTTCACCTTGGAAAGTCTTGGTAACAGGTGATTTTTTAAATACCCTAAATTCCAATTATCTTCTTGTTGATGCTTAAACACTACAAGCGAATACAGAAAAAACTTCACATTGGAAGGTCGAAAGAATTATCGTTTTCTTTTTGGTAAAAGTGTTTTATCAGGACTGGACTGCCTGCAGAAGAACTTTCCCTGCAATCGAGGCAAAGGAATCTGTAAGTGTAACAAAGCGATATCATCATAACTGTTGTTCTCCATGTCCTATGAGCAACCACATGGAGTGTGCTTGTATGTTCTGTTGGGAAAAAAAAATTGCTTAAGATTTTATCTATTGTCTCGTGTGTCTAGATTCTGACTTTTCGATCAACTGCGGAGGCCCACAAATAAGATCCGTTAGCGGAGCTGTATTTGAGAGGGAGGACGAGGATCTTGGACCGGCTTCATTTGTCGTGAGTGATGTTCGGAGATGGGCAGCCAGTAGCGTAGGACTTTTTGCCGGGAGTAGCAATAATATATACATAGCTACTTCACAATCACAATTTATCAACACTTTGGACTCAGAGCTTTTTCAGTCTGCAAGGCTTTCTGCATCTTCCCTAAGGTATTATGGGCTGGGGTTAGAAAATGGAGGCTATACCGTGACGCTTCAGTTTGCTGAAATTCAAATTCTTGGTTCTATTTCTAACACATGGAGAGGTTTAGGAAGACGACGTTTTGACATTTATGTCCAGGTCTGCAATAGTTGATCTTTCCGCTTCACAAGTTAACTTTCGAATTTGGTTCTGATGAATTCTGAGATCTAGCTCTATTTTCCCAGGGAAGACTTGTTGAAAAAGATTTTGATGTACGGAGAACAGCTGGTGACTCTACTGTTCGAGCAGTTCAGAGAGAATATAAAGCAAATGTATCAGAAAATTACCTCGAAATTCATCTTTTCTGGGCTGGAAAAGGAACATGTTGTATTCCTATCCAAGGTGCTTATGGGCCATTAATATCGGCCGTTAGTGCAAAACCAGGTAACACAAAGGATGAATCCTTCTTTTTCTGATTTTCACTATTTACTGCAGTGCCTAAGTGTTACATATTTTTGTTCAGATTTTACACCAACTGTGGGTAATAGGCCACCATCAAAGGGCAAAAACAGGACTGGTACTATTGTGGGTGTTATTGTTGGCGTAGGACTTTTGAGCATCTTTGCGGGTGTGGTTATCTTCATCATCCGAAAAAGAAGAAAGCGGTTCACAGATGATGAAGGTATAGATGTAATAAGAACACAAACAAGCCTTTGATCTGAATAATTTTGGCACTCTGATTAAAAATTTAACTTGAATATCATATTTCACATTGGTTCATTTTGTTGTTGCAGAGCTACTTAGTATGGACGTAAAGCCTTATACCTTTACTTACTCGGAACTTAAGAGTGCAACTCAAGATTTCAATCCCTCTAACAAGCTTGGAGAGGGAGGATTTGGGCCGGTTTATAAGGTAAGTCCCATAAAGAAATGGACGAAACATCTAAATATACTTCGAGGTACTAGGAAAACAGAGTATGTGTGATACCTTTTAATATGTTTTGTTTCGGATAATACATTCAACAGGGAAACCTCAATGATGGAAGAGAGGTAGCAGTGAAGCTGTTGTCGGTGGGATCCCGGCAAGGGAAGGGGCAGTTTGTTGCAGAAATTGTAGCAATTTCTGCAGTTCAACATCGCAACTTAGTAAAACTTTATGGGTGCTGCTATGAAGGAGATCATCGTTTGCTCGTATATGAATACCTTCCTAACGGAAGTCTTGATCAGGCTCTATTTGGTACTCTCAAAAACATGATTATTGAACCATGCTTCTGCCAAGCTAAAAGCACTCATTATGCACTTGCCATTGATTTTCAGGGGATAAGACCTTACATCTTGATTGGTCAACCCGTTATGAGATATGTCTAGGAGTAGCCAGAGGTCTTGTTTATCTCCACGAGGAGGCGAGGCTTCGCATAGTACACAGGGATGTGAAGGCCAGCAACATTCTGCTCGACTCTAAACTGGTCCCAAAAGTTTCTGATTTTGGGCTTGCAAAACTATACGATGACAAGAAAACCCATATAAGTACCCGAGTTGCAGGGACGATGTATGTATCCCCAAACCCTGACAACCTAGGCTGTACGTTTGGTTTGCAACACGATTATGAATTTGTAACACATTTTGGTGCTGTTGTTTGTACCAATGCAGTGGATATCTTGCGCCAGAGTATGCCATGCGTGGACATCTAACAGAGAAAACGGATGTGTATGCCTTTGGTGTTGTGGCTCTTGAGCTAGTGAGTGGAAGGCCAAACTCTGATGAGAGCGTGGATGATGAAAAAAGATATCTTCTTGAATGGGTGTGTCCTTGCTTGTTATAATTGGTTGTAAATAAGGGAACTTTGAGATAGTCATGAATCTGGGTTGTCCCCTTCAGCAAAAAGCTAATAAATCTGTTTTTTTGTGTGGTTACAGGCATGGAATCTACACGAGAAAAGCCGTGAAGTTGAACTAATTGATCATGAGCTGACTGAATTTAACATGGAAGAAGTGAAACGCATGATAGGCATTGCTCTGTTGTGCACTCAGACATCTCATGCCTTGAGACCACCAATGTCAAGAGTGGTGGCCATGCTTTCAGGAGATGTTGAGGTGAGTGATGTCACTTCTAAGCCAGGCTACCTAACCGACTGGAGATTTGATGACACCACGGGCTCATCCCTCAGCGGCTTTCAAACCAAAGACACAGGCGCTTCTGAATCTTTCTCCACGAGCTTTGTGACGCCTAGCTCTGAGATATCACCCAGAAACACAGACGCTAAGCCAATGCTTGGAGCCAAGATCAATGAGGGAAGATGACAAAGACCGTAGCTATAGTGTGGATATAGATATGTTTGTGTATATGAGGATCACTATTTTCCTTCTTTGATTACACTTTGATTTAATAAATTGTTTAAGCTCTTCATTTTCTTCTGATCTGTTGAGAGAAAAGTTTGTAGCTGGTGAAGTCGGAAGAGATATTGATAGAGAACGCATATCAAAAGGAATAGTAGAGAGCGCATATTTGTGTTCCCAACTTGCATAAAGAAACTGATCCCATGAGAGAAAACTGTTTTAGAGATTCAGGCGGCAAAGAATGGAGCTGTAAATCAAAGTTGGAGAACCAAAAACCATAAGCGGAAAATCTGAGGAAATTGAACTTGTGTTAAATTAATATGCTCACTTATTATCGCATGTTACTTTACACCATCACACTCATTTAAAATGACAAGTGATTAACTTGAAAGGTATTTTTGTCAACTTTCACTTATTTTCATATTTTTGCCGTCATCATAGTTAACTTTTTGTGAAAAAAAAAGAAAAAAAAAACTATTTGTGTACATAAAGCATATAGTGTAACTAGGTAGTATTGCGGGCCATGCGGGATGAAAAATATTTAAACTATTTTACTAAACATAATTTTGAAATTATTTGAAATGGTAGTAAAATAGATTTTATGTATATGTTAATAATATTTATGAATTATGAGTAACAATAGAATTTAAGTTAGTAATACAATTACAAATATGCATACTAATTATAAGATTTTATAATTGATATTCATCTTATTTTTTTAATATTATTGCAATTGCATATTTAAGATTGCTAAATTAGACTAATACACTTTAACCAATTTAAAATTTTATTTTAAAGTATTGAATATGTATATAGAAGAAATATAAAAATAAAATATATATTTGTAAAGTTTAATATTCTTTAACAAAATCTAAAATTACATATAATTAAGTCGTCATTTATAAACTTTAAACTTTTTGATTAATAAATTTTTGATCAAATAATAATATAATATATTATTATAATATTTTAATTTTTGATCAAGTTATATTTTTGATCAAGTTAAAATTTTATAATGTTTGAAATTTTGATCAAGTTAAAATATTTTAAAATCATAATACATCAATCCAATTTAAAATATTCACGATCAATTTTTAATATCTCAAATATTTTATTTTTGATCAATTGAATTATTTAAATAATTTAATTTTATAATAATCTAAAACTTTTATCAAATTAAAAGATTTATAATCATTTATTTTATCCAGTCTATTTTATTTTAAATTCGGATGCCTACTAAATGAGGCTTATTACACATATGGTTGCTCTTCATTTGGATATTTTTGGTTTTTGAACCATCACTCAAAACAAATACTCGATGTAAATAACACGTGATGGTAATGTTATTATCTAAAAATAGTTTTCAAATAATAAATAGGAGTGAATGCAGTTTTTATTTAAAAATAAAAATAAATATATATAGGAGATTATTTTGCAAATAAGCCCAAATAAAAATACAACAGAAATCATAAAGTTTTCTTTTTAACCTTTTAAGAAAAAAATAATCATTACTTCCATTAACTTTAGAAATTAAGTGGAAAACTGAAATCTATATTATAAATAAACAGGGGTTAGTAAAGTTGTCGAAGACTCGAAAAGTCTCTCTACTTGCATTTGCATTCGTACAAGTTTCTCTTGATGAGTATCATCAGCATGGAAATACCACCCGTTGAAAATATGGGATTGAAATTATAATGATGTGACCAGTGCAAACACGGTGGTCCACCGATCATATTCATGGTTTTGGTTGGTAGACACACACTACACACATACATACAAGTCAAGTCAATGAATGTAGTAAGTCAATGAAAAGTACTATTGATAGGGTAGATAATTTAAAGGACACACGTCACACACACTCACACACAACTGCACAAGCTTTCAGTGTAGTAGACACCATTGTTATTGTTGTTTGTGCGTTCTGAACCCAAAAAAAAAAGAAGAGTAAAAAACCTCCGTCGTCGACGATGCCCACATGTCTGCTCATCACCGTCGGGTTCCTCTCGTGTATCTTCAGTTCGGTTCACCTGGTTCGAGCTCAAAACCGAACCGATCCGGACGAAGGTCTGTCTGTGCTTTGAAACACTTGAATTAAAATAGTTGCTTGCTTGTTTGGTTAAAATTGACACGTACGTACGGTTGTGGATATAACAGCGACATCTTTGAACTCCATCTTTGCGACTTGGAAGATCCGGGCGCCGAAGGAATGGAACATCAGCGGCGAACTTTGCTCCGGCGCCGCCATCGACGACAGCATCACCATCGACGACAAAGCCTACAACCCTTTAATCAAATGCGGATGCAATTTCGCCAACTCCACAATATGTCGCATCACCGCCCTGTACACCCTCCTCCTCTTTGTCTTTCTTTGTGAACCCCATATGTTTATTTTGGATGTTGTTGTTTCACTTCCACAGCAAGGTTTATGCGATAGATGTTGTAGGACCAATACCTCCACAGCTCTGGACTTTGATCTACCTCACAAATCTGTATAGAGATTTACCCTTTTTCTTTCTTTATTTCTTCACAAGTTTAAAAGATATCTCTTACAAATCTTGAGACTGAAATGCATTAATTGGACCTCAATATCACATCTTTCAGGAACCTGGGTCAGAATTTTCTTACAGGCTTCCTTCCTCCTGCAATTGGGAATTTGACTCGAATGGAGTGGATGTAAGGCTGTGACTGAAACCTTCTTTCCTTTTTTCCTCCCTTCAATTTCTTGTCTCTCACGCTCCAACCTCCTATATATAGGACTTTTGGGATCAATGCTTTGTCTGGCCCTCTTCCCAAGGAAATTGGTTTGCTTAAAGATTTAAAATTACTGTAGGCTTCTTCTTCTTCTTCTTCTCCTTCATTCTTTATATATGATCGATTGATTTTGATGCTTCCTCTTAATTATACCTATCTGTATATTTTCTGCAGTGGTATTGGTTCAAATAACTTTTCTGGTTCTTTACCAGCTGAGCTTGGGAGTTGTACGAAACTAATGCAAATGTGAGTGTTTGTATCTATCAAATCGACAAGTATTCATTTCTTGCGCAATTAATTACTTGTAACATCTATATTGCAGTTACATAGATAGTTCTGGATTCACCGGGGGATTACCTTCATCATTTGCTAATCTCGTGGACCTGGAAGTCGCGTAAGATTTTGTTAAATTTGAAGTTCGTTTGATTTCTACTACTTCACATTTTCTTTTGCCTTTTGGTGATTTTTTCCCCTTAATGCTCTTGTACCAGTTGGATCATGGATGTGGAATTTACAGGTCGGATACCAGACTTTATAGGAAAATGGACCAAACTTACTACCTTGTAAGAAGATTTCTCTTTTACGGAATGGATTTGTTCCGTTGCGACAGTTAAATCTAGGATTCAAACGAGTGCTACATGTTTTACTGCAGGAGAATTCTCGGAACTGGTTTGAGTGGTCCGATACCGTCGTCATTTTCCAACTTAACTTCTTTGACAGAACTGTATGTGTTGCATCTGTCTAAGAATCATTATTCTATACTATTTCTCTTTGTTTCCCTCCCTCCACATGATCCTATATTCTAAATGTAGGAGGCTTGGTGATATATCCAATGGAACCTCTTCTCTTGAATTCATCAAAGACATGAAATCTCTAAGTGTATTGTAAGGCCACTTCTACTCCAATTCATCAATTGTTTCCCTCTCCTCCTTAGGTGTATTTAACATTGATGACAGAGTATTGAGGAACAACAATCTCACCGGGACAATACCGTCTACTATCGGAGAATACTCTAGTCTGCAACAAGTGTAATTAGTATTTCTGATAATTTAATTTCTTATTTTTCCTCATTCATTGCTAAACATGAATGGTTTTTAATGTGTCTGCTCGGTTTCTGTTTTCCAGTGATTTAAGCTTCAACAAACTACATGGACCAATTCCGGCTTCACTTTTCAACTTAAGTCAACTTACTCACTTGTAAGTTTACTACTTCTTTTGGGTCTTTCTGTTCGTATCTGTGGAAAAAACTTTGATGTCTTCATATTAGGTTTCTAGGAAACAACACGTTGAATGGTTCCTTGCCCTCTCAAAAGAGCCAGTCTTTGAGCAATATGTGAGTAACAAAATCCATTTCATCTTTGAAAGCCACAACGTATCCCATAATATAGACTCAAGTTGAATAAGGTTCCAATGTTGGTGGCACGAAAGACTTGCCAAGATCATTAGGAAACTGTTGTGGGATAGAAAGCATATTCTGTAAATCCTAATTCTTCGTCACTTATACATATAACAACAGAGATGTATCGTACAATGATTTGTCTGGAAGTCTTCCGTCATGGGCCGGCTTACTAAACTTGAAAATGTAAGTAAACAAAACACTATACATCTCTAAGCTTATATTCACGGAATAGTTTTCAGTCTCAAGAATTTTTCCTTTTGTATATATTTCATTAGGTTTCTTCATATTCAGCATGAAGCTTCCCTTCTGTAGGAAATATATATTATTATCATAATAGTAGACAAAATTGTATGTTATTTGTGTAGAAATCTAGTTGCTAACAACTTCACCTTGGGAGGTCTAGACAAGAGGTAAATAAGTGCTTGAAACTACAATATGTTTCTCTTTTCTATTTCTTTATTTCCTGCAATTTATACATGTATAGATCACTTATCATTTCTTTCTTGAAATCTCTTTTGTTTTTGTTAAAAGGGTTTTATCAGGACTGGACTGCCTGCAGAAGACCTTCCCCTGCAATCGAGGCAAAGGAGTCTGTAAGTGTGACAAAGAGATATCATCATAACCGTTGTTCTCCGTGTGCTATGAGCAAACACATGGACAGTGCTTGTATGTTCTGTTGGGAAAATAATTTTGCTTAAGATTTTATCTATTGCCTGGTGTGTCTAGATTATGACTTTTCGATCAACTGCGGAGGCCCACAAATAAGATCCGTTAACGGAGCAGTATTTGAGAGGGAGGACGAGGATCTTGGACCAACTTCATTTGTCGTGAGTGATGTTCGGAGATGGGCAGCCAGTAGCGTAGGACTTTTTGCCGGGAGTAGCAATAACGTATACATAGCTACTTCACAGTCACAATTTATCAACACTTTGGACTCGGAGCTTTTTCAGACTGCAAGGCTTTCTGCATCTTCCTTAAGGTATTATGGGTTGGGGCTAGAAAATGGAGGCTATACGGTGACGCTTCAGTTTGCTGAAATTCAAATTCGAGATTCTTCTACTAACACATGGAAAGGTTTAGGAAGACGACGTTTTGACATTTATGTCCAGGTCTGCACTACTACCTGATCAAGTTAACTTTTTTTGGTACTAATATTTAATCTTGTTCGATGATATAGCTCTGTTTTTTCCAGGGAAGACTTGTTGAAAAGGACTTTGATGTACGGAGAACAGCTAACGACTCTGCTGTTCGAGCAGTTGAGAGAGAATATAAAGCAAATGTATCAGAAAATCACCTTGAAATTCATCTTTTCTGGGCTGGCAAAGGAACATGTTGTATTCCTATCCAAGGTGCTTCTGGGCCATTAATATCGGCCGTCAGTGCAAAACCAGGTAACACAACAAAATGGCGATTTCTTATTCTATTTTTTTGTTTTCCTTTCTCCTGATTTGAATTATCCCCTGATGTTATATATTGCTGCATGCTCAGATTTTACACCAACTGTGAGTAACAAGCCACCATCAAAGGGGAAAAACAGGACTGGTACTATTATGGGTGTTATTGTTGGCGTAGGAGTTTTGAGCATCTTTGCAGGTGTGGTTATCTTGGTCATCCGAACAAGAAGAAAGCGGTACACAGATGATGAAGGTATAAGAAGACAAACAAGCCATTGAGCTGAATTATTTTGGCACTCTGACTAAAAAATAATCATCTTTTTCAAATTGGTTCATATTTTGTTGTTGTTGCAGAGCTGCTTAGTATGGACGTAAAGCCTTACACTTTTGCTTACTCTGAACTTAAAAGTGCCACTCAAGATTTTGATCCCTCTAACAAGCTTGGAGAGGGAGGATTTGGGTCTGTTTATAAGGTAATCCCCAAACCAACAAAATGGACAAAAATACACAGGTGTTTTTTTGTTATGATTTAACACATTCAACAGGGAAACCTGAGTGATGGAAGAGAGATCGCGGTGAAAGTGTTGTCGGTTGGATCCCGACACGGGAAGGGACAATTTGTTGCAGAAATCGTAACAATTTCTGCAGTTCTGCATCGCAACCTAGTAAAGCTTTACGGGTGCTGCTATGAAGGAGATCATCGTTTGCTCGTATATGAGTACCTCCCTAATGGAAGTCTCGATCAGGCACTATTTGGTAATGAACAGAGAACTAACATGACTTATTTTGTGATAAGATATAGAAAGTATATATCTTTCATCCTGTGATTACGCTTCTTTAACTCTAGAATATTGTTCACATTAACTCTAGAATATTGTATTCCCCTTGCTGTACATTCTTGCTCTCTGTATATAAACAGAACTATCACGATCAATACAAATCACCAATTCTATTTATTCAATATTTTGATCTTTAATTTGTTGAATTACTCATTATCTGGATATTGCAGGAAGTGGTGCTAAGACTTTACATCTTGATTGGTCAACCCGTTTTGAGATATGCCTGGGAGTAGCCAGAGGTCTAGCCTACCTCCACGAGGAGGCGAGTGTTCGCATAGTACACAGGGATGTGAAGGCCAGCAACATTTTGCTCGACTCTAAGCTGGTCCCAAAAGTTTCTGATTTTGGCCTTGCAAAGCTATACGATGACAATAAAACTCACATAAGTACCAGAGTGGCAGGGACCATGTACGTATCCCCAAACTCTCAACTTTTTCCTTCTTAATTTGCAACAGACTAATATATTGTTTATGGAATTATATATAACACGTACGTGTTGTTGTACCAATGCAAGTGGATATCTCGCTCCAGAGTATGCCATGCGTGGACACCTAACAGAGAAAACGGATGTGTATGCCTTTGGTATTGTGGCTCTTGAGCTCGTGAGTGGGAGGAAAAACTCTGATGAGAACCTGGAGGGTGAAAAAATATATCTTCTTGACTGGGTACGTCCTTGCTTGCTTGTTAGTCAAGAAAATTCGTATAATCTAATCAATCGTGCTGGTGTATACAATACAGGCATGGAATCTACACGAGAAAAGCCGTCAAATAGAACTAATAGATGATGAGCTGGGTGAATTCAACATGGAAGAAGTGAAACGCGTGATAGGCATTGCTCTGCTGTGCACTCAGGCATCTCAGCTGAGACCACCAATGTCACGAGTGGTGGCCATGCTTTCAGGAGACGTTGAGGTGAGTGATGTCACCTCTAAGCCCAGCTACCTACCCGACTGGAGATTTGATGACACCACGAGCTCCTCTTTCAGCGCCTTTCAAACCAAAGACACGGGCGCATCTGGATCCTACTCCACGAGCTTTGTGACCCCTAGAGACAGCGACTATAAACCAATGCTTGGGGTCAAGATCAATGAGGGGAGATGAAACTATGGAGATGTGTTACAAAGTAAGATCGATCCAGCGAGAATCGAGAAGATGAACGAAATGAAGAAGAAATGTTTTGTCATTCATCTTGGTTTAATCTCAGTTACACGATTCTCTTATATGTAGTAAGAGATGATTACCGGTTTACCGGTTTACATGAACCAATATCAATCTATCATATCTAATCAGATGTTTGTGTATATGAGGATTTATCACTATTTTCTTCTTTGGTTGGAGAAGCATACTTCACTTTGATTCAATAAGCAAATAAGCACTTCATAACGAGTTTGTCCGCTGGTGAAGTTTATATGTGTTCGAAGAATTTGATGATGGGCCTGTATTTGCTAAATCAACTTCTACACCGTTAATTGGGCCTCAATTGGACCGTTAATTGAATTTCCAGCCCATGTTTAAAGGAGCAAATAGTCGTATTAAACCCTGAAACCCTAGTTCCCTCATTCTCCTGCTGTATATTCTCTCGCTCGCCCATAGTCATATAGGTTTTAGGGTTTTAGTTTCTCCTCCAAAATGGCTACGTTTGTTCACTACGAATCTTCTTCTGGCTATGCCCTCTTCGAAGTGCACGGAATTGATGAGATCGGACAGAACATTGAGGCCGTCCGGAGTTCCGTCTCCGACCTCAGTCGCTTTGGTCGTGTTGTCCAGCTCACCGCGTTTCATCCCTTCGAGTCTGCGCTTGATGCCCTCAACCAAATTAACGCCGTCTCTGAAGGTATATTTAATTTATTGTTTTCTGCGTATATCTTATGATGCTCTGCTTTTTTCCTTAGATTTATAGCTAGAAAAATCGACCTTCTGAAGTAGTTTATCGTGGCTTCGTTATTGATGTTGAAAGTTGAAAACCCCTCCTTGTTTTTGCTTCATTTGAAAAATTGTTACATAGTAAACGCTTCAATTTATGGTTGATTGTCTTCTGCTCGTCTCATTTGAAGGTTCTGATTACTTATAACTGATCTTTTGGGAGTCAGGTGTTATGACTGACGAGCTTAGAAGTTTCCTGGAGTTGAATCTTCCTAAAGTCAAAGAAGGCAAGAAAGCCAAGTTCAGCTTAGGATTGGCTGAGCCTAAACTTGGGTCGCATATATTCGAAGCCACTAAAATCCCGTGCCAGAGCAATGAGTTCGTACTGGAGATTCTCCGAGGTGTACGCCAGCATTTTGACAGGTTCATCAAGGACCTAAAGGTGTGGCCTTGTTCTTTTGTTTAATTCCTCTGGTGTTTTTACTCAAAAGGTTCTATGCTTTGTGTACTCATGAATGATCTCTTTTTTTTTTATTTATTTAATATAGCCCGGTGATCTGGAAAAATCTCAACTTGGATTAGCTCACAGCTACAGCAGAGCAAAGGTCAAGTTCAATGTTAACCGAGTGGATAACATGGTTATTCAAGCTATTTTCCTCCTTGACACGCTTGATAAGGATATTAATTCCTTTGCCATGAGAGTCAGGTTTGTTTTGTAGCTTTCCCTTTCAGATTATGCGGTGCCAATTTAGCTTGAGAAAAATTGGTAGGTGAACTGTTTATAATGTTCTTACAGGGAATGGTATTCGTGGCACTTCCCCGAGCTAGTGAAGATAGTTAATGATAACTATCTTTACGCCCGCGTTTCCAAGATGATTGATGACAAGTCAAAGTTGACTGAAGATCACATCCCAATGCTTACTGAAGTCTTAGGGGATGAAGATAAGGCAAAGGAGGTCGTCGAAGCTGGAAAAGCATCCATGGGTAACAAAAATTTGAGCTGACTTTTTCATTGATAGCTACGGATTAATGGGTGTTTCCAATCTCTGTTGATCTGAGACATTTATTTTGCTTCTCTCTTCACCAGGTCAGGATTTATCACCGGTTGACTTGATCAACGTACAGACCTTTGCTCAGAGAGTTATGGACCTCGCTGACTACAGAAAGAAGCTCTATGATTATCTTGTTACTAAGATGAGCGACATTGCCCCTAATTTGGCTGCCTTGATTGGAGAAATGGTTGGTGCCCGTCTGATTTCACATGCTGGAAGTCTGACTAACCTTGCTAAATGCCCATCTTCTACCCTCCAGATTCTTGGAGCCGAGAAGGCGCTTTTCAGGTGCAATATCATAGAGCTGTCTTTATATTTTCCTTAAGTCTCTTTTAGTGCTGCGTGTGACCTGAACCGCTGTGTTGTTTCAGGGCGCTTAAAACGCGCGGAAATACACCCAAGTATGGCTTGATCTTCCATTCGTCCTTCATTGGCCGAGCATCTGCTAAGAACAAGGGCCGTATTGCCCGGTTTCTTGCAAACAAGTGCTCTATAGCGTCCCGGATTGACTGTTTTGCTGGTAAATATCTGAAAACGCACCGGAGAAGAGCTTTTGGTTATATGAGATTTGATTTAAAGTGTTAAATTATGTGCCCTGGTTCGTCTTATGCAGATGGTGCAACAACTGCCTATGGCGACAAGCTTCGCGAACAAGTTGAGGAAAGGTTAGACTTTTACGACAAAGGTGTCGCCCCACGTAAGAACGTGGATGTAATGAAGGAGGTGATAGAGAAGCTGCAAAACAAAGGTATTTATTCAAAAACAAAATTTTGACAGACAAATTCCTGTTTGGTTGGTTGACTCAGTGTTTGATGGGTGCCTCCTTTAGATGAGGAAGTGAAAGAGACAGTAGATGCCTCAGCAAAGAAAAGCAAGAAGAAGAAGTCAAAGGGTGAAGAAGAAGAGGAGGAGGCAATGGATGAGGATAAGTCGGAGAAAAAGAAGAAGAAAGAGAAGAGGAAGATAGAGACAGCAGATGAGAATGAGAAATCAGAGAAGAAGAAGAAGAAGAAGAGCAAAGCTGGAGGAGACGAGGTGACTGATGATGGTCACAGCAAGAAGAAGAAGAAGAAGTCTAAGAGCGAGGATGACGACGAATAGGGGATGATGATGCAACATAACAAACCCTGTATTCTATATTTTGAGCTTAATGTTTTGTTTTTTGCTAGCAACGCTGGGTTATTTCTGTTTTGTTCTTAAAACGATTTGGTAACATCATAACATAAGTTTGTCCATCATTTTAGGCTATTTTGTTTCTGTGTTACACAGGTTTGAGGTCCCGCTGTCACATGCGAATCAAATATTTAGTGTTTTCATTTATTAAATCTTATTCGGTTGTCCCAAACCACAAAAAAAAAAAAGAATTCTTATTCAAAATATTGTTTTTTTTTTCTAATTTGAAAGATTTTACGAAACTTGCTTGTCAAAATGTTTCATGTTGTTTTTAAAAAAAAAGAAGGCCTCATGTTAAAGATTAAAATTAAGTTACTATCATACTTGTGTAAAGTTGTTGCATAATTTTAAAGGGAATACGAAAAACAAAAGATATAAAAAGAAAGCGATTAGTAGGGTAATATGATGACTAACCGTACATACTAGTAGCACTACTTAGCAATTAACTGGTTCAATGTACACAATTATTTTTTGCTGTTTTGGTTAAATTGCAAAAGTTGAAAAGATGAATCAAAACAACAATTGCAAAAGTTGTTAAGGAGTCTCGAAAATAAACAATACAACTGCTAATTAATTGCAACTAATGTATTTTCTTAATTAATATAATTGTGTAAACAAAACAACATCTACTTAGGGAAGTAATGCATTAATTTATTATTATTTATTTTTTGAAAATAATGCATTAATTTATTAATTTTTTTTTGTTGAAAATAATGCATTAATTTATTAACAAGATAGTAGCAATTAATTTTTGGTGGGTAGCTGTAAATATGTTAAAAAATACTAGTAATGTAATATATGAAGTTGTGAAAATTTAATTAAAAAAATAGTGTATAAACAACTGTCATCAAACAGAAAAATAGCCATATGGACTCATAACGAGGGCATGTAATTGGCGGAGGGAATCCGATGTAATGTGATTTGGAGACAAATGGAGAAAAAGAAGAAGAGCAGCTTGTTGCATTTTAATTGTATCATTATGACTCAAGAGACAAATTAAAAGACGTGTAACAACAATAGAGCTACCAGAATAAAAACAGATAGCGACTCGTCACCAATCACATTCCTAGATTCTTAGTTTAAATAAGCAATTCACTGATCACACCCCCACCTCATACAAATCAATTAAAAAAAAAAAAAAGGAAATTACTTACCAAGCATGATGATGACGACGATGATCAAGTATCTTGTGCTAACACTTGTGGTGATCTCTAGGCCAATCTCGATTTACGCCGAAAAGGACCTGATGATAAGGGAATGCCACAATGCACAGGTCCCGACCATATGCATGCAATGCCTCGAATCCGACCCAGCCTCCGTCCGTGCCGACCCTGTTGGCATCGCCGGCATCATCATAAACTGTCTCGACTCTCACCTCCGTATCCTCACCAAGCAAGTTTTTCACTTATATAATTAATACACCCATCACCTTTATTTTTGTTTTTTTCTAATTATTATATAATAACTTTTGTTTTTCTTCGTTTTTTTATGCAGCAACATTACAAAACTATTGTCAAAAGAAAAAGGTCGTGATGCAATCAAGACAGCTTTGGAAGGTTGCAAACAGGACTTGTCGGAGGCAATTACAAAAATACTGCCCGATGCCAGAAAGGGTCTGAAAACCGGTGACTACGACAAAGCCAACCAATCGGTAAAGCTTGCGCTGGACTTTCCTCTCAGATGTAGAGAAAATCTCCAAACTACCAAGTTTGAGTTTTCCCCAGTTTATAGTCAAATCAGTATCTATGCCCAACTCTCGGATGCTGCTATGCGACTTATCGATCGTTTCTAATCATGTATATAACTCAACCAGAGTTTTTTTTTAATCTTATGTCCATCGATGCTTTATGCTTACCCCCAATTTAAATAAAATTTTCTTGAATTATACGAGATTTCTTCTTCTTCTTCTTTGCTTTTTCATTCTTTCATTTAGACTACTCATCCACCACCTACTATAGGCTACTACTACTACTACTACTAAGCATATATAGTAAACTGTGATGGTGTAGAAAGCTCATCTATTTCTTTTAACTAGATCTCAAGAAGTACATATTTAAAATGTTCACCAATATTACTTTACTATGAATGTATTTTACAGATTAATAACATCGGTTTTCATATTTTGTTTTGGTTAATTTGTGAGATAATTACTTGATCGTTTTCTCTCCCCCGGAAACAAACGAGGTATATCGGTTGGGCCTTAGTGGACTGTTAATGGGCCCTATCACACCCACCAACCGAACTGTAGTGCCACATGGCGGGATTATGAATTTAGATTTTAAAAATGACTAAAAGAAACTAATAAAAAAAA
>JAHZTW010000002.1:52043196-52140756 GCA_020283515.1 Alliaria petiolata
TTTGCTCTCTTCTTTCAGGTTATGGGAGATAGATCAGGAAACATAAGATGGTGGGATGTAACAACTGGACAGTCATCTGCATTTAATAGTCACAGAGATGGAATACGTAGAATCAAATTCTCACCTGTTGTTGCTGGAGATCGCAGCCGAGGGCGTGTAGCTGTGCTATTTAATGACAATACATTCTCTGTATTTGATCTTGTGAGTCTTAAGAGAATTCTCTATTTCCTATAAGTTGTGCACGTGTCTTGTGTTTTCAAAGGTGGTGTACTAATATTCTGCAATGTGAAAAGAAAACATGGACAATACTGGTTTTATTAATACTTGTTGTTTGGCATTTGTCTCTGTCAACCTAAAATAAATGTTTTTGACAGTTGCTGCTGAATTTTGATGCAGGATTCACCAGATCCGGTAGCCCAGTCGCTTTTGCAGCCGCAGATTCCTGGCACCCTTGTACTGGAACTTGATTGGTTGCCTCTGAGAACTGATAAAAATGACCCACTTGTTCTATGCATTGCTGGAGCTGATAGCACCTTCCGGCTCGTTGAGGTTATTGTGTATGTGTACACCAGCTCATTGTAAAAATATATTCGTATTCAGTGCCCCATGAATGCATTCAGATTATGATTAGTTTCTTATCAGCATGTTGATCTTATTCACATAAAGTTTTAGGTCATTTTATCTGTTATTTCTCCCATATAACTAAAACTGTATACAATAGGCATGTCTAGGGTTTTCTATTTTGTTCACCAGTTGACCGGGGACCCTAAACCCTTGTAGAAAGGCACATGACCGTGTAGGTGGGATGGTGTACAGGGGTTGACAACTAGGCCACTCTTGTCCCCAGGTTAGCTGGGCATGTCTAGGTTAGGCATATACTACAATAGTATTTTATTCTGATCTGCCATTATTATTGATCCAAGTTTAATGGCTACAGTCACTTACTTCTGATATCTTATATTTCCAACTTTTTTCTTCTGGTTTTTGCAGAAATGAAAAGAAGGCTGGCTTTGTGCCCCAGTCTAAATCTGTAAAGGAGAGATTCCGTCCTAGGACCTGTCTCTTATACACATCTAGATGTGTATAAGAGACAGCTTTTATTGTTTTTCTTCTTTAATCGTGAGGATGTTTAGGAGAACTTACTGAAATAGGGAGCTTCCTAAGTTATATTAGCTCATGTTTGATGGCCCATTCTAGTCTTTCCAGTCATCAAATCATAGGTTTGGTGGTGGATTCCAAAATCTAAAGTTCTTTTCCGGAGCCCAGATCATGTTCTGCATCTCTGGGAAAGGAACAAGTTAATACCCATCTGGTCATTTTTTGAACTCTTCTAGTGTCTAGCTTCGTTTTATACTGTGTCTGATATTCATGGTTCAAAAGCATGTTATGACTATGACTTTGCATCTCTTTATTTAGATTAAACTTGGATATTCATCTAAACTACTGCTGCTTACATTTCATTGCAGAGGAGAACAGGTGCATGTCATGTGTACCATGGAAGAGTTTATGCCGTCTATTGGAATGTCCATCCCTTCTCCGTCAGCTCTGGCTGTTCTCCTCAGTCAATCGGACTCCACCATGCCTGTCTCTTATACACATCTAGATGTGTATAAGAGACAGGTTTATAGTCAAATCAGTATCTATGCCCAACTCTCGGATGCTGCTATGCGACTTATCGATCGTTTCTAATCATGTTTTTTCTTTATATGATAACTCATCCTCAACCAGAGTTTTTTTAAAATCTATGGTCCATCGATCCAATTTAAATAAAATTTCTTGATTTACGCGATTTCTTCTTCTTGTTCTTCGCTTTTTCATGCTTTCATTTGGACTACTCATCCACCACCTTACTATTGGCTACTCTACTCCAAAGCAGATATAGTAAACTGTGATGGTGTAGAAAGCTCACCTGTTTCTTTTAACTAGGTCTCTAGAAGTACATATTTAAAATGTTCACCAATATTTACATTATTATGAATGTATTTATTTTTACAGATTAACATCGGTTTTCATATTTTGTTTTGGTTAATTTGTGAGATAATTACTGGATCGTTTTCTCCCCCGGAAACAAACGAGCTATATCGGTTGGGCCTTAGTGGACTGTTAATGGGCCCTATCACACCTACCAACCGAACAGTAGTGCCACATGGCGGGATTATGAATTTAGATTTTAAAAATGACTAAAAGAAACTAATAAAAAAAAAAACAAAAAATACCCTAATTCCCCAAATTATCAAAATCATATCATTTGCACTGAAGATGATTCACATCCAGGTCTTACGCTTCACTCGCCATTATTATACCTCCTTCCTCTCTGGATCTCTCTCCCTCTCTTTCTAGAATTTCGATTTGCTAGTTTGATCAAATCGACGGTTTGGTTGGGATCGTCTCCCGGGAGTATGGCATCGGTGGCGACGGCGACGGCTTCAGGCAAGGTTGAGAAGGGGCACCAGCTCTATAGGGACGGCAAGTACAAGGAGGCGCTTCTCTTCTATACCTGTCTCTTATACACATCTAGATGTGTATAAGAGACGATGATAAGGGAATGCCACAATGCACAGGTCCCGACCATATGCATGCAATGCCTCGAATCCGACCCAGCCTCCGTCCGTGCCGACCCTGTTGGCATCGCCGGCATCANCTTCCCTCGGGGTTGGCATGCAACACCATGCGGCGGATGGTTTCTCTGGTCTCCATTTCATCAATACATGGTCTGATATGGCCCGTGGTCTTGACCTTACCATACCACCCTTCATTGATCGTACCCTCCTTCGCGCTAGGGACCCGCCTCAGCCAGCTTTCCATCATGTTGAGTACCAGCCTGCCCCCACTATGAGGATCCCTCTCGATCCCTCCAAATCAGGCCCTGACAATACCACCGTCTCCATCTTCAAATTATCGCGCGACCAGCTTGTTGCTCTCAAGGCTAAATCCAAGGAGGATGGGAACACCGTAAGCTACAGCTCATACGAGATGTTGGCAGGTCATGTCTGGAGATCCGTGGGGAAGGCCCGCGGGCTTCCAGACGATCAAGAGACCAAACTGTACATTGCTACTGATGGAAGGTCAAGGCTGCGCCCGCAGCTGCCCCCTGGTTACTTTGGCAACGTCATATTCACTGCTACTCCACTGGCCGTTGCTGGGGATCTGCTGTCAAAGCCAACATGGTATGCTGCAGGACTGATTCATGATGTCTTGGTTCGCATGGACGATATCTATCTGAGGTCTGCTCTTGACTACTTGGAGATGCAGCCTGATCTGTCAGCCCTGGTCCGCGGTGCACATACCTACAAATGCCCGAATTTGGGAATCACAAGCTGGGTCAGATTACCCATTTACGATGCAGACTTTGGTTGGGGTCGTCCCATCTTCATGGGACCTGGTGGCATTCCATACGAGGGTTTGTCATTTGTGCTTCCAAGTCCTACAAATGATGGCAGCTTATCCGTGGCCATTGCTCTCCAATCTGAACACATGAAGCTATTTGAGAAGTATTTGTTCGAGATATGACAGAGACAAGCGGCAGCAGAATATCCCTCCTTTTTCCCCACCTAGGTTGCTACGGAAACTCCTCCTGAGATAAATTGGCCCTTTTTGCTTCTTGTCGCAGATACAATATCCTGTCTTTTAGAGGGTACAACAAATCATGCCCACATAAGTTGTGCTATGGTCTGTAACATTTGGACGGTCATATACGAACCTTTGCTTTATGTTTATACTGATGATAAGTGTTGTCCTATAACACATGCCTTGATTGTTTAGTATCTGATTGGTTATGTCGATGCTTCTTCATCCACTCTGTTGTCAAGTTTTCAGTTTTCCTGACATAATTCTGTGGTCCGATAGTCAATGTTATATACGCCAGCCCGTAAGTGAGAATTTTTTTGAAATTTTGAAGTTCATGAATCTTCGTCTAAAATTATACTATTAGACTAATCACATGTATCCTAAAAAGTAGTGATCGTACTTACTTGTCTAGAGAAGAGAAAGCATTACAATAACAACCAAAAAATTGTACTTGTAGGACCAATCAAATTATAAGGGAGGCCGTAGTATATCAAAGCGAAACAAATACAGATACGGCTGTTACGTGGAATTAAGTTTTTGAGAAGCCAAAATGAGTGAGCAGATATACACACACGTTAAATTAAAAAGCGAGAAAACGTAATCTTATATTGTCTAAATTATGAATCAAGGAGCGAAGGGAAATAGTGTAAGACTATAAACTTGTATGTGCTATAGCGGCATTGAGTTTGTTTAATTTGGAAGGACTTGTATTTCTGCGACCAATAACCGGGTGAAAAGCACAGTTATGAAGTTTTGGATTGCAAGATTTAATACAATATATTGTCATTAGTAATTAGATGGGGAGAGTGTAGACGATTGATTACATTTTGCTCTTTCCCATCTCTTTTTCCGCCTCCTGATTTAGTCCTTGTGCTCAATAAGGTGATGATTGGGCTCTGAAATATCCATGGCATGTCCTCCAGTTGAATTAATGCGAGGAGCTCGGTTAAGCTTTTCAGTCTTGTGAATATTCTCTTCCAAATGAATGTCTTCTTCAAGCATTACCACTCTCGTTGGTTCACCATGGGGTCCTGGCACTATGACTTCTTGGGCTTTGAGGTGTTCATCAAACTTGATGATTTCAGTCTTGAGAGAAGACATTCTTCTTTTCTTAAGATAGCAGAAGAGAGCAGCAGCGAGGAACGCAAGGAAAAATAAACTGCCAAGAGAGATAACAACCACAATGATAACAGTTGAATGGTGGCCCGGTGGTGGTGGAAGAACGTGAGGTGGAGGCGGTGGATGATGGGGACGAGGATATGGTGGCGGTGGGAAATGGGGATGAGGTGGTGATGGAGGAACAAAGTGGGAAGGAGGCGGCGGTTCAAGTGGGTGATGCGGTGGAGGTGGAGGTGACTGATGGGGACGAGAAGAGGGTGGCGGTGGAGGGAAACTGTGGGAAGGAGGAGGTGACTGATGGGGACGAGAAGAGGGTGCCGGTGGAGGGAAACTGTGGGAAGGAGGCGGCGGTTGAACCGGAAATGGAGAAGGGAGGGGATGTTGGTCGGAGGGTGGTGGGTAAAAGGGGAAGAAATGAACCGAGGCAGCCATTTTGTGCGTGCTGTGTGTATATATAATTTAGTTAAATGTTTTGCAAAGGTGAAGTGAGGTGTTTCATATATGTATGTCAAATTTTGAATGCCTATTTGTAGTTGTGTAAAGGTTGGATTGGTGGCGTTTGATATGATGTGCTTCTAAGCTTGTTCTTGCTTGACTCTCATGCTAAGCTTTACATTATTAGGCTTCGTTGATTGTTTCTACTCCATTCCACTGCTATATTATATATTTCTATATTGCATGCGCAAACGGGTAGTAGTAGTTATCTTACTAACGATGGGCTGTAAAAGCGGCAGGGCTAACGGATAATGGGCTTCTTTTTTTGAAGTAAGAGCCTAGGAGGTACTGTTTTTGTTTTTCTCTTCTATATTTAAAACTAGATACAATTGTATTTTGTTTTCAATCAAAAACTGAGTTAAGACCCAAACAGTTGGATTAACAGTTGCGTGTTCTTGTAGTGTCGTTTTTATTGCCTCTGTATTTGGGGCTTTGTCTCCCTTTTGTGGGTTTGTGTTTCTGAAGGTTTTTCGGGCTATATATTTTTCTTTGTATCCGTCTTTGTATCCTTCAATGATACTATAATTTAGATTTAAAAAAACAAAGCTTGGTTGACGTTGAATAACATAATCAATGTATTTTTCTTTGTATCCGTCTTTGTAAGTAAACCGGTATTCTCTTCATATATAAAGAGAACAATGTAATCACTAATCGAGAATGGTTAACGTTGAATAACATAATCATTTCTTCATTTGATGTTTCTCTCTCTTCGATCTTGATTCAACTAACATGGTATCAGAGCTATTGAAGATCAAACCTCAATCAAACGTAGGAGGTCACGAAGAATAAATCGCCATTGCAGAATTTCGGATGGCATATGAGGGTGTTTGTTCCGAAGAGAAAGAGGCTTTGTTCCTCACTAGTCGATCCACAAATGTGGAAATTGTTGTTGAGTGAATCATGTTTTGCTTTTCACGCCATATCTCGTATTGGTTAGATGTTTGTCTTCATTGTTCGACATATGATCCATGATCCATCCCGAAGGACCAACGCCCCTTCCAAGCGGGAAGCAAATTAGAGGTCCTAGAGGAAGCACAATTTTAGGACCAAAGATTCACTTAGTAACCACTCTATTGATTTTATATATATTTTTAAAAAAATTTGTTTGAGTTTACTTAACCTCCTTATGTTTTGGATTCTTTGATGGAAAAATAAGTGGCAAGAGACAAAATTCATTATCCAAAGAGAAATGAAATTGCATCTTCATGAGACATGGAAATGGAATGATTGATTGAGTTTGTTTCTTGTTGTATACGAGAAGGAAGAAAATTGCATATTTAGAAGCACGAGAGACACGGCAACGGCGAAACGACAGCGTTTTATTGTTTTTGCTCTCTTTGACTCGAGCTCGCCAAGTCTGTAAGGTCGTCCATCTCAATCTCGATGGAGGAACTGCCGATGTCTCCGGCGGGCCACGACCCCCAGGGTCAGGTTAAGCAGCAGCAAGCCGCCGGCGTTGGTATATTGCTTCAGATAATGATGCTCGTCCTTTCCTTCGTTCTCGGCCATGTCCTCCGTCGTCACCGGTTCCACTATCTTCCTGAAGCCAGCGGTTCGCTTCTCATTGGTATCCCTTTCTCTCTCTCCTCCTCTTGCTCTTTTTGATTTCTCCTCTCCCTAGCTTCTTCTTCCGTCGTAATTTCAGGTTTAATCGTCGGTGTACTTGCTAATATCTCCGACACTGAGACTAGTATTAGGTTTGCCCTTTGACGATTCCTACTCTTTCTTTTTTTTCCTGGGCTTTCCTTTTATCGTTTCCTCCCTTACTTGTTGTTAAATTTTCTGTATCAGGACGTGGTTTAATTTCCACGAGGAGTTCTTCTTCTTGTTTCTGCTGCCTCCCATCATATTATATCCTTTCTTCATTACAATTCTCTTAACTGCCAANTCGACCCCAAGGTCATGAAGGACGCCCTTTCCAAGGCCTTGGTCCCCTTCTACCCCATGGCCGGCCGCTTGAAGAGGGACGACGATGGTCGTATCGAGATCGACTGCAACGCCGCCGGCGTTCTCTTCGTCGTCGCCGATACTCCCTCCGTCATCGACGATTTCGGGGACTTCGCTCCCACCCTCAATCTCCGCCAGCTTATTCCCGATGTTGATCACTCCCCCGGCATTCATTCCTTCCCGCTTCTCGTCTTGCAGGTCAGCGAATTTAGGATTGGATATAGTATTTAGGCCACATACAGTATGTCTATTTAATACTAGCTGGGGAACAATTGATTGATGCGAGAGATTGGCTCTTCTACTTGTTTTGTCTTCAATCCATAGCTTGCTTGATTCTCTGTCTTCAGGTGACCTTTTTTAAATGTGGCGGAGCTTCCCTCGGGGTTGGCATGCAACACCATGCGGCGGATGGTTTCTCTGGTCTCCATTTCATCAATACATGGTCTGATATGGCCCGTGGTCTTGACCTTACCATACCACCCTTCATTGATCGTACCCTCCTTCGCGCTAGGGACCCGCCTCAGCCAGCTTTCCATCATGTTGAGTACCAGCCTGCCCCCACTATGAGGATCCCTCTCGATCCCTCCAAATCAGGCCCTGACAGTACCACCGTCTCCATCTTCAAATTATCGCGCGACCAGCTTGTTGCTCTCAAGGCTAAATCCAAGGAGGATGGGAACACCGTAAGCTACAGCTCATACGAGATGTTGGCAGGTCATGTCTGGAGATCCGTGGGGAAGGCCCGCGGGCTTCCAGACGATCAAGAGACCAAACTGTACATTGCTACTGATGGAAGGTCAAGGCTGCGCCCGCAGCTGCCCCCTGGTTACTTTGGCAACGTCATATTCACTGCCACTCCACTGGCCGTTGCAGGGGATCTGCTGTCAAAGCCAACATGGTATGCTGCAGGACTGATTCATGATGTCTTGGTTCGCATGGACGATACCTATCTGAGGTCTGCTCTTGACTACCTGGAGATGCAGCCTGATCTGTCAGCCCTGGTCCGCGGTGCACATACCTACAAATGCCCGAATTTGGGAATCACAAGCTGGGTCAGATTACCCATTTACGATGCAGACTTTGGTTGGGGTCGTCCCATCTTCATGGGACCTGGTGGCATTCCATACGAGGGTTTGTCATTTGTGCTTCCAAGTCCTACAAATGATGGCAGCTTATCCGTGGCCATTGCTCTCCAATCTGAACACATGAAGCTATTTGAGAAGTATTTGTTCGAGATATGACAGAGACAAGCGGCAGCAGAATATCCCTCCTTTTTCCCCACCTAGGTTGCTACGGAAACTCCTCCTGAGATAAATTGGCCCTTTTTGCTTCTTGTCGCAGATACAATATCCTGTCTTTTAGAGGGTACAACAAATCATGCCCACATAAGTTGTGCTATGGTCTGTAACATTTGGACGGTCATATACGAACCTTTGCTTTATGTTTATACTGATGATAAGTGTTGTCCTATAACACATGCCTTGATTGTTTAGTATCTGATTGGTTATGTCGATGCTTCTTCATCCACTCTGTTGTCAAGTTTTCAGTTTTCCTGACATAATTCTGTGGTCCGATAGTCAATGTTATATACGCCAGCCCGTAAGTGAGAATTTTTTTGAAATTTTGAAGTTCATGAATCTTCGTCTAAAATTATACTATTAGACTAATCACATGTATCCTAAAAAGTAGTGATCGTACTTACTTGTCTAGAGAAGAGAAAGCATTACAATAACAACCAAAAAATTGTACTTGTAGGACCAATCAAATTATAAGGGAGGCCGTAGTATATCAAAGCGAAACAAATACAGATACGGCTGTTACGTGGAATTAAGTTTTTGAGAAGCCAAAATGAGTGAGCAGATATACACACACGTTAAATTAAAAAGCGAGAAAACGTAATCTTATATTGTCTAAATTATGAATCAAGGAGCGAAGGGAAATAGTGTAAGACTATAAACTTGTATGTGCTATAGCGGCATTGAGTTTGTTTAATTTGGAAGGACTTGTATTTCTGCGACCAATAACCGGGTGAAAAGCACAGTTATGAAGTTTTGGATTGCAAGATTTAATACAATATATTGTCATTAGTAATTAGATGGGGAGAGTGTAGACGATTGATTACATTTTGCTCTTTCCCATCTCTTTTTCCGCCTCCTGATTTAGTCCTTGTGCTCAATAAGGTGATGATTGGGCTCTGAAATATCCATGGCATGTCCTCCAGTTGAATTAATGCGAGGAGCTCGGTTAAGCTTTTCAGTCTTGTGAATATTCTCTTCCAAATGAATGTCTTCTTCAAGCATTACCACTCTCGTTGGTTCACCATGGGGTCCTGGCACTATGACTTCTTGGGCTTTGAGGTGTTCATCAAACTTGATGATTTCAGTCTTGAGAGAAGACATTCTTCTTTTCTTAAGATAGCAGAAGAGAGCAGCAGCGAGGAACGCAAGGAAAAATAAACTGCCAAGAGAGATAACAACCACAACGATAACAGTTGAATGGTGGCCCGGTGGTGGTGGAAGAACGTGAGGTGGAGGCGGTGGATGATGGGGACGAGGATATGGTGGCGGTGGGAAATGGGGATGAGGTGGTGATGGAGGAACAAAGTGGGAAGGAGGCGGCGGTTCAAGTGGGTGATGCGGTGGAGGTGGAGGTGACTGATGGGGACGAGAAGAGGGTGCCGGTGGAGGGAAACTGTGGGAAGGAGGAGGTGACTGATGGGGACGAGAAGAGGGTGGCGGTGGAGGGAAACTGTGGGAAGGAGGCGGCGGTTGAACCGGAAATGGAGAAGGGAGGGGATGTTGGTCGGAGGGTGGTGGGTAAAAGGGGAAGAAATGAACCGAGGCAGCCATTTTGTGCGTGCTGTGTGTATATATAATTTAGTTAAATGTTTTGCAAAGGTGAAGTGAGGTGTTTCATATATTTATGTCAAATTTTGAATGCCTATTTGTAGTTGTGTAAAGGTTGGATTGGTGGCGTTTGATATGATGTGCTTCTAAGCTTGTTCTTGCTTGACTCTCATGCTAAGCTTTACATTATTAGGCTTCGTTGATTGTTTCTACTCCATTCCACTGCTTTATTATATATTTCTATATTGCATGCGCAAACGGGTAGTAGTAGTTATCTTACTAACGATGGGCTGTAAAAGCGGCAGGGCTAACGGATAATGGGCTTCTTTTTTTGAAGTAAGAGCCTAGGAGGTACTGTTTTTGTTTTTCTCTTCTATATTTAAAACTAGATACAATTGTATTTTGTTTTCAATCAAAAACTGAGTTAAGACCCAAACAGTTGGATTAACAGTTGCGTGTTCTTGTAGTGTCGTTTTTATTGCCTCTGTATTTGGGGCTTTGTCTCCCTTTTGTGGGTTTGTGTTTCTGAAGGTTTTTCGGGCTATATATTTTTCTTTGTATCCGTCTTTGTATCCTTCAATGATACTATAATTTAGATTTAAAAAAACAAAGCTTGGTTGACGTTGAATAACATAATCAATGTATTTTTCTTTGTATCCGTCTTTGTAAGTAAACCGGTATTCTCTTCATATATAAAGAGAACAATGTAATCACTAATCGAGAATGGTTAACGTTGAATAACATAATCATTTCTTCATTTGATGTTTCTCTCTCTTCGATCTTGATTCAACTAACATGGTATCAGAGCTATTGAAGATCAAACCTCAATCAAACGTAGGAGGTCACGAAGAATAAATCGCCATTGCAGAATTTCGGATGGCATATGAGGGTGTTTGTTCCGAAGAGAAAGAGGCTTTGTTCCTCACTAGTCGATCCACAAATGTGGAAATTGTTGTTGAGTGAATCATGTTTTGCTTTTCACGCCATATCTCGTATTGGTTAGATGTTTGTCTTCATTGTTCGACATATGATCCATGATCCATCCCGAAGGACCAACGCCCCTTCCAAGCGGGAAGCAAATTAGAGGTCCTAGAGGAAGCACAATTTTAGGACCAAAGATTCACTTAGTAACCACTCTATTGATTTTATATATATTTTTAAAAAAATTTGTTTGAGTTTACTTAACCTCCTTATGTTTTGGATTCTTTGATGGAAAAATAAGTGGCAAGAGACAAAATTCATTATCCAAAGAGAAATGAAATTGCATCTTCATGAGACATGGAAATGGAATGATTGATTGAGTTTGTTTCTTGTTGTATACGAGAAGGAAGAAAATTGCATATTTAGAAGCACGAGAGACACGGCAACGGCGAAACGACAGCGTTTTATTGTTTTTGCTCTCTTTGACTCGAGCTCGCCAAGTCTGTAAGGTCGTCCATCTCAATCTCGATGGAGGAACTGCCGATGTCTCCGGCGGGCCACGACCCCCAGGGTCAGGTTAAGCAGCAGCAAGCCGCCGGCGTTGGTATATTGCTTCAGATAATGATGCTCGTCCTTTCCTTCGTTCTCGGCCATGTCCTCCGTCGTCACCGGTTCCACTATCTTCCTGAAGCCAGCGGTTCGCTTCTCATTGGTATCCCTCTCTCTCTCTCCTCCTCTTGCTCTTTTTGATTTCTCCTCTCCCTAGCTTCTTCTTCCGTCGTAATTTCAGGTTTAATCGTCGGTGTACTTGCTAATATCTCCGACACTGAGACTAGTATTAGGTTTGCCCTTTGACGATTCCTACTCTTTCTTTTTTTTCCTGGGCTTTCCTTTTATCGTTTCCTCCCTTACTTGTTGTTAAATTTTCTGTATCAGGACGTGGTTTAATTTCCACGAGGAGTTCTTCTTCTTGTTTCTGCTGCCTCCCATCATATTATATCCTTTCTTCATTACAATTCTCTTAACTGCCAATACTGTTTCCAAGATCCCAAGCATTATATCTCCATTTGATTCTCAAATTTGCTATGCAAAATGTCATTTCCTTGACATCATTCTTTGAACCCAGTCAGGTTTCAGTCTTCAACCTGTAAGTGATTATCCTTCTTTATTTGCCATCAGATGTAAATTTCCCTACTTACTACTGTATAATCAATGACTGACTTAACTGCTTTTCCTAATATTTTTTCTGGGTGCAGAAACCATTCTTTTCTAACTTTGGAGCCATTGTTACCTTTGCTATCATCGGAACTCTTGTCGCTTCAGTTGTCACTGGTGGTCTAGTGTAGGGATCATAAGCCTCTTGCTTATTCTAATACGTTCTTTCTTTGTTTGATTGAATTTCGCTTCTACCCTTATCTTCTTTTCCCGCCTTTTGCAGTTATCTTGGCGGCTCTATGTATCTCATGTATAAACTTCCATTTGTTGAGTGTCTTATGTTCGGTGCACTTATATCAGCTACGGACCCTGTCACTGTACTGTCTATCTTCCAGGTGCTTCTGCTTTCCGTATTACTTATCAGTTTGATCCCTAAGTGCAATATGTTAGTTGATGATGCCACCGGAAGATACAAGTACTGTTAAAAGACAGCATGTTTTTTTCTAAAATGATGCCCTGCATTCTGATGACCATTTATTTGTAATATCTGATGGCAGGAACTGGGCACCGACGTCAACCTGTATGCTTTGGTCTTTGGAGAATCAGTTTTGAACGATGCTGTGAGTGTTTCTTTATCTGCTACGAAGTTCGGCTCTTCCTTTTAGGTATATATGCAAACATAAAAGATAAAACCCAGAACACTTACTCCATCAAATGGGTTTTCGTGTATGTGGTGTGGCTCGTAGATGGCAATATCATTGTACAGGTATGTGAGCCACGTGATTTTTTCCCTTTTAGATACCTTTGAAGCAAAGTATTAAAATACTATAGAAAATCTTTCTATGCAGAACAATGTCCTTAGTAAACCGCCAGTCCTCGTCTGGGGAACATTTTCTCATGGTGGTGATCAGGTTTCTCGAGACTTTTGCTGGCTCAATGTCTGCAGGTCTGCCTGCTCTGACTTTCTGACCCTTTCTTTACAGTTTTATAACAATATTAGGCTCATCGACTCATAAACCTTCCTCGTACAAAACTAAAGGCACTATTAGTGAAACAATTAATTAAAGACTAGGTATCTTTCCGAAGATTCGTACAACCAAAATAACCAATAACTCGATTTGTAATGCTAGTATTATTCCCCTTGGATCAGGAATATTTTTTTTCTTTGAAATCCTTAACAGTTAGTCAATTACATATAGATCTACTTATACCTGTTTTTTTTCTTCTATCTATATAAGATCTGTTTTCACCTTTCCTTTACATGAAGCAGAATGTACTCTGTATTTGCTTTATTCTCTTTTCTCGCAGACAAAAATAGTTTTGCCAATGAGTAAGAAAATAACTTCTAACCGAGCCCCTCACTGACATCATATATTGTTTAAAGATACTAACAGACTTAATATTGTTCTGCAGGGATTGGGGTTGGATTCACTTCAGCATTGATATCCTTCTTCGATTTCTTTTTTTGGCTTATTAGATGTTGCATGTCTAAATGTATTGTGAAACCTTAACTCAGAACACCTCTTTAAGTATGCAGGATTGGATACGGAGCAGTAAGGGCCTCATCTTTTCTTAATTCTGTCTATACTGTTGTATTTGTATGTTTAATACTCTCTAAGCATTATGTTATGTCTCTGCTGTTTCTTTTTCTCTACCTCAGTCTTCAGAACTTGGAGTGTTGTCTCTTTGTGCTTTTCCCTTATTTTTCGTAAGCAGACAAAACCACTCTCCTCATCCTTTCTTTTCGTACATATGGTACACTTTTTTCCCCTAATGTATTTTGGTTGTGCTGTCAGTTACATGCTTGCAGAAGGTGTTGGTCTCTCCGGCATTGTGTCTATACTCTTCACAGGAATTGTAAAAGCTGAATCATTGTAGCTTTTACATCTTAGTTGATGCTAATATCTGGCAAGATATATTCGCGAAGCCTAATACAGTGCTACTGTAGGTTATGAAGCGCTACACTTTCTCAAATCTCTCAGAAGCTTCGCAGAGTTTTGTATCGGCTTTTTTTCACTTGATATCCTCGCTGGCAGAAACTTTCACGTAAGTCCTGATCAATAGCATCTCATTGTTAGATAATAATTTCTAAGCTTAAAAAACTGTTGTATTGATATTGACTTGGTTAATACTTTTCTAGGTTCATTTACATGGGATTTGATATTGCCATGGAGCAGCATAGCTGGTCCCATGTTGGGTTTATCCTCTTCTCTATTGTATCCTCGTTCCCTGATCGTCGTTGATTGTATGCATTGTTTGCCAGTGTTTTTTATCCTTGACTTTACCTTTTGCTTCTGCGTACTTTCATGACTGACATCAGCTGTTTATTGGCGTGGCTAGGTGACTAAAATCCCTTACCAATGCTTTTTTTTTTTTTTTCTGGCTGATCGCTTCATTAACATCTTGGCTGATCGCTTTAGTATATTTTTATCACGCAGGGCTGTCAATGTATTTGGGTGTGCATATTTGGTCAATTTAGCTAGACAAGAGCACCAGAAGATACCTATGAAGCACCAAAAAGCCCTTTGGTATAGTGGTGAGATGAGTTTATTGCTTTTGTTCTTGTCTCCTGATTCCCATTTCTATATCTACTCACTATTAAAACTTGTACACATTTTGGCACATCGATAGGACTTCGAGGGGCAATGGCGTTTGCGCTGGCACTTCAATCGCTTCATGACCTACCAGAGGGTCACGGCCAAATCATCTTTACTGCAACCACAACCATTGTTGTTGTCACAGTAAGTTTTGTACTTTCTCCATGAAGCATCTATGTTCTTCATTTCCAACGGTAGTATATATAAGGCTTTAAGAATCTGCGAGAGTTGGAGAATGGTACATATTACATAAGGTCGATTTCTTATCCGTGGCATTAATATTTCAGGTTTTACTAATAGGAGGTTCAACAGGTAAAATGTTGGAAGCTTTGGAAGTTGTAGGTGATGATCCTGATGACTCCATGTTTGACGTAAACTCTTTACGATCTAATCTGTAATATCTTTGAACTATATTTGTGTATGTCCATTTCTAACGCACCCAGCTACATGGTCAGGGCTTCGAGGAGAGCAATCCTCGGTATATCCCTCCTCCTTTTAGCATTGGAGCTTCATCGGATGAGGATACGTCATCATCAGGAAGTAGGTTCAAGATGAAGCTGAAAGAGTTTCACAAAAGGTAAGAGTAAGAGAAAGGCTTAGTATGTTTTCCCAAGTAGAAAGTGTCTTGCATTTCTTGGGTCTCACTTAACAAAACTTTGCAGCACTACGTCATTCACCGCGTTGGACAAGAACTTTCTGACACCGTTCTTCACAACTAACAGTGGAGATGGAGAGGAGTAGCACGGAAAGTCCGGTGTATATGTGTGATCCAGGCCAAGTAATGATGATGTACACATGCAAATGCCCTTTTTAAAGTTGACGCACTTGAAGTATTTCTATGAATAAATATGATGCATTATTTGTGTTACAAACACGTGCATGTCAATAATCAATTACAAGAAGAAACTGAGCTCATGTTTGGGGGTGAACATAAGCATGCTCTCACCAAAATACTCGTAAAGAGGATACAGAAAGTTGTCTACGTCAGTGCCCAGCGTAGCTGAAGCCCTCGGAGCAATGTCCCTTCCAACTGGCGACTGTTGAGGGACTGCGGAAAGCCCTACTGTGGTTCCGTGCATCGGCATCTGTGTGGAGCTCATTTGCATAATTCCCTCTGCTGCTATCTTCTTCAGTGGAGGTTGATGAGTTAAGTTGTCACTGCTTGCTTTGCGTTTACCTTGCCCAAGTTAAAAAAAAACACAACTCAAGCAGTCTTACTTATGGACGTCCCTGTATTTCTGAGTTTGGAAACAAATAAAAAAGATTAAAGAGTTTATACTCTGCCTTGGATTGGTGAGCTTTCCATTTGTCTTCCAGACAGAGCGAGTTGGAGGAGACAGCAGTGTCTGAGATGTTTTAAGCCGTTCATACATGCATCGACCAGCTGCGACCTATGGACAGTTAAATGTTATATGCTCATTGCTCTGCGGCGTGTTTTGTCATACGAGATTGAAAGCAAACAGATTACTTAAATTATGTATCACGCTAGAAAGCATACTCACCATCAACACTCCATAAACGAGCCAAGCCCCATGCCTCTTTGCTTCGTCCTTTTGCTTCTCAGGCACCATTTCAGGTAAAAGAAGTAGCAAATACGGCTCTAGGTTTGGTAGTACAACAAAGCGAACCTAGACAAAGGGGTAAAGCATGATAAATACTTACGGATGACCAAATAATATATCCTAGGGTAAGAGAGGACTCTTTAAACATATCTGGCAGCCACCAAAAGATTAAGGTTCAATTTCTGGTTTGATAACTTCATCGAGGGTATCGAATCGTGCGTCTACTGATTTTACGCTTATGCTTTCTTATGGGAATTCCTAGATTCACATCCTAAACTGCCACTCTTCCTTATGATAATCAAGCATCAAGTACAAGTACCACATTAAGCCCAAGGGCTACCATCCCTAGAATTGCCCCATAGTGTTGTGGTAGGTCCTTGGTTGGGTCCAAAAAAGTATGAAGCAGTGATCTTGTAACACGTGGCAGCAAGTTGTGATAGACGTGCCCAAACCTGTAAAAAAGGTTCACTAATATGAATGCAGGTCATGCTACATGTCATATGTCTATCTTTTTTGTCTTTTAATCTATATATAGTAAGGTAACTGTAAGCAAGTCCCATTTTGCAAGGATATGGAATATGCCAAATAAATCCCCAACATTGACAAGAAAGGATCAGGCTCTCGATGCCATAGCAGTTGCATGGTTCTACAAGATTCGTGAAATCACACAGCGATAATGTAACATTAACCTTTTGCATGTTGAAGCCACTGTACTGGCTGCTAAGTTTCTCAAGTCCCAGTGATAATCAGATAACCTTTTTCCTAAGCGCTTGGCAATGAGGCAAGTAATAATAGACGGCATCAATTGATGCAGCTGAACAGAAGACACCAAGGGTCAACAGGAGGAGAAGAAGGGAGAGCGAAGAAACAAGGAAAACAGGTGTTACAATTGGAGGATAGCCAAAAAACTTACATATGGTTCGATATGTACATGAGGGTTATGAAGGAGGCTTCTAGCAAGGCGCATCAAAGCCAACAAGATTGGATAATTATCCATGTTCCTCACAATCTGGAGAAATTGTAGGCACAAAAGTAGTCAAAAATGTGGCAGAAGAAGTCAAGTTAGGATAAAACCAAAGATTTGAGATGTTGGATTACAAAACACAACCTCTTCAGCTATGAAGCAAGTGAAAAAAGGAACCAACGGGTGGAGCCCGGGGTCAGTTCCTAAGCTGGCGAGTGCTTGTCTGAAGACGGTGGAACCAGATAGAGTCAAAGCCCACTCCGTGACTTTATCAAAGTAAATCTGCATCGAGAGTAAGAGAAGAGGAATATAGCCTCAAAAATAGAAGAAGAAAGTGAAAACAGCATCAGACAGAGTAAATGACCTGAAGCTCCTTAGACAGCACATGTCTAGCAGGCAGGCCATCCTCCTTATACTCGGACCGTTTAACGTCAGATATGGCTACAAAATTATCAGGGAAGACGGAGTTGAGGAGGACAAGACGAAATGGCAAGAAAGGGTTACATAACAATTACCTTGGAGAGAAGAATTTTGTGGAATGGAAGGTTGAATACCATCAATTGCCAACCAATGAGAAGTGATAGAAGCATCAGGAGGTGCATTTGGTAGAGGAGCTTCGATAAGCTGCACATCAAAAGGAAGTTAAATAAACAACACTCATGATTTAATCATCATGCCCAAACCCACCTTTGCTCACATTCTTGAGCTCGACATCTCTGTCATCGAAGAAGTAGAGATCTCTGTGGTCAGGAGCTCTCTTGAACCGCACAGTTGGCGAGGAGGTAAAGCCGCAAGTAGGCTAGGAGAGGAGGAGGAAGAAGAAGAAGATATAAGGGTCAAAATCAGGGTCAACTGTTATGAAATCGGGAGAAGACATGAATGAATTAATAATAAATAAAACCTCCAAATTCCTGAAATGTAGGGCAGAATCGACATCATGAGCCAGCAAAGTGGTCCGGCGAGCATGGCGCATGCACTTGATAGCTTCCTGCAAATGCGAGAAATTAAGGGGAGAGAGGGAAAGAGGGAAGAGGAGATAAGAGAAAGAGAAGCAGATGATGATACCTGCATGACCTCTCGGACTCGGTACTCGACATCGGGAGCAAGAGCGGCAGAGACATCCGTTGAAAGAATGGAGAGTCCAATGCTCTGAGCAATCACTTCAATGGATTCCTTCGTCACCATCATTTTCGCTGCGCTCCCCTTTCCTTGTTCATTGGTCGGTCACTAGTAAGTAAGCAAGTAAGTACCTTTCTCATTGATTCTTTCTACTGGGCCTCCTCTACTGGGCCGACTTCAGCCCACCACTTGGAGAGCCGAAAGGAGGAGCTGCGGTTGCAGAGTACTTATCAACATCATTAATACCACACACACCTTAACAGAGATAGATACTGTGCACCCTTTTTCCCTCTGATCAAATTGGTCAAAGTTAAAAACAATCTTTAAGGTTAATTATGCACTCACTAAAAATAGTCCATATAATGGGATGCAATCAGCAACCTGAACTGAAACTAAGTCCTCCTTACCCTAGTAGGCTCTTGTACACTAACACCCTTTAAGGGTCGTTTTTTCGCTTTGTGCGTGTCCTACTTGCAGAGAGACGACAAAATAACCGGGAAGCAAAAAATGACCTCACACGCGCTAAAATCTGTATCAGTCTCTTTTTATATGCATCTTTCGCTGCCTTTGAGTGAAGGTCAATACACTTGCAACTTATGTATTTACAAAAAAGGTGTTTCGGACAATGTCTCTTGCTTGTCTCAGGGACTGCCCTCTCCCATCATCTCTACACAATGCATTTACCTTCTTCTGTCTCTCTATGTAATCAATCGATCATTTTTTTTTTATCGGCTTTCACTTGGCTGTTGGCACCCCTTATTGATTCAATGCACCGTATAAAGAATCTTTGGCATTCGCGTCTTCCATTCTCCAGTTACGTTCCATGCTCTTTGGATCTGCCGTTGAGATGTGTAGGATCTTGTTATGGAATTTGGTTAAAGTCTGCCGGTGGCCAATGCTTATATATGTAATGCCAGCTGCCTGGATTTGCTGGTAGAGGTGTGCCTACGCATCAAGATAAATAAATGCCTCAACCGTATTGTATTTTGTTACACGATCTTCTACATGACAAATGAGAGAGGACAAGGCCCGAAATACCTCATTAGCTTCATCCAAAGCACTAGTTGATTCATCCAGGAGTGCCAGCTTTGGCCGACACAGCAATAACCGTGCAAAGGCGAGGCGCTGCTGCTCACCCAGTGACAGCACACTGGACCACTCGTGTAACGAATCAAGTCCACCAAAGCGTTCCACTATATGTCCAAGACGAACATTCTCTAGAGTCCGCATCAGATCATCTGTTTTCGGCTTATTACCCTCATCATCTCGAGGCGGTGAACCTGACACAATCAATGCATTTTCTTAAAAGTTGGAATGGTTTCCGATATTATGTTTCAGCCAGTCTTTTTCCCCTAAACTGAAACTTAGATGCAAGAGGTGAAATAAATTGGTGTTACTAGTCACAATGGGTACCGTCTTTTTTACTGTCACCAGGTGTTGCCTCCATAGTAGTACTCCAGGCAGGATAAAGCAACTGCTGACGCAGAGTTCCCAGAACCATATAAGGCCTTTGCGGAAGGAACAATACGTCTCCCGAACTTCTTTTTCTCTGACTATCATATTTCTCCTGTGTAAACTCATCCTGAGAATTGAGGTAGAACGTGATTTTCCCTTTCCCTGACCTCCAAAGACCAGCCATTGCTCTTAGGAGCGAAGTTTTACCACTCCCACTAGGACCCATTATCTGTTCAATGCCATTTATACCTAACTTAGCATCTACCAGTCAACATGCTTGAAACAGAAATAGTCAAAATGAACTAACCAGTAGATGATCCTCGTCATATATATCTACAACTAAGTTGTGAACCAATGTGGTTCCATTTGTTGGTGTCTGGAGAGTGAGCTCCTCGATCTCCAGAAGCTTTTGGTTCTGTCGAGACTGGTTTGAACCATTGGAGTCCAGCAGTGAAGATCTCACCGCACTCTGATACGTCAGCTCAATTTCTTCCAGCTGAGAGGGATCTCTGGAGATGTTGTTATCCAAAAGATCATCAAATTCACCTGAGTTGTATATAAGTCCTGATATGGTTAGATGCATAAAGGACAATCCCAACCTACAACAAATTCAGTTTTTCATCTAGACGTAAAAGTTGATTGCAGAGTAACAGATTTTTGTGATTAAGTTGTTCATAAGTCATGATTAAGATCCAGTCTCGCTCTTTTCACCTGGCCAATTATAGAGATGTGCATTTTGTGCCACAGGTGTTCTATATCCATCTGAGGTCTTGTGTGGAATGTATGTGTGATCTTTATGAAACAACTAGTGTAGAAAATTATGAGAAGGCGCAGAATGCATAATCAGCCTACCTAGTCGGTCAATGACAGCTGAAAAGGCGCTAATAGCTTGAAACTGATAAACAACAAGCGAGAAATCTCCTAGGATATGATTGAATGCTGACACTGACTGGTTAATGACACCAAACTCAATTTTTCCGGAGAAAAACATTGGGGCAACAACAGCAGCAGGAAGAATCTGAATGAGGTAGCGATATCCATCAGTGAAGAACTCTAGGTTTCTAGATGCTATCAGCAATTCCTGCAGGTGTGAAGGAACTCATTGAGCAAGCTAGGGATAAGAAAGTTTCGAGAATCACTGAGAGAGAAGTAACTTTACAGTTAAATTATCAAAAGCGCTTCTGAAACGCTGAAGCAGAAGCTGCATTTCATTCTGTTCGCCTCCATAGAAAGCAATTGATTCAGCATTTTCCCTCACGCGTACAAGGCTGTAACGAAAGTCAGCCTCTTTCTTCTCTTGCAGAAAGTTGAGATTCACTAGTCCCTGAACTCAAGAGAGGAATAAATGTTGATGGAACTCATATGAAGTAGCTAATTTTTTGCAGCAAGCGAACTAAGCGACTCGAGAAATATGATCAAGGAAAGCATGGAACAACAAAAAAATAGAAAGAGTCAATCTGAAAATGAAAGTGATCTTGTAAGCCCAAAATGATTGCAAAAAAACTAGAGAACTTGTGTGGGGTTATAGAGAATATTTGAACATATATGTAGATGAATTATACAAAGAACTCTAAGACGAAGGTAGGAAGTCCAACAACTGAAATGGAACCGCCAAAGCACGAAATCCAGGATCTTTCAGAACCGGTGGTAGGAGATGTAAGAATTGATATATAGAACAACTTTTTACTTGATTGAAACTCACTGCTAAGTGACACAATAACGAAACATTGAGTTTGGTCTGGCAATCAACTAATCAAGATTTTCAAGTTGACCCACAAGACGATATGCGTCTTTGTCAATCTGTATCAATTATGATGCCAAGGTAAAGGAAGTATACCTTGCCCAGAAAGACACTGATGGCAGTTCCGCCAAAGGAGTAGAGCAAGAGAACAAGAAAGAGAGGAGGATAAATGGTGAAGAGGATGTTGCTGAAAGAGATGAGGTCTATGGTGGCGCTGAAAAGCGTCAAAGAGAAAGACAAGGCTGTTGCAGTGAAGGAGCTTAGATCGTCAACAATGCGCTGATCTGGATTGTCGATCATAGATTGGGACTGGATCTTGTAGAAGGTTTGATCTTTCAAATAGCGCTGCAGGTAGTATTTGGTCATCCATGATCTCCATCTCAGTGATAAAGTCTCCTTTGCATAATCTCTTAGCACAAAGAACTGCAAACAATCCAGGAAAGGAAAGGGTTTTTGTCTTTAATGTCAGTTTAAAAACTGTTTCTTTCATTGAGAGGAGCGTGTGGCAGCTCACCGGAATCCCTCCGGCGAAACCACAGAGGTAATAGAGCAACTGTTTCGTGAACTGCTCTTGGTCTTTGTCTTTATCAAAGAGAGAAATTGAACAAACAGAATCAGAGTAGGAAGGAAGAAGAGTGGAAAGGAGAGCTGAAGAAAATCGTACTGGCAAGAGCGTTGTAGAAATCACGGCCGAGGAAATTGAAGCCGACGCTTATGCCGGTGGTGGCGAGAGTAAGGGCGAAGACGGCGGCGAGACGCAGCCTGGCCTGGTCTTTGTCCTCGGAAAACCAAAAAGGCGCCGCTACTTTCCAGAATCGCTTCCAAAGAGCCCTCAACTCCGACGCCTTATCCGGACGAAGCGGCGGTTGCGGCAACAAAGAGGAAGAAGAGGAGGAGGCAGCGGAGACGCTTCTGAAACGGGAAATTTTGCTCCGATAAATTGATTCATGGCGAAGAGGAGAAAAAGGATGATCGGAATGGCGGAGGAGAAGGTGAGAACAAGTGGTGAAAACGGGAGCTGTTATCAAAATCATATCTTTACTTCTTCTTCTTCTACTTGTTAAACCCACAATAACCTCATAGTGATCTCTCTGCAACTTGAGACAATTTCTTTTCTCCAACAGCTTCAGATGGATTGTTGGTAGCCACAAAAACAAACAATATTAACCAACCCAGACAGCAAGCAGCAAGAGGCAATAGGAGGCTTTAATCTCAGCCTTTCATTTTTTTCAAATACAAGATAATCAATTACAAAGTGAAAGTAGCCATTACAACAGATGCAGAGAAATTCAACCAAGGTTTTAAGACTGAGCGAGTGCTTTTTATGCCCAAGCGAACACCTTTTGCCATTTTATTATGTTACTTGTTGATGGAAACAGAAAAGGACACTATTGCCACGACTCTTTGCTTTTCAGATAATACATCTTCTCCTCACAACCTGGAGCTGCCTACCAATCTTCTTCTTAGCTCCCATGCCACCCCATCAATGAACTCTTCTGTATTCACATAAGCATCCCTCCTAATCCTGTCCAAATTACAACGTACACACAATCACTTTTCTACCCAATCTTTAAAGTCATCTTTCTTGGTGGTTTAAGTCTTACTTGGGTCCGTGGATCAAAAGAGCCAGATCCTTGGTCATTTTTCCAGACTCCACCGTTCCCATACAAGCTGCTTCTAGTTTCTCAGTAAAGTTCAACAGTGCTGCATTGCTGTCCAGCTTTGCCCTGGTAAACATCACATACGAAACATCTTTTAAGATGAAATCAACCAGGTGAATGTATAGTAACAAAATCTCCGTCGTATGTGTTCAATCGATCCATTATAATCCCCCAATTAGTGAAAAACCTTGCTACAAGTATTTAAACAGAGCGCAAATTCGCTACCTATGGGCAAGGCCTCTGGACCAAGCAAAAATGGAGGCTATGCTGTTGGTGCTTGTTTCACCACCTTTTTCGTGAACTCTGTAGTGGCGTGTCACTGTGCCATGAGCTGCCTCTGCTTCAATGGTCTTTCCATCTGGACAAACCTGCAATTTTCCCCAAAATTTTCACGAAGATTCGCGGGAAACATGTTAACAAACAAAGACCAAATGTTGGCCGAGGCCCTTGTCATTTCATACCAACACCGACGTCATCAGTCCCAGAGATCCATATCCTGCAGCGGAAGGCAGAAATTTTGTTTCATAAGACTGGAGTTTCTGTCCCCATTCAGATCACAAGTTAAAAGGGTAGAACCGTGATCCAAGACCAAAAATGCATTTCATTAGAAGGATAAAACCTTGCGCTAAGAAATCGCTCTGCACATCTCCATCGTAGTTCTTGCAAGCCCAAACGTAACCACCCTCGCTTTTCATGGCATACGCAACCATATCATCTATCAAACGATGCTCATACCTAAAATTCATGAACTTTGTAAACAAGTTTTCCTGGTGTACTGGAAGAGGATGTAGCTAATAACATGCACATCTCACCATATCCCTGCAGCTTCAAACTTGGATCTCCAGTTAGTTTCATAAACTTCTTGGAATATATCCTTGAATCTTGAAACAATTCAAAAAACGTAATGTCAGGACAGTATGATTAGATACCAAATTAATTTCAGTGCAACTCTACCAAGAAGCATAGAGGCCAAAAATTCACACCTTCCGTCATATGTTTTGAGGATGGTGTTTTTTGTGGAGAGGTACAGTGGCCATTTTTTCTGGTAAGCTGTGTACATCGAGGACTCGGCAAATGCACGAATAGACTGTTCAGTGATAAAAAAAAAAACCATCATATCAACTATATACTATGTAAGTAATTGATTCAGGTAGTATAGAAATGAAGGAGAGGAGGAAAAAAATATCAAGCACTCTTTCAATAATATATACCTCATCGGTGTTATACATAGCCAAAGCAACACCTCCAGCACCAGTGAAATTGAAGACTTCGAATTCTGTCTTCCGGGAAGATCCACTTGGCTCTGCAAACATAAGATATGCCAGGTAAAAGTGAATGAATAGAAAAAGAAAAAAAAAAGAATGCTATAAACCTCCACATGTAAGTAAATTCGTGGACAATGATCCCCCATCTATTTTCTTCATTGCACAGTTTGTGTTGATGGCTTAGTCAGATCCCAAACTTGCAATAATGGCTATCCGTAAAAGATTAGTTGTGTTAGTTGTCAATCAACTGTATTAAAGTGCTCCACATATAGCTTCTCTAATAGTGTGTTCTAAATGAGGCAGCGGTACTCAACTTAGGGAATGAATGAAGAATAGACTGTGCTCAGATTTACCTCTAACTATAAAGGTAGATTTTCACCTTTGATGCTTTCAGTTACAATATCAAATAACGGATGAGTAGATTTACCGAAAATAAGTTTCAGTTTTCCCGGTTCATTAATAATGATATCAGTAGCTCTATACTGATCACCAAAAGCATGCCTTCCAATACAGATTGGCTTCGTCCATCCTGGAGAAAGTAAAGTGTGAGGGATTTGTTCTGCTCTACATGTTACAAGTAGAGCAAATGGCTAACCCAGAGAAAAATGCAGCTGCTGACAAACCTGGTACAATGCGAGGGATGTTTCTGCAAATGATAGGTTCCCTGAAAACCGTGCCTGCAAACATAACAATGACATTCAAGCTTGGTAAAGTGACGAGTGAATTGGCATAATTTTATGAGAATAAACTGACCGTTTAAAATGTTCCTTATAGTTCCTTTAGGACTCCTCCACATTTTTTTCAAACCGAACTCCCTAATACGAGCTTCATCTGTTGTTGAACAATGATTTTCGAAAGCAAACTGTGGTTAGTAGTACGTCAAAACAAGTACACTATGCACGGGTCCGATGATGCCAAGACAAACCAGGAGTAATCGTCGCACACTTGATTGCCACGTTATACCTTCACATGAAAAGAGAAAACACAACAATAAGAGGAGAAAAGGGAAAGAAAAAAAAACGACAAGTGGTGCTATAACGCGGGAAGACTTGCAAACTTTACGCCAAGCTAAAACCACAAGGATCCGAAATAAGGCAGTCGACAGTTTCAAATCATAGCCATGAAAAAGTTTGGAGGGGAGCTTGGACAGAGGAACAACATCAACACTAGAGCTAGAAAAGCAGCAGAAAGGATTGGGAATAACAGGAGGCTCTTTGAGATTAGGAGGTGAAATTAAAAAGATGAGGCCTTGAGAGAAAAGCAAAGAGACATACTTTAGAGTAGCTTCAGCACTTTCTGTAGTAACCTTATCATCAGTAGAATCGCGGTTAGGCAATCCGAGATCAAAGTATTTGATATCCAACTCCAGGAAGGGGAAAATAAGCTGTGGAAATACCCAGAGATTAATTACAAAACAAGGATGATTCGAATAAAAAGGTCCAAGCTCTTTTACCTTGTCTTTGATGAATTTCCAGATAACTCGAGTCATCTCGTCTCCTGCGTGTGCACACACACAGAGAATTTAATAGCACCGAAAATGAGAGAGAGTCAAGTTTCAGGATTTCAGAAACTAATACCATCACATCTACTCCAATCTAAAGCAAATCAATCATTTGATCGAATAAACCCAAGGCAATAGCACAAAAATGAAGCTTTCAGAAATACATAATCGCAATCATAGATTTTGAGACAAGTGAATGTTCCAACACTTACCATCCATTTCAACGACGGGATTGGCCACCTTGATCTTCTCGAATTCCATTTTTGCTTCAGATGACGCTGGGTTTTGAGTGCCTGCAAATAGAGAAAAGATTACCCGATGTTCTGTGATCAACGACGACAAATCAGCTCTACTCCGCCATGAAAGATGATGAAAAGTGATCTCTATGTTGGGCCACATTATTACGACTCAAATAGCCCAAATAATTAAGCCCATCCTCATATGGCCCATTATCTATGTTGAAAAGTGATCTCTATGTTGGGCCACATTATCTCTATGTTGAAAAGTGCTCTCCATGTTGGGCCACATTATCTCTATGTACTGCCATGAATTAGTTTTATCTTGGAACTGTATTACAGTATATAAATTGATCTAAATAACAAAAATAGTAGGCAGCTTTAGCAGTAATCATCAAGTCAGTTGATAATAATATATATACAAGTCCAACTGACGAAGATCTGCTTTGGCTAATTGAATAATTCAAATGAATAAAACAATCACTCACGAGGTGGTCCTGTTGAATGAGTACGTATATAAAAAAAGAGTAATGATCAGTGTGACCACTTTTAACAAGGACAAAGGTGACAATGTGGGCGAAGGTAGAAGGGTAGAAACGAGATTTAATGCATGGAGAAAAGCAAAAGGCAACACAAGTTTTGGACAGTCTCGTTATTCTGCTATTGAGATGCGTGAAAAAACATGAAAGCAAGAATCCAGAGACACAGGGATTATATTATTTAAAGGTTCTTCTTTCTGAGATCAGCACAAACTAATATGAGATGAAAAAGATGAGGTGGAAACCGACATGTAGGGAATCAGATGCTGCTTTTTCTGAACATGACTCTTCCTCTCTTTCTTTCTAATTCCTGCCTTTTAGAAGAATTGTGATTGATGTTGATGGCGAAGAAGTTGATTCATCATCATGATTCCCCCAGCCACTCCCTGAGTGCTATTTTCCGCATTTACCTATTTCTATTTATTTCCTTCGTTTTTACTTTAATAAGTCTACATATACGTACGTACAGTTTTTTTTTCTTTTTCTTTTTCTTTCCTTTAACAATGTCACAATTGTGTTGCGTCTAATGTATATGTGCTATTCTGGAAATCACATTATAAGCATGAGCAAATATTATTGCGTGCATGGTACATGTGAAATGAAAATAGAAAGGGTTGATAAGATGCTTAAATCTTAGTAATGCTTTATTCGTTTCCCCCTAGATCGTGTGAAAGGTTGTATGTCTTTAGTTAGGCTTGCATGTTAGCTTCCTCGTTCCCAATTTGTTTTTATGAATTAACTAATATATATTATATATATATATATGTATATGTATATATATATTTTTTTTTTTCAACCTAGCTATATAAATATATATACATGTATTCATACCAAACCAAAAGAAAAAAAAAACTATATACATGTGTATGGAACAATGGATGGATCGTATGTTGTCACATTATATGTTCGTTTAGTCTTGACTCGATCTGACAACAAAAGAAGAAGAAAAAAATTGATGAAACAATTGGGCCATGACGTACAGTTGATATACCGTATAATTTAAACTGTCAAAGCATCTGTCGCCAGCATATCTTTCAGTTTCTCTCTCTCCCCGAGTTATTGGTGACCACATCTGAAAGCTCACGTAAAATGTTATTGTTATTTTTCCTTCTGGAAAAGGAGAGTTTACTTACTTGAAGCAGGTTGAATATATTATACTTTATGGAAAATAGACTATATTATATTCTATTTATGGAAGATGTTATTGCAACTTGTATGGATTAATTAATATAAAGTTATAAGACCATGTTCAATGGGTAAGATAACTTTTAAGGTTCTTAAAAAAACAAATATTAATTTTTAAATCATAAAAAAATGTAAACCAATCAGAACATGACACATATTAAATGAGTTTCTTAAAAAGTTAAGAATGGTTTCTTAAACAAGAAACTTAAGAACCTTTTATTCTCACTCTCTCTTACTTTTTATTATTTTATTAATATTTTTGCTTAAAAACTCTTTCTAAAAGCCTTGCATTGATCATGCTCTAAACCCTCAGTAGTGACTGAGAGAGAGCTCATTTCCTTGCATACCAACAAGAAGATGAGCTGCTTCAACCTGCTTCAAGTAAGTAGGCAGCTTTGACAGTAATCATCAAGTCAGTTGATAATAATATATATACATCCAACTGACGAAGATCTGCTTTGGCTAATTGAATAATTCAAATGAATAAAACAATCACTCACCAGGTGGTCCTGTTGAATAGTAGTACGTATATTAAAAAAAAGAGTAATGATCAGTGTGACCACTTTTTGTGCAAGGAAATAGAAGTACCTTGCACAAACGTTTGAAAACTTGTTGATACACAACAAAAAAAAAAGTTCGATTACTTTATTAATCAATTGAATTCTGTTCTCAATGTTCTTCATACATGTGAATTAAATTTTAGCAACAAAAAAAAGAACATGTAAACAAGATATCTATATGTATAGAAATTGTATCGTACATGTGAAGAAGATGCCAATTTTTTTTTCGGGGTCGAGGCCGAGGGTCGAGGCACAATACATTTGACCGTGAGTTTAGTAAATTTGAAGTGCGTGGGGGAGAGAGATGAGTCAAAGATTGTGTGGTAGTAATGATGTAAAGGAGGCAAACAACGTCTTTAATCCATATGTAAAAGTGACTAAAGAAGCCTCCCAACGCTAAAGCCAAAGGCGATTTGGATGCCTCCGCTTTTGTTTTCATTTTTTCATCAATTCAATTTCTTAAGACCACAACAGCATAAGTTTCTTTTCTTTGTCTTTTTTTTTTTTTTTTAAACTGTCAAACTGAAAAAGAAAAAGAAAGAGTGTTTAGGTGTCGCCAGGTAGATCTGGTTTGAGAAGAGATGGGCGGGTCCCTGAATTTGCTGAATCATTAAAAGCCTTCTTTTTTGGTTTAAAGAAGAAGTAGAGAAAAACTGAACGGGCCTTGAGTGGGGCCAGCCACTATCATGAACCATAGCAGTGATGATGGTGCAATGAGCGCGTAACTTGTATGTAGCGTATTATACATAATATGCGAGAAGCTGATATCAAATGGGGCCATGTTCCTAACCTTTTCCGTTTCTCCTACTTGGGGTTTCACACTTGCAGAATCTTTAAAAGCCAGACTCCAATGTTTGTTTATTATATTTATTTTTTTAAAATGTGTTGAGTATATATCTTGACAAACACTGACCAAAAAGCAACCCAAAGTAAGACAAAATATTAATCTCACAAGATGCCAATCCCATGGCATACTTTTACACATTCCCATATCATATCTCCTACATCGTCTCCTGTTTTTATTTATTTATAGTCTCCTTCACATATCGTACGTAAACCTCTCAGTAGCTGTAATATCCTCTCTCTCTCTCTCTCTCTCTCTCTCTCTACCTACCATTCCTACTTTGAATGGCGCCGATGAGTTTGCCTCCAGGTTTCCGGTTCCATCCAACAGACGAAGAGCTAGTGGCGTACTATCTGGATAGGAAGGTCAACGGCCGAACCATTGAGCTTGAGATCATTCCCGAAGTTGATCTCTATAAATGCGAGCCATGGGATTTGCCTGGTACCTATACTCTCTCTCTCTCTCTCTCTCTCTCTCTCTCTCTCTCTCTCTCTCTCTTAGCTAATATGGTTCGGGACTACACCTAACGCTATAAATTAGACATTCATTTGCACTTATATACATATAAGATGGAGGTTTTTATTTAATTGAAGTAATCATATATAATTGAATGACGAGGAACAGAGAAGTCATTTTTGCCGGGGAACGACATGGAATGGTATTTTTACAGCACAAGGGATAAAAAGTATCCGAATGGGTCGAGGACAAACCGTGCAACCCGAGCAGGTTACTGGAAAGCCACAGGAAAAGACCGTGCTGTAGAATCAAAGAAGATGAAGATGGGGATGAAGAAGACGCTCGTTTATTACAGGGGAAGGGCTCCTCATGGCCTTCGTACTAATTGGGTGATGCATGAATATCGCCTCACTCACCCTCCTTCTTCTTCCTCCTCCTCCTTCAAGGTAACTCTTAAAAACATTTCCCTTGCACAAGTTTCATTAAGATATACTTTATATATTTCTGATAATGATGACGTAAAACAGGAGTCGTATGCATTGTGCCGTGTGTTTAAGAAGAGCATACAAATTCCAAAGAGAAAAGAAGAAGCAGAAGAAGAAGAGATGATCAGTACTAGTGTTGGAAAAGAGTAGGAAGAAGAAGATGAGAAGAAGTGGAGAAAATGTGATGGGTACATTAAGGAGAGGATGGAAAGAGAAAGCGAAGAAGAGGAGAGCTTGAAAATTGCATCGGCGGAGACATCCTCATCAGTGCTCACTCAAGGGATCCTTTTAGACGAAGCAAACAGCTCATCCATTTTCTCCCTTCATTTCTCATCTTCTCTTCTCGACGATCATGATCATCATCTTTTTTCAAACCACCCTCAGCTTCCCTACCATCCTCCTCTCCAACTCCAAGATTTTCCTCAGCTTTCTATGAACGATGATGAGATGATTATGTCAATAAATATCTCCAAGCAACAAGACTTTCAATGTAGAGACTCGACGAATGGGACACTTGACGAGATCTTCTCTTTCTCTTCTTCCGCCACCTTCCCCGCATCCCTTTAATATATCATTCATATCCACACTTCTTTTCTCAACTTACCAAATTAATTATATTCTCATGCGTACTTCATATATGTAGTTTTTCTTTCTTTCTTTTTGGCTTCTCAATTGGTTTAACTTATGACAAAGGGTTTGTGGCTGTGGAGTTATTTTTTCTACCACAAAAAAGAAAAAAAATTGAAACATTGGATTATTCTGATTTTTTTTTTTTATCTTAAGGGTGTGGTTACTTTTACTAGTTACTTCTTAGGTCGTTCATCGTTGGCTGGTTTTGTTGTTTATGAAGAAAACGGAAGCTACACATTTGTAGTCGACTTTGTTCTTTGTTCAGTTTGTAATCTATATGTTCGAAGGAAAAGGATCCAAATCAGAAAATGGATGGAAAATTATATTAAAAATGATTTTTTTTTTTTACGTCTGAACAATTTCATTGATATCAAATCGTGATTACAAAAATAGTATACATAACATCCATAAAACAAATTATTACATATGAAATATATGGGCCATATATTGAAAAAGAATACAATCTAAAAAGTGAATTTGACAATATTTTCGCAGATAAATTTTATTCGCTAACAAATCACTAAATTTGTTATTTTTCTTCTCCATTTTCAATTTTACTCTTATGCAAGATGTGTGTGAATAGCATCTCTTGGATTAACCTTTCTCCAGTAATTGGTATTAATTTAATTAATTACTTTATTTATTTTTCAATGGTCCAGAATCCAGATCACACCTTTCTAAATGATATTAATTTTAAATATTTCTTACCTGTCAAATTGTAATATTTACTATTCAGTTCAGCTATTTCTATTTGTATTAGATTATCATAGGATAAGAAGCATGCATGAGGGTGGCAACCGAAAAAGGCCATAGGATAAGAAGCATGAGGATATTTTATTCGAATTTTACTCTTATGCAAGATGTGTGTGAATAGCATCTCTTGGATTAACCTTTCTCCAGTAATTGGTATTAATTTAATTAATTACTTTATTTATTTTTCAATGGTCCAAAATCCAGGTCACACTTTTCTAAATGATATTAATTTTAAATATTTCTTACCTGTCAAATTGTAATATTTACTATTCAGTTCAGCTATTTTTATTTGTATTAGATTATCATAGGATAAGAAGCATGCATGAGGGTGGCAACCGAAAAAAGTCATAGGATAAGAAGCATGAGGATATTTTATTCGGATTTTATTGAGTTTTGATCTTCCACGTGTCTTAGCCACTCGAGCGGCAATATAATTCATAACCCTAAACTCCATTCCGGTGCGTTATATATTCTTCTTCTTCTTCTTGTCTTAATATTATCCTCATTTCCTTGATCTTCATAAACCTTGAAAAACCCTGACCTAAGAAGCATTGCATGTGATTTTAAGTTCTTCTTCTCTCTCTCTCAGTCTTCTCGATATCTGTTTTGAGTTGCATGCAAGCTAGTGCAATTGTCCGTATTTCATTCGGCCACAACACGGTGGGTACTTCTTCTTCTTCTTCTTCTTACTCGACCCATTTTTTTGGTTCTTGATCTATAGTTTCATAAGACCAAAGAAACCCTAGCCTGATTTGAATAGTCTCAATGTTAGTCGTCTCTCTCTCGAGATTTTCTTATGCATATGAATTTACTTCGTCTTACGGCGGATGTTGATGTTATATACTTTATAGATATCGTTTGGTTCAATGTTGATTTTGAAACTTCCGATCCCTTCTCTGAAATTTGAACTAAATGATTGGTTTGATTAGTTTTGGTTGAATTTATCTTCTTTTGTCTCTCTCAAACTTGTCTTTTTCAATTTTCGATTGTTCTGAATAGTTTTCTACAGGAGACAAGACATGGTTGGTATACGGAAAGCGGCACAGGCTCGTTCCAGAGAGTTAAGTCATAGATTGAGATATGATAAGCCAGTTACGTGATCCTTTGATATGTGACATACTTTCTCATCTTCCCATAGAAGACGCTGTGAAGACAAGCGTTTTATCCACTAGATGGAAGAGTCTCTGGCTTTGGGTTCCAAGTTTGGAATTGAGCCTTTAAATAGTCCAGGACATGGCATGATGAGACAAGCTTGGAACCCAAAGCCAGAGACTCTTCCATCTAGTGGATAAAACGCTTGTCTTCACAGCGTCTTCTATGGGAAGATGAGAAAGTATGTCACATATCAAAGGATCACGTAACTGGCTTATCATATCTCAATCTATGACTTAACTCTCTGGAACGAGCCTGTGCCGCTTTCCATATACCAACCATGTCTTGTGTCCTGTAGAAAACTATTCAGAACAATCGAACATTAAAAAAGACAAGTTTGAGAGAGACAAATGAAGATAAATTCAACCAAAACTAATCAAACCAATCATTTAGTTCAAATTCCATAGAAGGGATCAGAAGTTTCAAAATCAACATTGGACCAAACGATATCTATAAAGTATATAACATTAACATCCGCCGTAAGACGAAGTAAATTCATATGCATAAGAAAATCCCGAGCGAGAGAGACGACTAACATTGAGACTATTCAAATCAGGCTAGGGTTTCTTTGGTCTTATGAAACTATAGATCAAGAACCAAAAAAATGGGTCGAGTTAGAAGAAGAAGAAGAAGAAATACCCACCGTGTTGTGGCCGAATGAAATACGGACAATTGCACTAGCTTGCATGCAACTCAAAACAGATATCGAGAAGACTGAGAGAGAGAGAGAAGAAGAACTTAAAATCACATGCAATGCTTCTTAGGTCAGGGTTTTTCAAGGTTTATGAAGATCAAGGAAATGAGGATAATATTAAGACAAGAAAAAGAAGAAGAAGAATATATAACGCACCGGAATGGAGTTTAGGGTTATGAATTATATTGCCGCTCGAGTGGCTAAGACACGTGGAAGATCAAAACTCAATAAAATCCGAATAAAATATCCTCATGCTTCTTATCCTATGATCTTTTTCGGTTGCCACCCTCATGCATGCTTCTTATCCTATGATAATCTAATACAAATAGAAATAGCTGAACTGAATAGTAAATATTACAATTTGACAGGTAAGAAATATTTAAAATTAATATCATTTAGAAAAGTGTGACCTGGATTCTGGACCATTGAAAAATAAATAAAGTAATTAATTAAATTAATACCAATTACTGGAGAAAGGTTAATCCAAGAGATGCTATTCACACACATCTTGCATAAGAGTAAAATTCGAATAAATTATCCTCATGCTTCTTATCCTATGGCCTTTTTCGGTTGCCACCCTTATGCATGCTTCTTATCCTATGATAATCTAATACAAATAGAAATAGCTGAACTGAATAGTAAATATTACAATTTGACAGGTAAGAAATATTTAAAATTGATATCATTTAGAAAGGTGTGACCTGGATTCTGGACCATTGAAAAATAAATAAAGTAATTAATTAAATTAATACCAGTTACTGGAGAAAGGTTAATCCAAGAGATGCTATTCACACACATCTTGCATAAGAGTAAAATTCGAATAAAATATCCTTATGCTTCTTATCCTATGACCTTTTTCGGTTGCCACCCTCATGCATGCTTCTTATCCTATGATAATCTAATACAAATATAAATAGCTGAACTGAATAGTAAATATTACAATTTGACAGGTAAGAAATATTTATAATTAATATCACTTAGAAAGGTGTGATCTGGATTCTAGACCATTAAAAAATAAATAAAGTAATTAATTAAATTAATGCCAATTACTGGAGAAAGGTTACTGGAGCATCTCCTACAGTGTTTTTTAAAGAGTTTTAAGAGGTTCTTAAGGTTAAAAAAAAAAAAATTATTAAAGTGTGAAATTGTTAAGAAGCGGTTTTTAACTAAGGAATTTAAGATCATGTTCAACGCAAAAACCTTTTAAAAATATTTTTTAAATATAAAATATTAATATAATATAAAAATATAAATAAATTCTAAATATATAAAAAAGAAAGTCACTTACCTCAAGACATATGTCTTGTTTGTTCACAAACAGTAGAAGAGCTGGTTCCTAAACAAGAATAGTAAAAATCGATTCTTTCACCTTTTTTTACTTTTCCATTTTTTTAATATTTTTTAAAGGTTAGATCTCATTTAAGAAACTGCCGTTGTACATGCTCTCAGAAACGTTAAGAACCGGTTACGTGTCAATATATGTTTGGGTCGGATAATTTTAACAAAAATAAATAAATGATTTCTTCTCTCTCTTCCAAATCCACCGATCCTTTCTCACCTTCCTCCGCTTTAGAATCCACCGATCCTTTCTCGATGTCGACGAGAAGAAGATAGTCTGCAACAATTGGTCGATTCATCTTATATCCCCGCTCAAAGCCCCTCCATCAGAATCGGCGACGAAAGCAAATCATCGACAAGTTGGAGCAGAGAGCAGGTACTGGATTTTCTCACTATTTTGAAGTCTCGAACCTCTGGGTATCCTTTCGAAATGCCAAATTTAGCTTATTGATTTTGTAATAGATGATTGATTTGATCACTTGAAACTGTTTTAAGTGCCGTGCCTTGTTTAGTATTCAGTAAATTTTGGCTTGATTAGAGTATTTTTGAGTTTGGAATTGATTTATGATGACAATACACAAACGTTTTGAGTTGGTTCCTAAAATTTATCGGTGATGGAGTCTAAATTAAGAGTCTTGATGTTTAGATGATTCTTCAGTGTGAGAATATCAGTTCGTTATAGTCCTTTGTGATGTTTGCCTTTGGATATTCCGCAGGTTGTTCTTGTTTCTTCAAATATTTTGGTTGTATCTGTGTAGTAATGGATTTGATTTTGTCGTGTCTGCAGCACGGAGGAGATGTTAATACAGCGGATAATATACAACAGACACCATTGCATTGGGCAACATAGCCACTCAGCTTCGGATTGCAAATGTTAATGATATGAGTGTGACTGTCTTATCGCTTATGTCAAATTTTGCAGGAAATCGATTTGCAGAATCAGATTAAGTTCTTCAGTTCCTGATGTCCTTGTTTCTCGTTGTTCTTTATCTTGCAGTTGCAGCACACGCCCCAGCACTTGGTGAGATTATTGCAGATAGCCGTGGATGGTTACTGTCAGTGCGTCAAATTGCTAGCATTCAGTTCAAAAACTTCATTGCTAAGAACTGGTCAACTGAAGATTCTGGTAATAATTAGTTTCTCCCCTTTGATTTCCCCAATTAGATTCTTTAAATCTTCGGTATTCAGGAGATTCGACACTCTCATGGAGTGGCAAGAATGCAAGTAAGCGATTCTAGTTCCTCTGCTCTTGACTCTCTCTGACTTAAGGAATTTTTTTTGCCGCTGATTGATGTAGTTTGTCTACTTTGTGGCTTTCGATGGTATTTGTTGTGCCTTGATCTCGAGAACGTTTTTAAAACGGGTCTTGATGCTTGGTTTATTTGGAGTCTTTGATGGTATTTTTTGGCCCCTCTCTAAATAAGAGCTTATACATTAGGACTCCGTGACATTTTTCAGCGTGCGTGTATTTTGTTCATAAGCAGATTTGTTTCTTCACTGGTCTCAAATTGGTTCCACCGTTAGTTACATCTAGCTTATAGTTTAGGTTTGCCTTTAGGAAATAGCAACCTAATCATATTTCTTACGGTGTTGCAGGTCATGGTGGAAGATGCTGCTTTGAAGAGATTCAAGTCTTATAAGAAAGGTGTGCACAAATTGAAAAAGATTGGAGATGTGCTCTCGTTTTTGTTGCAGGTAAAAATGTAGAGTTTTTTTTGCTTTAGAGCAATGTCCTTTGTGTTTGTGTTTCTTTTGCAGCTGCTACTGAATTTGGTACATCTTTCTTTTCATTCATATCAATTTGTCATTTGTATTGTTCCATGGATCTTCTCAATACATGAATTTTCAAAATATAGTTTGCAAATAATTTTTGAAATATAAATTTTTTATTCTTAAAAACTCAACCAATGGTAGAAAAAAAAATTAAAATCTTCTTAAGAGGTTCTTAACATGTAATAATAGAAAATTTATATTAAAATTTTTGTTAAGAACTCCAATTGGGATTCTACCAATGGAGATGGTCTTATTTACACATTGCATGACAAAACCCAATGCTTCCGGCAACAATTCTGAAATATGAACCAACTGATACCAACACTTCCGGATATAAAAATGATTTATTTTCAACAAAATACAGTAGTGGTTTTTTTTCCAACTTGCGACGTTTTAAAAAATGGAAAAAAAACCTCTCAGTAAAGTCCCGCTAAACAAAAGTAGACTAAGCCCATTATAAAGCCCAAAAATATGGGCCTATAAACTATAGTGCTGATCCAAATAAGACTTGAATGATTCATTCATCATAGGGGAAATACGATTTACAAAGGCTCCCGTTGACGACGACGAACTTCTTCCCTTTCCTTCTTCCTCTTCCTCACCACTTTTCCTCATTTCCTTTCTCCTCCCGATTTCTCGCTGTCCGATTCACCTTTTCCTTCGATCTCGATCTCCTTCGATTCCGGAATCACCCCTAGACTATATATCGTCGATTTCTCTGGGATGAGTTCCAATACGGCGTCGTCCAGCGCGGCGACAGCCGGATCGGGAGATTCTTCCGCCGCCAGGAAGAATTCGAAGCGCCCCAAGTGTATTTCCCCTCCTCCCTTTTCCATTTTCTCTCGATTATTCTTCTAGGCTTATCGTTGACTCTTGAGTCTTAATCGAATTGGATTTTTTTTCCCTGAATTCGATTGTTTTGATCGTATAAAATGTGTCTCTAGGTCACTTTTTTCTCCCAACATAAATGATCTATCATTGTGATCGCTGTTTTAGGTTTCGTATAAAATGTGTCTCTAGGTCACTTTTTTCTCCCAACATAAATGATCTATCATTGTGATCGCTGTTTTAGGTTTTTAACGATCCTTGAAAAGAGACATTCTTCTTTCACTATTTGATATTAGCTCTGGATTGGCTCAAGTTCTCCAATACTTTTAGCAAAATCTTCGTTAGGGTTTTGAATTCCCATTACAAAAACTTGTTTTTATTTTATTTTATTATAGAGATTAGGCAACCGTCGGCAAAGCTAACACTAAAAAGTGAGATTTTGTTGGCGAATGATTTCTTGCAGATTCGAAGTTCACACAACAGGAGCTTCCAGCTTGCAAGCCAATTCTTACGCCTGGCTGGGTAAGATTTCTTTTAGCAATTTGTAATCTCTATAGATTTCTGTAGAAACGCAATCAAAAGTCCCCTTTCTTTTATCGTTCTGCAGGTCATTTCGACATTTTTGATAGTCAGTGTCATCTTTATACCCCTTGGAGTTATCTCTCTTTTCGCTTCCCAGGATGTAAGTGCGAACGACCCGATGCTACTCATCAGAACAGATTGTCTTCCCTATCTCACGTGTTTCATTTCTCGTGTGTATAGGTTGTGGAGATCGTTTATCGGTATGATAATGATTGTATTCCGCCACTTGCTAGGACTAACAAGGTTGCATATATTCAAGGAGGTGGAGATAAAGCTTGTAACCGAACTCTAAGAGTCAGTCCCTTATGCAGCAACGTTATTTTGTTCTTTGAGATTTGATAAGTTTTTTTTTTGCATTTGTTGTTTACCTTCTCTTTTCTCCATCGGCATTCTTAGGTGTCAAAGCGTATGAAGCAGCCTATCTATGTTTATTACCAGCTCGAGAACTTCTACCAGAATCACCGAAGGTATTTATAATCTGCTGACAACTATACCTTAGCATGATGTAGTGTTTGCATTGGTATGCCACATTCATCTTGGTGGCAATATTTCTTCTTTGTATCGGGACCAAGTGTTAGACCTAGAATGGAAGGTCTGGGTCCTATATGGATATCAACATTGATATCATGGAGTGGGCGGGTACAATTACCGAGGTGTGTGCATCTGACTATAGATCATTTTTGAACAGGTATGTGAAAAGCCGAAGTGATTCACAGTTGAGAAGTCCAAAATACGAGAATCAAATAAGCGCATGCAAGCCTGAGGATGATGTTGGTGGGCAGCCGATTGTGCCATGTGGTTTAATTGCTTGGAGTCTTTTTAATGATACATATACTTTATCAAGAAACAATACACGCCTAGCTGTAAACAAAAAAGGCATTGCATGGAAGAGCGACAAGGAGCACAAGTTTGGGAACAGAGTCTTCCCCAAGAATTTTCAGAAGGGGAATCTCACAGGTGGTGCCAAGCTAGATCCAAATATACCGGTAAACCCTTAATAGTAGAGATCAGTCCATGTTCCCATTGATATCCACATGGATGCTTAGCAACTCGACTGTCGACATCTTTCTTCCTCTTTTCAGCTTAGTGAACAAGAAGATCTCATTGTGTGGATGAGAACTGCAGCATTGCCAACATTTAGAAAACTTTACGGAAAGATAGAGACTGACCTTGAGATTGGTGACATCATAGACGTTACGCTGCAGAACAACTATAATACTTACAGTTTCAATGGGAAGAAGAAGCTTGTTTTGTCTACGACGAGTTGGCTGGGTGGGAAGAACGATTTCCTCGGCATTGCTTACCTGACAGTTGGTGGGATCTGCTTCTTTTTGGCCCTCGCATTTACCATCATGTACCTTGTGAAACCCAGGTACGCAGATCCTTCAAATGTTGTTGTTGTCGTGTTGATATCGCTTCTATGCAAGACTTGAATTTCTGCCAAACCCTGGTTGGTGGACTGTCTTATATATGCTGATGATAATAATGACGTATTCTTGTGCATACAGCCACTTATCTTTGTGTGTGTCTTGCTGAGTTACAATTGTGTACTTTGTTTCAGGCGACTTGGAGATCCGTCCTACTTGTCATGGAATAGAAATCCCGGAGGTCGTTAACAAGCTTGGAGAGGGAGAGTTAAGAGTGAGAGAGCTCTACTATGCGTGTGTAAATCTTATCCATCCATCCATGTATACATACTTTGTAAGCCATGCTTGCGATTTGGTTTATTACTCCACGTAATACTTTGTTGTTGTATTAAACAAGTTAAAGTATAAATCTACCTTCTTCTTTTTTACTTCTAACCATACACATATAGGTAAGTGTGTTTTATAAATAACCATTACAAATTAAATTTTTGGCAACTAAAAAGCTGCAGATAAAAAAGTAGTGCGCTTGTTGAAACCAAATCTGAGAGCTATCAAAGCACCCGAAGCAGAATATTGGATAGATAATGGCCTTGAGGGTAAGATGGGTCGAGTGGATGATCAGACGCAGCTCCTGCCTCTCTAACCACTGTGATCTTCCTCCCCGCCATTGCTGCAGCGCTCTGAAGAATCCCCAAGAACTTGCCGCTCTGCGTCATCGCCCCTGAACATGAACATGTCATCATAAGACCTCCACTCCTTGTCAACCTCATTGCCAACGAGTTGAGATTTCTGTACATTCCTGCCGCGTTGTGCAAAACCTGACATCCAACATTGATGCAATCTCATTTCTGTAACAACAAACTCTGACATCCACTCTATTTTGAGAAACAAAAACACTCCAAGTCACCTTTTTCCGCGGAGCTAGCTTAGGAGGGTCTAGGATCACGATGTCCCATGTCTCTTCCCTCGACAGAGCACCCTTCATGAATTCTGTGGAATCTTGTTTGAAGAAAACAACTTTCCCTGGATCCATATGGTTGAGGATTACATTCTCTCTGGCGAGCTCCAGAGCAGGTAACGATGAATCAATTCCTGAAATCGTTTGATCAGACGAGTCACAAGGCAATGCTTAAAGATGGGATTCAGGAGGAATAAAGAGATAAAAATTGTACCCACGACACTGGTAGCACCTCCTCTCGCTGCGTTTAGTGCAAATCCACCACTATAGCAGCAAAGATCAAGAACTCTTTTACCAGAAGAGATGGTTGATATGAAGTGACGGTTTTCGCGTTGATCTGTGTAGAACCCTGTCTTCTGTCCCTCTAGCGAGACTGCGTAAGAGATGCCGTTTTCCACGACCTGGCATAACAAAGAACATCACCCAGGTCACACACCCTGAAGTGAAATGTTTCCATATTCATAAAGAAAGCGAAGAGAGCAAGACAACCCTACCGTACCATTGATCTCTGGGGAAGAGTAGATGATTGTGTTTGTTTCAAACTCGAGATATCAAACCCGTCTTCTTTAAGAACATCAAGAGACGGTCTCCAGTTTATATGATTAATTCCATGGATTGATCTCAAGCAAGTCTCCACTTGATTCCTGTACTTTTCAAGCCAAGCAGCGGAGGATGCAACCACGGCTATATCTCCAAATACATCGACAATCAGACCAGACAATCTGCAGACAAGAAGACGTTTTATAAAACTAGAAAAATGAGAAAATTTGTTGAGTTGAGATGAGTGAGTACCTATCTCCTTCGCTGTTGACAAGGCGAAAAGCACTAGTATTAGCCGAGGGAAGTCCCAAATTGTTTCGCAACTCAAGTGCTTGAGTGATTCTGGTTTCGAGAAGCTTCTCAATGTTGAGTGCACAAGAAGGATCCCTGCCACAAGCCCAAAAAGATCCAAGATTCTCAATATGAATTAAAAAAAGAAACAAAAACTGTGTTCCATAAATTAGAAAGAAACCTGGTGGACTCGTGTTGGAGCTGCATAAGGCGAACACAGAACATAGAAACGGAGTTGTACAAACCCCAACCAATGGGATTCTCGGTGCCATCGGCGACAATGACAACATCTCCGGTCTGAGGAGGCGGTTTCCCAATGATCCTGTCTACGGCTCCACTGTACACCATTGGGCTTCCGTCTTTGAAGAGCTGTGTCTTGCCCTTTTTAAGAACCACCTTAGCAACACCCGAAGAGAGGGAGAGATCCTGAAGGAGAGAAGAAGAAGCAATTTGGGGAAGGGAGGACGGAGAGAGGAGGCGGGAGGGAATCCCCACGGCCACCATTGCCATCCTCGCCATTTCTTCGCTGCAACATTTGGGTGGATAGGCTTTTTACGCAATCCGCTAATGGGCCACATGTTATCTTTTATTGGGCTGGGTTTAATTTACACTACCTGAAGCCCAACATTATGTCGCATTTGGTCCACGAATTCACATCTTGGGTAAGAAGAGTCTAAGAGACAATTGTGTCTTCAAACCTTGTGAGAATACATAAAGAATGTAGTAACACTGAGGCCAGGTTATGGTGGAGACTGAGTTGTCGAATTACGACACATGCAAATAAGCACAAGAATGGGCTGCTTCATTTCCCCTTTAGATATTTCTCGTTCAAACGTGTGATTTTTTCTCGGGATTTCTATAACATATAAGTGAAAAAGCTTGGATATGGACCATCTCTTGGATACAAGGACATACAATGCATATCATATGCAGTCAACATACAACAAAATGAGACCTGTAAGATAACCAAATCCAAATTGTGATTATCAAGTTGTTGTTGTATGCACCAAAAACTAATCATCATCGCCTTCTGCTCCCCCGATAGTCCTCCTCACCCTCTTTATCCTTCAATAAACCCAACAAGGCCAGAAAACCAAAGAAGAAGAACCCACCCGACCAGTTGCCTCCACCGCCTCCTCCTCCACCTCCATCTCCATCATCTCGCGGTGGGAACCCGGCTCCTCCATCATCCAGGTCTGGTGATTTCTCCTTTGCTGAAATCCAACACACCATGAGTCCTCTTATCCAAACTAGTTCGCAGATAAAGATAAAACACTCTTGCTGGGAGAAGAATGCAATTAACAACTATCCTGACTTTAAGCTAAACAATTTTTGTTTGTACTTGCTAGTTCGACAGGCCTCTAATGCCATGATTAGAATAGAGGAAATTGGGCACAGACACTAGAAAAAGTGAGGGCTTACAGTGGACAGGAGCCTGGGTTATTGTTGGCGACTCCCGAGTAACGGTCTGTGTTTGTCCTTCGCTGCATTTTGCGTTCTGCAAGGGACGACTTAGTTAACAAAGAAGAAGACGAAGAAGAAGAAGAAGAAGAGAATCAATTTAATGATGATGACACTCCTCACAACAAGCACCAATACCTCTGATGTTTAACTCCAAATCATTTTGCAATTTTTTTCCCAGATAAAGCAAAGAGTATTTCAATGAAGAAGAGCCCAATTGATACACATGTGAGGTGGTCAAGTGACTTACAATGGCGGAGTGGCATATCAAAAGAGATCGCTTTCGACTGTCAAGGGCAGAGACCCTATTTTGCCTTTTGATTCCGCCGAGCAACCCTGAACTCTTTTCTACATCGAACAAAAGAACCAAAGATAGTTTGGCAAAAATTAACGAAAAGAGGACCGGATTTCTCGATCCGAAGGGAGAATAAGAAGGAGCGAGGAGAAAGCGCACCGTTGTTATTGAGCGAGGGCGGATAGGCTCGGAGAACAGACGCCGCCATAGCCATGGCTTGACGGGAGAGGAAGAGAGGAAGCAGATTGAGATATCTCTCATATCTCACATATCACGCGTGTTTAGAAAGCTGTCAACTTGCACCCCATCGCGAGACGCCACGTGGAAATATTTCCATCATATTTCGTTACGGGTCCTCGTTTTATCGTAAAAGTTTGTTTAGAGGATGAAACTAATCTGTGGCGCTTGAAAAGGGATGGCAATAACGAAAGTCATGTGATACATATACGGTTGAGATCCAAATTTGGGGACAAGAAGAATCTCTCCTCTCTCTATGGATGGATTGGTCATTGGTGGGTACATACACAGAAACAAAGACCGACTTTAAAACAACGCATATGATTAAATAGATTTACAAGAGAAGAAGAAGACGAAACAGTTTTGTTAAACGGTGACTGGCGTTGCTTCATCAAGAGCGACCACACCGGGAAGCACTTTGCCTTCCAAGAGCTCCAAGCTGGCCCCACCACCGGTGGAGATGTGACTCATCACTCCTGCTACTCCCACTTTCTCCACTGCCGCCACCGAGTCTCCTCCTCCTATTATCGTTGTCACTCCCTTCTCGCTTAGCTCTGCTAGTTTATTCGCAACCGCCTGCGCCCATTTCAACATTGCTACACGTTACTCGTCACTGTCTTGCGAGAATAATATAATTATATGCGCTTCTTACCTCGGTTCCTTGTGCAAACTTTTCAAACTCAAACACTCCCATCGGTCCATTCCAAATGACCGTCTGTGTGGTGTCCAGAGCTTCGTTGAAAGTTTTCACCGAGTCTGGACCGATGTCCAATCCCATCCACCCATCAGGAATGCCCGATGCCGGCACAATCTACAACACAATTATTATTGGAGTATTATTATTTACTCGTTTGGTCATCAATCAACCAAGACTGCTTTCCCAAGCTGACCTTGATGTTGGCATCTGGAGCAAACTTGTCAGCAATCACAACATCTGTTGGTAACAACAGAGAGACTCCTCTGGCCTTAGCCTTGGCAAGGAGTGATGTAGCCAATTCAAGCTTGTCTTCTTCAACCAGGGAAGAGCCAACAGAAAGACCTTGCGCCTTGTAGAATGTGAATATCATTCCACCACCAAGCAGAAGGATGTCGCATTTCTCAAGAAGAGACTCGATAACTCCAATCTTGGATGACACCTTTGAACCTCCCACGATGGCAGCAAACGGTCTCTTCGGGTTTGAAACCGCACCCACGAGGTAGTCCAACTCCTGTTAAAAAGAAAAAAAAATATTATAGGGCAAGCTCGCTGGCTTGGTTAAATTCAATTACCATCATTTGGTAAAACAAAACCTGGATCTATTTATAATCAGGAAAAAGTGATGCCCCTAATTCTTAATTCATAACTCAATTCTGGTCAGTGATTTCTTTAACAGCAGTTGAGTAAACTCTTGGCCCTTGTGTTTAGAGTCTAGACCTCTCTCATGGATATCCAAAGATCAACAAGCAATCAATTATTTTAATGAATCTAGGGTATAGTGGCATTTGTAGGAGTGGTGCTTCGATATCGTATTATCAGAGAGAATCTCTATAAAAAATGTCACCTTTTGCAAAAGGAAACCAGCAACTGATGGTTTCAAGAACTTGGTGACTCCCTCCGTTGAAGCGTGGGCTCTGTGAGCAGTCCCGAAAGCATCATTGACATAGAGGTCAGCTAGAGAAGCAAGCTTCTTGGCAAACTCGGGTTCATTCTTCTCTTCCTCCTTGTAAAACCTCACGTTCTCAAGAAGCAGAACTCCACCTTCGGGAAGGGAAGCCACCAAGCTTTCCACTTCTGGACCAATACAATCATCAGCTTTCACGACCTGCCCCAAAAGCCTCGTGAGAAGATGATAGCAACAGAAAGAGAGAGGCATTAAAAAGTCATGGCTTACCTGAATACCAAGGAGCTCGGACAATCTGGGAACAAGAGGGGCCAAGCTGAACTTTGGGGTGACACCCTTTGGCCTTCCCTGAAAGATGAGTACGTAACTTAGTAGTCTAAGGAAGTAGATGAGAATACAATTTACGAAAGTTATCAGGTGAGAAGCAATGTGATGCATTGGTAGTAATCAGTCAAAGAGAACCCTCAGTAGCTCTATTTTTGGCATCTAGATCCTAATATTAGAAAAAAAGAAGCGGGGATTTAGCTAAGATGAGATAGACATTTTGGGGGTTTAGCTTGATCCATGGCAAATCGAAATACGTCAAAATTGATTTGATTGAGACATACCAGATGAGTGGAGAGGATGACCTTAGCGCCTTTCTCGATCAAAAACTTGATGGTGGGAATGGCGGCGCGGATTCGGGTGTCGTCAGTGATATTCTGGTTGTCGTCGAGAGGTACATTGAGATCAGCTCTGACGAAGACCTTCTTCCCCTTCAAATCCGCAGATGTCAGATCCCCCACGCTCTTCTTCGCCATGGAGATCACTCCCCTGCTGCCCTTCCCGCGCACGGAGTGGACCTTGGAGGCCACGTGGACGGAGAAACGGTAGTCAACGACGGCGGAGAAGCCCAGGCGACGTGCGGAGACGGTGCCGGCGGCAGAAGCGGTGGAGGGAATGGGCAAGAAGGAGGCGCGGGAGCGGGTAACGGCGGCGCCACCGGAGGATTTGATGATGGAAAGCGCAGCAGTGGCGGCGGTGGAAGCCATGTGAAGAGAGAGAGAGAGTGAGGATGGTGAGAGATGTGAGAAAGAGGAAGAGTGAGGATATTAGAATAGTAGTATGGTTTATCTGGTTAAGTAGTGGTTTAGTATACCAATGTAATCTTTCTTGGTTTACTTCTATTGCTTAAACCGAAACAATCAGTGTATAAGAGTGTAAATGTATCTGTTACAGATAAGATGAATAACAGAAAACACATTTGATTTTTCTTCTTCGATTGTTCGTTAGATCACTAACATGGTATCAGAGCTTCGAGGGTGAACCCTCGATCGATTCTGAATTTTCCTTTCTTCCGCTCTTTGACCTTGATTCTTCGGTCATTCCACCGAACAATCTTTTCAAATTTGATCGATTCTCTTGGTCATTCCGCCAGAGTTCGATAAATCTCGTTTTTCTTCAAATCGGAGCTGTTTTTCTTCAAATCGGAGCTTCGGATCTATTCTAATGGTGAAGCCGTTGCGTCGTCCTACTCGATCGGTGATTTCCTCAGCTCGACGAGCTTCTCCGGCTCCCTCAGACTCCGATTCCCCAAAATTATCCATCGACAGCATTCACTCGCCATTTTACCTCACCAATGGTGATAATCCAGGTCTTTCTATCATCTCTGAAATCTTAGATGGTACGAATTATGATGACTGGAGTATTGCGATGAACATTGCTTTAGATGCGAAAAATAAGTTGGCGTTCATTGATGGATCTATTGCTAGACCTAGCGAATCGGATCGTAGCTTCAGGATATGGTCTAGATGTAATTCTATGGTTAAATCGTGGTTATTGAATTCGGTATCGAAGCAGATTTATAAGAGCATTCTCCGTTTCAACGATGCTTCTGAGATTTGGAGTGATCTGTTAACTCGATTCCATATCACGAATTTACCTCGATCATATCAGCTTTCTCAGCAAATCTGGTCCTTCTAGCAAGGTACAATGGTTCTGGCCACATATTACACCACTTTGAAAACTCTTTGGAACGAGTTGGATGGTGCTAATTGTGTCACAACATGTCGTAATTGTGACTGTTGTAAAGCTACTGAAACTACAGCAGAACATGCTCGCGTGATCAAGTTCTTGGCAGGCTTGAACGAATCTTACGTTACCATTCGGAGTCAAATTATCATGAAGAAGCATGTTCCAGCTCTTTCAGAAGTTTATAATCTCCTTGATCAGGATCATAGCCAAAGAAACATTATGCCAATACAGAATGCTACGGCTTTTAATGTCTCGGTTCCTTATCAAGTTGAAGCTGCTGTTAATGCCTCCGTTAATACTCAGCCTCATTACAAACAGAAGCAGAGTAGGATGATGTGCACTCATTGTGGATACAATGGACACACAGTGGATACGATGTACTTGGTTTCAAACAACGAAATAAAGAACCTTTTCATTGTGCTATATGTCCTCTTGCCAAACAGAAACATCCTTCTTTTGTGTCCAAGAACAACGTTTGTGATACTGCCTTTGAGCTTCTTCACATTGATATTTGGGGACCTTTCTCGGTCACAACTGTTGAAGGTTACAGATATTTCCTCACAATTGTTGATGACCACACAAGGGTTACATGGATTTACCTTCTCCGAACAAAGAATGAAGTTCTCACAGTCTTTCCTGACTTTCTGAAGATGATAGAAACACAATATAAAGCAGTTGTGAAAGGTGTAAGATCTGACAATGCACAGGAATTAAAGTTTGTGGACTTATTCAAGCAGAGAGGGATTGTTCCTTTCCACTCTTGCCCAGAAACTTCAGAACATAATTCAGTGGTAGAACGTAAGCATCAGCATATACTCAATGTAGCTCGATCACTTATGTTCCAATCCAAAATACCATTGGAATTCTGGGGTGACTGTGTCCTTACTGCGGTTTTCCTGATCAACCGATTGCCTACACCTCTGCTAAATAACAAATCTCCTTTTGAAGTTTTAACTTCTAAGAACGTTGATTACAGTGGTCTGCGTGTGTTTGGATGCTTGGCTTATTGCTCTACTTCTTCAAAGAACAGACATAAGTTTCAACCACGTTCACGGCCCTGTGTTTTTCTCGGTTATCCTGCCGGATACAAAGGATCAAACTGTTGGATACTGAGACCAACACCATTCACATTTCAAGACATGTCACATTTCATGAAGATATCTTTCCTTATGCTTCAGGTCAATCTGACTCTTACTCAGAGTTTTTCTCTCCCATTCAAGAAGATGCTGTGTTGACTGCAACTCATGTGCTGAATGCTAGTCCCACTCATGCTGATTCTACTGAGAATACAGAGGGTAATAAGAGATCAGTTCATTCGCCTGCTTATCTTAAGGATTATTACTGTCATCTCACAGAAACAGAGACATAGATTCCTTATCCTCTTTCAGCCTACATGTCATACGATGACCTCTCTGAAGAGTACAAGGCCTACATTTTGCGCTGTAAGTCTGTATCCAGAACCTACTTCCTTTACTCAGGCTAAGAAATTTGACGAGTGGTTGCAGGCTATGAATGAGGAATTGATTGCTCTTGAAAGCACGAATACTTGGTCTATTTGTTCATTGCCTTCGGACAAACATGCCATTGGTTGTAAATGGGTGTTTAAATTCAAGGTAAATGCAGACGGATCTTTGGAGCGTTACAAGGCTCGTCTGGTTGCAAAAGGTTATACTCAACAGGAGGGTGTTGATTTCGTGGATACCTTCTCACCTGTAGCGAAAATGACAACAGTCAAGACTCTTCTTGCTATTTCAGCTGCGAAGCAATGGAGCCTCACTCAGTTAGATGTCTCCAATGCTTTTTTGAATGGTGAATTGGATGAGGAAATATACATGAAACTTCCTCCAGGGTATACACCAAAGCAGGGGGAATCTTTGCCTCCAAATGCAGTGTGCAAACTTCAAAAATCTCTCTATGGCTTGAAGCAAGCTTCTCGTCAATGGTTTCTGAAGTTTAGCACAACTTTGCAGACCTTGGGTTTTAAGAAATCCAATACTGATCACACTCTCTTCATTCGCAATGTTAATGGTAACTATGTTGCTGTTCTCGTATATGTGGATGACATCATTATAGCCAGTAATGATGATTCAGAGGTTGATCAACTGAAGATTGATTTAAATCTGACTTTCAAATTACGGGATTTGGGTCCTTTGAAGTATTTCCTTGGGCTTGAAATAGCTCGCTCCAGCAAGGACATCTCTGTGTGTCAACGAAAGTATGTTCTGGGATTGTTGGAGGAAACAGGATTATTGGCTTGCAAGCCTTCCTCTGTTCCTATGGATCCAAGTCTTAAACTCGTTCAAGATTCCGGTGAGCCAGTTCTCGATGATACTGGTCTTTACAGACGTTTGGTGGGCAAGATGATGTATCTGACTATTACTCGCCCCGATATCACATATGCTGTGAACAAGTTATGTCAGTTTGCATCGGCACCAAAGAATTCTCACCTTCAAGCGGCTTACAATGTTCTGCATTATCTCAAAGGGACAATTGGTTATGGTCTGTTTTACTCGTCAACTTCAGATTTCATCTTGAAGGCTTTTACTGATACTGACTGGGCTTCTTGCCCTGACTCAAGACGCTCAACCTCTGGATATTGCATGTTCCTTGGTACTGCACTTATTTCTTGAAAATCAAAGAAACAACAAACTGTGTCTCTCTCCTCCGCTGAATCCGAGTATAGAGCCATGGAATATGGTTCTCGTGAAGTGGTTTGGTTGGTCAGTTTACTTGCTGAGTTACAGTCTCCTCAACTTGCTCCAGTTTCCTTCTACTGTGACTCTACTGCGGCCATCCACATTGCTAACAATTCTGTCTTCCACGAGAGGACGAAACACGTTGAAGTCGACTGCTATAAAGTTCGTGAACGGATTGTGACTGGCATCATCAAGACGTTACATGTTCGCACTGGTGATCAGATTGCTGATGTCTTTACTAAGCCTTTATACCCTACTACATTCTACTCTTTGGTTGGCAAAATGGCTTTAAAGTCTCTTTACTTGCCATCTTGAGGGGAATATTAGAATAGTAGTATGATTTATCTGGTTAAGTAGTGGTTTAGTATACCAATATAATCTTTCTTGGTTTACTTCTATTGCTTAAACCGAAACACTCAGTATATAAGAGTGTAAATGTATCTGTTACAGATAAGATGAATAACAGAAAACACATTTGATTTTTCTTCTTCGATTGTTCGTTAGATCACTAACAGAGGATTGGGTGATATCACGGCTCTCTGGATTTTGTCTTATCGTTGACGAGAATTGAGAGGTTATTATATAACCTTCCTTCTCATCACACTCGATGATGATGATGTTCCCTTTTACGTCTCTCAATGCAAATGCAAAAGTTTTACTTCCATCTATGGGAAAGAAACTAAAGTATTTGACTCAAAAGATAAATATGAGTAAGTAAATGGCTTATTTGCAAAATGAAATAACTGAATGGGCCTGTATCTTCATTATACGGCCCAATGAATCATGGCCTTCCCTTCCGGTCTATTATATCTTGGGAAATTCCGGCGAGACCCACCTCTAAATCAATTCTCCTCCAATGATGGCCTTGTCTCCGTCGTCTCCTCCATATCTCAGATATCTCTCTCTATCGCCTTCTCCTCTCCCCGCTCCCCGCTTACAGTATCTAGCCTCTGTTGGCTTCCGTAGGCATGAGCTGCGGAGGCCGAGCGCGCTCAGGGAATGGCGGGAGTACGAAGACGCTGTTAAGAGAAAAGATCTCGCCGGGGCTCTCAGGTTCCTCAGATCCATCGAAAACGATGAACAGCGTGACGCGGTCGAATCTATCGTCGCCGCTCCGATAACGTCTCAGTTAAGCGGTTTGGGAGCTCTTGAATTGGAGAGGGATTGGCAGGTATTAGATGCGTGTTTGAATGCAGATGATATGAGACTTGTTGGGAGTGCATTTAGGTTTCTCAAGGACAGAGGTCTTCTGGCCAACTTTGGCAAGTTCACCAACATTGGTACTCTGTTTTCTCTCTTCTGTCAGAGGTTTCTTTCTTCTTTTGATCAATGATTTCTTGCTTCCTCTCTCTCTCTCTCTCTTTATGTATCACTCACTCTCATGCAGTTTTGGAGGGCACAAGAGAGGTCACACCTGCTGTCCTCAAGTCTGCAACTGGCTTGGAAGGTCTGTTGGGGTCAGTCAGCTTTGGTTACTCAGTGTGGCATTGGAAGCTTATATTGAGTTTCTATTTTGATTAGTGACCAAACTTGCACCCAAGAAGTGGGGCCTTTCCGGTGGCTCTAGCATTGCTCTGGCTGCTTTTCTTGGTGGAGTCTCCTACCTTCTTTCTCAGGAGATTGATCTGCGCCCGAACCTTGCTGCCATTTTGGGTCTAGCTTTTATGGATTCCCTTCTTCTTGGTGGTACCTGTTTTGCCCAAATATCATGCTACTGGCCTCCGCATAAGCGTCGAATTATATTTCATGAAGCGGGTCATCTTCTTGTTGGTAAGAAATCGTTTATCTTCTGTTAATTGGTTTTTTCTTGGCTTTTTTGTGGCTAAAATTTCTAGCTTCTCTGTTGTGCAGCATACCTCATGGGCTGCCCAATCCGAGGTGTGATATTGGATCCGATTGTTGCCATGCAAATGGGGGTTCAAGGCCAGGTAGTATTAAGTATTTTGATATTGTGTCTTGTAGTGCTGTGATTCTATGCACCTTTTAGCTGCAAATGGAACCGAGTACAGAACTGGATTTTCATGTGTTTCTGTAGGCTGGAACCCAATTCTGGGATCAAAAGATGGAGAGTGAGATTGCTGAGGGACGACTTAGCGGTAGCTCATTTGATAGGTGATTGTTAGTTAAGGTTTTTGTCTTTCCCTGTGAGCTTTGTTTCATTCATAACCCTGATGGTGGTTCAGTTTCTGTTAGGTATAGCATGGTTCTTTTTGCTGGTATTGCAGCTGAAGCACTAGTTTATGGTGAGGCTGAGGGTGGTGAGAATGATGAAAATCTGTTCAGGAGCATCTCAGTACTTCTGGAACCACCGTTATCCGTGGCTCAGGTCTAGTCAAAATCATATATCTGATGTGACTTGTCTATGGGCTTTCCACTTTTCTTGCACAAGCATTGAGAATCTGTACGTTTGATTATACAGATGTCGAATCAAGCCAGGTGGTCTGTTCTACAATCTTACAATCTGCTCAAGTGGCACAAGGCAGCACATCGGGCCGCTGTTGAAGCTCTCCAAGTGGGAAGTCCTCTTAGCATTGTGATAAGAAGGATTGAGGAAGCCATGTCTCCAAGCAGATGATTGAAGCACCAGCATTTTCTGTAATTCATTACCCATCATTTGGAAATGTATGGAGACGGAAGCATATAAACTCGAAATAAAAAAACCTGACTGCAACTGGAATGGCGACAAAGGGACTTGCATCTTTGGATCCATGTTCAAGTAAGTTAAGGTTTCATCCGCTTGAGGGAGAGGTTGAGGACGTGATAGTGGTTCTCTTGCCTTATTCATATGTGTTTCAGTATTTAAAGACGTAGGAGGCAAGCTTTTGATAGCTTAAAGAAAATGGTTGTAAAGTAGCAATCACATGAAAGCTGTATAGTTGCATTCTTGTGTCTCTCCTGTAAAGTCTGGCTATTACAAGCAGTGACCTCTATCACTCTATTTAATGCTGATGAGAAAAGAAACTTGCATTGCCATAGATGAAGAGCATCAGGGAATATGCTAATATTATGTACCATTACAGAGAAACACACTAGAAATGGATAAAAAACATACACAATGAGGGCAGTGCTGGGTTACTTGAGAGCAACCCAATAATTCCCAGCAGAGCAACCTTTGTAGGATACAGCCAAACTACAAACTTTGGAAAGAAGAAAACAATATCTAAGGCTGATCATGGTGTTGCTCCGGATTCCCCTGGGGCCAGGGAATCATACCCAATATCTAAGGCTGATCATGGTGTTGCTCCGGATTCCCCTGGGGCCAGGGCATCATACCCTGCTGCTGCTGCTGCTGTTGCAAGTAATAGTATGGCGGAGAGGCCACAACGGTTGGTATGGTTCCTTTGGTTACCCCTAAGCCTTCTTCTTTCAGCTCGTCCCTGGGGATTATGTCAACCAAGAAATCAAACACGTCCGTCCTAGAAATGGCAGCGGCTATGTCGTTCTTCTGCAAGGTCCTCCTCTTGTTCTCCTCTGTGTGGATCCAAGCACGAAGCGTGAGCTCGAGTATGAACATCTCACAGGCCTTGGCGAAGATGACAGGGGCCTCCGCTGAGATCATCCGCACATCTTCATCGGCTTTCATGATCTTCTTAATGCGAGCCAGGGGAAGGGTGTGGTTCTTGAAATCAGTGGTGTGCTCGATCTCTTGCTTTTGGTTAGCCCAGAACATGTGGAGCTGCTGCTGCTGCTGTTGCTGGTGGTGGTGGTGGAAGTGTTGGGCTTGTTGGAAGGCCATATGCGTGGAAGACGGCACTGCGCTCTGATAAGCACGAGGAGGAGGAAGATAATCCATCACTCCCTGTTGCGGCTGGGCCTCTTCTGACTGCTCCATTGCTAACTCTGAAACAGAAAGAGACAACCAGGAGAGATGTGAATGGGAAGCACAACCGCAAGTCTGAAGAATCTCAGAGCTTTATAATTTTCAATGAAGCATGCATCCGCATTTCAGTTCATTGACCAGCAAATTGGTTACAAAACGTAGATTATCAACTAATACCCAGGTTTGGGGGATCAAAGGCGTAAAAAAGAAACAACTACTCATTAAAGTTGCAGCAAAAAAAGCGCATGCATCCCCGAAATCAGCTCAGATATGCAGCAGATTCATCACGGAAGCCACACACAGCAAGCATAAAAGAGCAAATTAGAAGAAGAAATAAGCGAGGGGGAGAAGAGTCTTAGGGACTCGATCCATAGAAACAGAAAATGGAAGAAGAAAAACATACCACCCACCAGTGACTGTGACTCGGACTCGCTCAAGAAACCCTAAAGTTAAAAGCTTATGGAAGAGAGTCGCCGGTAGCTTCCATTTATGAAGCGTTTTGCTGGTGGTATCCGCCCAATAGACACGTGTTCGGAAAAGCGGGAGTTCTGAGGTAAGAGAGCGCACACTCCACTGCCACCTGTACGCTTTTCATTGGGTATCATGAGTTATTCCAGAAATTTCTTTTTTTCTTGTTTTTTCCATCGGGGACGGTTTCGTAGAAAAGGTGTGGTGGACACGTGACATGCGCCATGGAGAAGTCACGTGACATTTGTCTATTCGCTCTACTAAATGTTCATTTAATTCTTCAAATATTTACAATCGGTAAATTTATTTTTTAACTATTATGTATGCAGGATAAATTAAACAATAAATTTTTATTGTTGATTTTGTAAATTTAGTTATGAAAAAAATCAGTGTTAACTATAAGACGTTAATATTGGTTTTTCTCAGTTCAATTTTGCAAAGTTAATATTGTAGGAACGCAATTATTACAATTGAACAAACTGATTATTTATGAAAAAAATATATGAAATAAATTGATAAATATAATATAAATATGATACTGATAAACAAAAATTTAACTAAATGATTTTGCAGAGGCGATGTTTTTTTCTTAATATTGTAAATGACACTTGCATGGCGTTCTGAATTCTAGAATACAACTGCATAATTCTTATGATTCACATCATCCAAAATCATAAACTAATAAACATTTTTCTGTGTTGTATTCTCGTAAAAAAAACTAAAAGGAGAGAGAAGACAAAAATGTCAAGAAGGTGAAAGATCGCATATATCTGATTGAATGAGAGAGAAGAACAAGATGCTCTCTTATTATCGTCCATTTCTCATAGAGAAGTAATGCCAATTAATTGCACAATTAATCTGAGGCAATAATGGAGAAGAGAAGTTATAAAATTGACCAAATCAATTAAAAAATTGATTAGGAAAATTATTTATTTTTTGACCAAATTTTAATTGGTGTAATAATTAATTACTCAAATAAAAACTTGATACAAGAGATAAGTTGTTGGGTTAAAGTCCATCTACATGAATCTACACTTAAATTTAAACCCGAGTTCGAAGTACTTGCGACTCGTCTCGGTGCGCGTGCATGTTGTTTAACATGGATTCACTGTTCTCTCAATTGTCCTAAAGTTTTTGACTTTATAAGGACTTCTCCACAATATCTACTAATTCATTTTGTGTCTTTCGAACAAGAAACTTTAGACAAGCATTTCTCATTCAAACAAACTCCAATTTTGACGTATGAGTACACTCCATTAAAGTGTTCACGGCAATAAACTCATTGTGCTCATAGTCCGGTCATTCTCTCAGGAATATGTCAAAAAATTGTCCGAAAATGTACCAACGCAACATGTCTAAAAATTGAGATCCAACAAATGCAAACTCGATGAATTAATTTGCTAACTTAAAAGTTTGAGAAATAATCTGCATATTTACAAAAACTTAGGGAATTAAATCATCATTTTTTATTTAGAAAATTACGGTCATTTTCATAAATCACGATCATTTGTAAAATACTATCAAATACTTTTTTTAAAATTATTATTTTTATTATATTATGTTTTTCGTGTAAAATTTCATTGATATCAAATCAAAATTACAAAATCAGTATACAAAACTTTCGTAAAGCAAATTACATGAAAAAAGTAGATAAGTCTTATTCACTAACGGATCATTAGATCCATTATTTTTCTTCTTTGTATTCGATCTTGTTCCGATGATGTGTGTGTGGGTAGTATCTTTTGGCTGAACTCAAATTTGCACACTACATGATAAAAACTTATAGTTCTAGCAAAAGTTCTTAAAAATCTAACATTTTGATACTAAAACTTTAATATCATAATAATCTCAAAAGATTTTAATTTTATTTTTCTCTCGATTAGATCATAAGAAAACTTTGTTCCTTCTAGTAGAAAACTTAGGTCTTGTGATCACTCTAGAAACCAAAACCATAAATGGGCCTATAGGGAAAATGTTCATTTAATATGGAAGGAACATTTATACTGATTATTCATAGGGAAAATGTTCCTTTTAGAAAAGTGACCATATCAACGCAAACTTAGGTCTTGTGATCACTCATTCGTGATAGTCCCAATCAGAGCATGAATATTAGGTCTTGTGCTTCTGTTACAGTTCTTGACAAAGTGAAAACTTTCCTGGTCATCATGGCCCAAGGTAATAAACAGTTGGGGGCAAGAAGCAAAGGTTTGCTGAGTATTCTTTGTGATATTTTTCTTTTTTTTCTTTCTGGTCCCAACTCCCAAGTCTCTAAAATGTGTATGGTTAATTCAGAAGCTTTTGAAATCTCAAGTGATTGAAATGGTAAAGGCCTCCTCCACGTTTTGTATTTTTCTAACAGTGAATCTTTGTTGATTGCAATTTGGCTCTTATAATATTCTATTTGTTGCATTGCAAAGCGTTAATTGTTTGTATTATTTAGGCTCAGCAATCTTAGATTGATTCCCCAAAAATACAGGACTTGGTCCTCGGTGTGGCTGATCGAATTAGTCACTGCGGCTGAACCAGCCACTGTTGAGTACTGCTGGCCATCAATCTGTTTGGCCTCTCAAAGTGGAGATTCCAGAGAGTAGCGATGAGAGTGATATATAGCCACCGAGAGAAGAAGAGTTATTGTTTGGTGAATCTAGCAGAAAATAAATCAATATCATAAAAAGATGTCGCTTCTTAATTTCAATTGTAGTTTGGATCATTTTGGCATAAATGTTATATATAGTTGAAGATATGATGCATAGGTTTATACATCCAGGTAGCATTTCAAAAGTTGAGACAACACTCATCATGCATTCTAATCGATCGTGCATATATTGATATATATATATATATATATTCATAGACAAACTTCTCCGACCAAAGTAAAATCATCAAAGTAAGTTTGGTTGTCCATGAAGTTGAACCACTCGTTGTACTCCTCACTATTGGGACTAAGCGTAGGCGAGTTTGATTCAACCAGCTGCGACCATAAGTCAAATTCTCCGTTAGTTTCTTCAAATCCGCATGGAACATCTCGTTGAGGATCATCATATGATTGCGTTTTGGTTACCTCTTGAGTTGCTCCGCCTGTATTGTGAAACTCGGTTGAAATGTGAGTCTGGTGGTGATGAAGAAGCGAGTCTAGTTGTTGCTCTGGGAATAACATTTCGTTTGTTTGAAGAAACGCGGAGGTCATATCATCAAAGTCATCATGGTCGAGAAGGAGTTGGATCTCGTGGAGTTCATTAATCTCATGAAGCTCTGGCTTTGTGTGCATACATTTGCCGTGGAGATGAGACGAAGAAGGTGAGTCTTGGCTCTCATTAACCCCTGAATTCCCTTCTTCTTGAGCAATGGCAAAAATCTTGTCATGTTCTGCTTCTGCGGGTTGATTATGAGTGCAAGAGACGGATGAATAAGAAGAGGAGGGAGATGAATTTGGAGAGAGTCGTTTCTTGAGATGAGTGTTCCACACGTTTTTTATCTCGTTGTCGGTTCTTCCAGGCAAGAAGGACGCGATCTTTGACCACCTGATCATATATAGAATTAATCTCACGTACTATAATCTTATTACAAAAGCAAGAAAGATGGTAGCTAGCTAGAGAGTATACTTGTTTCCAAGGGTTTGATGGAAGTGGACGATAGCATCTTCCTCCTCTTTGGTGAAGTTGCCTCGCTTCACGTCCGGTCTCAGATAGTTTATCCATCTCAGTCGACAACTCTTGCCACATCTCATCAATCCTATCATTCATTTAATTATCACAACTCCGAGCTAATACTATATATAGTATTACTGAAGCATGCATGAATATATATAGACTAACCAGCAAGCTTGGGAAGAGATCTCCAGTTGTGGTGGCCATGTTTCTGAATGAAAGTGATGAGAGTAAGATCTTCTTGAGGGCTCCATGGCCCTCTCTTCACTTTGCTCTTGTCACAGCATGGTGCTCTTCCTTTCCCCATTCTTAATGTCACTCTCCCTCTCTTTTTCTACCTTTATCTAGTGTTTATATGCAATTAGTTGTTGTGTTTATGATTATCATCAGGAGTTCCTATATATATGATCATAGATATAACCCCTTGCGTCTGATGTTATATAATTATTAATTATATATTAGATTTTCCACTCCATTTATTTAAAGTAATCCCTTATTAATTTGAGGCACTTCACTCGTCGAGAGACCCAAAAAGCATGGAACGTACGGATGTAAACGGCAATCTAAGTGATCATTGTGATTACGCTTAACTTTTTAATTATATAAATGGGCAAGTATTCTTGTGAACAATATGCGAGATTAATTTATGGCTGAGAAAAAAAATCTGTTTATTAGTTTGAGCATCATGGAAATATTTGTTTATAATGTTTATTTTAGATAATTTAGTTTCAAAAAGATTTTCGAGTTTTATAATTTTGATTTGAGCGAGTACAAATCTAGTATTCTAAATTTGAGTGTATAAGAGCATTTCTAATGAGACTTATAGAACCATTTCCAATGGGATTTTATATCCTAAAAATCGAGTTTTTTTTTTTTTACAAAGTAATCTTTTAATTTTGATATGTTTTTATTTTATATCTTAACAAAAATTATATGTTTTATTTTTATATTTAAATAAAATTATGTTAACAATAACTAATTATAAAATTAGTTAAAATTTTAAAATACAAATTGAAATATAGTAAATTAAAAATAACACAAAAAGATAAGTTAGAAATACATAATTAATATCAAAATAATTGCCATTAAATTTTTTAACATGACTTATTCTAGTAATCTAATAATATGACTTAACATTAAAAAAAAACTTAATATGACTTTTATTTTCTATTTATGTGTTGTAGTAAAAAATTGTTTTCGTGGTAAATATTTAATTTCAATAAAATAATAATTTTATTTAATTTTTGTTAAAAATATAAAATAAATGGATAAAATTTGTATATTTGTAAAGTAAAAAGTTTCATAAGAAATTATTAAATAAACAAAATAGAATATAATTAAAATATTTTTTTTAGAATAAAAAATAGAGGTAACCATTAGAGTAAATTTTTTTATCTAATTTTAAAAAATTATATTTTAAAGTAAAAAATAGAGATAACCATTAGAGCAAATCCATTCTCTAATAACTAATAAGGATGTACAAAAGACCACAAAAGCCATGCCACAAACAAAAGTTACACCAATTGGAGTTATAAATACAATAAATGTTTAATTCTAATTAATTTCACATCCGTTTGTTTGTTGTTTATTAATCACGACACTTTTATTATTTGACATTGGTTTGTGTATTTAGAAAGAGTTTTGATGATTTTTAAAATTAAAAAGTTGTTGAATTTAAAAAGAACTTCAGATAAATCTTAGAATCCATAAGTAGTTTTGTAGATTATTATAGATTCTTTAACTAGAAGATAATTAAAAACTTTTCTAGAGTTTATCTTGAAGTATTGCATAGTACTTGTTTGTTGTATTGGTTATTATCTACTACTTTATCTTTTATTTCTCATATTTTATCATTTGGAGAGATAATATGTGGGCAGAAGTTACACAAATATGGAGTACGATGATGATTGTTAGACTTGTTTTTAAATTTTATGAAACAGTACTTTTCTAATTTTCGTATCTTCATGTCAATTTTAGTTTTGAGCATCCTTTCTTTGTTTAGATTGTTTTCCAGCATACCTCTGACTCTCTAAGATTAATCTTGAAGAATTTGGTTCCTTAAGATATTTTTTTTCTTTTTTCATGTGTGATTAGAGATTCGTTTGTGTTGGAGTGCATTTACCACTTGTGATTGAGTTTGTGCTCATGTTACGTTAACATTGGCGTTTGTGTTCATATTATTAATTTCTTTTTTTTTTAATTATAGACAAACTTTGAGAATACATGATCAATGTACAATACTTTCATAGATAGATTTTGTGAAAAAAAATGTATAAAATTAATAAACCAATAACATCAAATTTTAAAACAATGACAAGACGAGAGTATTTCAAGATTTTTGAATAACATAAAACTTTATATAATTTTGATCTATAATTTTGCATCATTGATCCGTATACTGTATATACTTTATTTAAACACGTAAGTATGTCATTTTATATAGGTTTAATTAATATATGATGTACTGAAATAGCAATTCCATTTTTTTAAATTAGGTGGGAGTCTTAAGTCGTCTTATTTTTTGAGTGGGCCGGGGTTAAATGTGTTATATATTATGCCATCTTGTTAGCAATTAAGTACTAAAAATGTGGGAAAGTACGAGTAATTCATGCCTCCCACCTCCATATCAAAATCAGCAGACGTACTTTATCTTCTGTACGTACGTACATATACATATACGGATACTTTAATATGTATGAAATAAATATATATAAATAGATTGGACATAAGGTAAAGTTTTAAAACGCGACGTAACATGTGGGTCTAGGATAATTAAATAACAAAAACATGAAACTTGTAATGATTGGCAATCGCATTTGTATAGATATAACAATTTGTTTTTTTTCGAGCGGTCAACTTGTAATGACCTCTTTAACCAAATTTTTTTGTTTGTTTGTTTGTAATGACTTAATCCTATATAAAAAGTAAACAAACAAAAATAAAATTTAGAGCTTGTGTGTAATTGTAATGTTCAGCACTTCTTCCTCGCGACGTCGTGTGTTACTTGTGCAACTCTACACATGCCTGCCTTCAACTCTACACGTGCTTTGATTAAAAAAAAAATTGATCCGTTAAATATTACCTTATGATGATTGACAATACAATTATCAGATCTCTCGAGCTTTAGTTTAGTTGAATACCTCTAATCTATGCATTGTGATTTTTAAAAAATATATTTTTAATGAAATGTGTTAACGATAGTTGGTTACACAAACTGTTTACAAAGAAAGATGAAATAACACCGAATAATTGATAATTTAGCAAGAGACAAAGGATAATAAGTTATCATCATCACAATCAAAATCGAATCCGAGAACAATAAAGTGCGCATTATCTGCGGAGGAAAGCATTTGAAAGTTGTGGAAAACCAACAAATAGCGAGAGAAGTGGCAGCTTCATGATTACGGTATGTATATTCGGCATTATCTGCATGACCTCTCTCTCTTTCTCATTTATAACAGTGTGCGTTAATGCGCTATTTCGTAAGAGGTTATCGGTAACATCAATTTTATGATATCTAAACGTTTGTTGTGAATTCAGATAAAATTTTAAAAGCTTAAAATAGAGAAAAACAAATCAAAACCAATACCTATTTATCTATTTTTTTTTTTTTTTTATCAATTGTATAAATTAATTAGTAGTTTTTTAAAGATATTTTATTGTTTCAAGCTGGATATGTTTAATATAAATCTTACACGTACAATAATCATAACTGGCATGTTTAACTAAAATGGGCTTTTCATTTGAAATGGATTGGAAACTTTGTTGGCACAGGGAGCCCAATATATCCTATCGAGGCCTGGGAACAGAAAATGGACTTTTAGGTGGGCATTTGCAAGAAAAACAAAATCTAATTCGAGTGTAGTAGTGCTAATTTGTGCCGGAACCGGGTTCAAACCGATTCAAACAAGTGGACCGTTGACTGGTTATCCATGCATGATATCAGCAGCAGCTGCTTCTTTTTGAGCCCCTGTAGACTGTAGTACGTGTTTATCCGTTTGACCCTGCTTTTTAAATTCATTGTTAGTTTTTTTCCACGAAAGCAATCTCTATTCAATCTCTATCTGCATGACTTGGCGGTAGATTTGGTCCAAGATGATGACCAAACGTCCAGTTTCGAATTGAATTCGGACATACACACCTTGAATAAAGTATTAGTTTACCTAATGATTAAACGACTAATGAATGAATTAGCGAGGGTCGCATGATATAAGCGTTCAGATTCCTTTTTTGTTTTTTTTTTTGTTTGGATTATTAACCAAAGACTAATATATACAGAAGAAGAAGCTTACCCACATGGTGACGAAATTATTAAAAAAACGAAACGAAATTAAAAGAAAACACCACGCTGTTAAAGTTAAACTATATAATACGCATAAGAGATGGCGCAAGTTGGTCTGGTCTGCTCTGGATCTCTCTCTCTCTCTCTCAAATCACTTATTTGGAACTTGCCGATGATGACGAGGTCAAGGAGGTCTCTGTATCTCACAGTCGCAGTTTGGTTCGTGTCCATGTCTTGTTTGTTTCATGTGGTTCGACCACAGAACCGAACCGGAGCCACTACTGATCCCGACGAAGGTCCTCCTCCTCCACCAATTAATTAAACTTGCTAAATTTGATTAGATCATCATCATCGACCCGTTCTCTTTTTGTTTGTTTTGTTTTGGTGTTTAAGTTTGATGTCGAAGTTTATTAAAAAGAAATCATGCAGGTTATGGTTCAAAAGACTTGAGTTAAGGCGAAGTTAATTATACCGTTGAAGAGATATATATATATATATATATACTGCTTTTCTTCTTCTTCTTCTTTCTGGTTGGAATCAAAACCAAGCTGGTAGTATTTATTATCTGCTTTTAATTAATGTGTTGACATGAAAAATAAAATAAAAAATGAAAATGCAGGTCGGGCACTGAACAAGATCTTCGAGACGTGGAAGATAACGGCGACCAAGGATTGGAACATCAGCGGGGAACTCTGCAGCGGAGCGGCCATAGACGACAGCGTGAGCATCGACAACTTAGCCTTCAACCCTCTCATAAAATGCGACTGTTCTTTTGTGGACTCCACAATCTGCCGCATCATCGCTCTGTACCTTCTTTTTCCCTTTCGCTCTCCACCTGTTCGACGCATTGCCTCCCAACCCAACTCTGAATACTCTTTTCTGTGTGTGTTCTTCACAGGAGGGCTCGTAGTATGGATGTTGCCGGACCAATTCCCCAAGAGCTCTGGACTCTCGTTCACATCTCTAATCTGTACGCAAGCATTCTTTCTTTTTGGCATTCCAACACGCTCAAAGATCGAATTTCCCAACTTTCTTTCTTTCTTTCTTCTCTGCAGGAACCTAAATCAGAATTTCTTGAGTGGTTCCCTGTCTCCTGGCATTGGAAATCTTACTCGCATGCAGTGGATGTAAGGACTCACTCAACCCTTTTTTCCCCTTTCCCAGACAAGCTTATATACATACATGAACATGACCCTCTTCTTCTAATTCTAATTCCTTAACCTAGGACTTTTGGGGCCAATGCATTGTCCGGACCAGTTCCCAAAGAAATCGGACTTCTCACTGATTTAAGATCACTGTAAGGACTTCTCATCTACTCTATATGATCACCTTTCTACTACTTTTCTCAGATTAATTCTATTCCACGGGATTGAGCTCTTTTACAGAGCCATTGATATGAATAATTTCTCCGGTTCCCTACCACCTGAGATTGGAAATTGCACGAGGCTAGTCAAAATGTAAGTGTGTGCAATGCTTTGCTGATCGATCATACTTCTGATCAACTTCTTTTTAATTTGTTTTCTTCCAAGTCATGCATTCCCTATAAAACTCCAAAATAATGGTGAATTTTAGTATTTCTTGCATCACCACTCCATCACAATCTATGATGTACACTCGTTTTTTATGACAGGTACATTGGAAGTTCAGGACTTACTGGTGAACTTCCTTCATCATTTGCCAATCTTGTGGACTTGGAAGAAGCGTAAGATTTATATCTTACTAGCAGCTCATTTAGCATACCCCTAATTCTTCACAAGTTTTGGATTGACTCTTTTTGTTTTCCATGTCGTTTCAGTTGGATTAATGATATCCAACTTTCAGGTCAGATACCAGACTTTATAGGAAATTGGACCAAACTTACTACTCTGTGAGAAATTTCATATTGCAGCTCTTCAATCTTATTTCTTTGTTCTAAGCCATCCCATATTCTCTATCAACAGATAAGATTGAATTTTAATAATCAAACACTTGATGGTCTATATGTCGAAGGCTTTGCTCAATGTTTGATACATGCTTTACTGCAGGAGAATTCTGGGGACTAGTTTGAGTGGTCCAATTCCTTCTACATTTGCCAACTTAATTTCGTTGACAGAATTGTAAGTGCTAAATATATGATATGTTCTTTTCTCCTTCACTTCTCAGCTTCTTCTTTGTCTCCATACTGATGGTAATCCAAAATGCAGGAGACTAGGTGAAATATCTGATAGCAATTCTTCTCTTCAATTCATCCGGCCCATGAAATCTCTAAGTGTCCTGTAAGCACTTATGTTCGGTTTTTTACTTTTTTTCCTAATCTTGATGAACTTCTCAACTTCTTCAGCTCTTCCTTTTCCTTCGTATTTTTGACATTTTTAAATATCATGCAGAGTATTACGGAACAATAATCTTACAGGCACAATACCTTCCAATATTGGAGATTTCTCGCAGCTACGACAACTGTAAGTATGAGACAAGATGACACAAAATGTTGTTCCGGATCTTAAGATGCTCCAAAAGTTATCCCACGTTTTCTTTGTTACTAAACTGAGATGATATATGTTCTTATATAATATACATTATTTCTTATCCAGTGATTTGAGTTTCAACAACCTAACTGGGCAAATTCCAGCTTCGCTTTTCAACTCAAGCCAACTTACTCACTTGTAAGAATGTATTCATTTTTCCCATCAATGCTCTTATTCAAAATTGTCCAGCTAACTGAGTATAGATATTGTTACCTTCATTTAGGTTTCTTGGAAATAACAAGTTGAGCGGTTCCTTGCCCATTCAAAAGAGCTCCTCTCTTAGCAATCTGTGAGTAACAAAATATGTAGAGGAATGTATCTTTTCTCTGGGTTACCATCTACTGAAAACTTGTCAATTAAACTCAAAGCGTTTTATGTGCAGAGATGTGTCATACAATGATTTAGCAGGGAGTCTTCCTTCTTGGGTTCGCCTACCAAACTTGCAACTGTATGTTCGAGAACTAGATGCTTAAATTTCATGGCGCATAATACATTATTGTGCTGAAAACAAAGCTTTTTTTTGTGTGTGTTATTCTGCAGTAACCTGATTGCCAACTACTTTACAGTGGGAGGCTCTAATAGAAGGTGATTTCGTTAATCTTGTGCTCTTCTTGGTGCCCCTAAAGTTCTTCATTATATCTATTTGCAAGCATAGAAATGTTAATCTAAATGCCATATCTCTCATTTTAGTACTTTTTGTTCTTTCTAAAAGGGCTTTTCCCGGACTGGACTGCCTCCAGAAGAATTTCCGCTGCAATCGAGGAAAAGGAGTATGTAAGTTCATAGTGTTTTGAAACTTATTTCTGGTTTAGCATTTACAAATTTTAGGATACATATACAAGGCAATACATTGGTTAAGAGGCTTCTCTCTTGTTGGCGTCCAGATTTCAATTTTTCGGTCAACTGTGGAGGCCCGGATATCAGGTCTAGTAGTGGAGCTTTGTATGAGAAGGACGAGGGGGCGCTTGGACCAGCTTCGTTTTTCGTAAGTAAAACGCAGAGATGGGCAGTAAGCAATGTAGGACTATTTACTGGGAGTAACAGTAATCAATACATAGTTCTTTCAGCTACACGATTTGCAAACACTTCGGACTCCGAGCTTTTTCTATCAGCGAGGCTCTCTGCATCTTCTCTAAGGTATTACGGACTGGGGCTAGAAAATGGAGGCTATAGTGTAACAGTTCAGTTTGGTGAAATACAGATACAAGGTTCTAATACCTGGGAAAGTCTTGGAAGGCGACTTTTCGACATATATGTCCAGGTCTCTACTCTTACATTGAGCTTCCGCCCATATTCTTTCAAACGCTAACTACTTGTCTGTGAATTAATTATTTTGTGTTGGTGAAATTAAATGATCATCATATTGTAATATCAAGTAAAAAGAGCATGCAAATATGCTTGATAAACCCTGGCATATAAGATATTCGTTTGTATTAAAAGGTCTGGTGCAAGGTGTAGTATAGATTTTGTTCAATCGGGGGTCTAAGTTGCAGCATTATGGGGCTCAACCTTTCATGAACTTCTCTGATTTCCTTTTGTTTTCAGGGAAAACTTGTTGAAAAGGATTTTGATATGCACAGAGCAGCTAACGGTTCTACTGCCCGGGTAATTCAAAGAGTATATAAAGCAAATGTATCTGAAAATTACGTCGAAATTCATCTTTTCTGGGCTGGAAAAGGGACATGTTGTATTCCTGCTCAGGGGACTTATGGGCCGTTAGTCTCAGCTATCAGTGCAACGCCAGGTAACACCAACGACTTTCATGATCTTCGTAGAGTCCAATGTCGCTTCTCACTACCAGCTTTTCTTCCCTGCAGATTTCGTACCTACTGTTGATAATAAGCTGCCCTCGAAATCCAAGAAAAAAATTGGTATAATTGTAGGGGCCATTGTAGGAGCAGGAATGATAAGTATCTTGGTGATTGCTATCATCTTAATCATCCGTCGGAAAAGAAAAAGGGCGGCTGATGAAGAAGGTAAATAGGCAGTATTATAAAAGTCAAATCGTGAACAACTGTAACCTTCAAACTACATACTTTTATGCAGTGCTACACAGTCTAGACGTAAGGCCCTACACCTTTAGTTACTCAGAACTCAAAGCTGCAACTCAAGATTTTGATCCTTCCAACAAGCTTGGGGAGGGAGGATTTGGACCCGTTTTTAAGGTAAAGACCCTTTACAGAGGAAGAGATGTAATTTTATCCATTGGCTGTATTCTGAAAAAAATCCAGTGGTACAGGGAAAACTGAATGACGGGAGAGAGATAGCCGTGAAGCAATTGTCAGTTGAATCGAGGCAAGGCAAGGGTCAATTTGTTGCGGAGATTGCCACTATATCAGCAGTTCAGCATCGCAACCTTGTAAAACTGTATGGATGCTGCATTGAGGGAAATCAGCGTATGCTCGTATATGAATACCTCTCAAACAAAAGTCTAGATCAAGCTCTATTCGGTAGGTTAATGAACAACATAAATGTGGCATCCTCTTGAGATTTTTTTGTAAAAACCACCTCTATTCTCTTACGCATTGTATAACTGTGGGCAGAGGAAAACAGTTTGCAGCTTGGATGGTCAGAGCGTTTCGAGATATGCTTGGGAGTTGCAAAAGGTTTAGCATATATGCATGAGGAGTCAAGTCCTCGTATAGTGCATAGGGATGTGAAGGCAAGCAATATTCTGCTCGACTCGGAGCTGATACCGAAACTCTCAGACTTTGGATTGGCGAAACTATATGATGATAAGAAGACGCACATAAGTACCAGAGTTGCAGGGACGATGTAAATATCCTGAAAGCCTCACATTATGTTTTCTTTAAATGGTGGTTAAGACAAGACTTACCGTTGTTGTTGATTGTTACAACTTACAATGCAGAGGATACCTCTCACCGGAATACGTGATGCTTGGACAACTTACGGAGAAGACGGATGTGTTTGCCTTTGGTATAGTGGCCCTGGAAATTGTAAGCGGAAGGCCCAACTCCTCTCCAGAAATGGACGACGACAAACAATACCTTCTGGAATGGGCATGGAGGCTACACCAAGAGAATTGTGATATGGAAGTGGTGGATCCGGAGCTAACAGCTTACGAGGAGGAAGAAGTGAAGCGTGTAATAGGGGTAGCGTTCTTGTGCACACAAACGGATCACGCAATACGGCCGGCGATGTCACGAGTGGTAGGGATGTTGACGGGGCATGTGGAGGTAACGGAAGCCAATGCGAAGCCAGGGTACGTCTCCGAGAGAACCTTCGAGAACGCAATGAGCTTCATGAGTGGTTCAACGAGCTCGAGCTGGATATTGCCTGAAACGCCCAAGAATCGTGAACAAGCTTGAAACACCTTCTTTGGGTTGTATGTGTAAAATATTACACACTAGTATAAATTTAAAGAGCCTTTGTCTGACCAATAAACGACGTATCAACAACGTCCCTCGACACTGTCTTCTCATGAATGCTTTGCTTTTGGTCCGATTTATTTACTATTATAAAATTCCTTTTAACATTGGTCCAAAAGTGGTGATGGTTGCACTCGCCGCCATTGCTGAAGTCTACCGTTGACACGGAGGCGCGTGCACACCCACACGCGGATTAGCGTGTTTGGGTTAGGTTAGACCCACCATTAAATTAATTCAAATTGAGCAAAACGCATCTCTTCTTCTCCTCCTCCAAAGTCCAAACTCCAAACAAACACCATAGTCGTGTTTTTTTGTTTTTTAAACAAAACAAAAGTAAAACCTCCGTCTTGTTTTGGCTTTGGCGGCTTTCTCTCTCTCTCTCTCTCTCTCTCTCTCTCACACCTCATCGACGATGCCCAGGCTACGGCGGTGGAACTCTCTTTCTCTGCTCCTCACCGTCTGGTTCCTTTTATGTATTTCCGGTTCGGTTGACCTGGTTCGAGCTCAAAACCGAACCGGAGCCACTACTGATCCCGACGAAGGTCTGTCTTCTTCTTCTTTAGCAATAATCGATTGGATTGCTCCAACACTTTGAACTCTTTAAGCTACTAGTAGTCTTCGGATCCTAATTTTGATGGTAAATATTTTTATATATCCAAAGAAATCTACCGGTTAGTTTCAATTAACATTTGGTTCGCTTTTTAATTATATATAAGCATGTTTTGTTTACTTAAGCGTAATAATTAGATCAAGGGCCTAATAACTATTATGTGATGTGATGGTTTAAACAGCGCGAGCTTTGAACTCCATCTTCGCTGCTTGGAGGATCCGAGCGCGGGATTGGAACACGAGCGGCGAACTTTGCTCCGGCGCCGCCATCGACGAAAGTGTCACCGACACCAACCCTGCATACAACCCTCTTATCAAATGCGACTGCAATTTTGACAACTCCACAACATGCCGCATCACCGTCCTGTACCATTTCTTTTCTTTTGTGCACCCCAAGTGTTTGCCGCATTAACCCACTCGTAAACCCCAAAAAGCTCATTTTTGATAGAGATGTTTTCGCATGATGCAGGAAGGTTTATGCGATGGAAGTTGTGGGACCTATACCTCAAGAGCTATGGACTTTGAAATACCTCACAAATCTGTATGCTTTTACTACCAATCAATCACTTGATTATATTAACACATTCACAATTTCATATCTCTCCCCTTTTTTCAGGAACTTGGGTCAAAATGTTCTCACAGGCTCCCTGCCTCCTGCTATTGGAAATCTGACTCGAATGCAATATATGTAAGCCTCTTAAACCTTCTTCTTCGCTTCTCTTTCTGGTTATTTTCCCTTTTTTTTTTTATTTTTTTTTTTTTTTATTTTCATAAAAAAAATAAATTTTTTTTTTTTTTTTTTTTTTTTTTTTTTTTTTTCTTTTTGTTTTTTTGGTTTTATTTTTTTTTTTGTCCTTTTTCTTATGTAATTTGTTTTTTTTTTTTTTTTTTTTTTTTTTTATTTTTTTGTTTTTTTTTTTTTGTTTTTTTTTTGTTTTTTCTTTTTTTTTTTTTTTTTTTTTTTTTTTCTTTTTTTTTTTTTTTTTTTTTTTATTTTTTTTTTTTTTTTTATTTTTTCTGTTTTTTTTTCTTTTTTTATTTTTTTTTTTATTTTATTTTATTTTTTTTTATTTTTTTTTTTTTTTTTTTTTTTTATTTATTTATTTTTTATTTTTTTTATTTTTCTTTTACTATTAATTTTTTTTTTTATTTATTTTTTTTTTTTTTTATTTTTTGTACTTAGTTTGTTTTTTTCTTTTTTTTTTTTTATTTTTTTTTTTTTCTAATTTTCTTTATTTTTTATTGTTTTTTTATTTTTTTTTTTTCTTTTTATTTTTATTTTTTATTTTTTTTTTTTTTTTTTTATTTTTTTTCCTTTGGGTTTTTTTTTTCTTTAATGTTGTACCAGCCATATTACAGATCTGGAAGTTACAGGTCGTATACCGGACTTTATAGGAAATTGGACCAAACTTACTACCTTGTAAGCAGATTTCATATTTTTGCGGAGTTATATAAAGGATTTGTTCCATTGCTCTTGTTTGTATCTTTTCTATATTAATTTTACTCTTTGTGGAATATTCTTCATGACATTTAAAATGGGATTCAACGTTTGCTACATGTTTTATTGCAGGAGAATTATCGGAACTGGTTTGAGTGGTCCGATACCGTCATCATTTTCCAACTTAACTTCTTTGACAGAACTGTATGTGTTGCATTTATCTCAGAATCATTATTCTATACTCTTTCTCTTTCTTTCACTCTCTCCACATGATCCTATATTCTAAATGTAGGAGGCTTGGTGATATATCCAATGGAACCTCTTCTCTTGAATTCATCAAAGACATGAAATCTCTAAGTGTATTGTAAGGCAACATTTACTCCAATTCATCAACTGTTTCCCTCTCCTCCCTAGGTGTATCTAGCATTGATAATATATTTCGCAGAGTATTGAGGAACAACAATCTTACTGGGACGATACCGTCTAATATCGGAGAATACTCTAGCCTGCAACAAGTGTAAGTATTTCTTCAAATGTTACGAAAGCCACCGAGAGAATACGAAATGATCTTAAATTTCTGATAGTTTAATTTCTTATTTTTCCTCATTCATTGCTAAACATGAATGGTTTAATGTGATACCGTGTCTACTTGGTTTCTGTTTTCTAGTGATTTAAGCTTCAACAAACTACATGGACCAATTCCGGTTTCACTTTTCAACTTAAGTCGACTTACTCACTTGTAAGATGATATCTTTTCTGCTTCTTTTGGGTCTTTATGTACAATTACCCGGATAATTTTGGAAATTTTTTGATGTCTTCATTATAGGTTTCTGGGAAACAACACATTGAATGGTTCCTTGCCTACTCAAAAGAGGCAGACTTTGAGCAATATGTGAGTAACAAAGTCCTTTATAATTGTTTCATCTTTGAAAGCCACAACTAATCCCCTAACTTATTGGAGGGTTTGTTAACGGTTCCATTCTTGGAATATATAACATATTATGTACATCCTAATTATAGTTTTTTGTACTTATAGAGATGTGTCGTACAATGATTTTTCTGGAAATCTTCCTTCATGGGTCAGCTTACCAAACTTGAAACTGTAAGTAAAGAAAACACTATTACTTGTGTTTATGGGGTCAGCTTATGTTTATTCATTAGGCTTCTTCATATCCAGCATGAAGCTGCCTTTTTGTAGGAAATATTTATTATAATCATAACAAAACTATATGTTATTTGTGTAGCAACCTAGTTGCTAACAACTTCACCTTGGAAAGTCTTGGTAACAGGTGATTTTTTAAATACCCTAAATTCCAATTATCTTCTTGTTGATGCTTAAACACTACAAGCGAATACAGAAAAAACTTCACATTGGAAGGTCGAAAGAATTATCGTTTTCTTTTTGGTAAAAGTGTTTTATCAGGACTGGACTGCCTGCAGAAGAACTTTCCCTGCAATCGAGGCAAAGGAATCTGTAAGTGTAACAAAGCGATATCATCATAACTGTTGTTCTCCATGTCCTATGAGCAACCACATGGAGTGTGCTTGTATGTTCTGTTGGGAAAAAAAAATTGCTTAAGATTTTATCTATTGTCTCGTGTGTCTAGATTCTGACTTTTCGATCAACTGCGGAGGCCCACAAATAAGATCCGTTAGCGGAGCTGTATTTGAGAGGGAGGACGAGGATCTTGGACCGGCTTCATTTGTCGTGAGTGATGTTCGGAGATGGGCAGCCAGTAGCGTAGGACTTTTTGCCGGGAGTAGCAATAATATATACATAGCTACTTCACAATCACAATTTATCAACACTTTGGACTCAGAGCTTTTTCAGTCTGCAAGGCTTTCTGCATCTTCCCTAAGGTATTATGGGCTGGGGTTAGAAAATGGAGGCTATACCGTGACGCTTCAGTTTGCTGAAATTCAAATTCTTGGTTCTATTTCTAACACATGGAGAGGTTTAGGAAGACGACGTTTTGACATTTATGTCCAGGTCTGCAATAGTTGATCTTTCCGCTTCACAAGTTAACTTTCGAATTTGGTTCTGATGAATTCTGAGATCTAGCTCTATTTTCCCAGGGAAGACTTGTTGAAAAAGATTTTGATGTACGGAGAACAGCTGGTGACTCTACTGTTCGAGCAGTTCAGAGAGAATATAAAGCAAATGTATCAGAAAATTACCTCGAAATTCATCTTTTCTGGGCTGGAAAAGGAACATGTTGTATTCCTATCCAAGGTGCTTATGGGCCATTAATATCGGCCGTTAGTGCAAAACCAGGTAACACAAAGGATGAATCCTTCTTTTTCTGATTTTCACTATTTACTGCAGTGCCTAAGTGTTACATATTTTTGTTCAGATTTTACACCAACTGTGGGTAACAGGCCACCATCAAAGGGCAAAAACAGGACTGGTACTATTGTGGGTGTTATTGTTGGCGTAGGACTTTTGAGCATCTTTGCGGGTGTGGTCATCTTCATCATCCGAAAAAGAAGAAAGCGGTTCACAGATGATGAAGGTATAGATGTAATAAGAACACAAACAAGCCTTTGATCTGAATAATTTTGGCACTCTGATTAAAAATTTAACTTGAATATCATATTTCACATTGGTTCATTTTGTTGTTGCAGAGCTACTTAGTATGGACGTAAAGCCTTATACCTTTACTTACTCGGAACTTAAGAGTGCAACTCAAGATTTCAATTCCTCTAACAAGCTTGGAGAGGGAGGATTTGGTCCGGTTTATAAGGTAAGTCCCATAAAGAAATGGACGAAACATCTAAATATACTTCGAGGTACTAGGAAAACAGAGTATGTGTGATACCTTTTAATATGTTTTGTTTCGGATTATACATTCAACAGGGAAACCTCAATGATGGAAGAGAGGTAGCAGTGAAGCTGTTGTCGGTGGGATCCCGGCAAGGGAAGGGGCAGTTTGTTGCAGAAATTGTAGCAATTTCTGCAGTTCAACATCGCAACTTAGTAAAACTTTATGGATGCTGCTATGAAGGAGATCATCGTTTGCTCGTATATGAATATCTTCCTAACGGAAGTCTTGATCAGGCTCTATTTGGTACTCTCAAAAACATGATTTATTGAACCATGCTTCTGCCAAGCTAAAAGCACTCATTATGCACTTGCCATTGATTTCTATGCTTCAGGGGATAAGACCTTACATCTTGATTGGTCAACCCGTTATGAGATATGTCTGGGAGTAGCCAGAGGTCTTGTTTATCTCCACGAGGAGGCGAGGCTTCGCATAGTACACAGGGATGTGAAGGCCAGCAACATTCTGCTCGACTCTAAACTGGTCCCAAAAGTTTCTGATTTTGGGCTTGCAAAACTATACGATGACAAGAAAACCCATATAAGTACCCGAGTTGCAGGGACGATGTATGTATCCCCAAACCCTGACAACCTAGGCTGTACGTTTGGTTTGCAACACGATTATGAATTTGTAACACATTTTGGTGCTGTTGTTTGTACCAATGCAGTGGATATCTTGCGCCAGAGTATGCCATGCGTGGACATCTAACAGAGAAAACGGATGTGTATGCCTTTGGTGTTGTGGCTCTTGAGCTAGTGAGTGGAAGGCCAAACTCTGATGAGAGCGTGGATGATGAAAAAAGATATCTTCTTGAATGGGTGTGTCCTTGCTTGTTATAATTGGTTGTAAATAAGGGAACTTTGAGATAGTCATGAATCTGGGTTGTCCCCTTCAGCAAAAAGCTAATAAATCTGTTTTTTTGTGTGGTTACAGGCATGGAATCTACACGAGAAAAGCCGTGAAGTTGAACTAATTGATCATGAGCTGACTGAATTTAACATGGAAGAAGTGAAACGCATGATAGGCATTGCTCTGTTGTGCACTCAGACATCTCATGCCTTGAGACCACCAATGTCAAGAGTGGTGGCCATGCTTTCAGGAGATGTTGAGGTGAGTGATGTCACTTCTAAGCCAGGCTACCTAACCGACTGGAGATTTGATGACACCACGGGCTCATCCCTCAGCGGCTTTCAAACCAAAGACACAGGCGCTTCTGAATCTTTCTCCACGAGCTTTGTGACGCCTAGCTCTGAGATATCACCCAGAAACACAGACGCTAAGCCAATGCTTGGAGCCAAGATCAATGAGGGAAGATGACAAAGACCGTAACTATAGTGTGTCTATAGATATGTTTGTGTATATGAGGATCACTATTTTCCTTCTTTGATTGGAGAAACAGATTACACTTTGATTTAATAAATTGTTTAAGCTCTTCATTTTCTTCTGATCTGTTGAGAGAAAAGTTTGTAGCTGGTGAAGTCGGAAGAGATATTGATAGAGAACGCATATCAAAAGGAATAGTAGAGAGCGCATATTTGTGTTCCCAACTTGCATAAAGAAACTGATCCCATGAGAGAAAACTGTTTTAGAGATTCAGGCGGCAAAGAATGGAGCTGTAAATCAAAGTTGGAGAACCAAAAACCATAAGCGGAAAATCTGAGGAAATTGAACTTGTGTTAAATTAATATGCTCACTTATTATCGCATGTTACTTTACACCATCACACTCATTTAAAATGACAAGTGATTAACTTGAAAGGTATTTTTGTCAACTTTCACTTATTTTCATATTTTTGCCGTCATCATAGTTAACTTTTTGTGAAAAAAAAAGAAAAAAAAAACTATTTGTGTACATAAAGCATATAGTGTAACTAGGTAGTATTGCGGGCCATGCGGGATGAAAAATATTTAAACTATTTTACTAAACATAATTTTGAAATTATTTGAAATGGTAGTAAAATAGATTTTATGTATATGTTAATAATATTTATGAATTATGAGTAACAATAGAATTTAAGTTAGTAATACAATTACAAATATGCATACTAATTATAAGATTTTATAATTGATATTCATCTTATTTTTTTAATATTATTGCAATTGCATATTTAAGATTGCTAAATTAGACTAATACACTTTAACCAATTTAAAATTTTATTTTAAAGTATTGAATATGTATATAGAAGAAATATAAAAATAAAATATATATTTGTAAAGTTTAATATTCTTTAACAAAATCTAAAATTACATATAATTAAGTCGTCATTTATAAACTTTAAACTTTTTGATTAATAAATTTTTGATCAAATAATAATATAATATATTATTATAATATTTTAATTTTTGATCAAGTTATATTTTTGATCAAGTTAAAATTTTATAATGTTTGAAATTTTGATCAAGTTAAAATATTTTAAAATCATAATACATCAATCCAATTTAAAATATTCACGATCAATTTTTAATATCTCAAATATTTTATTTTTGATCAATTGAATTATTTAAATAATTTAATTTTATAATAATCTAAAACTTTTATCAAATTAAAAGATTTATAATCATTTATTTTATCCAGTCTATTTTATTTTAAATTCGGATGCCTACTAAATGAGGCTTATTACACATATGGTTGCTCTTCATTTGGATATTTTTGGTTTTTGAACCATCACTCAAAACAAATACTCGATGTAAATAACACGTGATGGTAATGTTATTATCTAAAAATAGTTTTCAAATAATAAATAGGAGTGAATGCAGTTTTTATTTAAAAATAAAAATAAATATATATAGGAGATTATTTTGCAAATAAGCCCAAATAAAAATACAACAGAAATCATAAAGTTTTCTTTTTAACCTTTTAAGAAAAAAATAATCATTACTTCCATTAACTTTAGAAATTAAGTGGAAAACTGAAATCTATATTATAAATAAACAGGGGTTAGTAAAGTTGTCGAAGACTCGAAAAGTCTCTCTACTTGCATTTGCATTCGTACAAGTTTCTCTTGATGAGTATCATCAGCATGGAAATACCACCCGTTGAAAATATGGGATTGAAATTATAATGATGTGACCAGTGCAAACACGGTGGTCCACCGATCATATTCATGGTTTTGGTTGGTAGACACACACTACACACATACATACAAGTCAAGTCAATGAATGTAGTAAGTCAATGAAAAGTACTATTGATAGGGTAGATAATTTAAAGGACACACGTCACACACACTCACACACAACTGCACAAGCTTTCAGTGTAGTAGACACCATTGTTATTGTTGTTTGTGCGTTCTGAACCCAAAAAAAAAAGAAGAGTAAAAAACCTCCGTCGTCGACGATGCCCACATGTCTGCTCATCACCGTCGGGTTCCTCTCGTGTATCTTCAGTTCGGTTCACCTGGTTCGAGCTCAAAACCGAACCGATCCGGACGAAGGTCTGTCTGTGCTTTGAAACACTTGAATTAAAATAGTTGCTTGCTTGTTTGGTTAAAATTGACACGTACGTACGGTTGTGGATATAACAGCGACATCTTTGAACTCCATCTTTGCGACTTGGAAGATCCGGGCGCCGAGGGAATGGAACATCAGCGGCGAACTTTGCTCCGGCGCCGCCATCGACGACAGCATCACCATCGACGACAAAGCCTACAACCCTTTAATCAAATGCGGATGCAATTTCGCCAACTCCACAATATGTCGCATCACCGCCCTGTACACCCTCCTCCTCTTTGTCTTTCTTTGTGAACCCCGTATGTTTATTTTGGATGTTGTTGTTTCACTTCCACAGCAAGGTTTATGCGATAGATGTTGTAGGACCAATACCTCCACAGCTCTGGACTTTGATCTACCTCACAAATCTGTATAGAAGAGACTTACCTTTTTTCTTTCTTTATTTCTTCACAAGTTTAAAATATCTGATATGCCGTGGAGGGTCTATACGAGAAGAAGGAAAGAGAACTAAAGAGAAGGCAAGCAAAGACTCGAAGTGGAAGAGAGGGTTTGCTGTTGAATAAGTCTCGAGTATAAATAATACCTTGTTGCTATTGTTTTCATTATCTGATTTGTAACCAAGAAATTGGATCTGAACTTTGTAATCGTACTCGGTTATGCTCGTGAGAGGACTGAGAATTACATAGTTTGAGAGAGATAAGAGTAATCGGAAGTTTGTTCTTATCAATTGGTGCGTGTTGACGTTGGGAACGAAATTTCTTCGCGATGGTGAATGGAGAGGAAGCGATGACGATCGACGAATTGAGCAAAACAGTGGCGAATTTGAGTCAATCAGTCGACTCGATACTGCAATGGAGAACACAGGCGGAGAATCAAGCGGTGGAATCCGCGCGGACGATGAAAAATATACAATCCACGATGACGGCGATGTTTGCGATGATGCAAAATCGGTTCGCGGAGGTTACAGGTCCCGAGACGCCGGCGAGAAATCCAGAAAAACAGCCAATCCAGGTAAACGCTTCGACCTCGGAACCAGGCCTTACTCTTTCGCCGACGCCTCTTACAGAAATTACGACGGTGATGCCGAATCGAGAAAGTTTGTTACGGAAAATGGATATGCCTGTTTTTGACGGAAATATCCCCATGGGTGGATTGCGAGAGTGGAAAGATTCTTTCGCCATGGTCGATACAATGAAGAACAGAAAATGGAATTGATATCGATGAGTTTAGAAGAATCGGTGTTGAGTTGGTTCAATTGGGAGGAACGCCACATTCCGTTTCCGAATTGGACGACATTTAAGAAACGTTTGGTGACTCGTTTTGGGAATCCTCAGATGCGTTCACCGAAGGATAGTTTAGCTGGTCTTGTACAAACAGGATCTGCTGCAGCCTATGTTAGAGAGTTTGAGGAATTGTCTTCTTTGGTCTCTGGAATCGATGATGAGATGTTGGAGGCAATCTTCAAAGGTGGCCTGAAACAAGAGTTGAAGGAGATTATTAAGATGAAAGAACCAAGGGACTTACCGCATATGATTGCCACGGTTTTGGAGATGGCAGATGGTTTATTGTGCCAAACCATGGTGAACACGAGAGCACTCAGTGGTACTAAACCAATGCCTCTGAGATCCTCTTCGAATTACAATGCTACACATTCCTGGAAAGCCAAACCGTTGCTACTAGAAGCGGCCAAAGGTGGAGAAAAGAATGCTTCAAGTTTGACAGGGTCTAGCGGCAAGACAGGCCAGAACGAGAGGAAGCATTTGACTCCTGCTGAGTATGAGTATCACAGAAAAAATAAACTGTGTTATAAGTGCAGTGAGAAGCACTTCTACGGGCACGTGTGTGCCAATAAAGAGCTCAAAGTACTCACAGTTGTCGATGGGTGTGAGGTTGAGTTGATTGAGGAGGAGTTTTTTGACACATTCACAGATGAGAATGGTGTAATTACAGAGCTTATGGAATTGTCGCTGAACTCTTTTTTGGGACTTCCATCTCATTCTACAACTAAAGTCAGAGGGATGATTGGCAAAGTTGGTATTGTGGTGATGCTGGATAGTGGGGCAACCCACAATTTTATATCTCCATCTGTGGTAAAGCGAGCACACCTCAAGGCTCGGCAAAAACCTGGCTTACAGATTCGGTTGGGGACAGGTGTGGGTGTAACTGGATCAGGTGTGTGCTCTCGCGTCTCGTTCCAAGTATCAGGATTGGAGTTTGAAACAGATTTTATATCTCTGGAGTTAGGCACTGTTGATGTTATTTTGGGGGTTCAGTGGCTGCGTACTTTGGGGAAATGTCAGGTCGATTGGGAAACACATGAATTCACCTTCAACTACAAAGGCAAGTTGGTGACTTTATACGGTGACGCATCGTTGAATGCTAATACGATTTCTTTAAAATCATTAGCTCCACAGACTTACAAATCTCGAGTCAGAGGGGTTATTGGCTTTGCAAATACAGAAAAATCTGAGCCTATGGTGTTGTCGACGCCCACCTGTATGCATAAGGTTTTGGAAGAGTTTGATGGTGTATTTGCGATTCCTACACAGTTACCTCCGATGCGGAATAGAGAGCATGCTATTGTTCTTGTTCATGGTTCAAGCCCTATTAACGTCAGACCATACCGGTATCCACATTCTCAGAAAGAAGAAATGGAACGACAAGTGAAAGAAATGTTGGAGTCAGGTATAATCAGAGCGAGTCATAGCCCTTTTTCCAGCCCGGTATTATTGGTCAAAAAGAAAGACGGATCGTGGAGATTCTGTGTTGATTACCGTGCGCTTAACAGAGCTACTATTGCAGACAGGTTTCCAATTCCCGTTATCGATCAATTGCTTGATGAACTGTATGGAGCATCTGTTTTTTCAAAGCTAGACCTGCGATCGGGTTATCATCAGATACGTATGGTGGAGAGGGATATTGAGAAGACCGCTTTTCGTACACATGATGGCCACTATGAATTTTTAGTGATGCCGTTTGGGCTCACTAATGCGCCAGCCACTTTTCAAGCTCTGATGAATGAGCTATTCAGACCCTACTTGCGAAAATTCGTTTTGGTGTTTTTTGATGATGTCCTAGTCTACAGCAAGGATATGCAAACACATCAAGAACATTTGGCCATTGTGTTGGCGATATTTCAGAAGCATAAGCTTTTTGCTAATCGTAAGAAATGCTCGTTTGGCCTGAAGCAGGTGGAGTATTTGGGCCATATTATTTCTGAGCAGGGGGTATCAACTGATAAGAGCAAGACGTTTGCTATGGAAAATTGGCCTTCTCCTAAATCAGTGAAGGATTTACGAGGATTCTTAGGCCTCACAGGGTATTACAGGAGGTTTGTCCGTGGGTATGGTGCTATTGCAAAGCCTTTGACTACCATGTTGAAGAAAGATAAGTTTCAGTGGTCAGACACAGCTCAAATGGCATTTGATGAGTTAAAGAACGCCATGATTACAGCGCCGGTATTATCACTGCCTGACTTTACGGAACCGTTTGTCGTGGAATCCGACGCTTCTGGTTTTGGCTTGGGCGCAGTCTTAATGCAGAAAATGAATCCCATTGCATATTTCAGTTATGGTTTGAGTGTCAAAGAGCAGCTTAAACCGATATATGAACGGGAACTCATGGCGATAGTGTTGGCAGTACAGAGGTGGCGACACTATTTGCTTGGAAAAAAATTCATAGTGAGGACAGACCAGAAAAGTCTCAAATATCTGTTGGAACAACGAGAGGTCAATTTGGAGTATCAGAAATGGTTACACAAGCTGTTGGGTTATGAGTTTGACATTGTCTATAAACCAGGAATAGAGAATAAAGCTGCTGATGGCTTGTCTCGAGTGACACAGCCTCTGTTTAATTCCATGACGAGTTGGTTACTTGCTGTCACAGTTTCTAAAACATTGCAGTTGGAGGATATGTTTAAGGAGATTGATAGTTGTGAGACAATTCAGCAAATGATTCAACGGATATTAGCTGGGGCAATAGTGAAGCCTGGTTATGCATTGGTGGATGGCCGTTTGATGTATAAGCGACGGTTGGTGATTCCAGCAAACTCTGTTCATATTCCGTTGATTTTGCATGAGTGTCATGATGGGGTAATGGGGGGACATTCTGGCGTTTTAAAAACTCTCAAACGCATTCAAGCTACTTTTTACTGGTCTGGTATGCGCAATGATGTGCAGAAGTATGTAGCTCATTGTCAGATTTGTCAGACAAGCAAATATTCTACTCTTTCACCAGCAGGATTACTTCAGCCACTGCCTATTCCATCTCGGATCTGGGAGGATGTGTCTATGGACTTCATTGAGGGCCTTCCCATGTCGCATGGAATGAATGTGATCTTTGTTGTGGTTGATCGTTTGTCTAAATACTGCCATTTCATGGGGTTACATCATCCGTTTACTGCTGTGGATGTGGCCTCTAAGTTTGTGAAAGAGATTGTGCGCTTACATGGATTCCCTAAATCCATTGTTTCAGATCGGGATAAGATTTTTCAGAGCCAATTTTGGAAGGAGTTGTTTAAATTGGCCGGGACTCAACTTAAGTTTAGCACAGCTTATCATCCTCAAACGGACGGCCAAACAGAGGTCATGAATAGATGTCTCGAAACTTACCTTCGCTGTTTTACTTCGGCTCATCCGCGACGATGGTTCAAGTTTTTGAGTTGGGCTGAATTATGGCATAACACATCGTACCATACAGCTTTGAAAACTTCCCCATTTCAGCTAGTATATGGTAGAGAGCCTCCGTCACTATTGAAGTATGAGGAAGGTTCCACGATTAATAATGAGTTGGACACTATGTTACGGGAACGTGACGAGATGCTTCGTGAGGTAAAGCTTCATCTCCTTAAAGCTCAAGAGCTGATGAAGAATAATGCTGATAAAAGCCGTAGGGATGTTGTGTATGAGGTGGGAACAATGGTATTTCTCAAACTGCGGCCGTATCGACAATTATCAGTGGCTAAGCGATTGTGTCAGAAATTATCAGCGCGTTTCTACGGTCCTTTTCAGATATTGGAAAGAATTGGCCAAGTAGCATACCGCCTGCGTTTGCCGGAGCAGTCAAGGATTCATCCGGTGTTTCATGTCTCTCAATTAAAACCAGTATTGGGCGAGGGTCATACGATTAGTCCTATGCCTTCCACGCTTACGGCTGAGGATGAATTTGTCATTGAACCGGAACACATTTTGGACACCCGTTACAATATAGAAGGTCACTTGGAGGTTTTGGTGTCGTGGAAAGGACTGCCTTCACATGAGAATTCGTGGCTCTTGATCAGGGATGTCAAGCATCAGTTTCCGACTTTCCAGCTTGAGGGCAAGCTGAATCTCGGCGATGGGAGTATTGATATGCCGTGGAGGGTCTATACGAGAAGAAGGAAAGAGAACTAAAGAGAAGGCAAGCAAAGACTCGAAGTGGAAGAGAGGGTTTGCTGTTGAATAAGTCTCGAGTATAAATAATACCTTGTTGCTATTGTTTTCATTATCTGATTTGTAACCAAGAAATTGGATCTGAACTTTGTAATCGTACTCGGTTATGCTCGTGAGAGGACTGAGAATTACATAGTTTGAGAGAGATAAGAGTAATCGGAAGTTTGTTCTTATCAATATCTCCCACAAATCTTGAGACTGAAAAGCATTCATTGGACCTCAAAATCACATCTTTCAGGAACCTGGGTCAGAATTTTCTTACAGGCTTCCTTCCTCCTGCAATTGGGAATTTGACTCGAATGGAGTGGATGTAAGGCTGTGACTGAAAAACCTTCTTTCTTTTTTTTCTCCCTTCAATTCCTTGTCTCTCACGCTCCAACCTCATATATATAGGACTTTTGGGATCAATGCTTTGTCTGGCCCTCTTCCCAAGGAAATTGGTTTGCTTAAAGATTTAAAATCACTGTAAGCTTCTTCTCCTTCTTCTCCTTCATTCTTTATATATGATCGATCGATTTTGATGCTTCCTCTTAATTATATCTATCTGTATATTTTCTGCAGTGGTATTAGTTCAAATAACTTTTCTGGTTCTTTACCAGCTGAGCTTGGGAGTTGTACGAAACTAATGCAAATGTGAGTGTTTGCATCTATCAAATCTACAAGAGTATTCATTTCTTGCGCAATTCATTACATGTAACATCTATATTGCAGTTACATAGATAGTTCTGGGTTCACCGGGGGATTACCTTCATCATTTGCTAATCTTGTGGACCTGGAAGTCGCGTAAGATTTTATTGAATTCGAATTTCGTTTGATTTCTACTACTTCACATTTTCTTTTCTTTTCTTTTTGCCTTTTGGTGATTTTCCCCCCTTAATGCTCTTGCACCAGTTGGATCATGGATGTGGAATTTACAGGTCGGATACCAGACTTTATAGGAAAATGGACCAAACTTACTACCTTGTAAGAAGATTTCTCTTTTACGGAATGGATTTGTTCCGTTGCGACTGTCAAATCTGGGATTCAAACGATTGCTACATGTTTTACTGCAGGAGAATTCTCGGAACTGGTTTGAGTGGTCCGATACCGTCCTCATTTTCCAACTTAACTTCTTTGACAGAACTGTATGTGTTGCATTTGTCTAAGAATCATTATTCTATACTATTTCTCTTTGTTTCCCTCTCTCCACATGATCCTATATTCTAAATGTAGGAGGCTTGGTGATATATCCAATGGAAGCTCTTCTCTTGAATTCATCAAAGACATGAAATCTCTAAGTGTATTGTGAGGCAACTTCTACTCCAATTCATCAATTGTTTCCCTCTCCTCCTCCTTAGGTGTATTTTTTAACATTGATGACAGAGTATTGAGGAACAGCAATCTCACTGGGACAATACCGTCTAATATCGGAGAATACTCTAGTCTGCAGCAAGTGTAATTAGTATTTCTGATAATTTAATTTCTTATGTTTCCTCATTCATTGCTAAACATGAATGGTTTTCAATGTGTCTACTCGGTTTCTGTTTTCCAGTGATTTAAGCTTCAACAAACTACATGGACCAATTCCGGCTTCACTTTTCAACTTCAGTCAACTTACTCACTTGTAAGTTTACTACTTCTTTTTGGGTCTTTATGTTCGTATCTACCAGTGATAGTTGTGGAAAAAACTTTGATGTCTTCGTATTAGGTTTCTGGGAAACAACACGTTGAATGGTTCCTTGCCCACTCAAAAGAGGCAGTCTTTGAGCAATATGTGGGTAACAAAATCCTTTTCATCTTTGAAAGCCACAACGTATCCCATAGTATAGACTCAAGTTGAATAAGGTTCCAATATGTTGGTGGCACGAATGGCTTGCCAAGATCATCAGGAAACTGTTGTGGAATAGATAGCATATTCTGTAAATCCTAATTATTCGTCACTTATACATATAACAGAGATGTGTCGTACAATGATTTGTCTGGAAGTCTTCCGTCATGGGTCAGCTTACCAAACTTGAAAATGTAAGTAAACAAAACACTATATTGTATCTCTTAACTTGCTTTCACGGAATATTTTTCAGTCTCAAGAATTTTTCCTTAGGTTTCTTCATATTCAGCATGAAGCTTCTTCCCTTGTGTAGGAAATATATATATATTATTATTATCATAATAGTAAACAAAATTGTATGTTATTTGTGCAGAAATCTAGTTGCTAACAACTTCACCTTGGGAGGTCTAGACAAGAGGTAAATAAGTGCTTGAAACTACAATATGTTTCTCTTTTCTATTTTTTCCTGCAGTTTATACAAGTATAGACCACTTATCATTTCTTTCTTGAAATCTCTTTTGTTTTTGTTAAAAGGGTTTTATCAGGACTGGACTGCCTGCAGAAGAATTTCCCCTGCAATCGAGGCAAAGGAATATGTAAGTGTGACAAAGATATATATCATCATAACAGTTGTTCTCCATGTGCAAACACATGGACACTGCTTGTATGTTCTGTTGGGAAAAAAGTTTGCTTAAGAGATTTGATCTATTGTCTGGTGTGTCTAGATTATGACTTTTCGATCAACTGCGGAGGCCCACAAATAAGATCCGTTAGCGGAGCAGTATTTGAGAGGGAGGACGAGGATCTTGGACCATCTTCATTTGTCGTGAGTGATGTTCGGAGATGGGCAGCCAGTAGCGTAGGACTTTTTGCCGGGAGTAGCAATAACGTATACACAGCTACTTCACAATCACAATTTATCAACACTTTGGACTCGGAGCTTTTTCAGACTGCAAGGCTTTCTGCATCTTTCTTAAGGTATTATGGGTTGGGGCTAGAAAACGGAGGCTATACCGTGACGCTTCAGTTTGCTGAAATACAAATTCGAGATTCTTCTACTAACACATGGAGAGGTTTAGGAAGACGACGTTTTGACATTTATGTCCAGGTCTGCACTACTACTTGATCAAGTTAACTTTTTTGGTATTAATATTTTAATCGTGTTCGATGATATACAGTAGCTCTGTTTTTCCAGGGAAGACTTGTTGAAAAGGACTTTGATGTACGGAGAACAGCTAACGACTCTGCTGTTCGAGCAGTTGAGAGAGAATATAAAGCAAATGTATCAGAAAATCACCTTGAAATTCATCTTTTCTGGGCTGGCAAAGGAACATGTTGTATTCCTATCCAAGGTGCTTATGGGCCATTAATATCGGCCGTCAGTGCAAAACCAGGTAACACAACAAAATGGCGATTTCTTATTCTATTTTTTTGTTTTCCTTTCTCCTGATTTGAATTATCCCCTGATGTTATATATTGCTGCATGCTCAGATTTTACACCAACTGTGGGTAACAGGCCACCATCAAAGGGCAAAAACAGGACTGGTACTATTATGGGTGTTATTGTTGGCGTAGGAGTTTTGAGCATCTTTGCAGGTGTGGTTATCTTGGTCATCCGAACAAGAAGAAAGCGGTACACAGATGATGAAGGTATAAGAAGACAAACAAGCCCTTGAGCTGAATTATTTTGGCACTCTGGACTAAAAATTAATCATCTTTTTCAAATTGGTTCATATTTTTTTTTGTTGCTGTTGCAGAGCTGCTTAGTATGGACGTAAAGCCTTACACTTTTGCTTACTCTGAACTTAAAAGTGCCACTCAAGAATTTGATCCATCTAACAAGCTCGGAGAGGGAGGATTTGGGTCTGTTTATAAGGTAAGCCCCAAACCAACAAAATGAACAAAACACACAGGTGTTTTTTGTTATGATTTAACGCATTCATCAACAGGGAAACCTGAGTGATGGAAGAGAGATCGCGGTGAAAGTGTTGTCGGTTGGATCCCGACACGGGAAGGGACAATTTGTTGCAGAGATCGTAACAATTTCTGCAGTTCTGCATCGCAACCTAGTAAAGCTTTACGGGTGCTGCTATGAAGGAGATCATCGTTTGCTCGTATATGAGTACCTCCCTAATGGAAGTCTCGATCAGGCACTATTTGGTAATGAACAGAGAACTAACATGACTTATTTTGTGATAAGATATAGAAAGTATATATCTTTCATCCTGTGATTACGCTTCTTTAACTCTAGAATATTGTTCACATTAACTCTAGAATATTGTATTCCCCTTGCTGTACATTCTTGCTCTCTGTATATAAACAGAGCTATCACGATCAATACAAATCACCAATTCTATTTATTCAATATGGTATCAGAGCCACATAGGTCTTAACCTATTTTTCTTTTTTCTCTTTTCTCCTCTCGCCGCCTCCTCCTTTGATCTTCTTCTTCTCGTTCTGCTACAAATCTCTCTGTTTTTTTCTTCTTCTTCTTTTACTCCCTCTTCTTTTCTGCTGCAAATAATGGGTTCTGAATCCACAGCAGACAGAACATCCGTGTTCAATGCCCAAGATCCACATAGTACATTACTCTCCGTCAACATGTCAAGTATCACAAAATTAACCAATGTGAATTACTTAATGTGGGGGCGTCAGGTTCGTGCTCTCCTTGATGGACATGAACTCCAACAGTTCATCGACACCACGTACAACACTCTGTCTCCGAAAATTACGCTTTATGGTGTCGAGGCTCCAAATCCGGCATATGCCCCATGGCGTCGTCAAGATCGCCTACTTTACTCTTCCCTCATTGGTGCGATCTCTCTCGATGTCCAATCGGTGGTTTCCAGCGCTTCTACGGTGAAGGAAGTTTGGGATATATTGGCTGAGACCTTCGGCAATCCAACTCGTGGTCATATTCGCCAAATACGCTACCAGATTCGTACCTGCACCAAGGGTACGAAATCTATCAGCGAATATCTTCGCACCATCAAGGCGAAATCCGACGAACTTGCCCTTCTCGGCAAACCACTGGATCAGGAGGATCTAACCGAACAAATTCTTGATGGACTGAGTGAGGAGTATAAACCAGAGATTGATGCGGTTAACGGCAGAGATAAACCCATCTCCTTCCCCAAGCTTCATGAGCGACTGCTGAACCGTGAAGCCATGATTTTGTGCACCGAGTCATCCTCAGTCGCTCCTATTGTTGCTCATGCCACAGATGCTCGCCCACGACCACAGCAGCACAACAACCAGAACCAGAACCGCCGCAACAACAACTACTCACATCAAAACTCGGGATCTAACAGGAATCAAAACCGGTTTACAAAACCGTATTTGGGTCGTTGTCAAGCTTGCGGTGTTCACGGGCATAGTGCCAAATACTGTCCGGAGTTCTGTATCGTCCGTGGCACTAACCCGTAACAGTGGTCCGCTCCTTCTCCGATGCAGCAGCCATGGCAAGTCGCATCGACTCCTCCCACTTGGCAACCTCGGGCAAATCCAGCGATGATGTCTGATTCGTCTACTTGGCTTGTCGACTCCGGTGCATCTCACCACATGACTTCAGATCTCGCGAATCTGTCTCTTCACAGCCCATACAATGGCGGTGTTGATGTACTTCTCGGTGACGGCTCCGGTCTTACCATTTCTCACTACGGTTCTTCTTTCTTACCCTCTTACTCTCGACATTTCTTTCTTAATAATGTTTTATGTGTTTCATCCCTTGATAAGAATCTGATTTCTGTTTTCCAATTGTGAAAATCTAACGGAGTTGCTGTTACTTTTACTCCCACGTATTTCCAGGTGAGAGATTTACAAACGGGGGCTCTTCGTCTGGAAGGCAAGCCTAAAGATGGCACGTATGAGTGGCCAAAAATCCCAACTTCAAAACAACCTTCTCTTGCTTTTGCTTCGGTTATTAAAACTTCTTTAACAGATTGGCACTCTCGATTGGGTCATCCGCCTTTACCTATTATACAAAAAGTTGTTTCTCAGTTTAATTTACCTCTTTCCACAAATGTTTTGCTGGCTCAGTCATGCACTGCTTGTTCGATTAATAAGATGCACAAATTACCTTTCTCTATCTCGTCTTTAAAATCCTCTCATCCTTTAGATATTGTTTTCTCTGATGTTTGAACATCACCAATGATTTCTATTGATGGTTTTAAATATTATGTTATTTTTGTTGATCACTTCACTCGATACACTTGGTTGTATCCTTTAAAAAGAAAATCCCAAGTTTCTGAGGTTTTTACAAAGTTTAAGGTATTGGTCGAAAATCAATTTCGATTCAAACTTAAAACGTTTTATACCTATAACGGTGGGGAATACATTGGCATTGCGGCTTTTTCTCTCCACTCATGGTATTTCACATATGACAAGTCCCCCTCATACGCCTGAACACAATGGCATTTCCGAACGTAAACATAGGCATATCGTTGAGACGGGACTTGCTCTAATGTCTCATGCGTCCATGCCTAAAACATATTGGACGTATGCTTTAACAACAGCGGTGTATCTCATTAATAGAATGCCATCACCTCTTCTGGATTTTAAAACTCCTTTTCAAAGTCTACATGGACGTTTACCAAATTTACAAAAATTACGGATCTTTGGTTGCCTTTGTTTTCCTTGGATTCGTCCTTATGCTTCGCATAAGCTAGACGATAAATCGACACCGTGTGTCTTTCTTGGATACTCAATTACACAAAGTGTCTATTTTTGCCTCGATCCCAAAACAACAAGAATTTATACATCGCGTCATGTAGTTTTCCACGAAACAGTTTTTCCTTTTGCAAAACCAACAAAACCGATTATTGAATCTAACGTTGATACAAATATTCAATCCTCTGTTTTTCCAGCTGTCAATGTCATTAAACCTGCAGGTTTTTCTCCTCCTGCAGCTCATCCTCCTATACATGCCGCTACTCCTATAAACTCACCAACGATGTCTTCAAACGACTCTCAGCCAACACACAATACCGACCATGCGTCCTCATCATCTCCGGATCAATCTCCAGCAGCAACGAATAACTCAGTTGCTCAACCTACTTCTCCAGCACCGACGGCTGCGGCTCCTCATCGAACGAGTAACCGTCAACGCAAACCTGTCCAAAAGCTGAACCTCCACACCACAGTGGCTTATGATCCTAATTGGATTCCTGCTACAGTAGCCGAAGCTCTTAAATGCCCTCATTGGCGTAATGCCATGAGTGAAGAAATCACTTCTCAACTTAAATATCGCACTTGGGATCTCGTTAATTCTACTAATGTAAGCAATGTTGTTGGATGCAGGTGGATTTTTACAATTAAAAGACAAGCAGATGGTTCCATAGAGCGATACAAAGTGCGACTCGTAGCTAAAGGGTACAACCAACGTCCCGGCATTGATTACCATGACACGTTTAGCCCGGTAGTCAAGCCTGCGACGATCCGGATTGTTCTTAGCACCGCTGTTTCATGTGATTGGCCCTTAAAACAGCTTGATGTTACCACGGCTTTTCTTCAAGGACATCTTCATGATGAGGTCTACATGACACAACCATTGGGATTTCAAGACAAGGATAATCCAACAGCGGTCTGCAAGCTTCGTAAAGCAATTTACGGGCTTAAACAAGCTCCGCGGGCGTGGTATAATGAACTACGCACATTTCTCCTTCAATCTGGCTTCAAAAACTCCTTAGCCGATGCCTCTCTTTTCATCTACAACAACAATGGGATCCTTCTCTACATGCTGGTGTATGTCGACGACATTATCATCACTGGCAACAGTCAACCTCATATAACCCGGTTTATCGCAACTCTCTCTCAACGTTTTTCAATTAAAGATTTGTGTGATCTTACATATTTTTTGGGTATCGAAGTAACTCGTACAGCTGAGGGATTACATTTAACTCAAAATCGTTATATTTTAGATTTGCTCCGAAGAACAAAGATGACAAACGCTATGACGGTGTCCACTCCAATGTGCTCCAACACGGTCCTTACACTATTCTCCGGCACCTCTCTTGACGATGCAACAGAATATCGGTCAACGGTGGGCAGTCTACAATACCTTTCTCTCACTCGACCGGACATCTCTTTCGCGGTTAACAAGCTGTCTCAATTCATGCATAAGCCAACTATGGATCACTGGACATCCGTCAAACGGCTTCTCCGCTACCTCTCGGGAACACCAAGACGTGGTGTTTTCTTTCCAGCCAAGAATACTCCTACTCTTCATGCATTTACCGATGCTGACTGGGCGGGAAATAAAGATGATTACACATCTACGGGTGCCTACATAGTCTACCTCGGTCGTCACCCGATAGCTTGGTCTTCGAAAAAGCAAACTGGCGTTGCTCGCTCCTCAACTGAAGCTGAATACCGCTCCATTTCCAACACAGCCTCCGAAGTATGCTGGGTCGTCTCGCTTCTCAAGGAACTCGGAATTCAGGTACCAACTACACCAACCATCTATTGCGACAACATGGGTGCAAATTACTTGGCGGCAAATCCCGTCTTCCACTCACGCATGAAGCATATCACTATTGATTATCACTTTGTCCGTGGCTATGTCCAAAACGGTGAAATGCGGGTCTCTCATATCATGTCTGCAGATCAGTTAGCCGATGCTCTCACAAAACCTCTTCCACGCACTCGGTTTGAACTACTATGCGACAAGATTGGACTCTCCAAAGGTGGTTCATCTTGAGGGGGCGTGATAAGATATAGAAAGTATATATCTTTCATCCTGTGATTACGCTTCTTTAACTCTAGAATATTGTTCACATTAACTCTAGAATATTGTATTCCCCTTGCNATATCTTTCATCCTGTGATTACGCTTCTTTAACTCTAGAATATTGTTCACATTAACTCTAGAATATTGTATTCCCCTTGCTGTACATTCTTGCTCTCTGTATATAAACAGAACTATCACGATCAATACAAATCACCAATTCTATTTATTCAATATTTTGATCTTTAATTTGTTGAATTACTCATTATCTGGATATTGCAGGAAGTGGTGCTAAGACTTTACATCTTGATTGGTCAACCCGTTTTGAGATATGCCTGGGAGTAGCCAGAGGTCTAGCCTACCTCCACGAGGAGGCGAGTGTTCGCATAGTACACAGGGATGTGAAGGCCAGCAACATTTTGCTCGACTCTAAGCTGGTCCCAAAAGTTTCTGATTTTGGCCTTGCAAAGCTATACGATGACAATAAAACTCACATAAGTACCAGAGTGGCAGGGACCATGTACGTATCCCCAAACTCTCAACTTTTTCCTTCTTAATTTGCAACAGACTAATATATTGTTTATGGAATTATATATAACACGTACGTGTTGTTGTACCAATGCAAGTGGATATCTCGCTCCAGAGTATGCCATGCGTGGACACCTAACAGAGAAAACGGATGTGTATGCCTTTGGTATTGTGGCTCTTGAGCTCGTGAGTGGGAGGAAAAACTCTGATGAGAACCTGGAGGGTGAAAAAATATATCTTCTTGACTGGGTACGTCCTTGCTTGCTTGTTAGTCAAGAAAATTCGTATAATCTAATCAATCGTGCTGGTGTATACAATACAGGCATGGAATCTACACGAGAAAAGCCGTCAAATAGAACTAATAGATGATGAGCTGGGTGAATTCAACATGGAAGAAGTGAAACGCGTGATAGGCATTGCTCTGCTGTGCACTCAGGCATCTCAGCTGAGACCACCAATGTCACGAGTGGTGGCCATGCTTTCAGGAGACGTTGAGGTGAGTGATGTCACCTCTAAGCCCAGCTACCTACCCGACTGGAGATTTGATGACACCACGAGCTCCTCTTTCAGCGCCTTTCAAACCAAAGACACGGGCGCATCTGGATCCTACTCCACGAGCTTTGTGACCCCTAGAGACAGCGACTATAAACCAATGCTTGGGGTCAAGATCAATGAGGGGAGATGAAACTATGGAGATGTGTTACAAAGTAAGATCGATCCAGCGAGAATCGAGAAGATGAACGAAATGAAGAAGAAATGTTTTGTCATTCATCTTGGTTTAATCTCAGTTACACGATTCTCTTATATGTAGTAAGAGATGATTACCGGTTTACCGGTTTACATGAACCAATATCAATCTATCATATCTAATCAGATGTTTGTGTATATGAGGATTTATCACTATTTTCTTCTTTGGTTGGAGAAGCATACTTCACTTTGATTCAATAAGCAAATAAGCACTTCATAACGAGTTTGTCCGCTGGTGAAGTTTATATGTGTTCGAAGAATTTGATGATGGGCCTGTATTTGCTAAATCAACTTCTACACCGTTAATTGGGCCTCAATTGGACCGTTAATTGAATTTCCAGCCCATGTTTAAAGGAGCAAATAGTCGTATTAAACCCTGAAACCCTAGTTCCCTCATTCTCCTGCTGTATATTCTCTCGCTCGCCCATAGTCATATAGGTTTTAGGGTTTTAGTTTCTCCTCCAAAATGGCTACGTTTGTTCACTACGAATCTTCTTCTGGCTATGCCCTCTTCGAAGTGCACGGAATTGATGAGATCGGACAGAACATTGAGGCCGTCCGGAGTTCCGTCTCCGACCTCAGTCGCTTTGGTCGTGTTGTCCAGCTCACCGCGTTTCATCCCTTCGAGTCTGCGCTTGATGCCCTCAACCAAATTAACGCCGTCTCTGAAGGTATATTTAATTTATTGTTTTCTGCGTATATCTTATGATGCTCTGCTTTTTTCCTTAGATTTATAGCTAGAAAAATCGACCTTCTGAAGTAGTTTATCGTGGCTTCGTTATTGATGTTGAAAGTTGAAAACCCCTCCTTGTTTTTGCTTCATTTGAAAAATTGTTACATAGTAAACGCTTCAATTTATGGTTGATTGTCTTCTGCTCGTCTCATTTGAAGGTTCTGATTACTTATAACTGATCTTTTGGGAGTCAGGTGTTATGACTGACGAGCTTAGAAGTTTCCTGGAGTTGAATCTTCCTAAAGTCAAAGAAGGCAAGAAAGCCAAGTTCAGCTTAGGATTGGCTGAGCCTAAACTTGGGTCGCATATATTCGAAGCCACTAAAATCCCGTGCCAGAGCAATGAGTTCGTACTGGAGATTCTCCGAGGTGTACGCCAGCATTTTGACAGGTTCATCAAGGACCTAAAGGTGTGGCCTTGTTCTTTTGTTTAATTCCTCTGGTGTTTTTACTCAAAAGGTTCTATGCTTTGTGTACTCATGAATGATCTCTTTTTTTTTTATTTATTTAATATAGCCCGGTGATCTGGAAAAATCTCAACTTGGATTAGCTCACAGCTACAGCAGAGCAAAGGTCAAGTTCAATGTTAACCGAGTGGATAACATGGTTATTCAAGCTATTTTCCTCCTTGACACGCTTGATAAGGATATTAATTCCTTTGCCATGAGAGTCAGGTTTGTTTTGTAGCTTTCCCTTTCAGATTATGCGGTGCCAATTTAGCTTGAGAAAAATTGGTAGGTGAACTGTTTATAATGTTCTTACAGGGAATGGTATTCGTGGCACTTCCCCGAGCTAGTGAAGATAGTTAATGATAACTATCTTTACGCCCGCGTTTCCAAGATGATTGATGACAAGTCAAAGTTGACTGAAGATCACATCCCAATGCTTACTGAAGTCTTAGGGGATGAAGATAAGGCAAAGGAGGTCGTCGAAGCTGGAAAAGCATCCATGGGTAACAAAAATTTGAGCTGACTTTTTCATTGATAGCTACGGATTAATGGGTGTTTCCAATCTCTGTTGATCTGAGACATTTATTTTGCTTCCCTCTTCACCAGGTCAGGATTTATCACCGGTTGACTTGATCAACGTACAGACCTTTGCTCAGAGAGTTATGGACCTCGCTGACTACAGAAAGAAGCTCTATGATTATCTTGTTACTAAGATGAGCGACATTGCCCCTAATTTGGCTGCCTTGATTGGAGAAATGGTTGCTGCCCGTCTGATTTCACATGCTGGAAGTCTGACTAACCTTGCTAAATGCCCATCTTCCACCCTCCAGATTCTTGGAGCCGAGAAGGCGCTTTTCAGGTGCAATATCATAGAGAGTTGTCTTTATATTTTCCATAAGTCTCTTTTAGTGCTGCGTGTGACCTGAACCGCTGTGGTGTTTCAGGGCGCTTAAAACGCGTGGAAATACACCCAAGTATGGCTTGATCTTCCATTCGTCCTTCATTGGCCGAGCATCTGCTAAGAACAAGGGCCGTATTGCCCGGTTCCTTGCAAACAAGTGCTCTATAGCGTCCCGGATTGACTGTTTTGCTGGTAAATATCTGAAAACGCAGCTTTTGGTTATATGGGATTTGATTTAAAGTGTTAAATTATGTGCCCTGGTTCGTCTTATGCAGATGGTGCAACAACTGCCTATGGCGACAAGCTTCGCGAGCAAGTTGAGGAAAGGCTAGACTTTTACGACAAAGGTGTTGCCCCGCGTAAGAACGTGGATGTAATGAAGGAGGTGATAGAGAAGCTGCAAAACCAAGGTATTTCTTGAAAAACAAAATTTTGGAAGACAAATCCCTGTTTGGTTGGTTGACTCAGTTGTTTGGGTGCCTCCTTTAGATGAGGAAGTGAAAGAGACAGTAGATGCCTCAGCAAAGAAAAGCAAGAAGAAGAAGTCAAAGGGTGAAGAAGAAGAGGAGGAGCCAATGGATGAGGATAAGTCAGAGAAAAAGAAGAAGAAAGAGAAGAGGAAGATAGAGACATCAGATGAGAATGAGAAATCAGAGAAGAAGAAGAAAAAGAAGACTAAAGCTGGAGGAGACGAGGTGACTGATGATGGTCAGAGCAAGAAGAAGAAGAAGAAGAAGTCTAAGAGCGAGGATGACGACGAATAGGGGATGATGATGCAACATAACAAACCCTGTATTCTATATTTTTGAGCTTAATGTTTTGTTTTTGCTAGCAACGCTGGGTTATTTCTGTTTTGGTCTGAAAAACGATTTGGTAACATCATAACATAAGTTTGTCCATCATTTTTAGGCTATTTTGTTTCTGTGTCACAGGTTTGAAGTCCCGCTGTCACATGCGAATCAAATCTTTAGTGTTTTCGTTTATTAATATCGGTTGTCCCAAAAAAAAAAAAAAAAGGAATTCTTATTCAAAAAATTTGCATTTTTTTCTAGTTTGAAAGATATTACCGAACTTGCTTGTCAAAATGTTTCATGTTGTATTAAAAAAAAGAAGGCCTCACGTTAAAGATTAAAATTAATTTACTTGTTGCATAATTTTAAAGGGAATACGAAAAACAAAAGATATAAAAAGAAAGTGATTAGTAGGTAATATGATGACTAATTGTACATACTATTAGCACTACTTCGCAATTAACTGGTTCAATGTACACAATTATTTTTTGCTGTTTTGGTTAAATTGCAAAAGTTGTTAAGGAGTCTCAAAATTAAACAATACAACTGCTAATCAATTGCAACTAATGTATTTTTTCTTAGTTAATATAATTGTGTAAACAAAACAACATCTACTTAGGGAAGTAATGCATTAATTAATTATTAACAAGATAGTATTAATTAAATTTTTGGTGGATAGCTGTAAATTGTACCGTATGTTTAAAAAAAAAGTAATGTAATATATGAAGTTTGTGAAAACACCAAAGAGGTGGTGGCCTAGTGGTGGTAGTACAAGGGGTTGGTTTTTTTGTGTTCCGGGTTCAAACTCCCTTTGAGACGGAGGTATATTCTTTAAATCGGAATATAGAAAGTATTAACTCCGGGTACTGAGAGAGATTACGGGCCTTAGGTCCAGAACTTCCACAGTTAATTTAAAAAAAAAAAAGTTTGTGAAAATTTAATTAAAAAAAATAGTGTATAAACAACTGTCATTAAACATAAAAGGGTCATAATAATATACATATAAAAAAAAAACTTAACGAGGGCATGTAATTGGCGGAGGGAATCCGATGTAATATGATTTGGAGCCAAATGGAGAAAAGGAAGAAGAGCAGCTTGTTGCATTTTAATGGTATCATTTATGACTCAAGAGACAAATTAAAAGACGTGTAACAACAATAGAGCTACCAGCATAAAACAGATAGTGACTCGTCACCAATCACATTCCTAGATTCTTAGTTTAAATAAGCAATTCACACTGATCACATTCACACCCCCACCTCATACAAATCAACCAAAAAAAAAAAGAAAAAAAAAAGGAAATTACTTACCAAGCATGATGATGACGACGATGGTCAAGTATCTTGTGCTAACACTTGTGGTGATCTCTAGGCCAATCTCGATTTACGCCGGAAAGGACCTGATGATAAGGGAATGCCACAATGCACCAGTCCCGACCATATGCATGCAATGCCTCGAATCCGACCCAGCCTCCGTCCGTGCCGACCCTGTTGGCATCGCCGGCATCATCATAAACTGCCTCGACTCTCACCTCCATATCCTCACCAAGCAAGTTTTCACTTATATAATTAACACACCCATCACCTTTTTTTTTTCTTTCTAATTATTATATAATAACTTTTTGTTTCTTCGTTTTTTTATGCAGCGACATTACAAAACTATTGTCAAAAGAAAAAGATCGTGATGCAATCAAGACAGCTTTGGAGGGTTGCAAACAGGACTTGTCGGAGGCAATTACAAAAGTACTGCCCGATGCCAAAAAGGGTCTGAAAACCGGTGACTACGACAAAGCCAACCAATCGGTAAAGCTTGCGCTGGACTTTCCTCTCAGATGTAGAGAAAATCTCCAAACTACCAAGTTTGAGTTTCCCCCAGTTTATAGTCAAATCAGTATCTATGCCCAACTCTCGGATGCTGCTATGCGACTTATCGATCGTTTCTAATCATGTTCTTTCTTTATATAACTCAACCAGAGTTTTTTTCTTTAATCTATGTCCATCGATGCTTTATGCTTACCCCAATTTAAATAAAAGTTCTTGATTTACGCGATTTCTTCTTCTTGTTCTTCGCTTTTTCATGCTTTCATTTGGACTACTCATCCACCACCTACTTACTATTGGCTATACTACTCCTAAGCAGATATAGTAAACGGGAAAATCCCAGAAAAAACCTTCAAGGTGGCAACCGCATCCACTTTAAACCTCCAAAGTTTTTCACTTCCATTATAAACCATCAAGGTGACAATTTTTCCACTTCAAACCTTCAACGTGGCTCTCAATTTCGCGACTCCACAAAACTGAACGGCAAAATTAATTCTGTTAACGGAACAGTTAACTCCGTTCCGTTTGCTTTTTAAATATATTTTTTAACTTTAAAACGTGAATTTAATGTAAATATTTTATTAAACAAAATAAACAGAAAATAAAGTAAATAAAAGAAAAAAATCCCCCAAATCGATTTGGAGTTAGGATTCAACGAGAGTTGCTCTTTAGTATCAAACAGAAGGGTTCTAAATTGAACAGCCATTGCATTTAACATAAAAGTTCTTCTCTTCAAACCAGTCTTCCTCTCTCCGACTCCTACTGAGTTTCTGATTTGTTTTACGTCACTTTCTCGCTTGTTTTCTAATTCCAGAAATTGGAATCAATTTTCGGTAGATTTCGTAGAATTTTACATAGTTTCAGAGATTGTTGGTGGTGATTATTTCTGCGTTTGTTTTGTATATTGTAGATTGCTCAAAGTAGTCGAACTTCACCGACAATTGAACATAAGAATGATAAGGTCGAGGTGTGTCAATGCAATTTGCTCTCAAAATAACCCAAGCTTGGACTAAAAAAATCCTGGGGAAAAGTGTTCTATGCATGTCGATGACGTAAAGTAGGTAACGGATACGAGTCTTGCAAGTGAAGTAATTGATGACTTAAAGGAAAGTGGCAAAGAATGTGAGATGTTTTGATAGCTTATTCTGTTAGTTCTTTGGCTCTGTTTTCATTTGTTTAACAGAAATATCATACCAAAAGACTTTAAGGGTTTAAAGACATGCAAAAAATATCATACTCAAAAGCATACAAAAGTCATCACAAAACATAGAATAAGTGCATACAAAAGCTAGCATAGCTTCATACAAAAAGACATTGGACCTACGATAATGGAGGTTGAGGGTCCTTGTTTGACCTATCATAGACTCTGTCTCCAAAAACTTCAAAAACCTTATTTGTGTAGGGACTATAAAATGTTCCAACTCCTCTTGGAATGTTTTCCACCTTCCTTGTTTTCAATGGTCGTCCACGCTTCTTCGGCACTGGTTTGTTGGAAGAGACTGAAAGCTGAGGTGCACTAGAAGCAGCAGGAAATTCAGTAGTTAATTGACCTGGTTCTAAAGGCTGAAAACTATTTCCACCAGCTTCAATGTTTGTAGATTCACCGATTGGTAATGGTTGGGAGTCACCATCTGGATTGACTATTTTTTTTCTTGGCTTTGGTTGACGCTTTGGTGGAAACTAATTCATGAAAACACACACATCATTCCAGAACAATCACCACTACTATGAAACCAAAAACTGAAACTAAAAAAGATAAAAATAGAAGCAAGAAACTAC
>JAHZTW010000002.1:52141518-52334220 GCA_020283515.1 Alliaria petiolata
TTTTATATGATTGATGGCGATGAAGTTGACTATTATGTGATAAACTCGTTTAGACCAGAAGTTGACTTTATCTTTCCACCAAATGCATTTGATCCTCGTGAGCATCTAACCATCAAGGAAGATTCAAAGATATATGCTACATTTGTAATAGACTTCCTTAATGCGAGTTTAGTCTCTTTGGCATGGATAATTGCATGCCATTTTGCACATTTTGTTTCTTGCCCTAACAGGAGAAGGATCAAAGGTGCATTGGCTCAGCCTTTTGATTCTCATGATTAACATATGTGCTCTGAAGTCAAGCTATAGACTTTAAACAAGCGCTTAGTGGGAGGCAACCCACTGGTAAGTGTATATATTTCGTTTTTCTTTAGTTTTCTAATTTTTAGTTTTGGTTTTAAGTGTTTCAGAAAAAAAAAGAAAAAAAAAAGAAAAAAAAAACGAAATTACTTACCAAGCATGATGATGACGACGATGATAAAGTATCTTGTGCTAACACTTGTGGTGATCTCTAGGCCAATCTCGATTTACGCCGGAAAGGACCTGATGATAAGGGAATGCCACAATGCACCAGTCCCGACCATATGCATGCAATGCCTCGAATCCGACCCAGCCTCCGTCCGTGCCGACCCTGTTGGCATCGCCGGCATCATCATAAACTGTCTCGACTCTCACCTCCATATCCTCACCAAGCAAGTGTTCACTTATATAATTAATATACCCATCACCTTTATTTTTATTTTTCTAATTATTATATAATAACTTTTTTTTTTCTTCATTTTTTTTTGCAGCAAAATTACAAAACTATTGTCAAAAGAAAAAGGAGGCCGTGATGCAATCAAGACAGCTTTGGAGGGTTGCAAACAGGACTTGTTGGAGGCAATTACAAAAGTACTGCCCGATGCCAAAAAGGGTCTGAAAACCGGTGACTACGACAAAGCCAACCAATCGGTAAAGCTTGCGCTGGACTTTCCTCTCAGATGTAGAGAAAATCTCCAAACTACCAAGTTTGAGTTTTCCCCAGTTTATAGTCAAATCAGTATCTATGCCCAACTCTCGGATGCTGCTATGCGACTTATCGATCGTTTCTAATCATGTTTTTTCTTTATATGATAACTCATCCTCAACCAGAGTTTTTTTAAAATCTATGGTCCATCGATCCAATTTAAATAAAATTTCTTGATTTACGCGATTTCTTCTTCTTGTTCTTCGCTTTTTCATGCTTTCATTTGGACTACTCATCCACCACCTTACTATTGGCTACTCTACTCCAAAGCAGATATAGTAAACTGTGATGGTGTAGAAAGCTCACCTGTTTCTTTTAACTAGGTCTCTAGAAGTACATATTTAAAATGTTCACCAATATTTACATTATTATGAATGTATTTATTTTTACAGATTAACATCGGTTTTCATATTTTGTTTTGGTTAATTTGTGAGATAATTACTGGATCGTTTTCTCCCCCGGAAACAAACGAGCTATATCGGTTGGGCCTTAGTGGACTGTTAATGGGCCCTATCACACCTACCAACCGAACAGTAGTGCCACATGGCGGGATTATGAATTTAGATTTTAAAAATGACTAAAAGAAACTAATAAAAAAAAAAACAAAAAATACCCTAATTCCCCAAATTATCAAAATCATATCATTTGCACTGAAGATGATTCACATCCAGGTCTTACGCTTCACTCGCCATTATTATACCTCCTTCCTCTCTGGATCTCTCTCCCTCTCTTTCTAGAATTTCGATTTGCTAGTTTGATCAAATCGACGGTTTGATTGGGATCGTCTCCCGGGAGTATGGCATCGGTGGCGACGGCGACGGCTTCAGGCAAGGTTGAGAAGGGGCACCAGCTCTATAGGGACGGCAAGTACAAGGAGGCGCTTCTCTTCTATACGGAGGCTCTCACGGCGGCGAAGGCGAAGCCGCAGAAGATCGCTCTTCACAGCAACCGCGCCGCTTGTTATTTGAAATTGCACGATTTCAAAAAGGTGTTTCTTGGATCTCCTCGTCTATATTTTACATTTGACTGTTGGATGAGATGGTGAATTGAATCAATCATGAGAGAATTCCAATTTTGGTACACAAAGACTTTGATTCAATGGAATCGAGAAGTATATACATCGCAGTCGTGAATGGTTAGAAGAATATATATATTGCTTGATCGCGTGTGTAATATTGGATTCTGCAGGCAGCAGAAGAATGCACGTGGGTGCTGGAGCTTGATCAGAAACACAGCGGAGCATTGATGCTGAGGGCGCAGACATTAGTCACACTTAAAGAATACCATTCTGCTCTTTTTGATGTCAGCAGACTCATGGAGTTGAACCCTGATTCTGAGGTTTATCAGAACCTCGAGGCTCGCTTGAGGACGCAGTTGGTATATACTCTCTCTCCCTCTTCCCTTGCTTTCCTTTGTATAGTAAAGTAGGCATGTCCTGTAGGGTTAACGAATCGTGTCTTGGTTTTTCTCTTTGGTCAAGGAAAGTCCCTTGCTCCAATTCCTGAATCTGAGGCAGAGTTGGAAGAAGATGAAGAAGTTGAACAGGACACAGAAGAAAAGGCAATTAGAAGAGATGAGAGGCTATTAGAGTCCATCAGAAGAGATGTAGAGACCAAGGGGGAAGCTGTTGCACCAAAAACACCAGAGGTTAGAGAAGAAAAGAGCAAGGAAGGCCCATTGTCCAATGGATGGCAAGCTATCCCTAAGCCCAAGGGTCATTCGACTCTGGATTACGCCCGTTGGGATACAGTTGAAGACGATTCCAGTGAAGAAGAAGACGATGAAGACAGCGATGATGACGGTGATGAGTCTCAGCCTCAGTACAGATTCCGTGTCAGAACCGTCGGGGTGCGTCCTGTGAAGTGAAGAAGAAGTCTAGATAGGAGCATGGGATGGTTCTCTTTCATCATCCTGATATTTTGTTGTTGTGAAAAAAGGCGTTATAGAAAGCAGACTAGTCATGTTTTATAGGTCGCCTGATCTGCATAACTATACTGAGAAGAAACATGCGAGTCTAGCTGTTTGTGATACACACAATATACAGAGGAGTGAGGACCATCGTCAATATCAAATGGTGCCTTCTTCTCTTTGTCAATGCAATTCGATATAAACCCTGTTTTGTTGTTGTTACCGTGAGGATTTGTTATTGATATGCAACTGACCAGGAGATGGAATTAGAAAAAAAGAAAAGAAGCTGATTAATAAATAAAACAAAAATCAAAACTCTCTGCAGTATTTATTATTCGTTACATTAAAGAAGACGAACGCTTATGAACGTTTTTAATTCTCCCATCGCTCGCTTCTCTTCCATTTTCCACTAATAACCGGAATTTCATTTCTGGGAGGGTGCATAACATAAACAGACCTGAAATTGAAATTGTCAGAGATTGATTTTGTGTAGAAAGCTGCAACAATGGCGGCATCCAAGCCGTCACCAACCGATTCCTGGGATTCCACTCTCCCTGGTCCTCCCAGCCGCAACAACTTTGGATCCGCCGATCTCAGTCCCTCCGGTCTCTTCGCCTTCGCCTCTGGCTCCTCCGTCTCGGTCGTCGACTCTCGCTCTCTCCAGCTCGTCTCCACTATCCCTCTCCCTCCTCCTCCCGGCGCCCTCTCCCCTTTCGTCACTTCCGTCCGCTGGATCCCTCTCCCTCTCCCCCGCGATCTGCTCTCCACCGAGCCCACCGCCTCTCACCTTCTTCTCGCCGTTGCCGACCGCCACGGCCGTGCCGCCCTCGTTGACTTCCATCTTCGCTCCGTCGTCGTCTGGCTTAATCCCTCCTCCGATCCCAAGCTTGGCATCCAGGACCTCTGCTGGGTTCAGGCTCGCCAGGATTCCCATGTCCTCGCCACCATTTCGGGCCCTTCCTTCCTCTCAATATACACCACATCTTCCGACGGACTTTTCTGGAAGTACGATGCCGGCGCGGAGATTCTCTCCTGCATCCGCCGCGATCCCTATGATTCCCGCCATTTCTGCGTGCTTGGCCTCAAGGGATTCCTCTTGTCGATCAAGGTACTCGGAGACACCGAGAATGACGTCGTCATTCATGAGATGCAGATAAAGACGGATTTCAGTGAGCTGCTCAGGCTGGAACGAGAGGCGGCCAGTAACGGCAATTCCTCATCTTCTCCTTCTTCTTCGCCTGCTTCCGCCGCATTTCCCTTGTACTTTGCCAGATTTGCCTTCTCGCCACACTGGAAGAATATACTGTTTGTGACGTTCCCCAGGGAGCTGTTGGTGTTCGATCTGCAATATGAGACGGCTCTCTCAGCCACGCCATTACCTCGTGGCTGCGCCAAGTTTATGGATGTCTTGCCAGATCCCAACAAGGAACTGCTTTATTGTGCTCATGTCGATGGTAGGCTCAGCATTTGGCGTCGGAAAGAGTAAGATTGAGTTTCATTCATGCTTTAGCTATTCCTTGAATCAGATTGAGTTTCCTTTTCCTTGTTCAACCAAAAGATGGTTGCCCTTCACATGTTACAAGTATCATTTTGTGAAGAGTCTATGCGCAATACTCATTTTAGGAACGGCTTTTATCTCCTCTATGAAAGATGGGAAGACGGGAAGTCGGATTATCTGCTTTATTGTTAGATTACTTTTTTAGGTATTAGATTTCAGGGTAATGGTGCGTGTTAATAGACTTGAGTTATCTGCTTCGATTAGTTTCTTTTATTGTTTTTCTTCTTTAATCGTGAGGATGTTTAGGAGAACTTACTGAAATAAGGGAGCTTCCTAAGTTATATTGGCTCATGTTTGATGCCCCATTCTAGTCTTTCCAGTCATCAATTCATAGGTTTGGTGGTGGATTCCAAAATCTAAAGTTCTTTTCTGGAGCCCAGATCATGTTCTGCATCTCTGGGAAAGGAACAAGTTATTACCCATCTGGTCATTTTTTGAAATCTTCTAGGTCTAGCTTCGTTTTATACTGTGTCTGATATTCATGGTTCAAAAGCATGTTATGACGATGACTTTGTATCTCTTTATTTTGATTAAACTTGGATATTCATCTTAACTACTGCTGCTTACATTTCATTGCAGAGGAGAACAGGTGCATGTCATGTGTACCATGGAAGAGTTTATGCCATCTATTGGAATGTCCATCCCTTCTCCTTCAGCTCTGGCTGTTCTCCTCAGTCAATCGGACTCCACCATGCAAACCATTACAAAACTTCACTCAGATGGAACTTCCTCTGTGGATTTTGATAACCCATTTGACTTTTACGACGAAAGCCTTCTTGTTTCTAAGTCAACTTTTATCTCCCTTTCTGATGATGGTAAAATATGGAAGTGGGTCTTAAGTGCTGAAGGAGTTGATGATGCTCTGAAAAATGTGTCGGACTTGGACATGGGTATGGAAGGCATTGAAGCAGCACCTCTTGGAGCAATCCAGAAAAAAGATTCCTCAGATCTGGATGATGGACTAGTTGGTGCACCTACAAACCGAAGCAGAGGCCACACATCAAGTTCCTCGTTGAGCAAATCAGACCTATCATTTAAGGTTGGTGGCTGGAAGGTTTTTTGGGTTAACTAGTACCTTAATCACTTAGTGGCTGTTCCTGCAGAGGATAGAAGTTTGATGTTAGCAGGTTCCTCTTCTTTACGGTTGTGTTTTTCACAATACGTGTTTAGTGGCATTTACTTGTTTACATCACTCAATGCAGATCAGCCTGGTTGGACAGCTTCAGCTTCTTTCTTCCACAGTCTCTACACTTGCTGTACCATCTCCTTCTCTTACAGCAACCCTAGCGAGTTAGTATTATTCTCCCTTGTATACGTAATAGTAAAAGTGTTCCTAGGAATACTAAATTGATTGATTTACGGGTTGATTTCAAATGAAGGAGGGGGTAACATTCCTGCGGCAGCTGTTCCTTTGGTTGCTTTGGGAACTCAGAACGGAACAATCGATGTTGTTGATGTATCGACAAATGCTGTTGCTGCAAGCACTTCGGTTCATGCTGGTGTGGTTAGGGGACTTCGGTGGCTTGGAAATTCTAGATTAGTTTCATTTTCTTACAGTCAGGTGTGTAGATAAATTTTAAAGTGGAACATATAGCGTCTCATTGCTTTCTTTTGTTTATTCCTAGTGATTTCCTGTTTAGGATTGGTTTTTTTCCAAGATTAAGAAGAGTCTTAGGTTTAGTTTATTTCCAGTAGCTTATTGAAAAATTAGTAGAATTTTGTGGATTTGATATCCAACATCATGCATCGGTTTGTGGTTTCAGGTGAATGACAAAAGCAGAGGCTACACAAATAAGCTTGTTGTTACCTGCCTTAGGAGTGGATTGAATAAACCATTTCGGGATTTACAAAAGCCAGAACGTACTCCTATAAGAGCTCTTAGAACTTCTTCTTCTGGAAGGTTAGATTTATTGTAATTCGTTTGGCTTGAGTAATTAATGCCTATTGACAACGTAACGAATGGCTTTGTGCACTTCCAATTATCAGCTTGTCATTGATAGTTTAAGCTTAGAAACAGTTTCTCATTTAGGTATTTGAAAATATGTTCCATTATGAGATGACAGATGTCAAATGTAGATCATAGAAGATACTGGTTTAGTTACCTCCTCTGACGCTGAGAGAATCTTTTTTTCTGTCCTGTTGCAGGTATCTTCTAATTTTATTCCGTGATGCTCCTGTAGAAGTTTGGGCAATGACCAAGCATCCAGTCATGGTGAGTGAGCTCAAACCCCAAAGTAACTCTTTTGCTTTTTCTACAGGATCTAGTATCACTGAGTAGATGACAACAACATTTTCGTTCTCATTCTGTTACTTTTCATCCATATTTTTTTCTTCTTCAGATCAGATGTCCCATCTTACATTCAATAATGTCTCATATGATTTTTTCTCCCTATATCCGTTTACTTTTTTTTTTTTTTTTGGGGTCAAATATCCGTTTACTTTCAACTAATATTCTCTTGACCAGGTTACGCCTTTTGCATGTGAATCATGTTGGGTCTTGAACATCATAATGCCGAATGAGATTGCTTATGCTTAAAAGTATAAAGCTTGTACCATTTGAAAATTAGAGGAGAGTCGTTTAAGGCAACATACTCTCTGTGGCTTCTTTTCTTGCATCTCCCCTTTTCCAAGTGCTGCAAAGCCTTTGTAGCCATGTCAATGTCTATTTTTTTCAAGAACAAAGTAGTGATGGTTTGAAGAATGGGTCCCAACGGGAACTATAAGTGTTCTTAATATAGATATACTCTTGCATTTGGCTGTTAATAAATACGTCATGTAACTTCTGGAGTGTTTATTATCTTTTCGAGGATATGTATTATTCTAATCGATCATTTTATTTTTGTTGTTCCTTTTATTGTGTAGCTTAGATCATTAGCTCTTCCTTTTACGGTAGTAGAATGGACACTTCCAGCAGTTCCACGCCCAGGTCAAGGCGGTCCTTCCAAACAATTGCTCTCAGCATCCGAAGGAGTAACTGCTTCAGCAGACTCTAGTGAGATGTTTATGACATTAAAACTGTGCTATCCTGAATATAACCCAGTCTTTGATCCATCTTTTTCTAAGGGTTGGCAATTGACATATATGCAGAGTCAGCGGGCACAGATGGGTCGCATGAAGAAACTGTAGAGAGTTTTGCATTTGCGCTAGTAAATGGTGCCCTTGGAGTATTTGAAGTCCAAGGACGTAGGATTCGAGATTTCAGGTAAAACGGATGGTTCCATTAACTTAATTGTTGTTCAGAATTTCTTCTTTTCGTAGCAATCCCTTTGTAGTTGCATTTAAGTTCCTTGTCACAATACAGATTATATTTTAGGGCTTCTGAATTTCTCTCCACTTCTGAGAAGTAATTTCGAAATAGTGATTGCACATTATTGCTTACCTGCTGTAGAGTCTTTTTCTCCTTATTTCATTCTTATTATAGGATTTGTTTCTAATGCCATCTGTCATAAAAGTCTTGCAAGTCAAGAAAATTTGTAAGATAATGATGATTGGAACTTCGTTGTCCTATTTCAGAAAGTGCTGACAATTCACTGCTTGATAGTTTCCTTTAGCCGGTTTCACATGAATTAGCAATCGCCTCTTAAACCTTGATAGTTGTGTAATCTTCTTATTATATTTACTGACATATAGATGATCCGCCTCTATTTCTAGACCAAAATGGCCATCAACTTCATTTGTTCCTTCAGACGGATTGGTTACAGCCATGGCATATCGCTTACCTCACGTGGTTCGTTTCTTTCCACCTTCCAGTTGTCTCTTTTATTTTCCCATGGGAGATCATATTTGCTCTCTTCTTTCAGGTTATGGGAGATAGATCAGGAAACATAAGATGGTGGGATGTAACAACTGGACAGTCATCTGCATTTAATAGTCACAGAGATGGAATACGTAGAATCAAATTCTCACCTGTTGTTGCTGGAGATCGCAGCCGAGGGCGTGTAGCTGTGCTATTCAATGACAATACATTCTCTGTATTTGATCTTGTGAGTCTTAAGAAAATTCACTATTTCCTATAAGTTGTGCACGTGTCTTGTGTTTTCAAAGGTGGTGTACTAATATTCTGCAATGTGAAAAGAAAACAAGGACAATACTAGTTTTATTGATACTTCTTGTTTGACATTTGTCTCTATCAACCTAAAATAAATGTTTTTGACAGTTGCTGCTGAATTTTGCTGCAGGATTCACCAGATCCGCTAGCCCAGTCGCTTTTGCAGCCGCAGATTCCTGGCACCCTTGTACTGGAACTTGATTGGTTGCCTCTGAGAACTGATAAAAATGACCCACTTGTTCTATGCATTGCTGGAGCTGATAGCACCTTCCGGCTCGTTGAGGTTATTGTGTATGTGTACACCAGCTCATTGTAAAAATATATTCGTATTCAGTGCCCCATGAATGCATTCAGATTATGATTAGTTTCTTATCAGCATGTTGATCTTATTCACATAAAGTTTTAGGTCATTTTATCTGTTATTTCTCCCATATAACTAAAACTGTATACAATAGGCATGTCTAGGGTTTTCTATTTTGTTCACCAGTTGACTGCGGACCCTAAACCCTTGTAGAAAGGCACATGACCGTGTAGGTGGGATGGTGTACAGGGGTTGACAACTAGGCCACCCTTGTCCCCAGGTTAGCTGGGCATGTCTAGGTTAGGCATATGCAATAGTATTTTATTCTGATCTGCCATTATTATTGATCCAAGTTTAAATGGCTACAGTCACTTACTTCTGCTAACATTAATTTCCAACTTTTTTCTTCTGGTTTTTGCAGAAATGAAAAGAAAGTTGGCTTTGTACCCCAGTCTAAATCTGTAAAGGAGAGATTCCGTCCTATGCCTATGTACTCCCCTATCCTACTTCCTGTACCGCATGCGCTGGTAAATTTCTTTACTTGGGAATACTTCTTGATTCTGAAGTCTTTGCGGTACTCGGCTTGGTTTACCACTGCAATCATGTAATACAGAAGATACTATTCCTGAGCCCAGGACAGATTTTGAGAATTGAGATTCCAATTTACATTATGGTTACTCTTGACAATGTCTCTGATTATTTATACATGCAGGCACTGCGGATGATTTTACAGTTAGGAGTGAAACCATCTTGGTTTAATACTTGTAGCACCAGTTTGGAGAAAAGGCCTCATTTGATCCGTGGAATGGCTTCATCCTCTAAGGATCTTCGTAGTTACATGATTCAGTTACCACCTTTAGGAGACCCTGTAGTGCCAGAGATGCTTCTTAATATACTAGAACCATATCGGAAAGAAGGTTGTTTTCATTTGTTTAGTATAGTATCACCAGTCACCACAGACTTACCTCTCTTTTTCAAGATATCTGTTTAAGTATTCTAGTTTCTTTCCTGCTCTAAGTTTTATTCATTCTTAGGTTGCCTGCTTGATGATGAAAGAGCAAAACTGTATGCTGATGTGGTCAAGAAAGGTTGTGCTGCAAGATTTGCTTTTGCGGCTGCAGTTTTTGGTGAAACCTCAGAAGCTTTTTTCTGGTTGCAACTGCCTCAAGCCATTCGCCATCTAATGAACAAGCTGATGAGAAGGTCTCCGCAGAAAACCGTTTCCCCTGTTGTGGCCTCAGGAATTGATGAAGCATCTATGCTGAGTAAAATATCATCTAGTGGTATACCGGCATCTGAAGCCAGGAATATAGATTCTATGGTCAGTTTCAAAATAAATGTTTTTTTTTTGTCTATCATGCATTCTAGCCATTCCCTTCTACCAAGATACTTAGTCAAGATTTTTTATTTTGGAAATGGAGTTCCTTTGCTTAGATCATTATATTTTCATTTGCATAGTGTTTGTTGGTGAGCTTATATTACACATTTTCATGAACAGTGTGATGGTTCACGTAGATTAATGGCTTTTGATCGAGAAGAAATATGGACTCGTGCCAATGAACGACTTCCTTGGCATGAAAAATTGGAGGGTGAAGATTGCATTCAGAAACAAGTACATGAGTTAGTTTTCACCTTTGGCTCGTCTTGATTGTTTATCTTTTCATTTTATTACTGAAATTCTGGTTTGCTTTTCATAGTAGCTCCTGTATGAAATGGAAAATACATATTTTAGAAGTCTCTTTCTAGCGCAGATGTGGAGTTTAGAAATTTTAAGCTGAGAGAAATTGTGTTGATCTCGTATCGATGCTGATATTTATGGTGACGAAGGCTCTTGTGTGCTCAAAGATAGAAAGGACACTAGATATCATATGTCTAGATACACCATGCATGATTATTTTTGCTATCATAGACTATTAGCAACTGGTATTCGAGATTTTAGAGAAACAGAGCACTTTGTAAGTTCAAAAATATTTGGGTGTCACGATGTTTGGGCAAAATATATATAACCTGGAAGAGTCTTTCTTTAGACTGACTTTGAAGTTTGAACATCAATTAAATTCTTTAATTATAGTCATAGAAGTTTTGTTTGCAAGCTAGACCAGAAACTTATAAAATCAAAGGTTATAGATTTTAGTTTTCGAATCTGAGTTTCTACGCTTTAGATCTTGCGGTGACAAGTGAATTTTACTTAGTAAGCTTCATGATCAGGCTGATATCTGTTGGGAATTTGGAAGCTGCTGTTAGTTTGCTGCTTTCTTCTGCTCCAGATTCTCCATACTTCTATCCAAATGCTCTCCGAGCTGTTGCACTCTCTTCAGCTGTGTCTAAATCTCTTCTCGACCTTGCACTAAAGGTATCTGTCTTATCATATAATTGATAGTCTTTTGTGTCCTTTTGAAAAAAAAAAGAAAAAGTTCCGTTCCTTCACTTTTGTTGCACACTTACATAGGTCGTTGCAGCCAACATGGTAAGGACGGACAATTCGCTCTCTGGTACTCATCTTCTATGCGCGGTTGGAAGACACCAAGAAGCTTGTTCACAGGTTAGCTTCCTTGTTTCCTTTGTAATACTAAATATTGTAATATTCTTCTGAACTATGTTTCCACTAGGATTATCATCTAATTAAATTATTAGGGAACGTTTGTAGTTTTGGTTTAATAGCAGGCAGCGTTTTAGACACTAAAATATTTAAGGCCTTTTTAATATGCAGCTGCAAGATTCTGGACGATGGACCGATGCTGCTACTTTGGCTGCCACACATTTAGAAGGATCGGATTATGCCAGGTCTTTTCTTTTACCCGTTTCACTCTCGAATCGATTTTTGGTTTCCCTAGAATTGGGTAGTAATTGTTGTGATCTCGTGCCCTTGATTTAACTACGTTATCTCTCTCTACTCAGGGTATTGCAGAGGTGGGCTGATCATGTTCTCCACGCGGAGCACAATGTCTGGAGGTACTGTATCATACTCACCTTCAATACTGTTTCCTCTGAGAAAAGCGACAGTAATTTCCTCTAAGAAATCAACACACATGATGAGAAAAGGAATGACGTTATAATGATGCAGGGCCCTTATTTTATATGTGGCTGCCGGTTCTCTGCAAGAGGCGCTTGCAGCTCTCAGGGAGGTGCAACAACCGGACACAGTAGCCATGTTTGTGCTCGCCTGTAAGGAGATTCATTCGGAAATTGTAAACGAACTATCAAGCCAAGACCAAGAGACTGAATTTGCTTCTGGTGAAGCCACAGTAATGACCGATCTGCCAGGTCTAGATCCAGGGAAGGAAGAAGTATCAGCCGTTTGCGAATACTTTCAACAGTACCAGAGAAAGCTGGTGCATTTGTGCATGGACTCAAACCCCTACACCGACTGATGAGAAACTACACGCACATGAAATCATTCATCTTTGAAGAACAATAACAAACAGGTTTTGGTATTCAGATATATATATATATATTACTACGTTTGTGTATGTTGTACCCCTAAAAAATCCTTGTTCATAGCTGTTTTGTGTAAAATTGATTTAAAACCAGATAAGACAAAATGTCCGGTGGCTGTTTGGGCATTTCCATGGCCATGCATTACACAATACAAAATGATTGGACTTGTGAGAGGATACAATTATAACTTTTTTTGTGTTGTCTTCAATGAAAGAATCTTCTCCGACAACGAACTGATCCAAGTTCTTCGTACTCAGCCTTGGTGACACACATGGACTCAAAATCCGGGCTCGATGCCAAAAGTGAACCCCCTCTCCATACACCTAGTATGGGGCTGCAAGCAAAAACGAAAAGAGTTGAGAAACAAAATAAGGGAGAGAGAGAGAGAGAGAGTTAATAGGAAAGGATTGAGTTTGTTTACTCCTCCTGAGTTGTTATCTTCACATCAAAGTGGTCTGGGACAAGTGGTCGAAGCTCTCCTTGTCTGCAATATCTCAGACATCAACTTCTCTAGTAGTAAGTATTATACTCAACAACATTGATTCATCGTATAAGCTTAGACTTACAGTCTCTCCTTAAGTTGCGGAAATAATGTGCTTCCACCAGTTAAGATGATGCTGCCAGAAAGCATCAAACATTAGACTCATTCAGTGGGCAACTCAAGCCAAAAAAACGTAAACCATTGGAGCCACCTTTGGTACAAAACTGGTTGCAAGTAAGAATGGCATGAGCTTACAGCTCGGACAATGCACTCTGCAAGTCCCGCCTGATTCATCCCTGTCCAAAACAAGTAAAAGTAGCAATCATCTTTCCGGACATTCTTCAGTAATACGACGACATTCTTCAGTAATAATACAAACCTAGATCTGCAGGCTGGAATAACGTCTCAGGTACAAGAAAACGCTCACTTGTCAAGTCAATCTCCTGCAGAAGAAAAAGCTTTTAAAAACTTGAAAAAAAATCTCAAACACTGACAAAGAAGAGAATAGCTTTCTTTATCTACGTTTTTGTTCATGTCAGCCTTCTTCCTCTCCCCTTCAACCTTATTATCCATGACATTGTTAGTTCCTTCATCTGACGCACCAATCCCTAAACTAAGGTACCTCTTGGCAGCTTGAGGATCTTTGACATAACCTTTGGTATGTGTGACACCATCAGGAAGAACATACGTGGACTTTATCAGGTTTCCACTTCGCCGCTCCCGAGCAAGGCGGAGATCACGGTGGAGGTCAAGTGAGACGAAGCAGAGCTTCTCTTTAGCATCTTCCATCAAGAAAGTTTGGTCCATGACATTTATGGATCGATAAGAGACGAGTTCCTTCAAGTAATTGGTGAAAGCTTTACCCCCCAAATCAATCCTCTTGATGGCGTAGTTGAGCGTGAAGTTGTGGAGGACGGGGACGGCGTGAGTGAAGGAGAAGCCACAGTCGACGACGAGGCTGCACTGAGTCCGCGAGAGGATGGAATCGGGATGACGACTAGCTTCGTAGAGATGAACGAGGGATTGAGGGTTAGCGAGGTAGAGAGAAGAGAAGCCGAAGTCCTCAAAGACGAGCTCGTCGGTGGCGCGTTGAACGGAAGGGATAGAGAGTGGTGGCTCGGTGAGGAGGAGAGAGGAGGAGGTAGGGTTGATGCGGAGGAGAGAGGTGAAGAGGTGTGACCAGATGTCGCGCTGGAGGTCAGGGTTAATGAGGTAGCCGCGGTCGATGGGGCGGCGGACGGCGGCGGAGGTGAGGTCGATGTCGAGGTCGGAGAGAGGGAGAGGAAAGATGAATTTCTTGGAGGAGAGAGGTCTGAAGAGGCAGTTTGGGATTACGGTGACGGGATCACGCTCGCCGCCTTGTCCGGCTTTGATTAGACCGCCGCCGTTGTCAAGCACCACGATGTTGTTTGACATTTGACGACGACGACGTTGTTTCTCTCTCAATTTGGCTCAGTGAGTGTGTTTCTTCTCTTCTTTGTTGAGCGACTGACTACTCTCTCTTACGGGAGCTGGTTTTCTAGTTGGAGATTTCAACCCAACTTCTGTAATCGGACAAGGGAATATTTTAAATTTAGTTGCACAGAGAGAGAGAACTGAATAGAGTTGGAGAACCAAAAAAAAGAAAACTTGGTTAAATAAAAAAAACGTACATACGTGTGTACAAAAGTTTTCTTCTTAGTGTTCATCAACATTACCAAAGCTAGATTCGATTCGCACAGTCACAGTCCTCCCAACGTCTATAATTAAAGAACATCAACGCATAGAGGGGTAAGATCACAAAATGACATGCACATTGCTTTCACCTGTCCCTTCTCTCATCGTCTCTCTCTCTTCTCCTCCCCTTATCACTCCAATGATCGTCTCTGTCTCTTCGACTCTCAACACGCCTCTCTCTATCTCTCATCTCTTCGCGGCGTCTTCTTCTTCTTCTCTCTTCATCTTCCCTACTGTCTCTTTCGTTTCCCTCTCTGTGTTTCTTCTCCCTACTCACACCATCATCATACCTCCTGTCCCTGTCCCTTTCTCTTGGCTCTTTCCGTTGATGTTTTCTACCATCATCTTTGTCTTGCCTTTTGCCTTCACCATAGCCATGAGGACTTCTCCTTCGAATCTTCTCCTTTTCATGACTATTCTCTTTCTTCGGTTCAGCTACATCACCCTCAAACACCATATCATAGCCTTCACCTCCCCCGTGCTGTCTGTTTTGATCTTTCACAATGAACTTTGAAGCCTGATTACCACCCACACAGTCCTTGGCAACATGATCAGTCGACCCACATTTGAAACATCCATTCCCTGTTAATATTTTACCCATTGTATTAGTTTATTATATCAGCCTTCCATCTTTGTCTTTTGTCTATGGGATCCATCAATACACACTAAGGAGGGAAAAGGATTTACCTTTACCCTTTTGTGTGTCTTTCTGCCGGAACTGTGACCAAAGTTTGGATACACTCTGACTAAAATCCACATGTATTCTTCTATCATCAATCAGAGCATTGTCCATCTGTAAAGCAACAAGGTTGTTAAGACCTCCAAAATCATTCATTTCACATCATCTCTATGCTACTCTTGCCATTTTACCTTAAAGTAGGCTTGTTCGCATGCCTCCTTGTTCTCAAACTCTTCAACAACAAAGACAAAACTCTCAGTAAACTCACATTTCTTCTATACAGGAAAAAATCAAGATTTTCCCAACACTAACCATCTAGCACTACTCACCTATAAAAGCGTATCACAAACTGTCACCCGTTTTGAAGTCCCGGATTACATCAGCCCTGCCATATTCAGACATGAATTTAAAATACAACTGCAGTACAATTGAGTTTCTCCAAACGAATGAAGGATCAAGGAAATATCACTCACGATATGACAGTTCCAAAGCGTGAAAAAATGGTATGCAAATCCTCATCCTGCATGAGACAAGAGAAAAAAACAACAAATTGTCACAAACACAAGAATCCTTTGCTTTTAATTCTAAATATCAAGGACCTACCTCAGTCACAGGATTCAGTTTGCAGACGAACAGCACATTGTCAGGAGGCTTTACCTCGGCCTCTGGGATATCTCCTATCTGCAACAGCAAATACAAGCTCATGTATTCAACGTGATTGATATATCATCAATACATCTACAAGACAACTGTGTCCATAACACTTACTCTTTCAAGTACAACAGCACTAGAATGAGCAGCTTTTTCACGGATAACCTCCTCCATTTCTTGAACACCAAGTTCTTCATCCATTGGAACCCAATCATCTTCAAGTCGCACGTCATCTTTGACCTCTTCCTTCGGTTTTCCTTCTGGGGAAGCATCTGGTATCATCTCAGCCAGTTGTGGGGGATCGTCAAACGGATCTTCAAGTATATATGTGTGTTTGATTCTAATGTTCTTATATGGTCTGTTTTTTGCATCAACGTAAGCTTCATTTATCCTCGTCAAAGTGTCAAACCCCTCTGCAATCTCCCCAAACACCTGAAAAAATAGGCATATCGTAAGTAACCGGTATATTCAAAAGAAAGCATAAGCAGATTAGGAATAGTTTTGAACTTACCGTGTGTTTCCCATCAAGATAGTCCAGCTCGTCACGAAGTGTGAAATAGAACTGAAAAGAAAACAGACATGTCATATGAGGACATAGCACACATCACAAAATTTGATCCACAACACACTGATAGTTATTCTGACAAAATATACCCTCATAAACTTGGTAATTCAAGTAAAATGATTTGGCTTACCTGGGAAGCGTTGAGATTTTCTCCACCACTGGCCATTGCAACAGTGCCTGTCTTTGAATGTTTTAAATCGAGATGAATCTCATCTCCAAAAAACCGAGCCTGCTCGCCATACAGAAATCTGGATTCAACATAACATGCACAAGATGGGTTAGGATAAAGTTCGCAAACGTACTTGGAAAAAAAGTGACAGTAGAAAAGAGGTGGCAAAGCAACACACTAGGAACACATAGTAAAGTAAAGGATGATCAAAATCAAAAAATATATAAGCACTCTACATATTATTTAAAAGTAAGAAAACAAAACATCGTACTTGTAGATTGAGTCTCCGCCAACTCCTGTGCCAGTTGGATCACCCGTTTGTGCTGTGAAATCCTTCTGCACAGTGTGGAAGAGGCACCCATTGTAGTACTTGATCCTAACAAGAAAAACAAGAGTTGAAACATCTTAGATAAACAGCGAGTACCATATCTTAGATAAACAATGAGTACCATAGAAATTTCTTTTAGCTAGATAGGCAAAGAGAGACTTACTTGCAGAGCTTAAGGAAGTTCTTGCATGTCAAAGGGCATTTATTGGAATGCAAATCAATCACAATGTCCCCCAGGCTTGTAACGATAAGAACTGACATGTTTCCTCCCTGCACAAACTGAAACCGAAAATTGGAAGTGAGAAGCAAGTATTACGCTTTACGCTAACTTATCTCATTCATCAGCGCTAGAGCCAGAGTCATTCGAGCATATAAATTCAGAACAAGCCGTATAACCACAGGAAAAACAACAAACCCTCCAAAGGAAATTCACAGACAAATAAGAGTCTCAGTCCCAACAACAGAAGATGCATCGAAACAGTTGTAAGTAAAAAGTTTAAGCACAAATTTAAGAGTGAAGGATTAAATTTTAGAAGCAAATGTGAGCGGGGTTCTTAATCGGAGAAGCTTACAAGCTAAACACATACAAGGAGAAGGAGAGCTAAAAAGCTAAGAAAGAAAAACAGAATCACAGTGTGAACTATGAAGATTGATAAACAGTTGCGAACGTATGACAAGTGTTTAAATATGGTACAAGCAAAAGAATCCAGAAACAGCAGCGACAAATTTAACCCCACTCACATCCAAATCTGGAATGCGAAGATATAACAAGGAAATAGAAGAAGCTTACCTGCGATTTTGAGGGAGAGAGAGAGCCAGAAAGAAGAAGAACAAACGGGCGTATAAGCAGATCGATCCGATGGAATCTGAAGAAGAGATGGATGAAGCGTCTGTCTTCTCTTGGCCTACTTTCAGAATCCGAGATTTCCAGATTTTGTTTAGGTTTTGAAAAGAGTGGCGAGATTTTGAACGGAGGGTTTTATTTGTAATATAACAGAAGTTGAGAGTTTTTAGAGAAGAGAAAATAGCTGAGGGGTTTCATGGTCAGTATATATAATTATGCGTCTCTTTTTCTCTCTCTGAGATCTCGTTTCCAATAAAAATCCGCCACGTAGTTTTGTGAAGAAGATCCCGAGGAGGGAGGGACCCTGCGAGCGCGAGCGAACAGCTATGTCCGATAGCGGCGGGCCTGACTTCAGCCTCTCCGACGAGATACTGGCAGTGATCCCGACGGACCCTTACGATCAACTCGATCTGGCGAGGAAGATCACTTCCATGGCGATCGCTTCAAGGGTCTCGAATCTGGAGTCCCAAGTCTCCCTTCTCACACAGAAGCTGGTCGAGAAAGATGGGCTTGTCTGTGAGCTCGAGGGCAGAGCATCTTCCTTGGAAAGACTCTACCATGAGGCTGACTCCAATTTGAAGAACGTCCTCGACGAAAATGTAAGACTTCAATTGAGCGAGCGATTGAATTTTTTTTTGTTGTTTGTCTCTTGTGTTTAATTTGATATGTCATAACTCAATTGGTTGATCTTCGGATTTGAAGATGAAACTAACTCAAGAGCGAGATTCACTGGCGATCACTGCCAAGAAACTCGGTCGTGATTTTGCAAAGGCGCTTCTAATTTCTTGTACATATTTATTTTGGGACTAATTTGTGATTCACTAGTGCTAAGAAACTCGTCGCTCTCTTCGCCTTTTGTCACTTTGTAGCTGGAAGCATTCAAGAGACAACTGATGCAGTCTTTGAATGATGAGAATCCATCTGTATGCTCATCATCATCCCTCCTCCTTCACATCCTCTTCTTTTTCATAAAACCATGTTTCATACTCTCCTCTTGCTTTTCTTCTTCTTTTTTTCTTACAGCAAACCGACAACACTAATAATGTCAGACAGGTTCCTCGAGACAGAGGTATTCTTCTAAGCTTGTTGACATTCACTTTTGTCTTTGTTTTCCCTGGGAATTGGTTTCGGGCATTTCCTTGGCGGATAACTACAAGTTCAATGATGGTTGTCATGTTATTTGCTCTGTAAACGTTGCAGATGAGGATTCAAATGGCTCTTCCACACACGATTCTTACACCAACAACCAAGGTAATGATGGATGGATGATTTACACAACAATTTTAGTAACAAAAGAGCAAGACATTCATGGCTGAAACTATTTGGCTGGGCCAAAAAGATTTGTTCATGCTTACAAATAATATCATCCCATCAACAAAGTATATATTCTGATCAAACAGGTTTAAGTGAAGCAAGGCAAAGAGTGTCTTTGACTCCGCACGGTTTTAGCCCAAGCGGGACACCAAAGACGTTAACCACTCCGAGAAGCTACTCTGCTACTTCATCGCCAAAGCTATTCTCTGGGGCCGCTTCTCCAACAACTTCACATTATGATATACGTCTGTGGTCTTCATCAAGCCAGCAATCTTCACTAGCAAACTCTCCTCCTCGCTCACATTCTGCTTCAGGTTTTACGAGCATTTTTGTTTTGTTTGAAATCCCACCTTTGCCTCCCTATATATCATGTGAGATGTGGCCTATAATATGTCTCTCAAATCCCAAACTCACCTTGTCTTATGCAGCTCGCCATCCGCGGATTGATGGGAAAGAGTTCTTTAGACAGGCCAGGTATATAGAGATTCTGAAATTCCTAGAGCTAGAGCAACTAGTAGTAAGGGATGGGAATGAAATTAGCATTTATTTTGCAGGAGCCGTTTGTCTTACCAACAGTTCAGCGCATTTCTGGCTAACATCAAGGAACTAAACGCTAGGAAGCAGAGCCGAGAGGTAATGACCACAAATGTTCATTTTGTATACTCCTTGTTGTTAGTATCTGAATCCCAATTAAAAAACAAAAAAAACATATCATTCGTAGGAAACGTTAGGGAAAGCGGAGGAGATATTCGGGACGGAAAACAATGATCTTTACATATCGTTTAAGGGCCTTCTCACAAGCGGGCGTTGACCTTATTCTTCTTGCTTCTTCCCACCATAACTTGAATAGGATTCGCTTTTTTCCTTTTCATGATCAATAAGATTTTTTCGTAAAAACTAACCATACAACAAAAACAAAACAAAAAATCAGAGAATTTTGTAATGTTGAAAAGTAATTTATTTATTGTTGAAAAGTGATTTCTTTATTGTGATGCTCAGTTCCTTTGCCGAGAGTTTGTATCTTTTTGATAAAGCAACCAAAGTTCGAATAACAACATTACACAATCGTCACTTACAATTGATATCGATCCAAACATAAAACAGTGTTAATGAATAATGATTATGGGTTCTGCCTCGTTAATTGCAACCCTAGGTTACTAGCCTGATTTACTATCGTTTCATTTTGTGGTGATTCTGAAGTCATTGTTGATATGAAAGAAAGGAGAAGAAGATCCGAATCTGCTGATAATTTATTGCTACAGATACTCGAGGGTCTTTCTACAAGGGCCAAACCGCTAATCTCTTGAAAAGTGTTGCTGCTTCTTCCTGCTGCTCAAACCACAACTCCTTTACTCTAATGAAATCATTTCTCTGTTTCGTGTTAGAACCCTAAGATACTCTCATCGAGGATCTTTACGTATCATCTTCTCACAAGCGAGCGTTGAAAGAAAACACCTATCTTAGCTTCTTTGGACCAAAACATAACTTACAACGTACTTGCAAGTTTTCTTTCTTCTTTCTTTTCATGACCAAACTAGTCATGGCTGATTTCAAAATTCAACCTCTCTAAACTTGCTTCTCTATAAAAAAAATATCAGATACTTGTTTTCGCATATAATGCAACCGAAGATCGAACAATGTATTATCGTCGCTTTAGTAGAACAAATGACAACATAAGGTGGTGTTTAGATGAAAAATACAACAGGTCTCTTGGGCTTTGTGAAGATTGATTTTGCTTGTATTAAAAAGTCAAAGTCAACGGACGATCAAAAATTTAAATATTGGGCCGAGGCTAAGCCGCCTCCTCCGGCCCACGAAGTACAGCGAAAACCCTAAATGAGGAAAAGCATATGCTCTTGGCATCTCGTTCACGACTATATATTCAGCTCCCGGCTGCTCTAACGCCTCCTTGCACCTCTTTTCTCTCGCTCTCTCTGCCTCTCACTTCCCTCTAAGGTTAGTCCGTCTCTTCGAATTCTTCTCGATTCGATTACGTTGTTCCATGACTTTTTCTCCGATTGTTGATTTGTATTCGATTTGCATATTCGTTTCTTCGTATTCGTTTTTGATGTTTAGATGAGCAATACCGTTGAGTTTTGTTGTTGATCTATGCTTATCGCCTTTGATTATTTTACCAATCCCTTGATTCTTCTTGTCGATGCAACTAATGGCTGTTGCTGTATTGGGTCCGTTGTGTACTGTCACTTTTTAGATCTGCTCATCTTAGAGATCTGTTAAAGAAGAAACTCCGATTAGATCGAAAAACTCCTCGTTAGGATGAGCTTTTCGTTTTTGACCCTTACTTAATTTTTGCTGTTTTGATACGCATGACATTTTCTTACATGGTTTCATCTTGGGAAAATTATACTTTACTGCTTCGTTCGTCTTTATATATTCACTTTGCTAAAACCGGATTTCGATATTTTGTAGAGAAAGGATTTTCGATATTTCCCTTTGAATTGCCAAGAAATCATCAATACATATTTCAATTTCACTTTTAGGAAAGCTGACGTTTCCAAATTGTAATCTGTTTGGTATTAACATCGTTTTATTCATTTGCCTAATTCTTGTTTCTGTGATTGCAGAGATTTTGTAGGTGACAATCAAAAGTTAGTCAAAATGGTAAGCCTTTTTATATCTTGGTTTTCCTTTTATATGGATACTTTCTGTCTGGGTTCTAAGCTAAATACATTTTTATGGACTTTCAGGTGAAGTTCACATCCGATGAGCTTCGTAGGATTATGGACTATAAACACAACATCCGTAATATGTCTGTTATTGCCCACGTCGACCATGGTACAATTTTAGCTCTCTTTTTTAATTATTCTCATCAGTTTTAAATCGAAACCAATTAATCAATCATTTCCCCTTTCAGCAATATTTATTTTCCTGAGCGTTTGAGTTGTTCTCTTTGGTCTCATACTTCCAACTAATGTATATTTATTTCTTGATCAACAGGGAAATCCACCCTCACCGATTCCCTGGTTGCTGCTGCTGGTATCATTGCCCAAGAAGTTGCTGGTGATGTTCGTATGACTGATACACGTGCTGATGAGGCAGAACGTGGTATCACAATCAAGTCCACGGGTATTTCTCTCTACTACGAGATGACCGATGCTTCCTTGAAGAGTTTCACCGGGGCAAGAGATGGAAACGAATACCTTATCAATCTCATCGACTCCCCTGGGCACGTTGACTTCTCATCTGAGGTCACTGCTGCTCTCCGTATTACCGATGGTGCTCTTGTGGTGGTCGACTGTATTGAGGGTGTCTGTGTGCAGACTGAGACTGTGCTCCGTCAGGCCCTTGGTGAAAGGATTAGGCCTGTCCTGACTGTTAACAAGATGGACAGGTGTTTCCTTGAGCTGCAGGTTGATGGTGAGGAGGCTTACCAGACTTTCCAGAGGGTCATTGAGAACGCTAACGTTATCATGGCAACCTATGAGGACCCACTCCTTGGTGATGTTCAGGTCTACCCAGAAAAGGGAACTGTGGCCTTCTCCGCTGGTCTTCACGGATGGGCTTTCACTCTGACGAACTTTGCTAAGATGTACGCTTCCAAGTTTGGTGTTGACGAAACCAAAATGATGGAGAGGCTGTGGGGTGAGAATTTCTTCGACCCTGCCACCAGGAAATGGAGCGGCAAAAACACTGGTTCCGCTACCTGCAAGCGTGGGTTTGTCCAGTTCTGTTATGAGCCCATCAAGCAAATCATTGCAACTTGCATGAATGACCAGAAGGACAAGTTGTGGCCTATGTTGGCGAAGCTTGGTGTAACGATGAAGTCTGATGAGAAGGAGCTGATGGGTAAACCTTTGATGAAGCGTGTCATGCAGACATGGCTCCCCGCAAGTACTGCTCTACTTGAGATGATGATCTTTCACCTTCCATCTCCCCACACTGCACAGAGGTACCGTGTTGAAAACTTGTATGAAGGTCCCCTCGATGATCAGTATGCCACAGCCATCAGAAACTGTGATCCAAATGGCCCTCTCATGCTTTACGTTTCTAAGATGATTCCTGCCTCAGACAAGGGTAGGTTCTTTGCTTTTGGCCGTGTCTTTTCTGGTAAGGTGTCCACTGGAATGAAGGTCAGGATCATGGGTCCCAACTTTGTCCCTGGTGAGAAGAAAGATCTGTACGTCAAGAGTGTGCAGAGAACTGTCATTTGGATGGGAAAGAGGCAAGAGACTGTCGAGGATGTTCCCTGTGGTAACACTGTTGCCATGGTTGGGCTTGATCAGTACATCACCAAGAATGCAACCCTGACCAACGAGAAAGAAGTTGATGCCCACCCTATTCGGGCAATGAAGTTTTCTGTGTCCCCTGTTGTCCGTGTTGCTGTTCAGTGCAAGGTCGCATCTGACCTTCCCAAACTTGTGGAGGGACTCAAGAGGCTGGCCAAGTCTGACCCTATGGTTGTGTGCACAATGGAAGAGTCGGGTGAGCACATTGTTGCTGGTGCTGGAGAGCTCCATCTTGAGATTTGTCTCAAGGATCTTCAGGATGATTTCATGGGTGGTGCTGAGATCGTCAAGTCAGACCCTGTTGTCTCATTCCGTGAGACTGTCCTGGAGAGATCTGTCCGCACTGTGATGAGCAAATCCCCTAACAAGCATAACCGTCTGTACATGGAGGCCAGGCCCTTGGAGGAAGGTCTAGCAGAGGCAATTGATGATGGCCGTATCGGTCCAAGTGATGACCCCAAGATCCGATCCAAGATCTTGGCAGAGGAGTTTGGGTGGGACAAGGATCTAGCGAAGAAGATCTGGGCGTTTGGACCTGAAACCACAGGGCCTAACATGGTGGTCGACATGTGTAAGGGAGTTCAGTACCTGAACGAAATCAAGGATTCAGTTGTTGCTGGGTTCCAGTGGGCGTCCAAGGAAGGTCCTCTCTGTGATGAGAACATGAGAGGAATCTGTTTTGAGGTTTGTGATGTGGTGCTCCATTCTGATGCTATCCACAGAGGAGGTGGTCAGGTTATCCCAACAGCCAGGAGGGTTATCTACGCCTCACAGATCACTGCCAAGCCCAGACTGCTGGAGCCGGTGTACATGGTGGAGATCCAAGCACCGGAGGGAGCTCTAGGAGGAATCTACAGCGTGCTGAATCAGAAGAGAGGACACGTCTTCGAGGAGATGCAGAGGCCAGGAACACCGCTGTACAACATCAAGGCGTACCTGCCAGTGGTGGAGTCATTCGGATTCTCGAGTCAGCTAAGGGCAGCAACCTCAGGACAGGCCTTTCCTCAGTGCGTGTTTGATCATTGGGAGATGATGTCGTCTGACCCTCTGGAGGCGGGATCGCAGGCTTCAACGCTGGTGGCTGAAATCAGGAAGAGGAAGGGTATGAAGGAACAGATGACTCCCTTGTCTGATTTCGAAGACAAGCTGTAAGCAGCAGCACCCCCCCTCTTATCTCTCTCTACTCTCTGGACACACCCCATTTGCTCTGTTTACTCTCTCTCGCTACCGTATTTTTGTCTTTTGTTTTCTGTTTACTATTTTGGTACGATGATGGGATTGATGACTTTATCACTGGCCATCCCCTTTTAATGTGTTTTACTTTTTAGTTGAGAACTTCTACTTTTATTATGTGTTCGCAAATATTTTGTTTATTCTCTGTTTTCCGTTGGATCATTCGTACCGCTTATGCAAGCATGAAAATGCTTGTCTAGGCAAACTATTAGGTTGATGATACATAGTGCCAAAGAAGATGACCTTGTCTTATGTTATGATCGAGATTGTTTGAAACCAATGAACAATTTGGTATGTTAGCGATTGTGATTCAGTGAACCATCCTAGTCCATGATGTTTAACCGATACGTTTCCACTGTTCGTGTTAGTTCTGTTGTTTAAGATGGGCGTTGTTGAGAGAATTGCCCTCTCTGTACTATCTTCACATTTGTGATTTATAAAACATTGGGGAATTCGAAATTCGGACATAAGCCCACGCAACTAATTATGGGCCGCATAAGGTTAATTTATCATCAAAAAAATTAATGCCGGTGAGAAAACGTCCCAGTTTGACCTGGAAGCTTGGGAGACGACCAGAAATAATCAACGACGCGTGGTCGTTTTATTTTAAAAGCGTTTCTTCGTGGTCGTTGTGAAATCGGAAGTTTCGACGAACAGTACAGAACAGATCAACCTTCTCTAATTAATGTCTTTAACGATATCCCAAAGAAAATGTGTATAAGTAAAGATCTAGGAGACTTGAAGCTTTTCAAAAGATTATAACTCCAAAAAATCATATTCATATTAAGCTCTCTTAACTCGATAATACATGGCTCAACAGCAGCAACACGGTGAGTCATTCTTTCTTATAATACACATATACAAGCGTTGTTAACATGTACAAAGGTTTCAGTTAATTAATTAATTGCTTCGTATAAATATACATATGCAGAAATGAAGCAGACACTGAGAGAGGCACCGTACGTGACGGCGCCGCCACCAATGGGTTACCCGGTGGTGATGAATGACTCTCCCCAGACCGGTGGCCAGACCGTGCAGCACTCTCCTCACACGCAGAGCAAAGGCAGCGGTCGTTTTTCAGCGTTTTTAAGTGGATGGTATATTTTTATCTAAATCTTTTTCACCCATATATGACCATATTATATAAATCTTTGTTTTCCTTCGGTATCGTTGAAAGATTGTGTTTTGCTTTCTCTTTGCAGTTCGACTGCATTGTTGGCCTGCTGCGTTTTGGACTGTGTCTTCTAGGGCTAGGGATCTCTTTGTCTTTTGATTTTTCCTTTGTATATATGTATGCTGTTTGGTGGATTTCTATCTCTCATTGTTTCTGATTCTCTATTACGTTTGATTCTTGTATTTGTAATTACATTCTTTTCCTTTTCTACTGAATCATTGTTTCGGATTCTTCTTATTTGCATCTTCAAAACCACAAATTATGAGATTCATACAAAAGGCTATGAAACTCCCCATTGGGATTTTCTTCATTTCTTTTGTTTCACAACAAATTACTTTCTCCGAGTGTAAATAAATAAAACAAAGATATCACTATATTTTGCAAAACCAAGAGCAATGAAACTCGATGCTACAAAAGACCAACCTGTGACGTTCTGTGAACAAAGCGATTGAGAGATCTCAGGGTTCTGTTATACGTTGAAGCGGAAAAGCATCACATCTCCTTCTTTAACAATGTACTCTTTACCCTCTGATCTCAACTGCAAAACAAATTAATTTCAAGAATACCTCGAGTTAGCAAGAGAGCCACGAGATATTTCGCTACGCAGCAGCTCAATCAATGGTCATCAGGAAGAAACTCACAAGTCCTTTCTCTCTTGCTGCGGCAAGAGAACCAGCAGAGACAAAATCTTCATATGCAACCTGAAAAAACAATTGAAATGACGCCCGGGTTCATAAGGAAAGCTAATACTAGACAGCTGAAGCTTTCAATCTCCAAGTTTCATGGCCTTTATGAGCTCATGTTCAATATAGGGAGTATGTATATCAGTAAAAAGGAAATTCATTCAGAGGCAAAAATGCTTACAGTCTCAGCTCTAATAAATCCCTTCTCAAAGTCAGAGTGAATGACACCCGCAGCTTGTGGTGCAGTCATGCCTGTATCCACATAATTTTCCACCAAATTACTTCATATACCCAGAGAAATAATGCATTTTGAGAAACCCTAATGATTGTGAAAACTAACCTGCGTGTATTGTCCACGCTCTTGTTTCCTGCCACAGAGAATGAACCTTTTAGAGGATATGTTTTGATAACAAGTTTTTTGTGTTTGTATGTGTTCTTCACCTTTTCACCAGAAGTGAAGTACGTCTGCAAACCTAGCAGGCTATACGTTGCCCTGATAAGGTTCCCAAGGCCGCTTTCGTTGACACCTAGAGAGTTCAAGTATTCTGTCCTTTCCTCAAGAGGAAGTTCGGTTAACTCAGACTCAACCTGCTTCCACGAAAGGAAGATGATTCATTCAAGTAAAATCCAGGCATGAAATCGTGAACGCACAAGATGTAGTAAACAGACAATGATCCTGACCTGTGCTGAAACAACCACATGTCCAGACTGCAAATCCGAAGAAAGACCCTTTACTTCTTCGACGTAAGTATTCTTCTCTGGCTCAGCAAGATCAGTTTCAGCAACATTTGCCACGTAGATCATAGGCTTCATAGTAAGCAAGCAGAGATGCTTTACGACTTCCTTCTCGAGGTCAGTCAATGCAACTGACCGTGCAGGTTTCCCGTCAAGAAGGGCCTCCTGAATTCTTTCCAGAGCAGATTTTTCGGCTTCCTCCTGTGTCATAGAATGTCACATACTCTGGTGAGTTACAGCAGACCGGGGGGTTAAGAAATGTTTGAGAGCTCAGTAGTTTACCTTGACTTTGGACTGCGAGTCCTTAGCCTTCCCTTTCTTAAGTCTCTCGATTCTTTTACCAATCTGTAAAAAGGTGTAAATCAACTCTGTTTAATATCAAAAGTGATGTTGTGAACGGAGACAGGAAAGAAGATGAATGCTCTCCGAAAACAAAATTCGAAACATGAGACAATGGTTGCCAAAATACCTGATCCAAGTCGCAGAAAATAAGTTCGAGATTGATGACATCAATGTCAGACTTGGGATCAACTTTGCCATTCACATGAATAATGTCGTTGTCCTCAAAACAGCGCACCACCTGGAACGCTAAGCAGTTTACAGGTAGCCACAAAGGAAAGAAAGATGAGCAATCACTGAGGGAAACAAGGAGAGAAAAATGAAACCTGGAGGATGGAATCGACTTCTCGGATGTGAGACAAGAACTTGTTCCCTAAACCCTTTAAGAAAAAGTCAAACTTGTGAGTCCAATTGAGATAGATAGAGAGGAGAGAAGAGAAGAGTAGAGAAGAAAGAGACTTCGCCTTGACTGGCACCCTTGACAAGACCAGCAATGTCGACGAACTCAATGGATGCAGGGACCAGTTTTTGAGAACTGCTGAGTTTTGAGAGCACTTGAAGACGCGAGTCAGGAACAGCAACGATACCAACATTCGGCTCAATCGTGCAAAAGGGGAAATTAGCAGCTTGAGCCTTTCCATTCTCGACCTGGAGATAGGACATAATAGCGTAAGGTGTTTGAGGAAATGCCTGAAAGAGAAAGAGGAAAATTGATCTGGGGATGGAGGACTTCTCTTACGACGGCGTTAAAGAGAGTGGACTTGCCGACGTTGGGAAGACCGACGATTCCGGCTTTCAAGCTCATGCTCACTTTGGAGGAAAAGCATCGCTTCTCGACGAACTTGGGTTGGCCGGAGAAGAGGAAACGGTTTCTCAAGAGAGGAGTCGACTTGGAAGGCAGCAAAGCCAGAGCCGTGACGACACTGCTACAAGCTGCTCTCGCCATCCTCTCGTCTGCCAATAAAATGTGAACAAGAGACTACAACTTTTCTCTCCGCCTCTTCTTATGTCTTACTGCCACCGCCCCTTGGCCTCTTTCTTTTACTATCTATCTTCTTTTTTTTCAAACTAGACAAATAGAGGAAAATGTATCAAAACTCTCAAATTTATTTTATGATTACGGCACTTAATTACGCACTTATCCCATTTTGGAGCTAAAGTTATTATGTTCGTCCAATTTTTGTATTCTTGAAAGGTTGTTGATTCATCATCTTTTTAAACAATAACAAATATCCATGACTCCTCAATCAAATTACCAATAAAAGTAGATACTACATGTTCAAACTTGAATAAGAGTTTGATATCTAAAAGGTGGGGATTACAAATAAAAACGGAATCAAAAGAGAGATTTCCAAAAGGAAGAAGAGACAGAGATAGGATTCAGGGGTCGTCTGTCTACTTGGATCGCTGTCTCATCTTTCGACGCTTCCTCTTCAACCTCCTCATGCGCTTCTTCTTCCACTGCAAATTAAATGTTCGAATTAGTGTTTTTTTTCTTCAATATACCAAATGAAGAGACGAAAGAAACAGAGACATCCAAAGAGACGACCATTTCCCCCACACTAAATTGCAGAATCTCTATACTATTTCAGAGCCAAACCCACAGATCTCTCTATATATCCACCTCCTAAACAGCTAACATCGGAACAAAAAACATCCTAAGTCTCTCTTATCATCCATTTTGACACTGAGAAACAAGCAGCAGGGTATAATATAACCATACTACTAGCCGCACTCTACTAGCTACATTTATTCCTCCCTTTCTACGTACAATATAACAAACTGAATCAAATGCGTAAGAAATCGGAGAAGAAATGGTACCTTCGCCCTCATCGCCTACTTTTCGTCCTCCAGAGAGAGAGAGCGCAAAGCAGTAAAAGGAATAACTAGGGTTTCCCCATCCTCCGTGCTGAAAATATACAGTAGTATTTGTTTATGGCCCAAACCTTAGTGGGCCATAAGGACCCAGTTCTGTCCAAATTCCTTCTTCTGGGCCGACGCTAATGAAAATCCAAAAAATGATAGGCGCGTCATCATTACTGCTGTGCCGAGTTACGATGACGAGAGAAGTTCAAACGGTTGTGTGTGTTTTTTTTTTTTTTTTATCTTCTCAAGAAGCGCGGAAAATCAAAGGCCTCAGTGTTGCAAGAAGAGAAACGTCTTTCTTGTTCATGCATTCTAACTTCTCCCTTCTCCCTTCTCCCTTCTCTCGTCTGATCACCTCTCCCTTTCTTTCCTATTTCTTCTCATCCATTCTAATTCTCGCTTGAAGATGAACTCTCAGCGTTGTTCGTATGGAGGTAGGAATTCGAACGAGGAGAAACGAGTGTTGGAAAAATTAAGGAGGTAAAACTCCACTACTCTCGTTGGTTTTTCCCCTTTTTTCTTGTGGCAATATTAACTTCTAGATTGATTTTGCTTTTGAATTTATTGGTCTATATAGTTTGCTCAACTGGTTGACGCAACGGAACTTTGACAAGATCAAGGATGAGATTCTCCAGACTATAAGAGGATCTCCCTCCGCTTTCCTTCTCAAGGTTCTCTCTGCATGTGCCTTTTCTTTTGTACACACACATAGATTAATGTTCCTAATGGTGGTGGTACTTGATATATGTTTGCAGTCTCTAGTGTGCTGCATTTTCGATATGGCAATGCCTATGTCTTATTCGCTCGTCTATCCGTCGAGCTTTTTCACGCGCTTCCCCCTTTTCCATCAGATGAATCTCACGGCGATGTTACCACTTTTGAGAAGCTCTTCTTTTGCAAATGCCGGATGGAGCTTGAGAATTCATCTCCTGAAACAGATAGACCACCGCTTGTTTATGTTGAGGAGTCGAACTGTTGGAAATTCATCAGGACCGTGCGGGTTTTGTCTGAAATTTTCAAGAATAGGACGCTCCCTGACACAAGTCGTCAAAGTATCATTCAGGTTCATTTTCCCTCTCTCGACTCTTTATAGATCTATCTGCTCATTATGAGTTTCAAGTATATCAAAATAAGGAGGTTTCAAAATTTCGACTTGTTACTTGTTAATCGTGTACTAATGTAGGTGCTTATGAATCCCATCTTCCCACCTGAGAGGAATACCGATGCAATGAATTATTTTCTGTCCTCCATTGTCAAACTTGCTGACTTCCAATTTTCTGATGAAAGTTTCAAGCAGCTTCTGCAAACTTCTCGGGTTAATTACCCCCACCATCCAAATGCGTAACCACATTTGGTGTGTGATTATCTCTCTCTCTCTCTCTCTTAATTAACCCTAGCTAGCTTGATTTACAGTGTGCAGCGCTGGAGAACAGATACAATAAAGAAGTTATGCTTAGGAAGGAAGCAGAAATAGCACTTGCTAGAAGAAATGAAGAACTTGAGTGGATGAACCGGTTACTTGAGTCTTACAAGGAACAACAAGGTCAATTGCATTTACGTGCTCAAGAATTGGAGCAAGACCACCAAAAGGATCTGCTTCTTCGGAAAGAAACAGAATATGCGCTTGCTATAGAACGGGAAACGATAGTTAAGGTAAAGCTTCGACTGCAAACTCTTGAAAATACACATGATAATATGTGTCTCAAGGCCGAGGAGCTAGAGAGCAAGTGCAAGGGCGAGCTGGTTCTCAGGAAAGAATCAGAAATTGCGCTGGCAAAAGAGATGAAAGAGTTGGAGGAGATGAAGCTACAGCTTGAAACTCGCAAAATAGAACAAGAGAACCTGGCCTCGCAGGTCAGAACTTGGCAGGACAAGTACGACCAAGAGTCGACTCTGAGGAAAGAAACAGAGGATGCTCTTTCTCGAGAAAAACAAGAGCTTGAGCTAGTCAAAGGACTACTCGAATCATTCAACCAAGCAGTGGATTTGTTGCGAGAAGAGAGGGACAATGCTCAGAAAACAGTCCAAGAGCTCACAACAAAGCAATCGGAAGAGCGTCAACCTCCATCATCGTTTTTCTGCCCTATCACACAGGCAATCCCATATCCTTACAATAACATAACTTGCACAACACTCAATCTCGCAGACTAATAATATGTTTGAGTGGCTCATGTTTTCGCAGGAGGTTATGAAAGATCCACACTTTTCTGCCGATGGATTTACATACGAAGCAGACGCTATTAAGAGATGGCTTAGCACAGGTCACGACACGTCGCCCATGACAAATCTCAAGCTTTCTCATCGCACCCTTATCCCTAACCGTGCTCTCCGGTCTGCGATTGAGGAGCTGGTTTGATTCTTCCTGCTTTACGATCCGGTTTAGTATAATGGCCACACGAGTCTCTAGCTAGTCTACTATATGTATGAGTCTTGCTTGAATATGTGATCCAGCTTTTAGCTACTTGCTCTTGTTTTCAGAACCAATCTTTTTTTTCATAGATATCCGAAGATTGGAAAACCCATTTTTTCTTAGAATCCCCAAACATTATTTGAGAAATGAATTTGCTGACGTGTCTCGTTCAGCTGCTCATAATGAATGGTGAAGTAAAAAAAAAACGTTTTACATTTGTAAAAAAATACGTCGAACATTGTGAGACAATAAGGCTTTCAATGATTTTTCAATCCACACGGGGTCGAGCCAATCGGACCAACATTTTAGTACATTAAGGTGCATATTTTGATACGTTTCATCACAATTAGTCGAAGAGATCACAACAAATCAAACGACGAGCGTCAACCTCCATCATCGTTTATATGTCCTATCTCACAGGCGAGACCATATCTTTACAAGAAGTTTACTTGCACAACACTCAATCTCGTAGACTTGTAATATGTTTTGTGTGGTTTATATTTTTGGCAGGAGGTCATATGAAAGATCCAGACTTTGCTGCCGATAAACATACGTACGAAGCAGAAGCTACTATGAAATGGTTTGGTACAGGTCACGAACGATACGTGACATACGTCACCGATGACGAACCTCAAGCTTTCTCATTGCAATCTTGTCCCCAGCCGGCCGTGCTCTCCGGTTTAGTCCAGTTATAATTTGACTTTGGGCCTATAATGGACTCTAGTATTTGTGAGCCTTGCTTGAAATTTTTAATCCAATGTTACGTATTTCATAATCATAATAGCCACTGAACCGAAGTCTCATTACCGGGCCTTGTTTTTCTTTTCTAGATAGCCGAAAATGGAAATAAAGCCATTATTTTCTCAGAACGGTAAAGAAGACAATTGTGCTTTGTACACGCCTAAAACGCCATGAAAAGCCAGACATACAAAAGACCAAGAAAAAATAAAAGCAACCCAAAATATATATATTAAATATGTTTCCCTTTCTTCGGTAGCAAAGAAAATAAAAAAAGTCACGTGACCAACGGACAATGTGACGTAACACAACTCTGAACTCTTTGATCGCTTTTTTCAGACAATGATATCTCTCTTCTTGTAATGGAATAGTTTTTCAGATTTCGAAATAATTACGCCCAACCGAAAGATATTTTATTTGCTCCATTTAAACTCCATCTTAAAGATGAAAGAAGGCTCTATTTAAACCCTAATCACTGACCGGACTCAAGGCGTGGGACGACTCCTATATTTTTATCTTTTTAAAATAGAAATTACTGTTCGTGTTCGTAATTAAAACTGAATATATCTTTTACATATTTTTTTTTTTTTAAAGGATGAGCTAGAGAGAGAGAGGAATAATAAATGAGAGAGAGACAAAAATGAGAGAGGAACAAGAACAAGAAAGTACGTAAATGTACAGAGGGAGATAAGAAGAGGACAAGACAATGGCCTGCAGGTTTTTTTTACACATCGGTCAATAAACTTCCAATATTGGCTCTATCATTGCAACTTGTTATACCAAAACATATATATATACACACTTATTATACACAAATATATTCACCTACAAGACAAACCTTTTGTTTGTTTGTTTTCTTTCCTTACCTCTTCTTTTTATTATTAACTTTCAATTATTACTATCCAATTTTGTTGCATCTGGCTCTTTGTAACAAACAGCTAAGAACCCAGCTCAAGTTGTCCTTTCTTCTCTGCAACTAGTCTCTATGTTCCGTAGCACAAATATGTCATTCACCAGATATAGCTTTATATATATATATATATATATATTTACAAATAACAATCAGAAAAATATATAGTTTTTGGGTTATATGTTGATGATGTCGGGTATTTTATTACGTGTCGAGAGTCTAATACATATATAGGGGAACTCGGCATGAGCGCCAATATAGTAAACCCTCGCTAAGTTTATGGTTTTCATTGGATATTTTATTTAAAGGTTTTTTCGTTTGCTGTAAAAGAAAAATAAACAAGATTCAAAATAAGGATGATTAAAAAAGCTGATTATAATTAGCTCACGTCTATATATACTACTTTAATCGCCGTTTCATGGATTAAATTTATTTCGGAAACGTTTCTTTGTAACTAGTTTTTTCTTCTTTGTCGGCCCTTTTCTACTTAAGCCATTTGTCGTGACATTATGTATTTATTATATATGTAGAGGGAGAAAAAAGAAGACTAAGAAGAAATAAAAAAAGACAGATGCAAAAAGGGCAGAGTGAGAATCAATTGGGAGAGAGAGAATCTTTACAGAGGGCACACAACACTGGGAACCATCACGTTCTCTCATTCATTTCCCTCTCTACCTTCTTTCTTTTTTTTTTTGTATCTTTTCGGTTTATAAATTATATTACATTATGAATGTCTATTTCACATAATGTAATACTGATAGATTAAATGCAGTATTTAATGATTTAGGACAATGTAGTATTTGACTATTTGAATGTGACTCAGTTTGGATTTAGCATTTGCTATAGCGAAAACAAACGACAAGATAAACATATATAGGTCCGGTAAGAAAAAAATACATTGATTTCAGATCTAGCTATATTGATTGATTTAATGGCAACAATACAAAAGTTACTATATATATATATATATACTAGTGAAAAATAGGATGGTTTGTTTATTTAAAGCCAGCAAATAGATTTATAGGCTTAATAATAACTGTGTTGTGTCGTTTATAAATTGATATTGATAGATCATATTATTTGACCGACCTAACGGCTGCTTCTCACTTAAAGTATGACAAAATGAAGTGATTGTCTGTGTTTGATATTTGATAACTCTCTATCTACTTACTATACACTCAAGTTTTTGTTTGTTTTCAAAAATAATTGATAAGAATGTAAAATGTACTTTATAAATGCTTAATGTGCATTTGCATGTATTCTTGTCGTCATATGGTGGCCGCTTCAGGAAGAAGAATCAAACGGCCAGGATTTAAGAAACGATGTTCCAGAATCACGAGCAAACTTTTTTCTTTTTTTCTTTTTATGTTTTATATTCATACTCCATTTTTTTGAAAAATAATATAGTACTAATAATTTTATTCGACGGAACGAACTTGATTTACTCTGCAGCTAACTCTCTTCACACTTTGACCCTTAACAGTATACTATATATTCATCAATAATCCCAGATCTGTCCCTTAATTTACTTATATTATACACTTAATTGCCTCTTCAGTGTCTTGAAACCTCCAAACCCACAGATTGACCAAAATCTAGACAACATATATGTTCAAGAAGAAAATGATATTACTGAGGTTTCAACTACATATCAATGTTTTACAAAAGAGTTGTTGAAAGGAAAAAAATAAAAAAGAGTTGCAATCTAGTTGGGTCTAGAGTATAGGCAATCAATTAGTCGATTTTATGCAGCCGAGCCGGCTGATGAAAATCAATCAAATCGATTAACTTGTTTCAGATTTTTAATTAATCCTCTAGGCCGGAAAAAAAAAATCCTTTAATTAAAGTCCCAAGTGCTTAGCATCCGTTAAAAGTGTGATTAGCTACGCTGTCGACTTTTTGAACACTGCAAAAAGCAAAAAGTCCTAAATATGTATGTTTTGCGAAGACATTAGTGATCCTCTTGATTCGGTCCACCGACCAATTTCAGACTAGCCGCCTCTCTACTCTACTAACTACACATGCACTTCCAATTAGTAGTACTTATCTCTACTTTTTGTTTTAAACCAAATCAATAAGCTGTCTTTTTTTTAGTTTTTCTCCTTAAACTATTGCACTATGTTTTTATCTTCACTGACAGTGAGTGACATGCAAACACATTACATTATTAGGAAAAAAAAGGAAACAAAAAGGGGGATAATAGCCTAATAATAATTACAAACCACTCCCCGTTTCCTTTTAGGTTACTATCTATTTTTTAAACATACAGAAATCTTTTGAAGCGATCTCCGAACATGGCAAGCACATCATCCTTTTTGGTCAGAACTAATTTTTTTAATATTCATCGAATTCATCGTTAACAGAGAAGTAGTACTAATTTTTATTGCTGTTTGATATTTCCGAGCAAAATCAACGTTGAGGTTATGAAAGAAGTTAGTGTGTGATTAATGCGATAAACCGAGAAAGAATAGTTAAACCGTATTTACATATCCAGCCCTCAAATATTCATTCAGTTTACAAGACAGCCCGGGAAAACAGATTCAACCCACTCCATCTGCCTAAAAAAACCATAGCGGTTACCTGCTGACTCGATCCGGTTTACTTCTTATTGCTCGCATTTCGGTTCAAGCCTGGTTCGATTGGTCCGGTTCTTGCCGTTGCTCTGCAACTGCGACTTGTTCCCCGGAGACGGAGAAGATAACGAAGAAGACGATGCAGACGAAGACGAGGACGACGAAGAGAACAGCTGGCCGAAGAAGAGGCCTGATTTAAGAGAAGAAACCGGGACATTGAGCACCGGCGTGATTCTGACATTGGCCGAGTACGATCTCGGCATTCCATGGTGCTGCTTCATTCTCGGTCCGCCGGTGAAGCTTCCGGGACTGCTGGAGCTTCTTTCCAGTCCGTGAAACACGATTTTACCGGAGGCGTTAAGTCTCGGGCTATCGGCCGTCACGGTGACACCCCGAGATTCGCCGGAGGCCGAGGGCGATGATCCATCGACGGAAGGATTGGAGGGACGCCTGGGCTTGGCTAGTCTGATCCTGGGATGGTGGTTAGGGTTGCGTAAATGGGTCCGAGAGGGAGCGAAGGGATTGGGACTGGGTTTGTCGAGGTCGAGCGAGAGCCTTGGAAGGTCATCGACCTCGTGGCCGGAGGAAGAGGAGGAGGAGAGGGATAGACGCGAAGAGGCGATCGAGATCGATTCGGAGACGTCTGAATCCTTCAGCAACGGAGATGCATCAGCCGGCGACGAGGCGGTGGAGGGTTTGGTGGATCCACGGTGAAGAAATTGCTTAAACGACGACGTTTTGAGGGTTGGGGAGGAAGAAGAAGAAGAAGAAGAAGAAGCCGTTTTAGCAGAAGAGTCATGTGCCTTGGCGTTGACAAGCCTCTTGAGGCCTAAAAGCTCTCGCCATCTAGTCGTGCAACGAGGAGCCTTCGGGGAGAAGAGGTCGGAGATCTCCATCTCTAGTCGCCGGCATGATTTAAGCACCTCCGGCGATTCGGCAGCCGTCGACGCCTGTGGCTTCGTCTTCGGGCCAGAGAACTTCAAAGGTACGAGTTTCCCGTCGGAGAAGAGCTCGTCGGCGGAGAGCATTGTGACCGGATCTTCGAGACAAAACTCGAAATCCACCACTGGATCTTGGTTTTCCCGTTCAGATTCAGGAGAGCGCCTGTCTTCTCGGCTCGACCATCCGTACGAAGAGTATCCCGCCGGCGAAACACCGGCGTTTTTAACACAGGCGGAAGCCATATCAAGGAAGTAAAAGAAGAATCTTTCGAGAGATTCTGTGAGGGTTTGGAGAGAAGTGGGAGAGTGACAGAGACAAGCATTATATATATATACACACACACATCATCATCCTCAGGTACACACACCCGTACGCACACTCGTTTCATTAACCGGGTCCATTCGGGTCGGTCATTTTTCAGTGGGCCTGGGGCGTGTTTTACTTTGTAATGGGCCTTAAATCACTGATATTATTACTTTCTCACATTAGGGTCACCTACCCCAATAATTGAGTCTGATCATAAGTACACGCTTTCTGTGTGATTCATGAGTGTATTTTAAGATACGGCGATTAGCGTTCACATATATGAATGATCTTGTTGGGGACAAACTCTCTCATCAGAAAAATAACCAGCCATAAAAAGACATATGGCACGTCAAATCAGTAGAGGGAAGTACCTTAGCCAAGAAGAAGCAACAATCCTCAGATTATTTCGTTAGGATTTTGTCTCGTAATTCGGAGAACGATCCGCTTTAGAAAAAGCTTCAATAGTTTATCATTTGGGTTCGAATCCTTTTTTTTTTTTTTTGTGCAACGATTTCTTCATTCATTCATTCAAAAGACTAAGGTCGTCGAGCTTAAAAAAGCTCTGAAAACCGATTTGGCCACAAAGCCAGCTACAATATTATCCAAACGAGGGATAAATTTAAAATGAATAGAAACAAAAAGAGGCAGAAGCAATAGCGATATCGGCGAGAATCCCGTGAGCTTCTGAGAGATCGGCAATTTTGAATCAAATCCACATGCTACATATATGTTCTCTTCACCAACCAAATATAATTATCAGTTTTCATGGGCTTGCTTTTGCCTTTGTGCCTTGTGTGTAATGAATGATGCCATGGTATTACTATTCGTCGATCGAGTGATTAAAATCTATATGTCAACAAAATATCTGAAGTGACTCTTGGAATGAAACTTGATATCTAACATAAAATCTAATATCCACCCACCGGTCGAGTATTTGTCTGCATTCAAAATTTAATCATTCTACAATCAATTAACATGATAATTTTAAATCATTCCACTCACAAAATAAACACTTGAAAAATAAATATATTGTTAAATGATGCTTCACCTATTAAGATGTATTTTCTTTTTGTTCGAAATCAAATACGAATAACTTTTTTTATATATATAAAATAGGCTGTATATAAGATACGTGCATGATTGTTTTAAACTTGCAACCCTCACGGCTCAGCTGAAAAAGCTTATAAAAAAAACAATAATTCGTATGCATGGGCTAAAACATAAAAGCAATATTGTATCATAAGTGCAATGCACAATACCGCACATACTCCCAAGGATTTTGGTTCTATCCAATCGAATAGGGAGGAGGCATATATTCCGAAAGTACATTGAAAACTAAAGAGGAACTCAAATGATTTTGTCTCTATCCAAAATATCAAAAGAATTGATCAGTTTGACCAAGTCCAACTTTTAAAAGGGTTTGTCCGTTGTTGTGGCCATCACTTCCACTTCGGCCAAGGTCACAAACGACAGACAACATCGAACCCAATACCTTCCCCGCGCGCGCTTTCATTGAATGAATCTTACATATATACTTATCTATGGACCAGCTTCTTCTTCTTCATTCTTCATTATTCAGTATTCTCATTTTTTTTCTTCAATAGTTTAACAACAATCAATGACTATATCGTTATTGTAACGGCTGATAAATCTTCCAAACTTTCGTTTTTATTAAACGACTACTACTATCGTCAAAAATATGATGATCTGAGGTAACGACGAAAATGACACTGGCTTTGTTTATACACGTGGCACTTCTATAATAAAGACATGTCCACATTTATTACATTATTATTATATCTATAAAACCCATGTAAATGACCATTGGTTAATTAATTAAACTATTCACCGTTTCAAGTATATAAATATAAATTGTAGAATTTGGCACAAGGCGAGATGAATGGTCCACGTCTCTGGGCCACGCGGGGCCTTTCAGAGCCAGCTGTTCCTATGAATTATTCATTTGATTTACTTGGATTGTGTTGTTTTTAAAACGAAATCAATTGTGTTTATGACTACGACAAATTGTATAATTGGCTTACATATTTAAAGACGGAGATTACAATGCGAGACCATTTTACAATGACCGAAGGCAAAAAATAATGAGAAAAAAACTGAGGGGACATGTGTTTCATAAACTACTAAAACTATATTGAAATAAATTAAACCACGAGAAATAAATTAAATCCATTAGTAGTAAATTAAGAAATTAATCAAATGGACGCTATTGCATTCTATAATTGCTGTCTCCTGTTTCATGGCAGCCATCCCACTGTTTATGTAATCAGAGCACTCTGCATTATTCTTCAATTAACCAAAACCATTTTGCTTTTTCACTTTGCAAAGTTCATATTATAGTCCGCGCGCGCAGCCAAGTTTTTATATATTTTAGTGTCTTATTATATCGAAGAAGAAATTGTTCTCACGGAAAAATATCCTCGACACAAATATTCAAGGCAAACAATTAACCATGGTTTTTTTTTTGGGGGGTTAATAGTAGTATATATCAAAGAAGATATCAACAAATATATGTATCCTCCTCAACCATGATCTTTTTTTTTAAAAAAAAAAAAACACTATTATATCCTTTTTATAGTTTAGGTAAAAAAATGTTACTCCCTCTGTTTCATAATAAGTGTCATTTGCAAAAAATGTATCTGCAATGTATATGGATGTATTAAACTCAAAACACATCCAGATACATCCAGTTACATTTTAGATACATTTTTTTTAAATAACACTTATTATGAAACGGATGGAATATTTTTTTGCTTTAAATAAACTATTTTCATGTAATTTTAATAACAAGATTTTCAAAGAAATGCCAACATATTAAACTCTACAACGAGATTTTGGTTGTTATATTAGAATAATAATACTTACTAGTTTTGTTCAAAAGGAAAAAAATCAATAAAATAAATAGAATCTGAGGGCTTCTTGGGGAATTACTACTTAAACCAGGGGTCTTCCTCCTCCTCGGACACACCCAAATAATCATTGTTCTCTCTCTTTCCTTGTTAATTAATCAACCGCTAATCAGAAAGACCCTTGTCAAATATTATAAAACCTAGCTAGTGATCAAAAAGAGAGAGAGAGAGAGAGAGAGAGAGAGAGAGGGGATCAATTGTATATACATGGAGACGGAGGAGGAGAAGGAAAGTAGTATAAGCATGGTGGAGGCAAAGTTTCCGCCGGGATTCAGATTTCACCCGAAAGACGACGAGCTTGTCTGCGACTACCTAATGAGACGATCGCTTCACATTAATCAACCTCCTCCTCTCCTCTTGATCCAAGTCGATCTCAACAAGTGCGAGCCCTGGGACATCCCCAGTACGTCGTCTCTTACTACTCTCTAATCTTATCTTTTTCTTTTACATACAAAGTTTTTGTTTTGTTTTTATATGAGATATGTTGTTCTTTCTTGTTCATGGCAGTCTAGAAACAAAACAAAAACTAAAGATTCAAGTTAATTAATCCATATATCGCCTAAATCAAAGTTCTAACAACCATTTTTAGATGATGTCACCTCCTAACACTTTTACTTTCATCCAAGATATATATATTTTACTTCAAATTTTTACAATGTAGTACAATTCTTGTAATTATCAATATTGGTATATATATATCTATTATATTATGGATTGGGAAAAATACACGTATATACATACTCGTAATTCTTACAAGCATATGTATTAGGTGATAATAATTGCGAAATTTCTAGAGACACATAAATTATATGAGAGAAGTTGACACTCTTGGCGTTGTCCGCAACCAAAATTCTTGAAAAAGCTTTGGATAAAACAATAAACGACGATTAAGTCAATTTCTACTTTCTAGATTTTGTTGGTTTATAGCCTTTGGAGGGAGACATTTTAGTTTAGTTTAAAAAAAACCAATTTCGTTCTCTTTGATCATAAATTAGTGTTCTTCTTCTCCTTTGCTTACGCCCTCTTATCGGTCCTTGATTATTTTTCAAATCAAGACATTGACCCTTCAACTGCATAATTATTGAATGCTGCTTAGTCGTCACTCATTTGATGAAGATATTTTTCTTTATTCAAACAAAAACCATATTTAAGTTTAAAAAAAAAAAAAAAAATCCATTCATCCAACTCAAGCACACGCGTTGGATTCCTATTCGATGTTATGGTTGAAGAATCATATGTTGACATGCTTAGTAATTTTTTGTTTTTGACATGCTTAGTTCAATCCCGCACGGATGTATACTGTATACTATTATATTATTCGTAAATACTAATAGCCGATAATATTGAATATTAAAGAGAGAACAAAATCTCGTTACGAAGCTCTTATGCAGTGTCATCAATTTACGACCAAAAAACATACTGTCATCAATTTTCTATATTTTCTTTTAATTTAATGTAAACATTATCCTAAAACCGAGTTATGTTTTAGCAGTTTTAAACAAGAGCCTTACGAGCCAGAAAGTTGGCTCTAAAAATTATTCAAATGAGATTCATTATCATAGAAATGTTATTTAACTGAAAATGTTTTTGTGTATGTATAGAAATGGCATGTGTGGGAGGGAAGGATTGGTATTTCTACAGCCAAAGAGATCGGAAATACGCGACGGGGCTGAGAACAAACCGAGCAACGGCCACCGGATATTGGAAAGCCACAGGCAAAGACAGAGCCATTCAAAGAAAGTGTAAGCTTGTTGGGATGAGGAAGACATTGGTGTTCTATCAAGGCCGAGCTCCCCGAGGTCGAAAAACCCAATGGGTCATGCACGAATTTCGTCTCCAGGGATCCTTTGATCCCCACGATCATTCTCTGAATTCTCCAAAGGTACACAGCTAATTCCAGCTCTTTATCATCAATCAATGCCCCTCTTAGCAAATCTGTTTTTCTTTCTTGTTTTATGTGTTGTTGAGGGAATCAGGAAGACTGGGTCTTGTGTAGAGTGTTCCATAAGAATACAGAAGGAGGTTTATGTAGAGACAACAACAACATGGGAAGCTGTTTCGTTGGTGAGACAGCCTCTGCTTCTGCTTCTCTTCCTCCATTGATGGATTCTTACATCAACTTTGACCAAGAAGAACCCTCTTCTTACCTCGCTGATGATCATCACTTCATCATCAATGAGCAAGTGCCCTGCTTCTCCAATTTGTCACAGAACCAGACCCCAAACGCAAACCTAACCAATTCAGTCTCTGAACTCAAGACTCCTTGCAAGAACCCCAATCCTTTGTTTCCTGGTGTTTCAGCCCCGGCCTCGCTCCCAGGGCTCGACTCGTTTTGTTCTTCAGATCAGATGGTTCTCAGAGCTCTGCTCAGCCAGCTCACTAAGATCGATGGGGCTAAAGAAACACATAGTTATGGAGAAGGCAGCTCGGGGAGCCTCTTGACCGACATTAGTACTGCTTGGAATTGCTGATGGTCGAGTGAACGTGAGTTATCATTTCTATATACATATTCATGATTGGAACAATTCTTCAGGGTGTGCATGTCGGATTGTACAAACATTTCCTCACTCTTATACCAAGTAAAAATCATGTAAAATACCACTTAAGACGTTACACATATGAATTTCATCCTAGTTCCATTTGTTTCGATGTAAAGATCTGGTTTTTAGGGTCCTCTAGAACGATTATTCGAAAACACAATATGAAACATCATTACCTGTGAACATGATGGGATAATTGATCAATTTTCATCGGCGGATAGAGTTAACGAGGAAGACTGTCGTCGTCATTTTACATGATTCTAGTAAAATCTTATATAAGAATGTATATATCTCTGTTTTGAGCTATTGCGATACACTCAATAGGGTACCTATAAGCAGCTGGAAGTCTGCAAAAGCTTTGACGCTGCAGCTAAGCCACTGAGTATGGCACCTTCCACGTTTGGGCTGACACAGAAATCTCCGCAGATTGCTAGATTCCTGTTTCTATCCCAGAGGCACCTCTCCTCTACGGCTATGCTTTTGGCTGGAAACGCACTTCCCCTAGAGACAACAGATCGATCATTAAGCTGACAAGAGATTACAGAAGGACTACGAGTCAGGAGGATGCTTACCATCTGTGGGCTTTCATGAAAAAGGGGAGGGAACTAACTAGGCCTGAGCACTGAAACTCTTTGAACATCTCTTCAGATATTTTGTTAAGTGTTTCATTCGATAGCTTTTGGAGGCCGGTCTTGGCAATAACACTGTTGGCATAGTCTGGAGTAGAATGCAGTATCCATCTTTCACTGAAAAAAATCAAGATCTTAGAACACTGAAGCAATCTTACCCGAGAAATTTGGCTGCAACTGCTCGGATACCAGCAAAACCTAAGATTTTAGAACACTGAAGTGATGTACCTATCAGTAGACCGTCCTGGCTTAGCACTATCACAATGAGCCCAGCTCAAAATCTCTGAATTTTTGAAAAATAAGCCTTTTGCTGGTATCTGATCCAAGCACCATAGAATAGGCAAACAACAGAAATGAGCCAAGGCACTGAATCTCCTAATACCTTGGCTAGAAGATTGATCTATTATACAATTGATTACAGAATGGACAAGAAAATATCTTACCAAAGACAATGGCTCCTTGAAAGCTAGCATAAGAGAGAAGCATGGTAGAACAGGGATATGTTGCAGCTTAGACGCCAACTCCGGGACTAGATTTAGGTCTGCGTTAGGAAAGCAAATAAAAGTAAATAGAGACAAATGTGAAACGGTAAGTCGTAGGAGGAGTGAGTTGGTAGGTACCCACCCAGAGGCGGTGGGAGTCCGGTTAGTTGAGTAAACCTTGGAGAGACAATGTTCTTATCTGAGGCAACCACTCCATGGAAACGACCCACGTTTTGTCCTTTAGAATCTTTCAACAGCCATGGTATCTCTTCCTCCAACCATTCCAGCTTGGCAATACCAGTTCCAAACATACTTTGAACACCTAGGATGATTGAAGATCACATACTTATGTTTCAGAGCTTTGAGTTGAATCTCTCTCTCTCTCTGAGACTAGAAAGATTACCAGATTCGTGGCACAAGGCCTTTGGTATAGAGTTCATGCCCGGAACACCCACATACTTGTTCCCAACCCCTTCCTAAACAGTCAGTAGACACAAATTATTAAATTTAGAAAACCTCAAACTCTAAGATGATGAATCAGAAGACTTTTGTACCTGTTGGATGCCAAGAAACGTGTTGGAGGCACAATCGAAACTCCCGAAAGCTTGTTTCCATTGAGAAACAAGACCTCTGGACTCCCACTCGAGGACAAGGGCCATTGCATCAGAGTTGGTCACACAGAAAAATGGAGCTCCGTGGTCGAACATCAACTCCTTCCCATCTTCGCCAATCTCTCTGCTTCCCAAGAGCGAGAGGAAATTCATAGGCAGGCAGGTTCCATTAGAATCACAAAATAACCAATGTATAGATCACAGAGATTCGAACGGAAATTTGGGGGGGGAAAAAGGAACCTTCTTTGAGACATGCGCCCACCGGGACCACGGCCGGACTCGAAGATTGAGACGGAGACGCCATTCCTTGCCAGAGTCGATGCGCACACGGCTCCGGAAACTGCTCCGGTAACGGAAACTTATTCCCAGAATCGAACACAGAAAGCGAAATTAATCAAAAAGGAGAGTGAGAAAAACACACTTCCGCTTCCGATGATGGCGACCTTCATAGCGACGGAAACGCTGCTCATTTGATCCTCGGCGGAATTGTGGCTGCCATCCATCATCGTATTCGTATCGTATGCAGCACTCTCTCATCCTCGAAAAAGACTACGTCTCGTTTACTAAGTTGGCTATGAAACTTCGTCCCGTTTTCAAATTCCAAAAACCACAGCAAGTTTGTTTGTTTTTCTTTTCAAATAAAAAGAAGGTTGATAAACGAGCCACGTGTAATATTTTGATTGCATAGATGAGTTGTACTTTTATATTACAGGATAACATAACATATGCTGCTTATCTAGTCAAACTAGTCAAAATAGAAACTAGGAGTATTTTTTTGGTCAGGTCAAATAAATAAATAAATCACACACATTCGAGGAAGACAGCCATATAAAATAACAAAGTAGCTTTTTGGGTTCCATTGTTGGCGTCACCATCGCACGTGCGGTATCAGCCACCGACCATCCTTCTTTTCCGATCGTCGTCGTTTCGTTGTTGCGAATTGCTGATTTTCCTCAGGTTTTTAGGGTTTTTTTTTCTTTTCTTTTCTGTTTTCTCTGATGTCTAGGGTTTGTTTGATTCGACCGCGCGCTGCTTCCTGTTGGATTTGACGATTTAAGTTAGTTTTTGCTCATGTTTCGGGTGTAACACAATATATTAACAATTCATTTAAAAAAACAAAAAAGGATTAGAAGTTTGACATTGTTTTGACTTGTCAAGATAGTAGTATATATTAATTAGCTGATGATGATGATGCGTTTCACTTTCAGGTGGAGCATATAATATGAATGTTGTTGAGCAGCCGCTGTTGCAGAATCACCAATTACGGAATGCTATGCGAGTAAGGATGTAAGAATTGCCTCTCTTGAATCTTGATTGGTGTTAATTTCTCTGCTTAACCAATGTGAGGAGAGTATTGATTAATGAATGGCTTTTCTTCCCCAGTTATGCTATCATACTAAAGAAGATGGCTGCAAGGGCTGCTGCTGCCGCCTCGCGATCGCAAGAAAAGTTGATGCGTCTCACAAACTTGGTAGACGCCAAGCTGATCAAGTTGGCCAAATCAGAGGTTCCTTAATTCTCCACTTGTATATATACTCAATACACTTATCGTCCTTGGCTCACTCTTGATTTTGCAGAGGGACTACTCAAATTTGGGGGATCTTGAAACCCGCATAGATTTTCTTCTCAGAATACTTGCACAGCAGCAGCGGCGGCGGCAGCAGCAGCAGCAGCGGCGGCGTGCTTGTCCTCCAGCACCTGCAAGTGGAGGTAACTGTCCATCCCCTGAACTAGTGAGTGAGTGATGTTTATAAATACACACACATTTATCCATCTCTCCTTCATTCTTGTGATGCAGGATTTCCTGTTACCGCCGCTAATATCGACGAGGTTTCATCAGCTATAGGGTCAAATTACCAGATGGTTGATGTTTGTAGGCCCCAACTTACTTGTGCCCCTCTAACCACTAGCAACACCTTACCGCTTTCTACTCCTCAACACCTGCCAGCTTTACCTCTACCTTTTGCTGCTTCTGCTAATCCCTACGGAGTTGTAACCTCATCAATGCACCCCAATCCTTTGCTGAGTGTTGGCGCTTCCTTCGCTAGTAATCACTCAAATCCGCAAGCAATGCAGCAAACTCCATTGCTAAATCATCATCTCGGGAATACACAAAGTTTCGCTCAGGTGAGGCAACAACTCTTTCACCACGAAGCTCAAAGACAACATTCTCAACAGCAAAACCAACATCATTTACAATACGATCAGTCTCAGCTTGCTACTCCTCTCAAGCATGGACCAAGCTTGGACTTATACAAAGCAGCTCTCCAGAAACAGGCCATATATGGATTCAAACCAACCAAGTTGAATCCTGCTAAAGACCACTATATTGGTGCTCAAGTTGCATCTAGTCAGCTGCCACATCCTCATGATCAGAGTCAGTCGGCACCAGTCCTGGTTCAAATGTCAGAAAAAAGCAATGGAGAGAGACAACACATTGGGGCGCCCCAAGTTATGTCAAACTTATGTCCTATGCAGCCCCAAGTTGTTCATCCCTGCTCTTCTGCAAGAGCGCCTATAAGCGTCCAGACTGCTGAGAGCAAACGTCTTCCGGATGGAAACAACACATCAAGTAAACAGGTCAACGGAGATTATTTTAAACAGCTTCGGTGGCTTCTGTTGGTGATCCATGCACGTTATTGCAGCGCAGCACAAGGTAAGTGTAAGACCGAGTTCTGCTTACCTGTCCAAAAGCTATGGGAACATATGAAACGCTGTAAGGTCCCTGATTGCACATATCCACGCTGCCCTAAAACTCGGAAATTGCTTATTCATTACACCGAGTGCAGCAACAAATCGTGCCCTGTCTGTGTACATGTCAAAATCTTCAAGAAGAAGCAAAAACGTCGACACAGGGAATCTATAGAGTCTGTGCAAGCGTATAAGAAAGGAGGCGCTGAGGCTATATCTGTTGATGAGGATCTGCAACCCTCAGCTAAGCGCCTTAAAATAGAGCAACCTTCCGAGAAGACCACTCCTGAGACGGTGTCAGTATGTCATGCTTCAATCCTTAAGCAAGAAAGAGATGGTTTGCAAAGTGATGACTACAAAAGTGTCAGAGTTGAGGTTATGCCTATGGACATAGATGTTTCTGATGCCTCCGGGATTCCCGTTGTTACCCGGGAGCTGGAGAAGCATGTTGCTGAACATATTCCCAAGAGCAGAGATGGTGGTGATTCTGCTATGGATGACAAAAATGTTTGTTTACCAAAGGAAGAGAATGTGGACGCGTCTAAGATGGAAATATCCTCACTCATTGAATTGTTTACTCCGGAGCAAGTAAAGGAGCATATCCGCGGTCTTCGTCAATGGGTAGGCCAGGTAAACAGTCAGATCTTAAAACATGAGTTTTTGTTTCACTTTGAGTTTATGCAATGGCTGATGCTAGTTTTTCTTTCTTTGTAATTCTACTTTCAGAGTAAAACCAAGGCGGACAAAAACAAAGCAATGGGGTGCTCCATATCTGTGAATGCTTGCCAGTTATGTGCTGTTGAGAGGCTTGTATTTGAGCCACTACCTATTTACTGCTCACCGTGTGGTGTACGCATCAAGAGAAATGCCTTGCACCATAGTGTTGCGGCTGGTGAGTCACGGCATTATGTCTGCGCTACTTGCTACAATGAATCCCGTGAAAACTCTGTTTCTGTTGATGGAACTTCTATACCGAAAGCAAGGCTTGAGAAGAAGAAAAATGATGAACAAGTTGGAGAAGGGGTATGTGTGCCTCATGACTTATATTTTTTTAAAAAGTTTGCTCTTTTTTTCTTCTTCTATTTATATGTGTGTCTGAATCAATGGTTGAATGCAGTGGGTGCAATGTGATAAGTGTCAAGCGTGGCAGCATCAAATTTGTGCTTTATTCAACAGCCGAAGAAATCATGGCGAAGCCACCAAGTACACTTGTCCTAGTTGCTATATACAAGAGGTGGAACACGGAGAAAAAAAGACCTTTACCACAGAGTACCATTCCTGGGGCAAAAAGTTTACCAGTTACTGCTCTTAGCAACCACATAGAGCAGCGCTTATTCAAAAACTTGAAGAAGGAAAGACAAGAGAGGGCTAGACTTGAAGGAAAAAGTTACGAGGAGGTAATCTCTAACTCTTTTGATGAATCTTATGTTTGTTTTTCTCTGCCAAAGGCTGTCAACAGTTTTACGTTTTTGTTCGAGCTTGTTTTTCTTCACCTATATAGGCTTTGATGGTATCACTGTCTGAAGGCTTCCTCTTTTGTATGCCTGAGTTTTAGGGTATTTTGAACAACTTGGAGCAATTGTATTACAAACAATTATGATAACCATCTACCTTGATTGTTGATATATTAGGTCCCTGGAGCCGAATCACTTGCTGTCAGAGTTGTGGCATCGGTTGACAAAGTATTAGAAGTGAAGGAACATTTCCTTGAGCTTTTCCGAGAAGAAAATTATCCATCTGAATTCCCTTATAAGTCCAAGGTAGATATGGTTCATGATTGGTTCTCTTGTTCGTTTTTATGATGCTTGTTGAACACGCATTGTTTTCTATATGTTTCAGGCCATATTGTTGTTTCAGAAGATTGAAAGTGTGGAAGTATGCTTATTTGGCATGTTCGTCCAGGAATTTGGAACAGAGTGTGGACCTCCGAATCAGCGGCGGGTATACCTTTCCTATCTCGACTCGGTTAAGTATATCAGACCTGAGGTTCGAACAGTGTCTGGAGAAGCCCTCCGCACGTTTGTGTACCATGAAATTCTGGTAAGCCACTTTTCCTCTACTTGTTTTTGGTTTCATGTTTTGCTTCACGAGTACACGGGCCATGCATTGACTAGAGCTGGTTCCCGATCTGCAGATTGGTTATCTCGATTATTGTAAGAGGCGTGGTTTTACAAGCTGCTATATATGGGCATGCCCCCCACTTAAGGGTGAAGATTATATTCTATATTGTCATCCTGAAATCCAAAAGACGCCCAAGACTGACAAACTAAGGGAATGGTATGAGATGGACCGTCAAGTGCAAGGTACATTTGTTGGCCTTAATCACTCACTCACTCACTCGCGCTCCTCTCTTTAATTTTGCAGGTATTTAGCAATGCTAAGGAGAGCTTCAGAGGAAGATGTGGTGGTTGAATGTACAAACCTCTATGATGAGTTCTTTGTGCAGTCTGGCGAACGCAGAGCTGATGTAACTGCTGCAAGGTTGCCATATTTTGATGGGGACTACTGGCCAGGTGCTGCTGAGGATTTGATACAACAAATGAGCCAAGAAGGAGATGATGGTGGGACTAAGTTAAATAGAAAAGGATTGACCAAAAAGGTCATATCCAAAAGAGCCCTTAGAGCAGTTGGCCAGTTGGACCTTTCTGTTAATGCCTCCAAGGATCTGCTCATGATGCAAAAAGTAACTTCTTTTTCTCCGTGTTTCCTCTAGTGCTCATTGCTGTTATTTATTTGTTTTGTCTTGTTTAATGTAGCTCGGTGAGATCATCTGTCCGATGAAGGAAGATTTTATCATTGTTCATTTGCAACATTGCTGCAAGCACTGTTGCACTCTCATGGTATCTGGAAATCGGTGGGTGTGCAATCACTGCAAGAATTTCCAGATCTGTGACAAGTAAGATCTCTGCTATATTCAGGTTATCTGATACTTGAGTTATTCAATAAAATTCAACTGTCTTTTGACCGCAGGTGTAACCAAGTGGAACGGAAGCGCGGAGAGAAAGAGAGACATCCAATCAATCAGAAGGAGAAGCACACACTATCTCCTGTAGGTTTCTTTTTCATTCTCTCTTTTATTATTTTCTCTCTCTGTGTATCTTGGAAAATGACAAGGTGTGGATCTTTGCAGGTGGCCATCAAAGACGTTCCCATTGAGATTGAGGACAAAGATGACAACATTGAGAGCGAATTTTTTGATAATAGACAAGCTTTCCTGAGTCTTTGCCAAGGCAACAACTATCAGTACGACACACTAAGGCGGGCGAAACATTCTTCCATGATGATACTCTATCATCTTCACAACCCAACTGCCCCTGCATTTGCAACGACATGCACCATCTGCCAGCAAGAAGTTGAAAGCGCTCAAATCTGGCACTGCCAAGTTTGTACGGGCTATGATGTCTGCAATGCATGTTACCCTAAGGCGTCTATCAACCATTCACATAAGCTGATAAGCCGTTCATCTGCTAGGGAAACACAGAAGGGGCAAGCTAATCAAAATTATCAAATCCAGCTTGAGAAGGTATTGTCTGACCAGGGCATTACCTATATGTAGATTGTTTGTGTGTGTGTGTAGGTGCTAGGTGCTAGAAACGAGTAATAAAGCTGGGTTTGTTGATACTGCAGGCAAGAGAACTGCTGGTACATGCAGTTGCATGCCGCTCTCCAAAGTGCCAATATCAAAGGTGTCAAGATATGAAGATATTATTCAGACACTGTATAGCATGTAAGATTGGTCCTGCAGGTTGCCGCCATTGTAAGAGTTTTTGGAGACTCCTCAAACTCCATGCCCGATGCTGTAGAGATTCTCAATGCATTGTCCCTAAATGCAGGTACATAAGAGTTTAACATGCTTTTTTTTTTTACACTGATTAAACCATTTGTTAGCTAACTCTTGGGTATTTGTATCTCTTTTATTTTCTTTTCTCCAACAGAGATTTTAGAGCGATTAGTAGTAGACAGCAGCGGCAGTCAGACAAAAGGCGTAGAGCCGCTGTAATGGAGATGATGCAGAAAAGGGCTGCTGAAGCCACCCAAACTTGTTGAATCATCCGATCAAGACACCTGCTTGCTGCGTTGTTTTAACGACATCTATTGAGGGCGAGTAAACAAGAAAAGGTTATTTTCTTGGCTTTGGGGAATATAAGCAAGAAATAGAAGCGAACGAGGAGCTTAGTCGTCTCTTCAGCAGCTGCTAACTATAAGTTAGATTAGAGGAGGTACATATATATCTATATGGAAGGTATATAGATTTGCCAAATGAAAGATGTAGGTTTTTGGTGAATCTTTGATTAGAGATATCTATTTCATATTCTTTGTACATTCGGCTGCGAAATTTCGTCTTATTTGTCTATCGATTCTTTTGTAAATAACGATGGGAACATGACAATATATTTCCCTCATCAATATTATTAGATCATATAGTAAACACAAACAGTTGACCTGAGACTGACTATATACCAAAAGTGGACCATATATATATATATATATATACATCAAATAAGACCTGAGACTGAAGACTAGTGTTAGTGTTCAGTTTTCAAGCCTGGGACGTTTCGGGGAAGTTTCATATATTTTTTTCCTTGGATCGATCCTCCAAATATGAACTTTTACAAGTATTGGTGATTGTATTTGTGATTGTGATTGTGAAGAAATCCCAATAGTCAATTGTTGCCTTATGGCCCTTATCCATTAGAGAATCAAGATTCTGTGACACTTGTTCATTTCTTCCATATTTTATTATGTGATGCCTCCTCACTCTCGTAATTTCATTATTTATGTGGCTTGGCTGAGTTTGCGGTTTAAAATCAGATAGAGTCTCTGACCTGTCAATATAAATTACTAATGTTTATTTTTTTATTTTTGGGTTATATAAATACAAAACAGCATTAAGGGTAAAACAGAAGAAGAAATAAAATTTGCGGGTAAGAGAGAAAACAGAGTGTGGAATCCGTTTGGCTTGGTCGCTCCGCAACTGGAACGACTTGCCCGGGATCGGGAATTGTACACGCCACAATGAACGGTTGAATTTATTAATCCCTACGATTTCGCGAAGCGTCGAGATCGATTTGGGATCCGATGAATAGCGTACCCAAGTGGGACGATTTTTTCCGGCATGGAGTTGGAGGGGCTTGCTATGTCTGGGCCACCGCGATTTTGCTTCTCTTCATTCTTATCTTTCGTATCTTCTTTTCCAGTAAATTTCGCTTCTTCGATTTTGCTTCTCCTCCTTCTCCTCCTTCTCATGCCCAATCAAGGTAAAAAGTTTGATTTTTTTTTCCTTTTCCTACGTTTCCTGCTCTCTGTTGGATTCTGACTTGGGGGTTGATTTTGTTTTCTTCCGGAAATAGTTTTCAATGGAAAACAAAAAACACTTTGTTTGCTGCTGATTTTGTAAGCGTTTTGCTTTCAATTTTTCAAAATTTAAGACTCGAGATTGCTTTGCAGGATATCCAGACTAGTTTCTGATGAAGATTTGAAGTGCCTGATCCAAAATTTGGGGGAAAGAAACGAGGCTGCTGAGATCTGGGAGAATGTTATTCACAAAAGCAGCGATCGCATTTCCTACACTGCTAAGCGCTGCAAGCCACAAGTAATTATCAGAGTGTCTCTTTGTTGGATTTTCCTTATCCAAGTATAAACCTTTGGTCTCTTTTTTTCTCTTCTTCTTAGGATGGTGCTCCTATGAAGTACCTAAGTGTTACGGTATTTGAGGATTGCTCCGCAGAGATTTTAAGGGACTTTTACGTGGACAACGATTATAGGAAACAATGGGATAAGACTGTGGTTGCGCATGAGCAATTGCAGGTTGACACTAGCAGTGGAATTGAGATTGGTCGCACTGTTAAAAAATTCCCCTTGTTGACATCAAGGGAGTACGTGCTAGCTTGGAAGCTGTGGGAGGGAAAGGACGAGTTCTACTGTTTCACAAAGGTAATTAAATAACAACTTCAACTTTTCTCTCTGTCACGGAGCTTGACAGTTATAACTCTTGGTTATTTGCTAGGAATGTGATCACAATATGGCACCGCCACAGAGGAAGTATGTACGTGCAAGTTATTTTAGATCTGGTTGGCGGATCAGGAGAGGCATGTGGTTTGTTTATCCTTAAAATTTCAACTTTGCAATTATCAGAGATGGATTGATCGTGGTGAACTGGTTTCCTTTCCTGTTTGATGCATAACTGCTAACCTTTAAAACTGCTGCAGTTCCCGGTAGAGATGCTTGTGAGATCAAAATGTTTCACCAGGAAAATGCTGGGTTAAATGTTGAGATGGCCAAGCTGGCTTTCTCTAAAGGCATATGGAGCTACGTTTGTAAGATGGAAAATGCACTTCGTAAATACATTGCAATCAGTCATAGACCCCAAGGCCCCATTTTATCTGCTCTCAGCTTAATCAAAAAGGTGAGATGTTAGTCGGGTTAGCTTGCTTCCCTATGACCCTATCCCGATTATAAGTTATCCCCGCAGCTTCTGTAACCTTAAAAACGGAATCAATTGTCCCGAAACTGAACAATGCATGAAGCAACCGGTTTGGTCTTGGCCTCGGTTTCACATGTTTGCCTTCCTTGACATCCTCGTTGTTCCTACAGGTTCCATCAGAGTTAGAAAGTCAGACAGAGGATGTCACAGCCTCCTCCATGGGAACTAGTAGTGGTGAAGAAATATTGACTCATGTAGCCAAAGAGAAGAAAATATTGAGAAAGCCATCAAAGAAACTGATAGCAAAAGGTCTGGTTCTTGTGGGCGGTGCGATCTGCTTGTCCCGTGGTCACTCAGCCTTGGGTGCTAAAGTAGCATTGGCTTACCTCTTGGCGAAGCTGCACAAACGTGGAACCCCTCTGAAGCAGACCATCCAGAACACCAGCATATAAGTAATACTCCCCTTATCATTGGGTTAGAGAAAGGTTTTTGCTTTAGCAATGGCTCTGACCACATGAGCGAGCTCTCGGTCTTCAAACTGTTGTACTTTTAGCTGAAAGATTTGCATTTGGTGTGTGTTCATATCATATGGATGTAAAAGTTTACATATTAAACAGACAAGCTTAAGAAGATTCGCTCAGACAAGCCTAATTAGCTTACCTCTGACTTTGTAACTCTGTCTATAACGTCTTTATCTACTGATAAAAATAACTGATATTTCCCACATACATTCCTGAAGAATCCAATCTTCAAAATCTGGAAAACCCAAAGTTTCCTCTGTGTGTTTTATACACCATAAAATCTCCATGTTCAACAGAGAGAGCATGAGAAGATCCTTCAAAACCATGTTCAACAGAGAGAGCATGAGAAGATCCTTCAAAACAGAGGTGGTGATAAAGAGCGTGGAGTTAGTTACTTGGAAAGAATACAGATTCGATGATGGATTTCACACATATGGTAACTTTTTGTAAAGCTTGTTAGACATGACATTAACTCCAAAGTCGATGTGTTGCAATTAAAGCATTTAGGTTGATTGTTGCAATTGCAGATTATTAATGAGTCTCTTCGATCGGGCACCAGCTATGTTTAGAAACGCGGTGTTTGATGTAGAGAAATCAAAGAAAGTACAGTATGTCTCGTGTTAGAATCATACTTGCCTTTGATATCTTCAGATTCTATAAAACAAAATTGTCACAAAGTGTTATCAATTTAAATATTTTTAAACTAGTAACTTGTAATACTTGGTTCTCTTGCAAATTGCTTCCTAAAAAATCTGAACCTTTACTTGTGAACAAAATCAGTGTTTATCAACATAGCTTATTAATAAATTTGAAAAGAAATGTGGGTTGTTACATTGTGTGTTGTTATAGCTTTAGTAGTCGTCAAGATCTTATATTTGGTCGACAACAACCGCAAAACAAATAAAAACTTCTATTGTAAGTTATGCACCTTCTTTTTACTTATTTGTATTGTATTAGTAAACAATAGTTAGTCTTGTACTTTGAAAATATTGTAATAGATTTGGGTTTCTTGTAGGTTGCTTCCTAAAAACCTGAAGTCTGAAGATATATGAACATAACCAGTGTTTACAAATATATCACTAAGTAAGAAATTACGAAATCAAGAAAGAAATGTGGGGTGTTGCATTGAGTGTTGTTATAGCCTTGGTGGTCGTCAAGATCAGTCTCTGGCTCTATAGATGGTCAAACCCTAGCTGCGCCGGCAAGTTACCTCCCGGTTCAATGGGGTTTCCGGTGATCGGAGAAACCGTTGAGTTCTTCAAACCTTACAGTTTCGACGAAATCCATCCATTTGTCAAGAAACGAATGTCAAAGTTGGTTTTGATATTAAATCTGCAGGTTTCAACATTATGTCTCATTTCTCTTCTTTCTTCTCTGAGTGCTTCTGTCTGGTTTGTGCTTCAGGCACGGTTCGTTGTTCCGGACGAGTATCCTCGGCTCTAAGACGATTGTTTCGACAGACCCGGAAGTGAACTTTGAGATTTTCAAACAAGAGAACAAGTGTTTCATCATGAGCTATCCAGAAGCTCTTGTCAGAATCTTCGGGAAAGATAACTTGTTCTTCAAGCAAGGCAAGGACTTTCACAGGTACATGAGACAGATTGCTCTGCAGCTTCTCGGTCCCGAGTGTTTAAAGCAAAAGTTTATACACGAAATCGACCTAGCAACACGCGAGCATCTAAAATCTGACTCCTCCCAAAGCGTCTTAGACGTCAAAGATACCGTTGGAAGAGTACAATAAGCCCTAACTCTACCAATTTAAGCGATCAGATATCTTACTCACTCACTTGTCTGTTTTGATGGGGTTTATATTTTTCTTGTATTGCAGTTGATACTTGAACAAATGATCCGGATGATCATAAGTGATATCAAACCGGAGAATAAAAACAAACTTATAGAAAACTTTAGAGATTTCAGTTTTGATTTGGTTAGGTCCCCTTTTGATCCTTGTTTTTGGAAGGCTCTTCACACTGGTCTTATGGTAAGATCTCTTGTCCATAACTTTTTTTTGCTCAAGTATTTTGTCTGGTTATTAACATTGTTGATCTGCATCCATTTTCCAACTAAAAAGGCACGCAGAAATGCGATGGAGATGATAAAGGGAATGTTTGAAGAGAGGAGAGAAGAAGAATCATCGAATGAATTAAGATATGGAGACTTCATGGAGATAATGATGGATGAGGTGAAGAAAGAAGGCGATACGGTGAACAAGGAAAGATCTGTAGAGCTGATATTAAGTTTACTCATTGCTTCTTATGAAACTACTTCTACTATGACCGCACTAACTGTGAAACTCATAGCTGAAAACCCCAAAGTTCTTATGGAGTTAAAGGTAACTTACATAGAGAACAACTCTGTTGATAAATAATAAGCAGTTGAGAAGTTTGATTCTTTTTCTTTTTAGTTTCTAGAATGAGATGCTTAAGCTTAACTATGTTAAACAGAGAGAGCATGAAACCATCCTCAAAAACAGGGCTGATAAAGAGTCTGGAGCTACTTGGAAAGAATACAGATCTATGATGAGTTTTACCCATATGGTAGTTTTGTTTTCTTATTATTCCACTTGTTAGTTCATATAACTTGTTGCGCATCCATCAGTAATTAAACCATTTGGTTGATTGTTGTTGCAATTGCAGGTCATCAATGAGTCTCTTCGTCTAGGAAGTTTGTCACCAGCTATGTTTAGAAAGGCGGTGAGTGATGTGGAGATCAAAGGCAAGTCTGATTCTTTCTTTTGCATCACAGACTACACAAACCTGTAATCCTTAATGGTCAAATTCAAAAACGTTTTTTGGTTGCAGGGTATATAATTCCAGCAGGATGGATTGTATTGATTGTCCCGTCTGTTCTTCATTATGACTCTCAAATCTATGAAAACCCATTTGAGTTTAACCCATGGAGATGGGAGGGGAAAGAATCGCTTTTTGGCTCTAAAACGTTTATGGCGTTTGGAGGTGGTGGACGCCTCTGTGCAGGAGCAGAGTTCGCTAGGCTCCAAATGGCTATATTTCTTCATCGTCTAGTCACAAATTATGACTTCTCTTTGATCGACAAACCTGATATCACTCGGGCACCAGTACTTCGATTCTCCAAGCCAATACGCATAGGTATCTCTAGGTCTCGCTGACCGAGTGATGGGACTTCCAAAAAGTGTGCAAGTCTCTTTGATATTGTGTCAAATCTCAACGTTAGTAAAGCAAGTGATGAGTGTGAAAAGAGACTAATATTATCTATCAGTTACAAAATTTACAACAGTACTCTGCCACTTCTCCATGGCCATTATTACTCTTTTTTCACACTTTCATTTTCAGCAATTAAATATGTTCATCAGAGACGGCATGACTGGCTTTGTCTTCTTTGTACAACGAGTTCCCCTCATGCTCAGATTCTTCCTCACTGCTCCATTTTCTTACGAATTTGGGAACCATGCTTCTTACCTCGCGCGCCTCTGAAACTTCGTTCATATCAGTAACTCTTTCGAACCGGACAGCGCTCACTTTTCTGGCATTCCCTGCTAGTATCTGTCCACAAAGGCAGTTAGAGAATACAAGATGCTTGTGCTGAATGTGGTGCAAAGGGTAGTGCTATTATGAGTCGATGTACCTCTAGTCTATAGATTTGGTGCTTCTCCTTCTGATCTTGACGCTCGTGTTTACCCTCTTCTTGTTCATCATGCTCTTCCCAGTTTTCCTTTTCGAGGACTACCGTCACACTCTCACCAGTCTTTGGAATATACCCAAATGCCTCGCAGATAAAACCTGAGACTGTTTCGTACTGATGGCCCTGCTTACAAATAAACAATTTAAGGATAGCCATCAAAGCAATCTTAAACATCTCTTCTGTTTTCTAGAGGGACACATTCAAAACCTCTGGCATCTTCATGTTGAGTTATTCAGATAACTGGTCAATCGAAGTATTGGCATCAACATCATATATACCCTCAGCTCTCATCACGATATAACCCGTTTTCTTCTGAATCTCCTCCTGCATGGTCCAAAACAATGGAAGTGAGAAAATACGTGAATAAATAGACCCAACCCTTGAAGCATATAAGCCAATATCAGCAGCAAGTTATAGCTAGGACACGCTTACTTTTGAATCGTTTTCATCAAATATTTCACCAACAATCTCTTCGACCACATCTTCAAGGGTTACTATCTGCATGGACAGAGATTAGACAACCTTGAAACAGAGAACAAGAGAGAGAAGTATAGAGGAGGACGACCAGCAACATACTCCAATGGTTCCACCGTATTCGTTAAGAACAACTGCCATGTGAACCTTTCTTATTCTAAACTCCCTAAGAAGATTCCAAACCGACATTGAATCTGCAAATTTTGACTTTAAAATCAAATTTTCTTCTGTGTAAGGTCGTTTAGGTAACAAATCAAAAGATTGAATGCATTGATGATTACCAGGGACGAAGTATGCAGGTTTATGTGCCATGTCCACCACGGTTGCGCTTTCTAGCAGTTCACCCTTCAAAATCAAAGAGAAGATATAAAATTCATTCAATACAACAAATATGTTGTCAATGAAAGGTAACAAATACAAGAAACAGAAAATGAAGCAGACAGACCTTGGGGACAGAATCAAGGAGATCCATAGCATATGCAATTCCAACTATGTTATCAATCCTCTGCTCAAAAACAGGCACCCTGTGAAGAAAACCTTTGAGCATGATGAATAATAGTCCCAGGGAACAAAAAAGGTTCATTGAAAGAGCTGTGAAAATTTTTAGACCTCGAGTACTGATGGGTCAACCAAAAGTTATGGAAATCGACTAGGCTCCCGCTGCCATCTATTGCAACGACATCAACAAGGGGAGTCATCACCTCTCGAACATGGGTATCCTTTATCTCCAACACATTTTCAATCATATCCTGCAAATGTGTATCATTTGAATTATCACAAGTATATCATCGAAAATCCATATCTAACAAACTCATACCTGCTCTTCCTCTTCTATGGCCCCACTTAATTCTGCACCACGCAGCATTAGTTTCAATTCATCTTCAGTAACATATGGCTCACTGACACAAGAAAAACAGTAGACTATAGGTAAGTTGCGTTGACTCTCTCTCAACAACAGAGAAAAAGGCATACGGATATATTTTGATTTGGACAAGTCCAGTCTGATGCATACCTCCGTCCTTTCAAACCAAGAATTTTTAGAATTCCCATCGAAAGATATGTCACAACTCTCCCAACAGGATATAGTACCAAGGAGAGCCATGCCACTGGTCTGACCTAGGTGCATAGTCAAATCAGAGTACTTATTTTTAACATATCAGCATATTCTGTCTGTCAAGCCTTTGTTGTGATGATAACTAACTCAAGCTTACCACAATCCTTGCAACTTCTTGAGCATTGTGAACGGCTACACTTTTTGGAGTTATCTCGGTCAGGAGTAATATGGCTACCTAAAATCATTCAAGAATCAAAACTTAAAATCGCTATCTCAGAACCGGGAGCAATAAGTAAGATTTAGAGGTACCGTCATTAATCCAGTAGCTGCACTAACACCAGCTTCACCAAAAATAGCTGTTGCCGCTTCCGTGACCAAGGCAGTTGCAGCAATATTCACAACACTAACAAGAGGGGAATGAAGTAAGGTTAGAGACAATTCTTTTCAACCAAACATCCAAAAACAACTAGTAAAGAAAAGCAGTACGTTGTTCCAATAAGTATGGTTGTCAAGAATCTGGTAACATCACTGCGCAGCATTCTAAAGACCCCATTTTCAGGCTCCTTTTCAGCCAACTCACGCACCTGAGACAAAACCACATTTTAGAGCCAATGCCATGAACACACACCGAAAAGAAGCTCAGAGGCTAGAGAGGAAAGTGGACTTTAGAACAGCTTATCGTCATTGGCAATACCTTCCACGGCCAAAGAGTGGTAATGGAGGTCTCTGCCATGGAGAAGAATGCTGACAGACCGAGGAGCGCAGCCAAGATTAGACCTTGTTCTCTAAGAAGCCTAAGAACCTGACAAGTTTTTGGCCAAGCATTATTAAACAGCAATACGCTCTGACCAAAAGCCACATCCACCACACTTGATGATGCTAATGCTTTCCCGCATCCATATAACAAAACTCCAAACACCACTGCTCCTAATACGATTCCTCGTTTCAGTAAAATCTCAATTCCTTCGCCGGAACTGGGCACATGTTCTTGACTCGCGCTATACACTACAACCCGACTTCTGTGGCTAAATTCACATCTTTGCCGGAATCTAGAAAAACTCAAGCTGGAGGGATTAGAGGATACACAGAGTGTGCTCCGCTTCTTTCTCTGAACAAGTCTTACTGAAAAGAATGAACTTTTATATTGTCGAGTGGCAACGATAGATCGACCAAGAACCGATAAGTCAAGTGCCATATGAACAGGAGAAACGAAGAACCCAGTGAAGAAAGAGATAGATGCGAGTGTAAGTACCTATAGAGCTCCTTTACAATTCTCTACTACTAAGACTCAGAGTGTAATTTGATACGCCAAAGGGAGATTGATGTGTTTGGAGAACTATGGTTCATAGGCTCATAGCTGAAAAAGGGCAGAGGAATAACGGAGAAAGAGGTTTTTGCTTTGGACTCGCGTTGTTGCAAGTGACAGAGAGAATAGGTTTGTGAAAATGGCATCATACCAGACCGGTTCAGTGTCTTGGTTAACTGTTCAATTGGTTTGGTACCCTTACAAAATGTTGGTTGAAGAGTTAGTTTTGTTTTTTCCTAATCACTCCAGATTTAATCAATGAGGAATCTTTACTTGATTTTAAATAACACAGCAAAGACAAATAATTACACGGTTTTTTAGATCACATAATCAGACCACTCGGTTAAATACGATGTCTGGTCCATGGTCAAACCGGGAATCTTATCAAGCATTTTCGGATTCTCTTTCCCACCAATCAATCTCGCCGGGTTTCCAACGGCCGTCGTACGCGGCGGCACATCCTTAAGCACCACCGAACCCGATCCGATCTTAGCTCCTTGGCCGATTGTAATATTCCCCAATATACAAGTCCCGGCTCCGATCAAAACCCCATCACCAATCTTCGGATGCCGATCGCCGCACTGTTTCCCTGTTCCTCCGAGCGTCACGCCGTGGAGAATCGAGACGTTGTCTCCAATCACCGCCGTTTCTCCGATCACCACGGCCGTCGCGTGATCTAACAAAATCTCTTTTCCGATCTTCGCTCCTGGATGAAAATCGACGGCAAAGGCTTCTGATACTCTGTTTTGGATCAATAAAGCTAGGATTTTTCTGTCTTGTGTCCAGAGCTTGTGAGCGATCCGATGGGCTTGACAAGCCAGAAAACCTTTGAAGCTAAGGAAGCAATGGACGTAGCTCACGCAAGCTGGGTCTCTTTCTTTGGCTGCTAATAGATCTTGCTTCACCGCTCCGATGATCCCTGGGCTTTCTTCTAAAACGCTGATGAAGAGTTCGAAGAGCGTGCTGCTTGGTAAGGTTAAAGTGCTGAGCTTTACGGAGAGGATGTGGGCCAAAGCGGAATCCAATGACCGATGCGATGTAATCGAAGAGTAGTAGTAGCCTGACAAAATGGGTTCTTGCTCAACATCGGATTTAGCTTCTTCTCGCATCTTGATCCAGACATCGTCGTTTTGGGTTTTCGTGTGGTTCCCGCGTGAATTCCGATCAGAGAAACAGGGCCGGAAGAAATGGAACCGAGAATCATCGTCTTGGGTTTTTCCGAATCTGCAAGTGTCGATGCACGGTGCCATTGAATCTCTTTGGTTTTGGAAGGAAGAGAGGAGAGAATGGCTGTGTGGAGAAGAAGATGAACAGAGCCTTATATAGAGAGAGATTGGAGAATAATATATTCCGGTTAAATGAATACACACACTCCGGTTAATTTCTTTATTTCGTTTTGAAATTATTTTATGTTTTACAGTACTAATTGATAACGAGACTAATTTGTTAATTAAATTTTGTTTAATGAGTACTCTCCATAACACATTTAAGACGCTGTTAAGTCTTAATTTTTGTAAATTTGCTTTGATTGGTGGTGGTGGGAGGTTGTTATATTGGTCTGCTTATTATCTACACATTTGAGGCTCATCAGTCATCACATGTTTTTTTTGTGCCACCTACTTTTGTATATCATCAACCTCCTAAAATTGTTTTTATCGTCTGTATCTTCTATCTACTTAAATGACTCTCACTCAAAAGTAAAAATAAAAAATAATTAATAGTTTTTAGAAAAGTTGTAAATACGATTTTCAATTTTGCTTTCTGTTGTCCCATCGTTTAGAACAATTGTAGTATTTACAAAATTGGACCCGGTTTGTAAAGCTAGAAATATATATATTTATTTTTTTTAAAAGGAGAAAATTGGTTGAAAGGAATAGTAGAAGAAAGGTGACGTTTGTAGTGACATATGTCTATGTTTGTTTAAAGTTTTTTTTGTTTGAAAAGTATGTTTGTCTAAAGTTACGTGACGCCATCGTCCTTTGACACGAAGAATCCCTAGATTTCAGGTTATCTGAATTTAATCATATTTCTCGCTCTTTTAAAGTTTATTAATCATCTGATTAATTTGATTTAAGAGTTTTATTGGAATCTATATATTCTTTTTTTGACTGTTAGTTTTTGATAATATCGTAGTGTAATAATAGTGACCAGTGAGTCAGTGACAAGTTTTAAGTGAGATAGATACTCTACTACATTCTTCTGCCTTTTTGTTCACTACGTACCTATTACACGCTTCATCGGTATTTTTCTTCACGTAAAGAAAATCTACATGTATGTGTATATATTGCACAAAAATGAAAAGCTAGTTCACTAACAAGTAGAAAAGACAAGACTATTATTGTTATGGTTACAAATATCTCTATTCAGTTCACTAGTCAATAATGAAATGTGATTATTCAATTTGAAAGAATTGGGCAACGTAAGATTGCCATTTGCCTCTACATTATCTGTTGGCTAATCTATATTATTTCTATATGTCGATGGGTTCTCAATTATTTAAATTATCCGTTTTTCTTACTGCAAAATAATTATCTTATCTAGTTGGAATTTTGGGTCTTTGACATCAGAAAACAACAACAAATCAAAAGCAAAATAATTTTTTTTTTAATGGTAGTAAAATAGTGGTAGCCATTGTTTCAGGACCCAATCAATCCTTTTCTTTTTTTTTCATCTATTTTATTAAAAAACTCAAAAGACCAGAACAGATACAACAGAAAAATAAAAGGTCCAACAAAAATTAGCCCACGAAAAACAGGAGGAAACCCTAGGATGGCGCCGCCGCACAAGCACCACCACCGCTGCTTCACCACTTCTACGATGAAAAATCCGCCGATACTAAATCACCTACCAAGAACTTCGACTCTGATCCAAAGATCACCCTAGAACACAAAAATTTTGCATGCTTTCAAAACCTATACCAAGATTTAGAAATAGCAAAAATCCGGACTGCAAGCACCTTCAAGGCCCGACGGCCATGAAGCAAGCCACGTCGCCTCGAAACTCTTAGACTCCACATCAAACCAACTTTTTGGACCAATAGAAACCAGATCTAGAACATAGATCTCGGCCAAAAAACCGAAAACGAAGACGTTAGCGGCGAATCCGCACCGTAGATCGAAAGGAACCGGCGTCTCCATCCCCGCGTCAGCCTAGATCCGACCAGATCTGGAAGGAAAAACCCAAAAACGAAAATCCGAGGAGAATACAAAAGAAAACTAGGAAAAAAACCAAAGAAAGCATAAGAATTCTCGACTCCGATGCTGAAGAAGCCACCAGAACCGGAGAGAAACGAATTGGTGGTTCTCTTTAAGGAAGGGATGCGATTTTAGTTTTCTGGGTGGGATACTCGATTTTTTTCTATTTCCAATTTTAGTTTTTTGCCCCCATCAATCCTTTTCATTGCCCCATATTTTAGTTTTCTTTTCAATTTCAACCATTTAAGGAGCTCTCTGGCTCTTCAAACTCTTGAAACACCCAAAACCCTATTTTACTCTTCACTGTTGAGTTAGAATTTAGTTTGGTTCTCAAAGAATATATGGAGTGATTGGTAACCAAATTTTTTTAGTGGTAAGCTGAATCTTTTAGCGGTAAGCTATAGCGATAAATGCTTATAAAATAGTTGAAAACTGTAAGAAAAGAGCTGTAAGTAAAAGTTGTATAATAAAGCAGAATGTAATACTGTTGGTAACGCTTTCTATACAGTTTTTGTGATTGGTAACTATTAAAACGATAAAACTTATTAAAAGCTTTATGATAAAGTTTTTGCGTTACCATTCTAACCCATGAACTTTTCTCCTTCAAGTCACACAACTTCTTTAGATTTATAAAACTAGATTGAAGAAATGTCGGATATCTCTAGGATAAACCGTACAACAGTATGAATAATAATAATAATAATAAAATTTGGAATATCGTGGTTTAATATATTTCATTCTTTTACCTAGGTGACAATGATCATATTGGCCCAACAAATATTTTATCATATCATCATTCACATGTAGAAATTTTAATATACCTAAACAAAATTGAAAAGGAACATGTTAAAAATCAGGACTAAAAAAAGATAAATACAAATAATAGAATTGGAAGAGGAAACATAAAAAGACTGGAACTTTAGTAGGACAAGATGAGCTAGATTGAGCTGAAATAAAGTAATTCACTACAGACATGCATGGGCTTTGGGTCATAGAAACTGTGGTTTTTATTTTCTTCAGAGCTTGACCTCCACATCAACACCAGCAGGACGATCAAGTTGCATCACTGAATCGATGGTTTGAGCAGTCGGGTAGAGAATAGCGTTGGTGTGTCCTGATTTCAAAAGCATTTTTGTAGACGTGTGTCTGAGACTTGAGAACGCAGTAGATGCGCTTCGTGGTCGGTAATGGTACATGACCCATTGTCTTTGCATTAGTCTTTCTTGGTATGATCCAAGCTTGATCCTAATCTTTTGCTTTGGTGCCATCGGCTAACAAAAGCAACATCACCTTTTAAGGAAACTGAATCTCTACAGAAAGCCTTAAAACTTAATTTCCGATGTGCCAAATCCATAATTCCCACCGGAGCGAAAGAGAAACATCGAATACAAAACAAGAGACGATACAATTTACAAACAACAACTAACAGACAAAGACAAGGACTTTGTCTAAAGATCTTCAGAACCATCCCAACTAAAGATTCTCAAGGAATAATAGTATAATACTGTGTCGCAATGCACGTTTTGACCAGAAAAAAACATATGCATACAAGACCAGGTATTTTTGTTCTTCTTTTATGTGAAACTACCCGCCATCAGAATCCATTAGAAGATTTAAACTCAGATACATGAGTTATCAAAGTTACATAGGGATCGTAAATACTTACTGCATATATGTCCTATCGTTTTTTACTTGTAACATAAAAATTTGAAAGTGTGCTAAGATCACATTATTGAAGTTAACTTTCACAATGTAGAGCGTGATAACCTAATAGGACATACTTGGATCACTTGGTCTGCCTCATCCATGGACTTCTTTTGTCCTCTGCGAGCACGACCTTCCATATCTTGCTGCTATGTACATTCGACCTGAGTATCATCTTTTGAAGATCAAATATATGATGATGGGGGAACAAATCGTGTTGAGGATAAAATTATCTGCCTCAAGCAATGCCACCTTCTGTTCTAAGTTCTGCCATATCCTTTCATCAGCATTTCTCTAAAACACCAGCCATATGAAAAGTCATATCAAATTAGTATTTGGGGGAACAAGAGTTCCACATAGAATATTCTTTACGTTGGTCGCGAATGGAAAATACAAAGGTTTCCTAACTATCCTTGCTGAAGAAAGAAGAACACAATGCAAGAAGAGAAAGCAAATACTCAGCAACTAACAGCATACTAAGTTGGATGGCTTACTTGAAATGTAAGATTAGGACAATTAAAGATTCAAGGAAGCACACAAAAGAAAATCTGAGCAAACGAGAGGCGGCCTAGAAAAGAAACCTGAAGAGACGACACTTTTCCTTCGTTCAGAGCAGCCTGGTTTCTCTACTCAGGGCATCCATTGCGCTGACAATTGTTTCCATCTCTGAGTTCTTAGCTGGCTAGTGCCTCAACCATGCTTCACTACTCTTGCCACTTCACTTTTACAAGCTGACAAATCTTTTTGGTAATCTCTTGCTATTACAGTAAAAATGAAGAAATAAAATTATGACCACCTTCATTTAAAAATGAGAATCTTGTTGTCTTTGCTCGTTGACTACAAAAAAAAAACAAATGGCCAAGACTGGACTTTCAGTCCTTGTAGAAGACTGGGGACTCCCTCAAGTGCCGGCGTTAGGAGCACGAGTCGACAATGGTTGTCCATACGAGTATCTCCACTGACCACAAGCCTCGCATTTCTCCAGCTTCACCTCGTTCTCAAGCGTGCAGAACTTGCAAGACCAGACTTTGTGCTTCATCTCCTTTTCCTTTGGCTTAGCTGCAGTGCATAGCTCGCATATCGGAGCCAACAACTGCTCCGAGAAAACAAGAAGGGAGAAAATGAATTAACGGAATAGATAGGAGGAAGCTTCAAGTTTCAATTAAAAAAACATGCAATCTCCGAGGAAGTAATATTTGGAAGACTTACCGGGTTCAACAAGGTGCATTCTGCACACTCCCACATTGCAGATTCTTCTCTGCCTTGGTTTGCACTGTAACCGGTCGAAGGTGAAGTTTCTGATGATTTCAGGACACCAGAGTTGGGTTCATATCTGGAGGAAGAAGAAGGACCCTGATCGCCTGGGCTGCAACTTCTTTTATTACACCTTGTATCAGAAGCTTCCTCCTCTGTTAAATCAATGACATCTGATCCACAAGGATGACTGGAAGATGGATTGGCATTTGACGAGCTGCTACATCTTTTTACTGACCTTGCATTCAAGCTCGTACAAGTTTCCCTTATGGAAAGGGATTCCTTACATGTGTCACCATCATTCTCTTGGTCTTCTAAAGCCTCTGTGGATTGGGAACCACACCAGATATCATCAAGTAAACGCCTTTCTGCAGCCATTGCAGCAGCCTGAATTGGACTAAGATCTGACATAATGCTGCTATCACCACCAAGACGATGAGGCCCTGAGGGTAATAGATTACCCGCACGCACTCTTTTTTCGGCTGCTGTAGCTGCTGTTGACCGAAGAGATGAGAGGGGAGGCTGGCGAGAAAATCCACCCAAACGCTTCCCAGAAACATCAAATCCCTGCCCTGTCCCTGTTATACCCTTTGTCATCAGCTCCTCGCATTCCTGGAATTAGTTAAAAGCAGCATTGGGACAAACACATGAACAATTGGAAGTAAAAAGGTAGCCAAAAATTCAGGAAGCAGACCTTTCGAAGTTCATCCCAAAGCTTATAGAAACTTGCGTTGTGAGGACCATGGGCGTTGTGGCAAAGCTCGTGGAGCATGGTGTCAAGGATTTCATGGTAGGACAAGAAGTGTCCCTCCTGGTTTACCCTGCGAAGCCTCAATTTCACTTGCACGCCCCTATTTACATTCACCCCCAAAAGCCTTGGATTTGTTGGGCTGCGATTTCGAGATCGAGAACAACATTATGTATGAACCCTAAAAGCCAAATCCTTCCCAATCTGGACCAGAGAAGAAAGAAAAGAAAAACCCTTTGAATACCAGAATTCAGAGAGAAGCTTGACACGCCATTTCCGTCTAGTCATAATCGGCTGAACCTGCTTCGCTACTTTATCCAGAATCTTCCTGGCTTCATCTTCCCTAGGCTTCTTCTTCAGAGCCTTAATTTCCCAAACCTTGTTTAGATCTCCCAAATTCATCCAACCCTTGACGAATTCCGGATACTAAAAACTTAGCCCCGCCTAGAAACAAACGAATCTGACCTTCCCGATTTTCGATGCAAGGAATTGGAGACCGAGAAGGAGAAGGAGAAGGAGAAGAGTAGAGAAAGTCTCGAAAGGTGGCTATTTGAATCGCGAAGCGTAATCTGGTCTAATGGAGAGTGGCGGGACAAAGGCACCATTACTACTCAACACAAATGGGCCCATTACAAGCCTTTGCCTACAAATTCTTATTGTTGTTTTTTTGACAGCACCTACAAATGCTCCAGAACCGGGTTGTGCCATATACATAAACATCCAAAATCAATGTACACCAGATAGATCAACAACTACTTTCTTTTCTTTTCGTTTCTTTTTCCCTACAAATTGTAAAATTCGAACAGATTCTCTGAGACAATCAAGTGTCCCATATCATAACAATGGCGATCACAACAACTCCACAAAAAACAGACAAAAACTTATAACGAGGCTCGTCCACATGAACCTTTTTGTTTGGCACATACCCTTTTGCCAACAAATGATTCACAGACACATAGACAAAAACCCCACACGCCAAGCTCATCGACACTGCGAATATCCAATCAGCGACCGACCCTTGAGTCGTTGCGTCGATCACTATCCCGATCGCAACACCAATCGGGCTCGAGATGGCGAATGAGAAAGAATATGTCACTGAGGAGAATAAAGGACGGTCAGGGATCATACGGAGTAGCGCAATTCCCATGGCGATCGCTGCAAACACCTTGTGCAGAGTTATCGTCCACAGAGCTCTCCAAGCATCTGACTTACTCTCTGAGATCCCAATGGCTATGCCTTCGAACACAGAGTGGAAACAGCTGTCTCTTATACACATCTAGATGTGTATAAGAGACAGCCACTGACCACAAGCCTCGCATTTCTCCAGCTTCACCTCGNACTTATAACGAGGCTCGTCCACATGAACCTTTTTGTTTGGCACATACCCTTTTGCCAACAAATGATTCACAGACACATAGACAAAAACCCCACACGCCAAGCTCATCGACACTGCGAATATCCAATCAGCGACCGACCCTTGAGTCGTTGCGTCGATCACTATCCCGATCGCAACACCAATCGGGCTCGATATGGCGAACGAGAAAGAATATGTCACTGAGGAGAATATAGGACGGTCAGGGATCATACGGAGCAGCGCAATTCCCATGGCGATCGCTGCAAACACCTTGTGCAGAGTTATCGTCCACAGAGCTCTCCAAGCATCTGCTTTACTCTCTGAGATCCCAATGGCTATGCCTTCGAAAACAGAGTGGAAACAGAGAGCTACGATCAATAGAATGCTGTCTCCAATCGACGACGTCTTCGTTGTTGCTGAACTCTCATTCGATTTGCCTTCTCCTGAAACCAAGCACCAAACTTTCATCATACTGAGAGATTTGAGATATCAGAATCTGTTGGGTTTTTTTGTTTTTTTTTTTTGGCTACCTTGAAGCTCCAAATCGTTTGATTGGTTCTTGGAGTAGACATGAGCGATAGCATAATCAGCGAACATGGTCAACATATAACCAGCACAGGCCAACAAATAGGCAAATGGGTAAGCCGGAGATGGCTCCGACTCTCCCTCCGCCGTCAACAAATCCCGAAACGTCTCGTCAGCGTCAGTCAATAAATGCATCATGGCGGTTGCAAGAAACACTCCTCCGGCGAACTGTGTTCCCAGAACCAAAAACCCTTGGCTCCATTTCAAGAAATAGGGAGATACGCCGCTGATAAACGTGAGGACAAAGATGATGACAAGACATGCGATTTTGACAGAGATTAAGGATCTTGATTTGAGATCGGAACTCTTAACGTGCGGAGCCTCATCTTCGTCGTGGTCTCCGCCGGTTCCATGAGAGAGACAAGGGGCGACCAAGACAAGAAAGAGGAAGAAGACGAAGAGAAGAGGACGAGACATGTTAATGATCTTTAGTGGGTTTTTGTGTGTCTGTGATTCCAAGTTAGGAGATATGTCGTGTGATATATAAGTGGGTGGTTTAAGAGTCGTACTATATATTAAAAGTCGTGGAGTTTTGTACTACAATAACTTTGTAGTTGGTTGTTAGACTTGGACCCTCTTTGGATGAATTCAAATTTAGAAAAAAACAGAAGGTTAACGAGAGAAATCTGGTTAATTGCAAAACTAAAATAAATTCTTAACTTTCCTAAAGGCGTTGTTGATTGACCTAATTGTAGACCCGAAATTGCACCTTAAGACACGCATTGGAGAAACTGACAGATATTAGCGTACTACAAAAGGTAATTACTCTTCTTTTTTTTATTTATCTATATAAGTTTCAATGCGTGTCTTAACTCTTAAGGAGTCGAAACTGACAGATATTAGCGTACTACAAAAAATTACAGAAATGTTACTGACAGATATTGGCGTACTACACGTCTCTATTTATTTTAAAGATACAAACAAATAGACGTTTGAACCAATAAACTTCTCAAAGTTGATAATCATGAATCATTTGGTATTTTAACCAAAACAGATTAGAACACAAAGGTATTTGTTAATCTAATAAGATAGGAAGCCTTTCATATGGTGATTTCATTTTGGTTCTCTTGGAAAAGATTACTTTGTAAAGCGGAGACAAAGGTCACAAAACGAAAAATCCGGTAAAAAAAGAAGATAACAACTCTTCGATGAGAAAGACACGATTTTAGTTCGAATTTTACCTAAACCCACAGCGAAGAACAGTAGCTCTCCCGTTCCTGTTTTATGGTGTGCATCAATGAGGATATAATCGTCTCTCACTATACAGAAATGTTTAGATCTCTTTAACGCCTCCACAATCGGCTTTGTCTTTGTCCTCGTTGTTCTTCCATTCGCCTGCATATTGGTATTACATTCTTAGTTGGCAACTAGCAACAGGTTTTGGCATCGACACGATGGGTAAAGAAAAAGTTCTGCTCGACTCACTTTTGATACTCTAGGGACCTCTCAAGGAACTCTTTGGCAACATCTTTTCTCTCGTAAGAGGCTAGAACGGGTCTGATATCAGCTGGATTGTTACGTGCAACATCTGCAGACCCAAACAATAAAGAGATCGATCAACCAACCAACCAACATTGATAGAAGCACTTCACCAGACTGGAACTGAACCATACTTACATTCAAGGAAGGGTATCAGGTCGACAAGTGCCGTGTCATCAGATTCGAGTTTGTAAGGCTTGATTGGTACGCAATTCTCTGGCTGAAGGCTTGTTTCAAAAGCATTCCCGCTAATATACAGAATCTTCTTTGGGTCTCTGTTCAGCTTTGACAGATCCTGCAGCAGGAAATTTTAATTATTCATTGAGAAAGAGCTGCTCTGGTAAGTGAGAAAGTATGTATTGACAGAGATAAGCTGTTTACGTACCCTATAGTGCTTTCCATTCTCATATTTAGTAGCGCCTCTTGCTAGCCTATAACGTATGTAGCCATTTGGGTCTAACTTCTCACAGACCGGAAATACGTACTAGAAGCAATGAAACAAGTGTTAATTGCCGCATTATTATGAAATGAAACGCAAAAAAACCCAGAATTAATCAATGGGGACTTTACCAAATCCATATGGTCAGAATACACGACAATCTCATAAAATTTCGCAAGATGCTCCAAGAATGCATCAACACCTGGTCTTTTGAACGTCCTCCACCCTCTGTCTCGCTATTTTTGTTTTGTTTTGTTTTTGTAAATTAGAAGGCAGAAAAGGTTATACAGAGTGTTACTTTAGAAAACAAATCAGTTAACCAGGACTGCTTTGTCCCATGACATAGATACTCTTAGCCAAATATTCATATCTACGATGCAATTGTTACCTTCCAGTCTGTGTAAAGAAGAGTCTCATTCAAATCAAGAACGAGAGTGAAGGCATTCTGTTCTGAGGGGTGCAAATCTGGAAGAAGCTTTTCCGAGAGAGGTTCCGTAAAGCCCTGTATGGAACCGGTGAGGGAAATAAGAATTAGGGAAGAAATCAGAAGAGAAAAAAGAAGAAGCACAAGAAGCAATATGGAGTCTTGGTGGAAGGACGTACTTTCACGTGTTCCTCTACAACTTCCCTAAGCTCCAAATACATTTCGATGGCTTTGACAGGAACTGATGAGAATTCAAGCAAAACCAAGTCATGCTAAGCTTAATGAATGACAAACTATTAGTTATTATGATGACAGAGGCAAAAGGACCATACCTGTCATCGCAGCAGAGTGCAACATAGTTTGATATTTCTGCAAAGAGATGAGTATATAAATATAAAAGGTAATAATCCAGAGAAGAAACATGGGCAGTTTGATTAAGGGTTAAGTAGGAGTTAAAGAAGATTTAAAAGCCAGTGACTTAAGAAAGTTGACTGGCTTCTCGAAACGAGGACGAAAGTCAAGGGAATTAATTTGAACGCGACTCAAGTGTAACTCACATCAATGCTGGAAGAATTAGCAGCTGGTTGTATCTTCTTAGCTGATTCTCGGAACGCCTTAGTCTTTTCATTCACTTCATCTAATGTATAAGCTGCATAAACAAGAATAATCAGATCTAAAAGAGTCACGATCGAGTTGTAACAGACATGAATATTTCACGCTTCAGCCAAAATTAACTCAGAAAAACACACACTCTTCTACCAAAGTAAGTTCAAAAGACCAGACATGGGAAACTGGGATTCCATTCCACGATTAAACCAAAACACATTTGCTCACCAATAATCCGAACAGAGCAAATTAGAAGATATAAGTAATGGAAGAGGGAATGCAAGTACAGACCATAACTTGTGTAACCAACAGCAGCGGTAGCACCCGTGAGCGCCCAGAAGAGTCCATTACTAAGAAACTTAAGGCCTTTCCGCTTCTTTCCCGCGGCCGCCGCTTCCGCTTGAGGAGGAGGAGGAGGAGGCTGATTTGGCGGTGGAAAATCAGAAAAGAGCGACTGGCCAGAGGAGATTCCGGAAACCTTCGATGAGGGATTCGAAGAAGAAGATGCTTCCGTAGAAAATATCCTGGGATTACGAGATCCAAGCTTTTTTAATCTTGGCATAAGCCGAGATCGAAGAGCAATAGAAGCCATTCCCGATTTCGGCGTTTTCTCCAAGCCCTCGGAATCGCAGGGTTGAAGTAGGGTTTTGAAATGATCGGAGAAAGGATTATAACCAATACGACTGTTTGGTTACAAGGATTTTAAAGTCATATCGACTGTTTGGAAGTCGGTTTATATCAGCTCCGATATTTTTGTCCACGCCACCGATATTGATTTTTTCATTTCTTTCTTTTTTTTGGTTTTACCTAATACTATGAAATTGCGTTTTGTAATTTGTGAATACTGTAATTAAGAGTGCAAAAAAAAAAAGTAATTAATGTAGTTTTTTAGTAAAGTTAAATGCAATTTCTGTTGACAAAAAAAAAAGAAGAAGATAAAATGCAATTTGTGACCCAAGAAAAAAATCGTAATTTTTTCCGGCATAACAAATAAACTAAACCAAAAACTTACTAGATACGTAGCGTTTCACCTGCTTAAACCTCGACTACATGCCATTTTTCTGCCATAGTGAAATAACTGAAACTACAAAAGCCACATCTGCAAGTCTTTTCTTCCACAGAGGAGAAAATTCAAAGAAGTACAAAAGCCACAAAGCTAACATTTTGCAAATACATATAGCCCAAGGGCTCTTACACAACGCAACAAGACACTATTGGTGACGATGAACCGCTTACTCCTCCTGAGACGACAAATCTAGCTTGAACTTTAAGAAATCATTGGTCTTTGCGATCTCCACGATCTCCTCAGCTTCTGCTCTCTTGGACCCTTTTACCAATTCATCTACTAACTGCTGCAATGTCGCTTGACCGACAAGATAACGCTTACTGAATGCCTCCTTGCAGAGCTCAGTCGCAGACCCAAAGTCGCCTGCTTTACACATTGCAGGAAGCAGTAATCCAAAGGTAGCTTTATCAGGACGATAACCATGCTTCACAATTTCTTCGTACCACGATTTGGCTTCGTCCATTTTTCCTTGGTTGATTGACCCTCTAATCATAGCATTGAAGCTGAAAACATCCGGTTTGATCCCACTAGCCTTGAGTTCTTCAAAGAGATTTACTACATCTTTTGATTTCGTCTCGTTAGCTAACCCAAGCAACCGGGCATTGTAACTCCTGATGTCTAACGCTACATTCTCCTCCGCCATTTTAGCCCATATCTCTTCCCCTTGCTCGAACTGCCCCTTCAGATATGACGATAACAAAAGTGTGTTGAATGTGACTATATCAGGTTTCAAACCCTTGTTCTCAATCTCATCAAGCAATGCAACAGCTTCGGATAAGGAACCCTTCTCACACAATGCCTTGACCAAAGTATTGTAAGACACGATATCTGGTTTGATTGATAGCTTGCCTGGTAAATCACTGAAAAGCTGTTCAACCACATCGAATTTCTTGGAAAGCCCATACGCACTAAGCAGGGCGTTGAAGGACAGCACTGACCTCTTGCAGTTTCTCTCTGGCATTTCGTCGAATACCTTCTGGGCGTTTTCAAACATGCTGGCTTTTCCGTACAGGGAAATGATCCTCGCCGCGAATCCTTCCTTTGACATGTCGCGGTACTTCTTCTGCTCCTCCAAAATCTCTTCGACGAACTTTAATCTCTTTGCGGCGACGAGACGGCGCACGGTTCTATCGTACACGGCTATGTTAGCCCGGAACCGCTCCGACTCGCATGCCTTCTTGAACTTTTCCACGATCCGTTTGGGGTTTCGCTCGTCATTCACGATGCTGCTGAGTGACTTTTTAGGTGGCGAGATCGCGGCCGTGGTTTCCAAGGCTGCGGTGGCGGCGGAGGACGAAAAACGGCGGTTGAAGGTGCCACGGAGAACGCGAGTTAGGGACGACGACATCGTTTTGAGTGTGCATGCAGTGAGAAAATCTTATAAAAAAGGGGTATCGAATCATATATATTAACTGTAAAATAAAATTAAAAAGTAAGGAGGATGCATTAGCCCTGCAAATTTCGGGACGGGTATCCGGTTTCCACCCGTATCCGTTTCAAATTTCCCGTTCCGTTCCCATTTCCGTTCAAAAAAATTTCCGTTCGGGACCATTTATATTTTTCAAACGGGTACGGGAAGGGAATGGGAATACTCGAACTTCCCGAAGTTTCTCGAATTTTCCCAAATTTTTCCGAAATTTCCCGAATTTTCCCGAAATTTCCCGAATTTTCCCGAAATTTCCCGAATTTTCCCGAACCCGTCCCGTTCCCGTCCCGTTCCCGTCTTGTTTTTATGGATTCCCTTTCGGGAATTAAATATCAATTCCCGAATTTTCCGTTCCCGTCCCGTATCCGTAAATACCCGTCCCGTTTCCCGAAATTTTCAGGGCTAGGATGCATCTCTGATATTTTTGGAAGGATGCATCTGATAATTTTAAAACACATGTTCCGTATCTGTAATTAAAGGAAGAAATGGGGACTATCCCTAAAATGAAAACGGAGAGAAAAAGTGTTGCTTTGCCGACGACCTAATTACGGAGAAGGCGAGAAAATTGAAATCTGCTTCAATGGCGCCTGTTAGGATAACTGGCGCTGTTGTTGCAGCGGCGTCGGTGATGTTGCTTTCTTACTGCTATTTGCGCTTGTTCCGCTTCTCGTCTGGGAAGAAGAAGAAGGAGAAGCTGAGTACGAGAAACGGACTCGTCGATGCCATTGGCAATACTCCTCTGATTCGTATCAATAGCCTCTCCGAGGCTACCGGATGTGAGGTTTTCCTCGATTTTCTTAACTAGTGTCGATTTTCATATATTTCTGACGATCCGATAGTGTAAATTTTGAGTTAATATTTTTTATTCTACTTGCATCGTCAGATTCTTGGGAAATGCGAGTTTTTGAATCCAGGAGGCAGCGTTAAAGATAGAGTTGCTGTGAGGATCATTGAAGAGGTATACTATTAGCTCAGTTTTTGCTGCAACAATGATTGGCATATTCAAGGTTTCAACTTTTTTTTAAGTTCGTAGATTTCATCATAAACCTCTCTTCACAATCATCAGTTTGGTTACTCATACTAGTGTATACTGTATTAGCTCAGTATTTTGTCGTTGTTTAGGCTTTGGAGTCTGGTAAGCTGTTTCCGGGGGGAATTGTAACAGAGGGAAGTGCGGGGAGTACTGCCATAAGCCTTGCTACAGTTGCTCCGGCATATGGGTGTAAATGTCATGTTGTTATACCTGATGATGCTGCTATCGAAAAGGTTATATCTTTCAAACCACCTTGATGATACACACTCCCTTGTATGCATTATACACGTACTCAAAGTTGTATCGTTTATTGGACTTATTTTAGTCTCAAATACTTGAAGCCCTTGGAGCTACCGTCGAGAGGGTGAGGCCAGTGTCAATAACTCACAAAGATCACTATGTCAACATTGCGAGGCGACGGGCTGACGAAGCAAATGAGTTAGCGTCAAAGGGGAGACTAGCGAGTGGAATAAATGGCATACACCAGGAAAAAAGTAATGGTTGCACAGTTGAGGAAGAGAAAGAGCCTTCCTTATTCTCAGAGTCAGTTACAGGTGGCTTCTTCGCAGATCAATTTGAAAACTTGGCAAATTATAGGGCTCATTATGATGGGACTGGCCCTGAAATCTGGCAACAGACTCATGGTAACATCGACGCCTTTGTTGCTGCTGCGGGTACAGGCGGTACATTAGCTGGCGTTTCAAGGTTTCTTCAGGTATGCTTAATTAAGGATTATACTAATCATCACAGCTGTATGAATGAGTAATTGGTATATGTGACATATACAAACAAACAAACAGAAAAGGCTCATAAATTTATTTTGCTTTAAACAGGATAAGAATGAAAGAGTTAAATGCTTCCTGATCGATCCTCCTGGATCTGGTCTGTATAATAAAGTAACAAGGGGGGTGATGTACACGAGGGAGGAAGCTGAAGGACGTCGACTGAAAAACCCATTTGATACAATAACAGAAGGGATTGGAATCAACAGGCTTACTCGGAATTTCCTGATGGCAAAACTTGACGGCGGTTTCCGTGGTACTGATAAAGAAGCCGTTGAGATGTCGAGGTAGTTGTTCATACTTTATAATATGTTTTTACGTGCCTGTTGTAGACAAATGCTGATAAAAGTTACGATCTTGATATCTTTCTTAACTAATGTTCCCAGGTTTCTTCTGAAGAAGGATGGACTCTTTGTTGGAAGCTCCTCGGCTATGAACTGTGTTGGGGCAGTGAGGGTGGCTCAAGCCCTTGGTCCTGGTCACACAATTGTCACCATTCTTTGCGATAGTGGGATGAGACATCTAAGCAAGTTTCACGACCCGGAGTACTTGGCTCTGTACGGGTTGAGTCCTACCGCAACTGGATTAGAATTCCTCGGCATTAAGTGAAACGATATATCTGTTACATTACAATAGGTTCGATTCATCAAGCCGGCTTTGTCGGAATCTTGTTGATTTTTTGACACGAGGGTAACACATTTCTTGATTACAGCTATGTCTGGAGTCAACGGAAGAAAGTCACAGCAACAATGCATGTGTCTGACCTCTGAAACTCCCATAACTACATCTTACTCCTGTCTTCTCTAGTGTCCACAAGTTCTGACCTAATGGGCTCCATTACAAGATACTGGGGAACATGTAATCAGAAATTTGTCTTTGTACCCATTAGAACCTTGTCTGTGTTCAATGCATTCGACAGGAAAGCTCATGATAGAGAGTTCTGATGAACAAATATAAATTGGTTGTGTAAGGTCTGATGATCCCAACAATGGCGAGAAATGGGGTCACTAAGACACTATTGATCTCATCTCTCTCTTTCTTGAAGAAACTTTGCATTCTCATAACTATCCCAATCTTGTTTCTCTCTAACGCTCTCCCCACCAGTGACGTGTTCAACAACAAGTCTTGTCTTCCTGGTCAGGAAGAGCTTCATGGTCAAGAAACTAAAACCAACCTATATGAAGAAGAAGTCGAAGAAGAGGGGTTGATAGAGATTTCTCTGTTGAGAGAACCAAAGGAAGAAATTTTGGAGAGTGTGAAGAAAGTTTGGATGAGTAAAGAAGAGTATTACGAAGAGATGACGATCATGGAGATATGGGAAGAAATTGAAGCAGAAGATAACTTGATAGAGATTGATATCTCCATCCGATCCATTATCTGAGATTAGTCCTAACAATACTATGTATTTACCCGCACATTAATGCACCGTTTATTATTTCTTCATGTGTTTATTTTAAAATTATACCTGCGCAAAGCACAATATAAATCTCTAAACTATATGCGTTTCTTTTTGATTTTTTTTTTTGTTTGAAAATCTATATGCGTCTCATGTTAACAAAATTTTCGAAAAAAAGACTTTGGATGCCTTTGATAAGAAAGAAAGTTTGGTTAACTAGTCCTAGCAGCTTCGACTTCAACTCTATTTGCCAAAAAAGCATCGATCAAATCCGATGCATTGTCAGTCACAGCGACCCTGTTCTCCGTTTTCTCAGTCTCAAGGCTTGTCTGGCCTTTTGGGTCGGGTCTTGTTCTTGATCTGACACCAGCTGTTTCAGCTTGGTCAGAGAATAGGATCTTTGAGATGTGTGAGCTGCAAATCTCTTTGTATGCTTCGTAGTCTGCAGCGCCGGTGGTCCCTCCTTCAAGGATCTTGGAGAGAGGGTGAATGATCGTGACAGGACCATCATCTGACTCCAGCTGCTGCTTGATCTTTAGAAAGTCCGAAACAAGTTCCGAGTTCTTGAACAAGACAAAAACAGCAGTGTTGTCCAAGTGGTAAACAGAAGTGACGGAAGTCGAGCCAAAGGCTTTGCAGATGCATTCTTTTATCTCTCTAGCCTTGAGTTTTTGTGGGAAGTTCCAGATGAGGACGATGTTCTCGTATTTTAACTTTGAGACTCGCCAGTTCTCTGCATTACTATGGCCTGTTCGAAGGTCGATGATATCGCCTCTTGTCCAGCTGAGATAAAGACGGTTGATGTACTTGTCAAGTTTCTCGTTCTGGGCATAATTCTTTGATTGCGAATGATGTTTGAAGTCGAACCCTAGATGACCACATGCCTGCGCAAAGATGCAACCTGTCATGAAAGCATCATAACCGGCTTCTTGTTTTGCTCCTGCATTCCAGTTAGAACACCTGAAACAGAGAAACACGTTAAACCAAAAAGTAATTGAGTTGTTCATGCCAAGAATAGAGGAGGAACAAACCTAACGTTGTCTACTTCAACGTCAATCTTGACACGCTGCTGAAGAAACGAGTCAGAGCTTCGTGAAGTAAGCTCGATTTGTGGACATAACGAAGAGAACGCAGAGGATAGTGATGTACTGGACTTCTTCATCCTCTGATGCAACATTGGGTTCACGTTTAAGAGTATTTTTGTGTCAACAATGTAAGGGAAGTGGTTGTTAATGGAGGCGACGAATTTCTCAGGTGTTGAAGGAAGAGGACCCACAAATTTGCTGTATACATGTGCAATATCTGCGCCAGATAAAGCAGAAACGGTTAGAGCAAGGCAACTTTAAGTTACAAAACCTTCATAGACGTATAAAGAAGCAACTTGCTTGCATACCCAGGAAACAATTGTGACCAACAATCAACTTTTTTTCTGAAGAAAGCAGATCAATCACTTGACGGAACCCGATTGCAGATTGTATTTTTGTTTGTGCCACTCTCTTGCGTTCATCCTTTGCCTCCTTCTGTAAAAGACTTGCAGTAATAATATGAGATAATATGTGGAGCAAAGAAGGCTTCTTAAGTAGAAAAATCGGTGACTTTCAACTAGGCTATTCCTAGATCATCTCAAGGACATGTATGGATTAGTAACAAATCTTTCCAGCAATGTAAATGGTACCTTACCATGAGATTTTCCTTGTCGGATTCTGAATCAGTGTAGACAACAAAGTCTTGTGAACAGGAACTTTTATCACTCGTATGTGTGTAGACAAGATCTCCAAAATGCTTTCCTAAAACCTGCGAAGCCAAATCCAGAGCCAGCAGTTTAAAAAAAGAAAGAAAAAATGGAAAAAGTCCGAAGAAAAGATGAAAAGATGAAAACCAGAGATGAATGAAGAAAGAGGATTTACCAATTTAATCACTTTGAGCTGATGAGAAGTGAAACCCTTCAGACTGAGAGCTGGGCGCATGTGAAAGAAGACAGTTTCAGCACTCTGTGTCGTTTCGGAGGATCCATGTAATAGCTCAGAGCGCCAAGCATTGAGCTTTTTCTTCATCCTTTCAGAGAAAAGAAGATCCGCCAATCGCACCAACTTTAAATCCTCTGTTTCAACCACTGAATCGACGCCGTATAGCATTTCTAAACGCTTACTTGCCTCTTCCTCTTGTCGTCTGGACAAATAAGATATTCCTGGGATTATTCCAATATGTGAATTCCTCGGGGACTAACACACACACCACTCTTTCATCTAAAACTGGTATGTAAATGAAAAGGGGCAAAGGAGGCACCTTCATGTATGCAGGCGTTGAAATCAAATTGATACTTTGCAAGGAAATCCATGGATGTCGTCTGGCAGAGAAACTCATGAGCTGGTGGGTCGAATGTGAGCTCTTGACGAGGGAATACAAAGAAATTGTGCCTGCCAAAACGGAGCCCCATATAGTCAAATCCATCAGAAACCTGAAGCTAGAGAGAGAGAGAGAGAGAGAGAGAGAGAGAGACTGACGGGTGAGAAACGAATGACTGAGTGCGAGAATCCCAGCGAAAAGGACAGACGCCGAACTGAACGACGGCGAATTTCTCGGCCGAGTCTTTGACTTTGAGGTATCGGACGTCGTAGCGGTCGAATTCTAAGGAGTCTCGCCACGGAGCGCTCGTGACGCCAGTCATCTCAAGGTCAATCGCCACGAAATCAGCAGCCTTCACATGTGAACGCAGATCATTCAGCGTCGTCTCGAAGTTCGACCTCGTCACGTGCTTCAACGGGAAAGCCCCCGCCGCAGCCGTTGAAATAGTGACTGTCTCCGCCGCCGAGGAGCACAAGTGTGAACGAACCAAAGCGCTGGCGAGAGGCGTCAAAGGCCATCGCTTCTGCCGGCGCATATTTTTTTTTGAACGGAGAAATAGCAGGGAGTGGCACTTTTTTAGGTTTTGCTCGGTGGAAGCAAAAAGAGGGAAAGGAAGATGATGATACGACGACAAAACGGTGTCGGTTCATGACTAGTCAAGCTACCTAAAACTGTAAACACTTCTCTTTACATTGCTCGAAACAGCGTGATTGTTTTTTGTTTTTCTTATTATTGCCTGAAGCCTCCTCCGTTTCTGCTCTCACACAATATGGCAACGGCAATGGCAATCGCAGAAGAAGTGGCCATCTTTGCTGAGACAAGCTTGGGAACTCGAATCGTCATGACGGTTTCTCTGGATATCACATCAGCAGATCTCAAGAGTAAGCTCAAAAGAAAAACCCTATTCTCTCTCTTTTTTTTTTTTTTCCCTATGATTTCTGTTGAAACTCTCTCTTCCGCTTGTGTGTTTCCGTAGCCAATGTTTCTACATAAGTTTTGGTCTTTCTCTGTTTTGTCAATTAACTATGGTTTTAGCAGTTTTGAACTTAGCTTTTAAGTTTACTGATAGAGTTGGGGTTCTTTAGTTGAAATATTTCTGAATCGTGGTCCTATGATGGTTTTGTACCGTGAGGAAACTGATATATGCATGCCCATTCGAGATGAAGTGAGATCTCTATATTTTTTTTCTTTTCTGAGAGTTAAAGATGAAAAATTTGCTGGATATTCAAAATAAATTAATTGTTCAGGTCATGAAGAAGTGTTCTTCTCTAACTGTCTTCTGCATCATTGGTGTTTGATTTCTTTGGTGTTCTGTTTGTTGTTACACACTTGATGACCTGCACAATGCCTTGTTAATAGGTTTCTTCAGGACATCTTGAGCATGCATTGTTTTTGTTTTCTTTCTTTTTTCCCCTTTTGCCTTCAGATTGATGAGCTTTTGTTTTTGATACACCATTTCCATACCTACAATTTTACCAGTTTTTCTTTATGAACATCAAAGCATTTATCAATGCGAAATGTGTGTTTTGCAGGAAAACTTGAGAAAACACACGCAAGTTGCTTACCGAGCTTAGGGGAGATACGAGTTCGTGGTCTAATGGTAATGAAAATGAGCAAGCCGTTTTCATTCACACCCATGATTTTGATTTTGTTACCTCTCAATCAATTGCTGCAAATGCTGACTTTTGCTCCTCTCCTAGTATAGGTTAAACGAAAGTCTCAATTTTATTACCTTGCCGAATCTGTGTCTATAAAGTACATCTTCCGGGATAACCAAAAGCCCTGGTTTATTCACGCAGAAGCTAGACTTGTTAACAGATCACAAGAGCCAACCACATCCAAGAGCATTGATAATTCCATTGAAGGAGGCGTTGGGCTGATCGATGGTGAAAACAACAGGACAAAGAAATCTCCGGCTAAACCTGATTCCAGGAATCCTGCATACTTTGACAACAAGAGAGAGTCTCTTGGTCCTCCCACGTCTGTACCCGAAACCATAATAAGATCTTCATTGTCAACAGCAAGAGCTGCTGAGTTGAAAAACTGGGAATGTTTGGACAGCTTCATACCAAAAACGCCGGAGAGGAAAACTGGAGAGTCTGCGAGTATAAGTGAAACGATAAGCAAGAAACTGATTGTGGCTGCAAACAACATCAGAATGCAAGGCAAGTCTCGTATGTCTTGTTCACTATCATCATCTATTTTCAGAAGCAAGACTCGGAGAAAGAGATCTCGAGATGGTCAGACGGTCACTTCTCTTGCAAAATTTCTGGTCTTCGAGATACCTGATACTGAGGATTGAGTCATTAAGGGAGAGAGATACATTGCACAAGAAGTGACTTTGTGTAGATGTGCAAGTGATTATATGATTCTTTGTTTGTTCGATTCTTTATCATCTATGTTAGGCAAATATTTTGTAAATGTAAAAAAATATTGTATATTAGTGAATTTTATGATTATGTTTTATAAAACTGTAATCATGAGGAAGAAAGAAAAAGGCATTAGATGTGAAGAAAAGAATCACAAAATGGTCTTTTATAGCTTTTGCTTCGACCCTTTTCTCAAGGATTCTCTTTTTCTTTTCTTTTCTCTCTAATCAACTCGTTTAAGGATTAGAAGATGCTTTATAGAGATAGATTGTTAAATATCCGGTTATATCTAACTTGCAAATACTAGCGATAACTTTCTATAGAGTTTATATAATGTTTCAAAAAAAATGAGAAACATTTTTAATAAAATTTTGATTGGATAAACTTTGTAATCATATTTTTATACTTTTTTTCTTTTTGTTGTTAAGAGATTTATCTATGAACTATGATAAAGCTAATAAAAATAACATTAAAACATTAGATATGTAAAAAGATTTTTATATGTATATTAATAGATATTTTTTTCTGATAATGATAATATGGAAAATCGAAACAGAAATTAACATTAAAAAAAGGTTATCAAAGAAAAAGGAGAAAAAAAGGAAAAAAAATCTAAACCGGCATTGGAACAATTTTGGCTTCCTGTATATAACACAAAGCGCCTTTGCTTCTTAGAATTCTTCTCCACTTCTCTCTCTCACCGCCTTTCTCTCTCTCTCTCTATCTATCTATCTATCTATCTATCAAATCCCTCTATACGCGATCCTCTTCAAAACCCTAGTTTCGGATCGCTCCGGACTTGGATTATCCCCAGGATCGTCAATTCTTCTCCTTCTTCTTCGTCTGCCTCAGCGATCGCCATCCGTCCAAATATTTGGACCAGATCACCGTTGGGATTTTGATTCGATTCCTTGCGGTTCCACAAGTGATTACCAGTTCTCAATCGGTGTATTGATCAATTCTCTCCCGTGTTCAGGATTGATCAGTGCCCAATCTTTAGTTTGCTTCAGGAGATGCCCTGTCTCTAATCATGAAGCTCAGAAGGAGGAGGGCTTCGGAAGTGGTGAGTGTTCCAAACCCGTGTAACTAAACCCTTGATCATTTGGATTACTATCTGTGTCTGTGCATTATCGTGTTTATGTGCTTTCAAGATTACTCTTTACTTCTCTGCTACTTGTTATTGATTCAATTTTCTCTGGCTTTCGTGGAACTACCGATTGCCCCAGATGTAATTTTTTTGGGTTATAGCTGTTCGTTCCGTTTGTCTGTTTCTCAAGTTTTGGTGTATGGTTTATCCATATGATCTTTAGGCCTTGATTGATTCCTTTGATTGGGTATAATTGGGTCTGAGTTCTTAAGCCAAACCTTGGAGGCGTTGGTAATGGTTTTCAATGGAGTGTTGTATGTTACTTTAAGCCAAACTTTAGTTGCTTTTCCATTTATATGTTTCTCTGTATTCGTTTTTTCCTGAATCTCTTAATGTTGTATCTATTGGCCGTGCTAACCATTCTCTGATTCATTTCTACCAGCCTCCCAAAATCAAATCTTTCATCAATAGTGTCACTGCTGTTCCACTCGAGCAAATACAAGAGCCCCTCGCATGTTTTCGCTGGGAATTCGACAAGGTACCTTAAATCCTGTTTGTGGTGCTCTTTCTTTTCATCCTGTCTACTCTCGTTTTGATTTATGGCTGTTTTTCCTTTATATAGGGTGACTTCCATCACTGGGTGGACCTCTTCAATTATTTTGACACATATTTTGAGAAGCACGTAAAAGGAAGGAAGGATCTGAATATTGAGGAAAACTTTGAGGAATCTGGTCCTTCTTTCCCAAAGGATGCTGTTCTTCAAGTTCTCCGAGTTATCAGAGTTGTCTTAGAGAATTGCACGAACAAACATTTTTATAGTTCTTATGAGGTAAATCTATGCCACGATTCCCCTTAATATCATTTGATATTTGCGGTGCTAATGTTTATCAACTCATATTCTGTGTTGGATTTATGGTTAATTTGTCGCATTATATGCTATTTTTGTTGAGATGTCTACCTGAATAATTCTCACACACTTGTTCCTTCATAACTGCAGCAGCATCTTTCTCTCCTGCTTGCATCTACTGATGCAGATGTCGTTGAAGCCTGTCTGCAGACGTTGGCTGCCTTTTTGAAGAGGCAACTTGGAAAATACTCCATAAGAGATGCTTCTCTGAATTCAAAACTATTTTCCCTTGCACAAGGCTGGGGGGGGAAAGACGAAGGTCTTGGCTTGACATCATGTTCCGCAGTAAACAGTTGTGATCAGGTTTCTCACCAGCTAGGTTGTACTCTTCATTTTGAGTTTTATGCCTCTAATGAATCATCAAGTGATCTTCCTGGCGGTTTACAAATTATCCATGTACCTGATGTCAGCATGCGCGCAGAGTCTGACCTGGAACTTCTGAACAAATTAGTCATTGATAATAATGTTCCTCCCAGTTTAAGATTCGCGTTGTTGACCAGATTGAGATTTGCAAGGGCGTTCTCATCTTTGTCAACCCGGCAGCAGTATACATGCATTCGCCTATATGCTTTCATTGTTTTGGTTCAAGCAAGTGGTGACACCGAGAATGTTGTTTCTTTCTTTAATGGAGAACCCGAGTTTGTAAATGAGTTAGTTACACTGGTAAGCTATGAGGATACTGTTCCAGAGAAAATAAGGATTCTATGCTTGCTTTCCTTGGTTGCACTATCGCAAGATCGAACTCGGCAGTCGACTGTTTTAACTGCAGTCACCTCCGGCGCGCATCGTGGTTTGTTATCTGGCCTAATGCAGAAAGCTATTGATTCGGTTATCTGTAATACTTCTGAGTGGTCTCTGGCCTTTGCGGAAGCATTGTTATCCCTTGTTACAGTCCTGGTTTCATCATCGTCAGGATGTTCAGCCATGCGAGAAGCTGGTCTTATTCCAACCCTAGTGCCTCTTATCAAAGATACTGATCCTCAGCACTTGCATTTGGTCAGTACCGCTGTGCATATATTAGAAGCCTTCATGGATTACAGCAATCCAGCTGCTGCTTTGTTTAGAGATTTGGGTGGCTTAGATGATACTATCTTCCGTTTGAAACTGGAAGTCTCTCGTACCGAAGTCGATGTGAAAGAAAAAAGTTGCAGTTCAGATAGTAGTGGGAGGGATTCACATGTTCTCGGTGGTTCTCTTAATCGCCCTGATACTGAACAGCTTCCCTATTCTGAAGCATTAATTTCGTATAACAGGAGATTGTTGTTAAAAGCCTTGTTACGTGCAATATCTCTTGGAACTTATGCTCCTGGAAACACTAACCTCTATGGTTCCGAGGAGAGCTTGCTGCCTGAATGCTTTTGCATTATCTTCCGGAGAGCAAAAGATTTCGGGGGTGGAATATTCTCGCTTGCTGCCACTGTCATGAGTGATCTCATTCATAAAGATCCCACTTGTTTCAATGCTTTAGACTCGGCTGGTTTAACTTCTGCCTTTCTTGATGCTATATCTGATGAGGTCATTTGCTCTGCAGAAGCTATAACATGCATTCCACAGTGTCTGGATGCTCTGTGTCTCAACAACAGCGGTCTTCAAGCTGTAAAGGACCGAAATGCGTTGAGGTGTTTCGTTAAAATATTTACTTCTCCGTCTTATCTGCGGGCTCTTACTGTCGATACATCTGGTTCTTTGTCGAGTGGGCTTGATGAACTCTTAAGACATCAATCTTCGCTGCGCACTTATGGAGTTGATATGTTCATTGAAATCCTGAATTCCATGTTGATTATTGGATCTGGGATGGAGGCCACCACTTCTATGTCAGCAGATGTGCCTATTGATTCTGCTCCCGTTCCTATGGAAATTGATGCGGATGAGAAGAGCTTGGCGGCTTCGGATGAGGCAGAACCATCTTCTGATACTTCTCCAGCTAACATTGAGTTGTTTCTTCCTGATTGTGTGTGTAATATTGCTCGTCTCCTTGAAACAGTTCTTCAGAATGCAGAAGTATGTTCCCTGTTTGTTGAGAAGAAAGGAATTGATGCTGTTTTGCAGCTATTCTCTTTACCTCTTATGCCTCTGTCAACCTCTCTTGGTCAAAGTTTTTCTTACGCTTTTAAGAACTTCTCCCCTCAGCATTCGGCTGGTCTAGCTCGGATAGTGTGCTCTTACTTAAGAGAACATCTGAAGAGCACAAATGAGCTTTTGGTTACCATTAAAGGCACTCAGCTTCTTAAATTAGAGTCTGCGGTCCAAATGAAGATTTTGAGATCTCTTTCCTGCCTAGAAGGCATGTTGTCACTCTCCAACTTTTTGTTGAAAGGAACAGCTTCAGTTATCTCGGAATTGAGTGCTGCTGATGCTGATGTACTGAAAGAACTTGGTCTAACTTACAAGCAAATGATTTGGCAGATGGCTTTGTGTAGTGATACCAAGGAAGATGAAAAAATCAGTGTTGATCAAGGACCTGATAATTCAGTTTCAGCATCATCTAGTACTGTTGAAAGAGAGAGTGATGAGGATTCAAGTAATGCTTCAGCAGTTAGATACACAAACCCTGTATCCATTAGAAGCAGTAGCTCTCAGTCTATTTGGCGTGGGGATCGTGAATTTCTATCTGTTGTGCGTTCTGGCGAAGGTATTCATGGTCGTACACGACATGCAATTGCCCGAATGAGGGGTGGGAGGACTCGTCGACACCTGGAGTCTTTTAATTTTGATTCTGAGATTCCACCTGATCTGCCAGAAACGTCATCTTCCCATGAGCTGAAAAAGAAAAGCACTGAAGTTCTTATCGTTGAACTCTTAAAGAAGCTGAATTGTACACTACGTTTTTTTTTCACAGCCCTTGTGAAAGGATTCACCTCTGCTAATCGTCGCAGAATTGATGGAGCACCATTGAGTTCAGCATCTAAGACGCTTGGTACTGCCTTAGCTAAAATATTTCTTGAAGCTCTTAACTTCCAGGGGTATGGTGCTACTACTGGGCATGATCTCTCTCTGTCAGTAAAGTGCCGGTACCTTGGAAAAGTGGTAGATGATATCACTTCTCTGACATTTGATAGTCGAAGGAGTGTCTGTTTTACAGCTATGGTGAATAGTTTTTATGTCCATGGAACATTCAAGGAACTTCTCACCACATTTGAAGCTACAAGCCAGTTGCTTTGGACAGTGCCGTTTTCTATTCCTGCATCTGGTACTGAGAATGAGAAGTCAGGTGAAAGGAACATATGGTCTCACAGTACGTGGCTGGTAGATACTCTGCAAAACTATTGCCGAGCACTGGACTATTTTGTTNAGAAATTGATTGTGGCTGCAAACAACATCAGAATGCAAGGCAAGTCTCGTGTGTCTTGTTCACTATCATCATCTATTTTCAGAAGCAAGACTCGGAGAAAGAGATCTCTAGATGGTAAGACGGTCACTTCTCTTGCAAAATTCCTGGTCTTCGAGATACCTGATACTGAGGATTGAGTCATTAAGGGAGAGAGATACATTGCACAAGAAGTGACTTTGTGTAGATGTGCAAGTGATTATATGATTCTTTGTTTGTTCGATTCTTTATCATCTATGTTAGGCAAATGTTTTGTAAATGTAAAATAATATTGTATATTAGTGAATTGTATGATTATGTTTTATAAAACTATAATCATGAGGAAGAAAGAAAAAGGCATTAGATGTGAAGTAAAGAATCACACAAAATGGACTCGTTTAAGGATTAGAAGATGCTTTATAGAGAGATAGATTGCTAACTTGCAAATACTAGCGATAACTTTCTATAGAGTTAATATAATGTTTAAAAAAAAAAATGAGAAACATTTTTAATGAATTTTTGACTGGATAAACTGTGTAATCATATTTTATACTTTTTTCTGTGTTGTTAGAGATTTATCTATGAAATAAAAATAACATTAAAACATTAGATATGTAAAAAGATTTTTATATGTATTTTGGATATTAATAAATATTTTTTTCTGTTAATGATAATATGGAAAATCGAAACAGAAATTAACATTAAAAAAAGGTTATCAAAGAAAAAGGAGAAAAAAGGAAAAAAAAATCTAAACCGGCATTGGAACAATTTTGGCTTCCTGTATATAACACAAAGGCCTTAGCTTCTTAGAATTCTTCTCCACTTCTCTCTCTCACCGCCTTTCTCTCTCTCTATCTATCTATCAAATCCCTCTATACGCGATCCTCTTCAAAACCCTAGTTTCGGATCGCTCCGGACTTGGATTATCCCCAGGATCGTCAATTCTTCTCCTTCTTCTTCGTCTGCCTCAGCGATCGCCATCCGTCCAAATATTTGGACCAGATCACCGTTGGGATTTTGATTCGATTCCTTGCGGTTCCACAAGTGATTACCAGTTCTCAATCGGTGTATTGATCAATTCTCTCCCGTGTTCAGGATTGATCAGTGCCCAATCTTTAGTTTGCTTCAGGAGATGCCCTGTCTCTAATCATGAAGCTTAGAAGGAGGAGGGCTTCGGAAGTGGTGAGTGTTCCAAAACCGTGTAAATAAACCCTTGATCATCTGGATTACTATCTGTGTCTGTGCATTTTCGTGTTTGTGTGCTTTCTAGATTACCCTTTACTTCTCTGCTACTTGTTATTGATTCAATTTTCTCTGGCTTTCGTGGAACTAGCAGCGATTGCCCCAGATGTATATATATATTTTTTTGTGTGGGTTATAGCTGTTCGTTCCGTTTGTCTGTTTCTCAAGTTTCGGTGTATGGTTTATCCATATGATCTTTAGGCCTTGATTGATTCCTTTGATTGGTATAATTGGGTTTGAGTTCTTAAGCCAAACCTTGGAGGCGTTGGTAATGGTTTTCAATGGAGTGTTGTATGTTACCTTTAAGCCAAACTTTAGTTGCTTTTCCATTTATATGTTTCTCTGTATTCGTTTTTTCCTGAGTCTTTTAATGTTGTATCTATTGGCCGTGCTAACCATTCTCTGATTCATTTCTACCAGCCTCCCAAAATCAAATCTTTCATCAATAGTGTCACCGCTGTTCCACTCGAGAAAATACAAGAACCCCTTGCATGTTTTCGCTGGGAATTCGACAAGGTACCTTAAATCCTCTTTGTGGTGCTCTTTCTTTTCATCCTGTCTACTCTCGTTTTGATTTATGGCTGTTTTTCCTTTATATAGGGTGACTTCCATCACTGGGTGGACCTCTTCAATTATTTTGACACATATTTTGAGAAGCACGTAAAAGGAAGGAAGGATCTGAATATTGAGGAAAACTTTGAGGAATCTGGTCCTTCTTTCCCAAAGGATGCTGTTCTTCAAGTTCTCCGAGTTATCAGAGTTGTCTTAGAGAATTGCACGAACAAACATTTTTATAGTTCTTATGAGGTAAATCTATGCCACGATTCCCCTTAATATCATTTGATATTTGCGGTGCTAATGTTTATTAACTCATATTCTGTGTTGGATTTATGGTTAATTTGTCGCATTATATGCTATTTTTGTTGAGATGTCTACCTGAATAATTCTCACACACTTGTTCCTTCATAACTGCAGCAGCATCTTTCTCTCCTGCTTGCATCTACTGATGCAGATGTCGTTGAAGCCTGTCTGCAGACGTTGGCTGCCTTTTTGAAGAGGCAAATTGGAAAATACTCCATAAGAGATGCTTCTCTGAATTCAAAACTATTTTCCCTTGCACAAGGCTGGGGTGGGAAAGACGAAGGTCTTGGCTTGACATCATGTTTCGCAGTAAACAGTTGTGATCAGGTTTCTCACCAGCTAGGTTGTACTCTTCATTTTGAGTTTTATGCCTCTAATGAATCATCAAGTGAGCTTCCTGGCGGTTTACAAATTATCCATGTACCTGATGTCAGCATGCGCGCAGAGTCTGACCTGGAACTTCTGAACAAATTAGTCGTTGATCATAATGTTCCTCCCAGTTTAAGATTCACGTTGTTGACCAGATTGAGATTTGCAAGGGCGTTCTCATCTTTGTCAACCCGGCAGCAGTATACATGCATTCGCCTATATGCTTTCATTGTTTTGGTTCAAGCAAGTGGTGACACCGAGAATGTTGTTTCTTTCTTTAATGGAGAACCCGAGTTTGTAAATGAGTTAGTTACACTGGTAAGCTATGAGGATACTGTTCCAGAGAAAATAAGAATTCTATGCTTGCTTTCTTTGGTTGCACTATCGCAAGATCGAACTCGGCAGTCGACTGTTTTAACTGCAGTCACCTCCGGCGCGCATCGTGGTTTGCTATCTGGCCTAATGCAGAAAGCTATTGATTCTGTTATCTGTAATACTTCTGAGTGGTCTCTGGCCTTTGCGGAAGCATTGTTATCCCTTGTTACAGTCCTGGTTTCATCATCGTCAGGATGTTCAGCCATGCGAGAAGCTGGTCTTATTCCAACCCTAGTGCCTCTTATCAAAGATACTGATCCTCAGCACTTGCATTTGGTCAGTACCGCTGTGCATATATTAGAAGCCTTCATGGATTACAGCAATCCAGCTGCTGCTTTGTTTAGAGATTTGGGTGGCTTAGATGATACTATCTTCCGTTTGAAACTGGAAGTCTCTCGTACCGAAGTCGATGTGAAAGAAAAAAGTTGCAGTTCAGATAGTAGTGGGAGGGATTCACATGTTCTCGGTGGTTCTCTTAATCGCCCTGATACTGAACAGCTTCCCTATTCTGAAGCATTAATTTCGTATAACAGGAGATTGTTGTTAAAAGCCTTGTTACGTGCAATATCTCTTGGAACTTATGCTCCTGGAAACACTAACCTCTATGGTTCCGAGGAGAGCTTGCTGCCTGAATGCTTTTGCATTATCTTCCGGAGAGCAAAAGATTTCGGGGGTGGAATATTCTCGCTTGCTGCCACTGTCATGAGTGATCTCATTCATAAAGATCCCACTTGTTTCAATGCTTTAGACTCGGCTGGTTTAACTTCTGCCTTTCTTGATGCTATATCTGATGAGGTCATTTGCTCTGCAGAAGCTATAACATGCATTCCACAGTGTCTGGATGCTCTGTGTCTCAACAACAGCGGTCTTCAAGCTGTAAAGGACCGAAATGCGTTGAGGTGTTTCGTTAAAATATTTACTTCTCCTTCTTATCTGCGGGCTCTTACTGTCGATACATCTGGTTCTTTGTCGAGTGGGCTTGATGAACTCTTAAGACATCAATCTTCGCTGCGCACTTATGGAGTTGATATGTTCATTGAAATCCTGAATTCCATGTTGATTATTGGATCTGGGATGGAGGCCACCACTTCTATGTCAGCAGATGTGCCTATTGATTCTGCTCCCGTTCCTATGGAAATTGATGCGGATGAGAAGAGCTTGGCGGCTTCGGATGAGGCAGAACCATCTTCTGATACTTCTCCAGCTAACATTGAGTTGTTTCTTCCTGATTGTGTGTGTAATATTGCTCGTCTCCTTGAAACAGTTCTTCAGAATGCAGAAGTATGTTCCCTGTTTGTTGAGAAGAAAGGAATTGATGCTGTTTTGCAGCTATTCTCTTTACCTCTTATGCCTCTGTCAACCTCTCTTGGTCAAAGTTTTTCTTACGCTTTTAAGAACTTCTCCCCTCAGCATTCGGCTGGTCTAGCTCGGATAGTGTGCTCTTACTTAAGAGAACATCTGAAGAGCACAAATGAGCTTTTGGTTACCATTAAAGGCACTCAGCTTCTTAAATTAGAGTCTGCGGTCCAAATGAAGATTTTGAGATCTCTTTCCTGCCTAGAAGGCATGTTGTCACTCTCCAACTTTTTGTTGAAAGGAACAGCTTCAGTTATCTCGGAATTGAGTGCTGCTGATGCTGATGTACTGAAAGAACTTGGTCTAACTTACAAGCAAATGATTTGGCAGATGGCTTTGTGTAGTGATACCAAGGAAGATGAAAAAATCAGTGTTGATCAAGGACCTGATAATTCAGTTTCAGCATCATCTAGTACTGTTGAAAGAGAGAGTGATGAGGATTCAAGTAATGCTTCAGCAGTTAGATACACAAACCCTGTATCCATTAGAAGCAGTAGCTCTCAGTCTATTTGGCGTGGGGATCGTGAATTTCTATCTGTTGTGCGTTCTGGCGAAGGTATTCATGGTCGTACACGACATGCAATTGCCCGAATGAGGGGTGGGAGGACTCGTCGACACCTGGAGTCTTTTAATTTTGATTCTGAGATTCCACCTGATCTTCCAGAAACGTCATCTTCCCATGAGCTGAAAAAGAAAAGCACTGATGTTCTTATCGCTGAAATTTTTAATAAGCTGAATTGTACACTACGTTTTTTTTTCATAGCCCTTGTGAAAGGATTCACCTCTGCTAATCGTCGCAGAATTGATGGAGCACCATTGAGTTCAGCATCTAAGACGCTTGGTACTGCCCTAGCTAAAATATTTCTTGAAGCTCTTAACTTCCAGGGGTATGGTGCTACTACTGGGCATGATATCTCTCTGTCAGTAAAGTGCCGGTACCTTGGAAAAGTGGTAGATGACATCACTTTTCTGACATTTGATAGTCGAAGGAGGGTCTGTTTTACAGCTATGGTGAATAGTTTTTATGTTCATGGAACATTCAAGGAACTTCTCACCACATTTGAAGCTACAAGCCAGTTGCTTTGGACAGTGCCGTTTTCTATTCCTGTATCTGGTACTGAGAATGAGAAGTCAGGTGAAAGGAACATATGGTCTCACAGTACGTGGCTGGTAGATACTCTGCAAAACTATTGCCGAGCACTGGACTATTTTGTTAACTCTGAATTTCTTTTATCTCAAGCCCCCACTTCTCAAACGCAGCTTCTTGTCCAGCAAGCTTCAATTGGTTTGTCAATCGGACTTTTTCCTGTACCAAGGGAACCTGAGACTTTCGTGCGAAATCTGCAGTCTCAAGTTCTGGATGTCATACTACCTATATGGAACCACCCTATGTTTCCTGATTGCAATCCTAATTTTGTGGCTTCAGTTACCTCCCTTGTTACACATATATACTCCGGTTTTGTGGATGCTAGGCAAAATCGAAGTGGTGTTACCCAGGGTTCAAACCAACGACCCTTGCCTCTACAGCCTGACGAAGCCATTGTTGGTATGATTGTTGAAATGGGATTTTCAAGGTCGAGGGCGGAAGACGCTTTACGAAGAGTTGGAACAAACAGTGTTGAAATGGCTATGGAGTGGTTGGTTAGCCATCCTGAGGATCCTGTGCAGGAAGATGACGAGCTGGCGCAAGCACTTGCACTATCTCTTGGAAATGCATCTGAAACTCCAAAACTTGACGATACAGAAAAGCCTGCAGATGTTCCGCAGGAAGAAGCAGATCCAAAAGAACCATCTGTTGATGAAGTTATTGCTGCATCAGTGAAGTTATTTCAGAGTGATGATTCTATGGCTTTCCCATTGATGGATTTGTTTGTGACACTTTGTAGCCGAAACAAAGGGGAAGATCGGCCAAAAATTGTGTCGTATCTTATTCAGCAACTGAAGCTAGTGCAACGTGATTTCTCCAAGGATACTGGTGCTTTGACTATGATATCACACATCTTAGCATTACTTCTCTCAGAGGATGATAACACACGAGAAATTGCTGCACAGGATGGTGTTGTGACCGTAGCAATTGATATTTTGATGGATTTCAAGCTTAAGAGTGAATCTGAAAATGAGATTCTGGCTCCAAAATGCATTAGTGCTCTGCTTCTTATCTTGAGCATGTTGCTGCAGGCACAGACCAGAATCTCGTCTGAATTAGTGGAAGGAAATCAAGGTGGATCTTTGGAGCCGAGCAATTATCCACAAGACTCAGCAGCAGCTTTAAAGAAAGCGTTATCTTCAGATGTTCCTAAAGGGGAGTCAAACTCGGCTTTGGAATCGATGTTTGGAAAATCTACAGGCTATCTGACCATGGAAGAGGGTCAAAAAGCTCTACTAATCGCATGTGGCCTCATAAAGCAGTGTGTTCCTGCAATGATCATGCAGGCTGTTCTTCAGTTATGTGCTCGTCTAACAAAAACTCATGCTTTAGCTATCCAGTTTCTGGAAAATGGAGGCTTATCTTCACTTTTTAATCTTCCGAAAAAATGCTTTTTCCCTGGGTATGATACTGTTGCATCTGTTATTGTACGGCATCTCGTTGAAGATCCTCAGACTCTCCAAATTGCTATGGAATCAGAAATACGACAGACCTTGAGTGGGAAAAGAAATATAGGTAGGGTATTACCCCGGACATTTCTGACAACAATGGCCCCTGTAATTTCAAGAGATCCTGTAGTTTTTATGAAAGCTGTGGCTTCTACTTGTCAGCTGGAGTCATCAGGAGGAAGGGAATTTGTGATATTGTCAAAAGAAAAAGAAAAGCCAAAAGTCTCCGGCAGTGAACACGGATTCTCTTTGAATGAACCCCTTGGAATATCCGAAAACAAGCTTCATGATGGGTCAGGAAAATGTTCAAAAAGCCACCGAAGAGTCCCTGCTAACTTCATCCAAGTTATTGATCAGCTTATTGACATTGTCTTGAGTTTTCCTAGGGTGAAGAGGCAGGAAGATAGTGAAACCAATTTAATTTCGATGGAGGTTGATGAGCCAGCAACTAAAGTGAAGGGTAAATCTAAAGTTGGTGATCCGGAGAAACTTGGATCTGAAAAATCTGAAGAATTGGCCAGGGTAACATTTATTTTGAAGTTGTTGAGTGATATTGTTCTCATGTACTTGCATGGTACCAGTGTCATACTTAGACGGGATACAGAAATATCTCAGCTTCGGGGATCCAATCTACCTGATGATTCACCTGGCAATGGAGGCTTAATTTACCATGTCATTCACCGATTACTTCCTATATCTCTAGAAAAGTTTGTTGGACCTGAAGAATGGAAGGAGAAATTGTCTGAAAAGGCTTCCTGGTTTCTGGTCGTTTTGTGCAGCCGTTCCAGTGAAGGGCGTAAAAGAATAATCAATGAGCTTTCGAGGGTTTTATCCGTGTTTGCTTCCTTGGGAAAGAGTTCTAGTAAAAGTGTTCTGTTACCTGATAAAAGAGTTCTTGCTTTTGCTGACCTGGTTTATTCGATCTTGACGAAGAATTCATCTTCCAGCAACTTACCTGGTAGTGGTTGTTCACCTGATGTTGCAAAGAGCATGATAGATGGGGGAACTATCCAGTGTCTGACCAGCATCCTTCACGTGATTGATCTTGACCACCCTGATGCTCCAAAGCTTGTCACTCTTATCCTCAAGTCTCTCGAGACACTGACAAGGGCTGCAAATGCTGCCGAGCAGCTAAAATCAGAAGGACCAAACGAGAAAAAGAGCACAGATTCTAATGAGAGACGTGACAGTCTTGGCACTTCAGCCGAGGCTGAAGGTGATGAATTGAACCAAAATAATAGCAGTCTACATCAAGTAACAGATGCAGTTGAGAATGGACAGGAGCAGCCTCAAGTTTCCTCTCAAAGCGAAGGTGAAAGGAGTTCGAGTCAAGCCCAGGCTATGCCTCAGGAGATGAGGATTGAAGGCAATGAGACAATACTGCCTGAACCTATTCAGATGGATTTCATAGGAGAAGAGATTGAAGGTGATCAGATCGGAATGAGTTTTCATGTTGAAAATAGGGCCGCCGACGACGATGTAGATGATGACATGGGAGACGAAGGGGAGGATGATGAAGGAGATGATGAGGATGCAGATTTAGTGGAAGATGGAGCTGGTGTTATGTCTCTTGCTGGAACCGATGTGGAAGATCCTGAAGATACTGGCCTTGGAGATGAATATAATGATGACATGATTGACGAAGATGAGGATGATTTCCACGAGAATCGTGTAATAGAGGTGCGGTGGAGGGAAGCTCTTGATGGTCTGGATCACTTTCATATTCTTGGGCGATCTGGTGGTGGAAATGGTTTTATTGATGATATTACAGCTGAGCCGTTTGAAGGAGTGAATGTGGACGATCTGTTTGCTCTGCGGAGACCCTTGGGCTTTGAGCGTAGACGTCAAACAGGCAGATCTTCTTTTGATCGATCTGGTTCAGAAGTACATGGTTTTCAGCATCCGCTCTTTTCCAGACCATTGCAAACTGGCAATACAGCCTCAGTTTCGGCAAGTGCTGGCAGTATACCCTGGCATTCAGAAGCTGGTAGCTATGATGTAGCACAGTTTTACATGTTTGATACACCTGTTCTACCCTTTGATCAAGTACCAGGTAATCCTTTCAGCGATCGTTTAGGTGGTAGTGGGGCACCTCCTCCTTTGACTGATTATTCAGTTGTGGGTATGGATTCATCAAGAAGAGGGGTTGGTGATAGTCGGTGGACTGATATAGGTCATCCTCAACCAAGTAGCCAGTCTGCTTCAATTGCCCAGTTGATAGAAGAACATTTTATTTCCAACCTGCGTGCGTCTGCTCCAGCTGATACTGTTGTCGAAACGGAAGTCCAAGAGCAGCAGCACCCCGATGCTCATCCCTCTGTTGGAAGCGACACCGTTTTGGGGGATGGTAACAATGGTGGTCAACAAAGTGAAGGTCAAGTTAATAACCCACCTGATGTAACGGCTGGAAGTTTCTCTCAAGGTCAAGTTGATCTAGTATCTCCTGTAGTTCCAGATGCAGGTGAATCTCCACAGCAGCATGAAGTTATGCAGCATCTTCCTTTGAACAGTACACCAAATGATATTGACGGAATGGAAGTTGGGGAAGGTGATGGAGTACCTACTGAGCAAGCAGACCTCGAAGCATTGCATCTTGTCTCCACTGCCCAGGGTCAACCTGATACTTCCAGTATTCAAAATGTGTCTGTCACGGCGACGCCTCTTCCAGTAGATGATCCTGATTCTAATGTTCTGCCAAGTGTTGATGTAGATATGACTAGTGATGGTGCAGAGGGAAATCAAAGTGTGGAACCGTCACTTTTGGCCGGTGATAACAATGAGCCATCATCCATGGAAGCTACACAAGATGCGAGGAATGATGAACAAGTTGCTGAAGGTAGCTTGGACGGTGGGGTACCTGAAGCGAATTCCATTGATCCTACATTTTTGGAGGCGCTCCCTGAAGATTTGCGGGCAGAAGTCCTTGCTTCTCAGCAAGCGCAGTCCGTTCAGCCTCCAACTTATGAACCACCTCCAGTAGACGACATAGATCCTGAATTTTTGGCAGCCCTTCCTCCTGATATCCAAACAGAAGTTCTTGCTCAACAAAGGGCACAAAGGATGGTACAGCAGTCACAAGGACAGCCAGTGGACATGGATAACGCCTCAATTATTGCTACTCTACCTGCTGATTTACGTGAAGAGGTTTGTATCTCTACCTTTTATTTGAATTAAGGTAATTTGGATTTGGAACTGGTTATATAATATTCTGAAATATGCTCTACTTTTAGGTTCTCTTAACTTCTTCAGAAGCAGTTTTAGCAGCTTTGCCGTCACCTTTGATTGCGGAAGCGCAGATGCTAAGAGACCGAGCGATGAGTCACTATCAGGCTCGTAGTCTTTTTGGAAGTAGCCATAGGCTGAATAATCGAAGGAATGGTTTGGGTTACAATAGGCTGACGGGGATGGACAGGGGTGTTGGAGTCACTATTGGTCAGAGGGGTGTTTCATCTTCTGCAGATGGCTTGAAAATAAAAGAGATCGAAGGAGACCCTCTTGTTGATGCTGATGCCTTGAAATCACTAATTAGACTACTACGACTAGCACAAGTAAGAGGCATTCCTGTATTTTCCCTACCCTCTTCTAGCAAAGAAATAAATCATTGATTTTGTTGCTTATTTTCCAACGCCTAATTGACTATTCTAATGGAAGTATCATAAGCATTTGTTTATAGTTTCTTACAATATTGTTATTTTTAATGTATCAGCCGTTGGGGAAAGGCCTTCTGCAGAGGCTTCTATTAAATCTATGTGCTCACAGTGTTACAAGAGCAAACTTGGTTCAACTTTTACTGGATATGATAAGACCAGAGATGGAAACATCACCGAGCGAGATGGCAATGACTAATCCGCAAAGACTCTATGGCTGCCAATCAAATGTTGTTTATGGACGATCCCAGCTGTTGAATGGTAATATTTCCTATAGAATTTCGTTTTTTGCTATTCTTGCCAGCTTCCAGAGCACCATCTGACTTTCTTTCTTTGTTCCTAACACAGGTCTTCCTCCTCTAGTGTTCCGACGGGTGCTTGAGGTTTTGACGTACTTGGCTACGAATCATTCGGCTGTTGCTGACATGTTGTTTTACTTTGATTTGTCACTTCTGTCCCAATTGTCATGCCCGAAACTCTCTGTATGTGAAGGCAAGGGTAAGGAGAAAGTTACTCAAGTGACAGACTCCCGGAATCTGGAGATACCTCTGGTTGTCTTCCTAAAACTGCTTAATCGGCCTCAGCTTTTGCAAAGTACATCTCATCTAGCGCTGGTATGTTTAGCATGATTTTTATAACAGTAGAAAATCTTCTCGCTACAATCTCCAGATAGTTGTTTTGGTTTTCATTTTATATGTATTGTCTATCCACAAGATCTGTGTTCTGTATGTTTCAGGTCATGGGTTTACTGCAAGTAGTTGTCTATACAGCAGCATCACGAATTGAGGGTTGGTCTCCGTCATCAGGAGTACCTGAGAAATCAGAAAATAAACCCGTCGGTGAAGAAGCTTCAAGCGAAACACAAAAAGATGCTGAATCTGAGCTAGTGGATGAAGCTGAGCTATCTGTTGCAAGAAGGAAGAATTGTGCTGATATATATAACATATTCTTGCAATTGCCACAGTCCGATCTCTGCAATCTTTGTATTCTTCTTGGATACGAAGGGTGAGAGACATTGCTTTCCTGAGTTTCCTCTTTCTTCCTTCTTATATTTATGTTTTTATGTAGTAGGTCTACACAACATAGGTCTTTTCTTATCCGTGGTGTCAATTATATCCCTGAATTGCTTTAGACTGAACTCACATGTTTTGATACCTTAATAGGTTGTCGGACAAAATTTACTCGTTAGCAGGAGAGGTACTAAAAAAGCTAGCTGCAGTAGATGTGGCTCATCGCAAGTTTTTCGCAAAAGAACTCTCACAACTGGCAAGTGGTTTGAGTGCCTCAACTGTCCGTGAGCTGGCAACACTGAGCAATACACAGAAGATGAGTCACAGTACAGGTTCCATGGCAGGTGCTTCCATTCTCCGTGTTTTGCAGGTGCTTAGCTCATTGACGTCCCATACTGATGATAGCAATGCGGGAACCGAAAGGGAAACAGAACAGGAGGAACAAAACATTATGCAGAGACTGAACGTGGCATTAGAGCCCCTTTGGCAAGAACTTAGCCAGTGTATCAGCATGACTGAGCTGCAGCTGGATCATACTGCAGCGACAACAGCCGTGTCAAATGTACATCCTGGAGATCATGTCCTAGGGGTCACTCCTCCGTCCCCTCTTTCTCCAGGAACTCAGAGGCTCCTACCTCTTATTGAGGCTTTCTTTGTTCTCTCTGAGAAAATTCAAACTCCGTCAATATTGCAGCAGGATCATGCGAATGTGACAGCGGGAGAAGTAAAGGAGTCTGCTCATAGTTCATCTTCATCATCTAAAACCAGTGTAGATTCTCTGAAAAAAACTGATGGCTCCGTTACATTTGCAAAGTTTGCGGAGAAGCATAGGCGACTCTTGAATTCATTCGTTAGGCAAAATCCGAGTTTGCTGGAGAAGTCCCTTTCAATGATGCTCAAGGCACCAAGGCTGATTGATTTTGACAACAAGAAAGCTTACTTCAGGTCAAGGATAAGGCACCAGCATGATCATCACATTTCTGGGCCATTGCGTATAAGTGTCCGGCGAGCTTATGTGTTGGAAGATTCATACAACCAGTTACGTATGCGCTCCCCACAGGATCTGAAAGGACGTCTGAATGTGCAGTTTCAAGGTGAGGAAGGTATTGATGCTGGTGGTCTTACAAGAGAATGGTATCAGTTATTGTCAAGAGTTATATTTGACAAAGGAGCGTTGCTTTTCACTACCGTTGGAAATGATGCCACCTTCCAGCCGAATCCCAATTCTGTTTACCAAACTGAGCATCTATCATACTTCAAATTTGTTGGTCGCATGGTAATATCAGGACCTTGTCATTGCGATGATCTAATTGTTTGTTTTTGGATCTATCTGATGTGTTTGTGATGTCACTGCAGGTGGCGAAGGCGTTGTTTGATGGGCAGCTTTTGGATGTTTATTTCACTCGTTCCTTCTACAAACACATACTTGGTGTGAAGGTGACTTATCATGACATCGAGGCGGTGGATCCTGATTACTATAAGAATTTGAAGTGGCTGTTAGAGGTTTGTGGACCTAGACTTAATTTACCTTTTTATCTGTTAAAAGCTCAAAAAATTGAAGTTACCACAGCCTTGCCTTTTGGAGACTGATCTTTATAACCTTTTCTTGTTTATTCAGAATGACGTGAGCGACATACTTGACCTCACATTTAGTATGGACGCAGATGAGGAAAAACACATTCTTTACGAAAAGACCGAGGTGGGTGATAATAGTATGTTTGTTTTTCTGTTCATTATCCCAAAGGGCCTACCATATTGAATTGATCATTTTATCTTTACTGAATAGGTGACGGACTATGAGCTTAAACCTGGAGGACGAAACATACGGGTAACCGAAGAAACAAAACATGAATATGTTGACCTTGTGGCGGGGCACATACTTACAAATGCTATTCGGCCTCAAATCAACGCCTTCCTCGAAGGCTTTAATGAGTTGATACCTCGTGAGCTCGTATCCATTTTCAATGATAAAGAGCTCGAGCTCCTAATCAGCGGATTGCCTGAGATTGATTGTAAGTGAGATCCTGTTGTTGAATATTGTTGCATGTATTTGCTTATGCATCAAGTTATAACAGTCTCTTGTTATTTGGTTTTTTTAGGTGATGATCTTAAAGCAAACACCGAGTATACCAGCTACACAGCAGGATCCCCTGTTATTCATTGGTTCTGGGAGGTCGTTAAAGCTTTTAGCAAAGAAGACATGGCTAGATTTCTTCAATTTGTCACCGGAACATCAAAGGTAAACGAAACAATAGCAGCTTTAGGTCCAAGCCACTTGAAATACATTTCCTAATATATCCGTACTTGCCTCGCTTTCTCTTTTGAAACGATAGAAAATCGAAAAGAAATCAATCTTGTTTTGTTTTACAAGTGGTTGTTTCTCGTTTTCAGGTTCCTTTGGAAGGTTTCAAGGCACTGCAAGGTATTTCTGGCCCTCAAAGATTACAGATCCATAAAGCGTATGGGGCTCCGGAGCGGCTGCCTTCAGCTCATACATGGTTCGAAATCATTACAAAGTCATATAAACGGTTAATTCTTGCCGTAATTCTCATCTCTTTTCCAATCTTGTTCTGTTTTGCAGTTTTAACCAACTAGACCTCCCTGAGTATCCATCTAAGGAACAACTTCAGGAGCGCCTGCTGCTTGCCATTCACGAGGCCAGCGAAGGTTTCGGGTTTGCTTGAACAAAGCATCCCGATAACCTGTCATTTTCAGAACCAGTGAAACTCCATCAACCCCTTCATTCTTTCGACTCCTCTGTACATGTAAGTAAAAGCCTCATTCATACTTGGTACAATTTAGATTTGCCATACAAGTCTCAAGATTTCATTGGGTTCCGTTGCAGATCTCGAAGATTTTCAGGCAGGATGAGGAGAAGAGCTGTTGTTGCAGAATGAATAGAAAACTCAAGAGGCTATTTTTATCTGTCCATATATTTTAGTATTTAGACTATTAGGGTTTCTGTTTCTCTCTTTAGATTTTGTAAAGCAAAAATCTTTCAAATAGAATTTGCCGTTGCAAACTTCCCAAACTTTAGTAGTTGCTATTAGTGGCAAAATAAAAATAAGAAATTTACAGCCATTCTTTGAGTAGTAGCATTGGCTCAATCTTTCAATACAAAAACGCGATACAAGTGCATGCAGATAATGCTAAGACAAGTGACTTAACTGTCACCGTCACTGGCATCTTCCCTTTGTCTTTCCTCATCAGCATGCCTTCGTATAAAGGCCAGTTTAAGACCACAAGTACTCCTGTTATCACAAACTGCAAACCCATTGTCTGAAAATCTCCACCGTCGCTTGAAGTCATCATCAGTCTCGTAACCACTGAGGCGAAGCACACGAGATAGAGCATCCCGAGCGTTCCGAGGAGGAGAAACATTGGAGACTCCACTCCAAACTCCATTGCCTCTTTCTCGTATCTCTCTGCTGCTTCTTCTTCTGCTACTTTCGCTGTGATCACAAACGCAGACTCCGAAACCCCAAGCTTCTTCAGAATCGTGTCCATGAATCCGAAAAGAAACGAGCTTGTTCTTCTATAAAGCCACATCCTTTGCTCGTTCCACCATCCACGTAACGTTCCTCCGCACCACAAGAACTCGGCTAGGCTATACGCGTTAGCTGCGACAGTCACGTATCCAAACGGGATAAAGCACGAGCTACAGACCTGATTCAAGGACCAGAGAAAAAAAGCGGATCCGTTTTACCCGAGTTTATACCAAAAGCAAAAACAGAGGAAAGCTATTATTACTTACCTTTGGGAACAGAGGAACGCCTCTGAATAGACAGAGAGAAGTCAGAACAGAGTAACTAAGCACAGGTACTGAACTTGGAGCCCAAAGACAAAAGCAACAGTAACCAAGTATCAGTCCTGAACCGATCTTCCCTTGGCCATACCAAACCGGACTATACTCTGAAAGCAGAACCTGGAAGTCTCCCTCCGACCATCTCCTCTGTTGCACAAGCATTTGATGCAAATTGGTCGGCGCTACCCCGACAAAAGCTTTCTTTTTCGGGTTCAAGTAGGCTGATTTCCATCCACGGCACTGAATCGCTAAGCCGGTTATTATATCCTCTACCGCGCAACCGTATTTAACACCCATCTGCGATTTACTTGGTTTTGAATGAATGAGATGGGGAAAATAGTGCGTTTATTTCGGTTCAAGAAACGTTCCTAGTGAGTAAAAATATTAATCACTGTTTTACCTCTTTTCCCCATTGAGAGTTTTCTTCATAAGTGCAGCTCGCGAGAGCCTTAATCATCGCTGGCTCTGAAATTTCTTGAATTTCCTCAGATTCTTCTTCTTTTTCCTCTCCATACTTTCTTCCGCAGATCACATCTCTTCTGTGAAAGCAGCCCGTTCCAATGTATAATGGACCGCCATTTCCATCCAATCCATTAAACTCCACCTTTTTTTTTTTAGTTTACACATCCCAAAACAAACAGCAGAATCAGTATTACAATCAAAAAAATCTAGAATCTATATATGTTGTGTTTTCTGCGGTCTCTCTCTCTCTCTCTCTATATATATATATATAGAACTTACATCTGCTCCTACTCGCATCATGCTTCCATACAAATCATTCCTTGTAGGGTTCTCAAAACGCTGCGGAAACTGCACGAAAGCAATCTCTTTTCCCTCTTTCTCATCAAGGAGGATGCAGAGCGCGTCGCGTGCTGACTTTGAGTTGTTCGAGTACATATCACAGTCCAAGTTAAGAATGATTCTCCCACAAGTGATCTTAGAAGAAACCCTAATCTATCAGAGAATAAAAAAACGGTGTTATATGAAGAGATCAGAATGGCTTGTGAAACAAGAAACCATTACCAATGCGTTCATGGCGCCAGCCTTGTAGTGATGATGATGCTCAGGTCTTTTCTCTCTCGATAGATACACCAACGTTGGTACTGTTACTGTGTTTTCTTTTCTTCCGTCTACCAAAATCTGATGGAACCAAAAAAAAAAAAACTCAGATTCAGTTCTTTCGAATGCTGCAATTACAGAACATAACCAAAACATATCCTTTTACTTACTTGAAGAATGGTTCCATGGTTTCTGCGAGTATCATCAGAATACCACTGCGAGAACCCGTCACCGTACATCAAACGCACTTCCTCAGGTATTCGTCGGAGTCTCGCCGCCGTTTCAATCCTTGCCGCCATTTCTCTATACAACCTAGCCACTTCCTCCGTCGCAGCAGAATCGAGATCACTTGCCTTGGAAGACAAGTAAGCAGCCGGAGATCTCAGTTCAACATTGAATCTTTTGCAATAGGGAACCCAAATTTTAGCAAACTCAGCTGCCTCCGCGAGAGCATAGAACGTGAGCTCAGAGCCACCGCGAGAGATATACGGCGAGTTTCTCCGGTGGATAATCGAGAGCCGCCACGGACAAGACTGTGTTAACCACCATCAACGGCGGCTCAATCTCCGGATCGGCCGTGCAAACGAAGACATCGAGCCTCGGGAGATCGTTACCGTACCTCCGGGAGAGTCTATCGGCGAAGGTGAATCGCCAAACCGGATTCCACCGGAGAGATTGTACGACTACCCAATACAAACCGAACCAAATCTCCATGACTAACATAACCATCCAGATAAATCGAGCGAAACCGGTTCGGTTCTCATCAATCTCTACCGGTACGGTCACTCTGTAGAACCAAATCCAACAGATACAAAAGAAAACCGAGGCTGAGAAAACCCGGTACGCTATCATTCTTCCGGGTTTGTTCCTGGTGACAAAAAGCGGTTCGTCTTCGTGAGCCGGTCTAAACCGGTCGTCTTCTTTTCTCATCTTTTGCTCTCTGAGTGGGGAAGTGGGAAGATAAGAGAGAAGCGTCTCTTGTTGGTATACGTAGAGAGATTAGTGGAGGCTATAACTTTGGACAATATCAAAAGAAACTTTCCCTGGCGTCATTGAAGCCGTCAGCAATTATGTTTCTTTCTCCAGGCAAACCACAATCAAAGATGAGAGACTTATGAATAATAATAAAAAGTTAAAAAGGCTTTTAGAGTTGAAGCTGATGTTTCTTAGACTTTAGCAAATGGTTGGTGAACTAATGATGAATAGTCAAAGGGTAACAAAGCTTAAATTTCAATTTCTTATCTAATCTTCGGGAGTGTTGAATCAAAACGACAATCACCATGAAAGGGTATGACACATGATGTTGCAAGAATCACCATGTTTCAAAACCGAAGATAAAGGTCTCTGCAAAACTGCAACAATGGTGATTTTGAAATACACTGAGATATGATGTAGACAGAGCAAGAAAAAGCTTCTGTATTTGCGTATGGGTGTAAATAGAAATGACTTCTCTATATTGAATGAATAATACATTGACTCTCTTTTTCCTTACAAAAACGAAATACAAGTGCAGGCAGATAAAGCTAAGACAACAGATTTAACTGTCACGCTCGTTGGCATCTTCCCTTTGTCCTTCCGCAACAGCATGCCTTCGTATAGAGGCCAGTTTAAGACCACAAGTATTCCTGTTATCACAAACTGCAAAACCATTGTCTGAAAATCTCCACCGTCTCTTGAAGTCGTCACCAGTCTCATGACTGCGGCGGAGAAGCACAAGAGATAGAGCATCCCGAGTGTTCCGAGGAGGAGAAACATCGGAGACTCCACTCCAAACTCCATTACCTCTTTCTCGTATCTCTCTGCTGCTTCTTCTTCTGCTACTTTCGCTGTGATCACAAACGCGGACTCCGAAACCCCAAGCTTCTTCAGAATCGTGTCTGTGAATCCGAAAAGAAACGAGCTTGTTCTTCTGTAAAGCCACATCCTTTGCTCGTTCCACCATCCACGGAACGTTCCTCCGCACCACATGAACTCGGCTAGGCTATACGCATTTGCTGCGACAGTCACGTATCCAAACGGGATAAACCACGAGCTCGAGACCTGGATTCAATGACCAGATCAGTTTCACCCGGGTTTATACCAAAAAGGAAACAAAAACAGAGGAAAGCTATTACCTATTAACCTACCTTTGGAAACAGAGGAATGCCTTTGAGGAGACAGAGGCAAGTCAAAACAGAGTAAACAAGCACAGGTACTGAACTTGGTGCCCAAAGACAATAGCAACAGTAACCAAGTATCAATCCTAAACCGATCTTTCCTTGGCCATACCAAACCGGACTATACTCTGAAAGCAGAATCTGAAAGTCTCCCTCTGACCATCTCCTCTGCTGCACAAGCATTTGATGCAAATTGGTCGGCGCCACCCCAAGAAAAGCTTCCTTTTTTGGGGTCAGGTACGCCGATTTCCATCCACGACACTGAATCGCTAGACCGGTAATTACATCCTCTACGGGGCAACCATATTTCAAACCCATCTGCCATGGAAACGAAAACCCGGTTTAACCCCGCTACAAGAAACAGGGAGAGTAAGTGAAGTATTAATGAATCACTGCCTTACCTCTTTTCCCCACTGAGAGTTATCTTCATAAGTGCAGCTCGCGAGAGCCTTTGTCATCTCAGGCTCATATTCTTCTTCTTCCTCTCCATACTTTCTTCCGCAGATCACATCTCTTCTGTGAAAGCAGCCAGTTCCAACGTACAACGGTCCGCCATTTCCATCCAATCCGTTAAATTCCACCTTTTTTCACATCCCAAACACACAAAGGTTAGTAAACAGCAGAATCAATACATCAAAAGTCCAGAATCTATCTTGTGTTTTCTGCAGTTTCTCTCTCTAAAACTTACATGAGCTATTACTCGCATCAAGCTTCCATACAAATCATTCCTCGTAAGGTTCTCATAACACTGCGGAAACTGCACGAAAGCAATCTCTTTTCCCTCTTTCTCATCAAGGAGGATGCAGAGTGCCTCGCGTGCTGATTTTGAGTTGTTTGAGTACATATCACAGTCCAAATTAAGTATGATTTTCCCACAGGTGATCTTTGAAGACACCCTTAACTGTCAGATACACAACCCTATCAAATGAATACAAAGAACAGTGTTCGATATAATGCCTTGTTGAGCAAGAAACCATTACCAATGCGTTCATGGATCCAGCCTTGAAGTGATGGTGTTGCTGAGGTCTCTTCTCTCTGGATAGATACACCAACGTTGGTAATGCTACTGTATTCTCTTCTCTTCCGTCTATCAAAATCTGATGAAACCAATAGAGACTCGGATTCCGTTTTTCGATTGCTGCAATTACAGAACAAAACAAAAAAATCCCATTACTCTTACTTGAAGAATGGTTCCATGGTTTCTTTGAGTAGCGTCAGAATCCCACTGCGAGAATCCATCATCGTACTTCAACTGCGCCTCCTCGGGTACTCGCCGCAGTTTCGTCGCCGTTTCAATCCTAGCCGCCATTTCTCTATACAAGTCAGCCACCTCCTCCGCCGCAGCAGAATCAAGACCATTTGCCTTGGAAGACAAGTAAGCCGCCGGAGATCTCGGCTCAACGTTGAATCTCTTACAGAACGGAACCCAAATTTTAGCAAACTCAGCTGTTTCCGCGAGAGCATAGAACGTGAGTTCAGAGCCACCGTCATCCGAGAGATACACGGCGAGTTTCTCCGGTGGATAATCGAGAGCCGCCACGGACAAGACTGTGTTGACCACCATCAACGGCGGCTCAATCACCGGATCCGCCGTGCAAATGAAAATGTCGAGCCTCGGGATATCTTTTCCGTATCTCCGGGAGAGTCTATCGGTGAAGGTGAATCGCCGAACCGGATTCCACCGGAGAGATTGTACGACTATCCAATACAAACCGAACCAAATCTCCAAAATTGACATAACCAACCAGATGAATCGAACGAAACCGGTCCAGTTCTCATCAATCTCTAGCGGTACGGTGACTCTGTAGAACCAAATCGAACAGATACAGCCGAAAACCGAGGCCGCGAAAACCCGGAACGCAATCACCCCTCCGGTTCTCCTCCTGGTCACAAAAAGCGGTTCATTATCGCCTTCGTGAAACCGGTCGTCTTTTTTTCCCATGTTTGTTTTTTTCTTCTGAGGCGGCGAAGTGGGAAGGACAAGAGTCAAGAGGTAAAGTGTCTCTCTCTCTCGTAGTAATTTATGTAGAGATTGATTGATTAGTGGAGGCTGTGTAACTTCGGACGTTGTCAAAAGGAACGTGGATCTCGAGGCCATCCCTGACGTCATTGTAACCGTCAGCAAAATCTATGTTTCTTTTTCAGACAAGTGATGACAGGTAGGGCGTCAAGGATCAAAGATTATTCTTTTAATCTTATCAACAAAAGACTTCACTAACAGATTCATTCAAAGGGCCTACTTCCCCCATTTGCTATCTGTCTTATGTTAAAAAATTGGAAAATATGAAGCAGACAGAGAGCAAGAAGAAGCTTTCTTCTCTATTTGCAAATGATATTGTAAACAGAAATGAGTTCTATATTATATTAGATGATCGTAAGATCCATTTGCGTTTTTCTTTCTTTTTGTTCCCAACAAAACCTGCATCTAGCTGATGCAAGCAAATCTAGTAATACATTCTTGAGATTGTAAACAAGCAAAGGTGATTCTTATCTTAAATACTGGCTCATAAAGTTAAAACTATCAACCAGAGAAAATTCCGGTTTTTGTTCCATCTTTATCGGCAACTCGTGTTGTTATAAGGCGGCTCAACTGAGAGAAATCAGGCCTTGTGCTCGTTTCCAAGCTTCTGGAACTCAGTTTCTAAGGTATCGAATATCTTGTTCCCTTCCGTGTCTGGCTCAGGGAACTTAACGTGGACCGAACCATGTCTGATGGGTGCAGTCGACCCTTTAACCTGAGCCTGTTGCTTGACATAATTGTAAAGCTCTTGGTGGAAAGAGTGATCCAAAGAGAAACAGTTGTCTACTGTTCCATTTGAGATATGCCTTCCAGATCCAGACCCTTCTCTTCTACAGAAATGAGGCAGAGACTCATAGTCCATTATCTGCATTAGGTTTTACAAAATTTCAATGTTGTTGCACAATAAGTTACCACTTGAACTGATTTTGCAATGAGCTTGTCAATTGTGCTTACCTGGAGCAACTCATCTTTCCCGCAGCCTTTCAGCACTTGGATCTTCTTCTTTGTCCTCTCTTGCAACAGGGGCTTTATGGTTTTCCAACAAGCAGAAAATATGTACGGGACATTGACAATATAATATGTCTCCGTCTTCTCTGGGTAGTTTAAATCGTCAATTGTGGTTATAGCAGTCATTAACTGCGCAAGGAATGTGATGGAAAACAAAAAAAAAAGAATTTTATAAATCACAAGTAAATGTAATTACTAATTAGTAGAAGAAGACAAACAGATTAATGTATTACCTTAATTTGACTTAAAGCTGAAAGCTTTAAACCAGACATATCCAAAACCAGACATATCCAAAAAAACAAGTATAGGTAGTAGAGAAGGAGGAGGAGGAGGAGGAAAAAAGCTAAACCAAATAGAGTTGGTTGGTCTTACCAATACTACACGATCCCGATACTCATTCATTTGAATGTGAGACTGTACATAGTAGTGAACCTAAATGAAGGATGAGAGTTTCAACTTCACATCAAAAAGTGTTTGAGTGGAAGATGGAGAGATTAAAATTGAAAAGAGATGCTTACGGAGGCTTTGTCATATGTGCTAAGCCCCACACCAATGGCAATGACAGGGAGACCCTTAATGATTGAACACAAAGTTAGTTTGTTGATCAAACATGTTTTGATGCTTGTTAAAAGTCAAAAAAAAAAAAGTCAAAGAAAGAAAGAGAAACCAAGTAATGTACCTCTTTTGAATAACCAGAGACACCGACAAGCTGAGAGTCTCTGATTGCTCTGTACAGGTCAAGAGGAACGATGGGTTTCTGCAATCAATTACCGGATGAGATCAAAAGGAAATCGTTCAGAATTGGTTGGATAAACAAAAAAAGCAGAAAACTCACTGTTAGTATCTTGTCAATCTCGTTCTGAGTCCTCCATTCTAAACACTCGAGCAACTGTAACACTTGCAGTCATTAGTATAAGATAAGAAACAAAGACAAACTGGGCAAGTAGGTGAAAAGCAAACAGATTTAAACCATTTTATGAGCTTTCTGGACATTCCAATCTCTGGCTTTAAGAAAGCGCAACAAAGCCTCTGTCGGATACCCTTGATGAATGTTCTGCAGCATAACACGGCATTTGTCAAAATAGAAGAAGATTAAAAGATTCAAGTCAAAACTCCAGATCAGTCAATGTTCTAACTACAACTCCACAGATCCAACAACATTGAATCAAACAAAACGGATCTTTTCAATAACCAAATGCAAGAGAGAAGCAACAACTTAGAGCCTGATTCAAATGAAAAAAAAAGGGGGCCTTTTAGTTTATTTCCCCAAAATACCAAATCGGAACTAGCAATCTTTTCGGTTCAATAAGCAAAGAGCTGGAGTTGAATCATCTAAAGAAAGAAAGATAAAGCAAAGTAATCACTAACCCGATACGACTCTCTCAGTGATTCATCAACTGTCATTACCAGCAGAAGAAAAGGTAAAATTAGCTTAACAAAAATTGAGGATTTCGTCGGCGATCTTCGAAGAAAGCAAGCTTAGCACATGAAAACCGAAAGAGAGATATTAAGAGAAAACACGCACCATCTTCCATTAAAGTACGTAATTGCTTGATTGCTTCCTCACTAGCGATGCCCATTTTCTCTGAGAGATCTCAGCTCAGATGTGAAGAAAACAAAAACCTGGAGGAATTATGGGCAAAAGTTTCTGCGCGAAATCGTAAGAGGGTAAATCTCTGATCTTAGGGACAATAGTTCCTCCGAGGAAGTGAGAGAAACAAAGAAATTAAAAAAAAAGGTGCACTTTTTTTTTTAATTTTAATGGAGCGAAGAAAAACTTTTAGAGAGAGAAGAAACTCTTCTTAGCTAAAAAGTTCTCTCTCTCTCTCTCTTCTTAAGCATTCTTCTCCAATGAGTTAGAAAAATTATCATCTCAACTTCTCTCTTGTAATAAAGAAGAGAAAGAGATTTTTTTTTTTTTTGGATATAAACATATTCGAATTTCGAGCATGCTTCCTTTTTTCCATTTTCAAAAAAAAAAAAAACATTTGCTCTCTCCCTTATTAACTTATTAGGAAATCTCCGCTCAAAAATCTACCATCCAAGAAAAGTCAAGCGAGAATCTAAATTTAGTAGTAATAATTTCACTTTATTTTCCTCGCATTTTCTTTCTTCGCATTTTCTTGATTATTTGATTCCAGTAAATATTCTTTCCGGAAAAAAAATTCGACGTTGAGATGAAATATTTAATGACATTTTGCATGCTTGAAAAATTAAGCATTCCATCAATATTTTAGATCTCGATCGATGAATAAATTCTCTCTTGGATTAATTTACTATGACTATAATTTATAAAGACAGAAAAGGAAAACTCTGAAACGAGAGAATCAAGGAATCTTATTCTTTCGAATTTGATTGTTGATATCCAATACATACGCACTAACTACTAAAGAAAGAAAGTGAACGTAAATCAATTAAGACTATCTTTTTTTAATTAATAATATGTAATTAAGACGATGGCCATAATTAATAATAATAATCGTGTTTCATCTCGTCTTCTTTCGATAGAGAAAATATTTTTAAATATATAGTTAGTTGGCTTGAGAATGCAGAGAAAAGAGAATAAGATGCGTGCACCAAACAAAAAACATCACTCATTATTAAAAATAAAGAAACATAAACGTCCATCGTCATGTGTTAGTTCTCCTCATTCGATCACAAAATTAAACACCCCCCCCCCCATATGACGACATGTGCATCCTCAACCATCTTCCTTACTTTTTCTCTCTTGTTTTGTTTTTTTTTTCTGTCGGTTTTCTATTTATTTCAAATATAATAAAATAAAAGTATCCTAATTTAGATACTCTCAAGGCTTGGACAAATTATCCATTAGATTTGCTTTGATTCGTGATTTATTTTGATTTGATCTGACAAATTTGGATATATGTAAAACAAAGCAAATCGCAAATATTAATTTTTGAAAAATTGGATATCCGCTCCGTAAATTAAAAAGAATACATATCACAATTTTATAGAAATAAATATTAATAAACAAAATTAGAAAAGCTTACACTAAAAGTAGTTAATATTATTTTTCTAAATACGAAACATCGTTTCTGTTTTTTATCATCTTAATTTTTCATAAGTTTTTTTCTAAAATAAAGCTAGTACCTTTATTTATTTTTCATTTGATAGTTCATATTAAAGAAAAATAATCATAAAAATGTATGAATTTTTCTGTTTTTGTTTGTATTAAACGGAGCAAACCGGATATCCATAAATATCTGTAAATTTTCTGGAGATATCTATATATTCTAGAAACAACACAAATCATAAAATTAAATATACGATAAAAATATAGCAAATCACAAATACTAATTTTTTCCAAATATCTTGCTCTGCGTCGGAGACCTAGTGTCTCACACAACATATTCTCATATTCTTTTTTTTATTTTCTTTCTGAATGATTCTAAATTGGACCTAACATCTCGGAAAATCTCTTACCGTTCAAAAAAAAAAAATATTCTCCAACATGTTTCTATTGAATTTAAACCCGGAAAACAAAAATAAAAACTCATCTTGATGAGTTTAAATTTAGTTCAAGTATAAACAGAAGAAGAGGTATCAAAAAAAAAAAAAAATTGCATGAAATGCTTGACAGGATGAATTTATCACGACAAGATCAATTTGGTATTATGGAAAAAATTGCTGGTAGTGATTTGATTTTTTATTACATTGGACAGATATTGATTCTGTTACGGAGACAAGAAGTAAGCAAAGAGACACGATACCCAAGTGCCATTGCAAGAAGAATCCAAACTTCTTGAAACGCCGACGTACGAGCTCGCATCCTCCATTGCTTCCACATTCGTAAAGCTGCTCCCCTGAATACTGACCTTTCATCAGTAGTGCATGAATGATAAGTACTTCAACCATTGCATAAACTTTGGTATGTGCTGCATATAATATATAAACAAATGGCTTGTAATGGCTATCAATAGTATTGTCAATAATGTGAAGAAGAAGCAAGGGATTGTTCTCTTGAAATCAGCCATGAAATAGACAATGATGATCATGAAGAATGTTGGGTAGATAACATGTGCCACCATATATATCACATAGTGTGCTAATACACACTTATTCTATACATATCATCTTTTCTTTCTTTCACTAGATAGATTTTCTCAAAGGGGAACATGTACATATACTGCTCCAAACATTGACGAAGATGTCCAAAAGATGCAGATGTAAAACATCTTCTAACCCACCTGCAAATGTTAGATTAAGCTATCAAGTAACACTTATATATATATATATATATATATTCTTGTTTTTATATACTCAAGTTTTGGTTTTATACACTTACTTGGTCTCTGAGGTGTGATTCTGTGTCTATCTTTGGATTCCACCAGAGAAGACCCAACAAGACAGCAACCCCAAGTGCTTGAACTAGTCTTAGCTTATCAAAGTAATCTCTACGCCTTTCTCTGTATCTTTCTTTCTGTGTTTGTTTGGTACACCGCAAGCTTTGAGTGTGCCTGCCTTTCGAAGAAATTATTTTCCTTAAAAAAAGTAAATATTTTTTTATTACCGTTATTTATCGCCTCACCCGCAACTTCGTGTTAAAACGGCGTCGTATAGAGGGGATAGTTGACGAAACAGTTCTTCTTCTTTCCTGCTTCCGTTGTTGAACAGAAGAGAAGAAGGTTGAGGAGCAGGAAGGAATGATGGAGGAATCGCGGGATATATTGATGTCGACGTTGATGGAATCTGGGGTTTTGATTCCCGGCGATTTCTCTCCTGTCGGTGAATTTTCGTCGGAGGCTTTGGTATCGATCTGTGCTCAGTTGCTTAATCTCATTGACCCATCGGCGTCCTTGTGCGATGAGCTACCTGATTCTCTCCCCGAAAGGTTTAAGATCTGCACCGATATCGCTCTGTCTGTGAAGAACCTAGGCTACATAGGCGACATGAGTTATTATAAGGTACCGTTTGGATCGCAAGCAGAATGGTCGGATAATCTAAGTGTTGAATTGATAATCTACTGAACCCTAAGGCTGTAATTTCTGAGCGTTTCTGGTTCGAATTAGTACGTTCGGAATTTTGCTTGGCTAGTGTTGAATCGTTTACTTTTTCCAGTAATTAAAGGAAACAACTTTAGGGTCTAATGTTTCTAAAGGAACATGCTTTTACATCATAGGAATTGATTGCAAGCGAGTTTGTAGAATAGTGACAAACTAGCATCCATTCGTCTTTCAAATATGACATATCAATGAAGCATTGTTCTCAGTTTTGAGATGGTTCTCGAGAGCCGTGCGTGTCCTTTGGTCTTCCTTAGAATCTTGGGAAGTTTACTTTCCGTTTTTGCGGTGTGGCTTTTCTTATTTTGTGTGAAATCATGCTGAAACAGATTGTATGTGTTGCTTGCGGCAGTTTCTGCATCCATCCGAAGATGACTCGTTTAGGTTGGTTAGATTCTTGATTGAGAGGCTTTCGGAGAAAAATGAAGCAATAAAAACTTCTCCGTCTGGTGATATAGCTAGCAGCCCAAGGGTCAGAGATATTTCAGATGACAATGGGGAGACTTTTGATATGCATATACAGCAGGTTGAAGCTGTCCTAAATGATCTTACAATGACTACCGAAATCTCTCATGCAAAAAGTGCTTCAACCAATGGTTCTACCATTATTGACCTCTTCTCCCTAAAGACAAATGACCCTGCTTCTGATGAACCATCACATCTTTCATTGAAACAGTCATCTGGATATGAAGAAAATTCTTCTCATGACCCATCTGAGGTACTACCCTATCTCCTTTTTCTGTATATGGGCATATGGTTGTACATTTACTTAGGAATAGTGATGTCAAACCAGTTTTATGAATGTTGAAAAGGCTTAACCTTTACCATTTTTTATCGTTTGTAGACAAATTATGAGACTGTTGAGTTACAGAATCAACATAATTTACTCTTGGAGGAACTAGAATCTGGATCTTTAGAGCTATGCAATCTTGACAGTGAGCTGGAGCTGTTGAAGATGGCTGCGGAGAGGTTATTGGATGGCAAGCAGCCGGGGGGATCATATCTCGAACAGCTTAATCAACAACTAGTGGTCAAAAGGTGTAATATCACGGATCTTAAAAAGCAATGGTATGAACAGTATTCTATTACTTTCAAGTTGAAAGCATCCATGCATTCAGTTTCATGGACAACCACATGATATGATAACCTTCAATATATATGTACAATCCATGTTTACATAAGATAGATATAGATATCAGGGGAGCATTAAGTTACGTAAAACATGGTTACGTAGTATTATATCATGTCTTCCTTCAGGGACGATGTAAGGCTCACTTTGGAAACTAAAAGGCTACGTCTTTTGGACCAACTTCATGTGGAGGAGCCAGATGCTAAAGAGAAATTCCATAAGTTGAGAAAGACTGAACTGGAGTTACAGTCTCTCTCATCAGAAATTCAAATGAGGTAACCAGAAGCACTCCTACTACATGGCCCTTCACTGTCTGTGATTTTAGGTTTTGGGCTATTGATTGCTACTTTTATCTCTTTTTCTTTGGGCAATTGGAGATATACTTCTTTAAGTTCTCTTCGTTGGTAATAACTGTGCAACAACAACAAAAAAAATCTATATAAAGGAAAAAGAAATAATAAGTGGACTTGGTATAACTAGCTTTGCCTGTCACCTCGATCAGGGTATTCTTCACTCTCGTATCATATTAATGTGTTAACTTTTTTTCTCACAGGGAAGATGAACGATATAACCTATACACTGAACTTGAGAGGCAGCCAAAAGCAGCGCCGAGGAAGTCTTATATCCATGGGATTAAAGAAATAACAAAAAATAGCCGTAAATTAGACAGTGATATTCAGAGGATTTCAGGGGAGACTAGGGAGCTACAATTAGAGAGTAACTCAATCCAAGAACGCCTGCACCGATCATATGCTTTTGTGGATGAAATGGTTACAAGGTATGAATTTTTCGTCTGATATGTTTGCATTGTCTGGTTAGAGTGGTCAGATATACACCAAAGAAAAGGTGCCATGTCGCTCTGCTTTAGAGAACATGTATGTCCAGTTATACTGTGCTGATGAGGATGGTTTTTCCTTTTCCGGGCAGGGAAGTGAAAAAGGATCCAGCCGTACGACAGGTCTACAAGCTAGTGACCAGTATCCACGGTATTTTCGAGCAAATCTCTGAAAAAATCCTCTTGACTGATCGGTTAAGAAGAGAAGCAGTCGACTTTGAGAAGAAGCTGGGTTCCATCAGAGCTCGGGGCATGAGTCTGGAGAAATTACAAGCAGGTCTCGATGCCATCAGGAAAGAGAACGAAAGTCTTGAGAAATAACTAATTTGAGAAATTACTGAAAGACATACATTTTGTAGAGGTTTTGAGTTCATCAGAGAACCTTCTCTTAATGTGCTTTCAGGTTTTGAGGCAGTGTTTGTTTATAGAATGAGGAATCTTTTTCTCGAATACTAAAGAGAAGCAAAAGCTGATTCAGACTAAAGCCATATCTGATATACGTTTCTAAAAGCTTGGGAATACAGACAGAAAGAGGCATCATCGGATAACTATTCCATAGGGATCTTCTTCCCAAACATTCTTTATGTATTTTGTCTAGTCTCACAGCAAAAAATTAGGCAAAAAGGTTGCTACTTTTAAAGCACATCTTCTTCCCTCTTGTAATTTGTCAACCTAGATTCCTCTGGGGATGATGTTTCCTAAGTATTTACACCCAAAAATCGACACTTCAACACCTCTTTTACGCGTTTGTTGTGTATCTTTCCCCTTGGCTTAATAGTTGTTGACCCAATTCGTTAGGGCAGCTTGAGGTTGCTGATAAGCAATGTGCGGGTGTCCTATGGGTTCGGCCATAGCCGTTGTGGACTGTGGCGGTGGCGGCAAGGTCTGATATGTAGTTGAAGCAGCAGTCATGGGCTGTGATGGTTGGTGTATTCCCATGAGCCCACTATGACCAGCCTGCACGACTGGGAAACCAAGTGGCTGACCTTGCACGGCTAGGTTATACATTGGACTCACCTGCAGGTTGCCAAATCCCTGCCCAATCCACGTAGCTCCACTTACAGTCTGAAACCAAAATCATGACTACCAATGTTCATACTCTCAACAACTATATCAATGCAAGGATAGAACAGAAAAAAAAACTGACCACTGGTGAAGTCATTTCTTCAGTATGGATAGAGTTTAATGTGGTTCCAGATGCGACGTGAGTAGCAGCAGTTGAAGAAGCATGTGGGGGTGGGTTTGTGGTAGGAGGGTTCTCGGTGTCGCCTACTGGTGTTATATGGGTAGGTGTTGCTAGAGGAGCTCCTGGTGGAAAATAAGACTGCTGAGGAATCCCATTTGGGCTCAAGAACGGGTGAATGTATGGTGGTGGCATATAAAACGGTGAGTAATAGGGACCATAAGGGAAGAAATTGGGAGGGTATTGTTGCCTAAAAAGATGAGTTGCCTGCTGAGAGGCCGCTGCTATGGAGCCCTGATCTGGTGGATATGATACTAATGATATAGCTGGAGCATTTGAATTTCCAGGCTGCAATTTGAGAAAGCACTTATCAGGAAAATCTAAAACAGAGAAAAAATTATTGTGCTCAGTGGATATATTTTGACATGATATACCACATGCCTGAGTCTCTGGCGGTTCCATGTTTACGGGTTGGCCTATTGCTGTCAACGAGGGAACAAGACCAAACACACTGAACGGGGCTTCTTGACCATAAGCGATTTGATGAGTTTGTGTGTTCGGAAAAGCTTCCTCCCTCGGTTCATCTTCTACAACTGGGACAATGTTATCTGAGTGCCGCACTAGCTCAGCTTCAGGTCCTGAATTTGAAATCCCATGATCCTTATCTTGAAAAAACGATAATGCTCCTTCTCTGCACAAGAAGTTATGGTAAAGAGATACAAACATAAAAGGGCAAGCCAACAAAAACAGAAAATACACATACTTATATCATTCACAAGGAAAAACCTTCCCATTTGCAAAATTGAACTTGAAAATCATCTGTGAATAGTCTCACTCTCATTCAACTGAGACTGGGAACAGTGTGTCGGTATACAGATTGCAGTAGATGAATAACTAAAGCAGAGAATATTTATAGAGTCAAAAGTGTCTCAGTCACAAACCTAGCGGGAGCAACCCCGGGAATACCATTGGTAGCGGGAGAAGAATCTCCCTCATCATCCCCTGTCCGGTGAGAAGATTCAAAATTTGAGTCATCACCGCCACTAGCACCATGGTTTGAAGATGTCTCTTTCACGAAATCAGAATCAAAACTGCCAAACGTCAGACCATTTTGCAGTACTTCTGCAACCTGAAGGTGGAATGGAAACGTTACGTGCGACCGTTCACCAACATCTGACTTGAGAAGCAATTGAGCTTTGCCTTTATTGGATGCAGTCTCATTTTTGGTGACTGTTACAAAAAGAAATCAGAGGCTGAATCAAATAACATATCAGAGAATGAACTTAAAGCTACTCCGATGATTACTTCTATGCAAACTAAAAAATCATGAATAAAAGGCTGATATACCTTGATCTGACTGGCCAATGCAATGAGAAGCAGAGATCAAAGAAGGGTCCTGTCGACGCAATGTAGATGATTGCAACTCTGCTGGCTGGCTGTTCATAGCAGGCTCTGAGATCCAAGCAGAAGTTACATCTTGTATATGGTTTTGTCTACGGTTTTGTACAATGGGAACTGACACAGGCGTAGCAACTGGTTCTGAAATTCCTCTAGACATCTCTGGCTCAACACCATCCTCGGAGGAAGAAGTAGACTTGGAAAGAGGATTTTTCTCTGCAAGTCCCTTGTTCACAGTAGTAGTGAAATCATCTTGAACTTTACGATTGCTTACCCCACTCGGAAGATTGGTAGGACCAGAAACCCTGCAAAAAAAGCAATCATTTAATCTTTATAGGAGAACAAAAAAAACTGAATAGAATCGTAGAGACACAGATGTAAAAAATACTTTATTGCATGAGGTACTGTGAGGTTTCTTGCTTTGTTAGTGGCGGGAATAGAAGTTCTAGAACCTCCTGTTACATGATTAGCTCCGCTCTCCCTTGCACTTCTTCCATTGCCTGCATCTGAATGTCAACAAAGACAAAGAGCTTAAAAGAGGGAAGAGACGTACAATTCTCATTCAAAGTCATGAACAAAAGAAAACAAACTACGTACCATGATAAGTGTTACTGCAAGCAAAGTTCCTCCGACCACTTCTGCCGCTTCCTTGGGTAACTGGCACTAAATTCTGCAGACCAGTAATCATGTGAGATCATGAAAGCTATAATAGCAAGCCATGCACAAAGGTATACGGGTTGATAAGTGAATTAAAGAAGCAAAACATAACTGAATAGAAAAGACCAAAGAAACAAAAGAGCAAATAAGGTATTCATAACGAAAAGAACACTTGCCTCCTTCTTTTTCTCCCTTTTACTCCTCACTTCATGAAAGGTATCTGCAATATATTTTAAAAAATTACAACGTATAGTGAGATACAATACAAGGAACAAAAGTGCCACAGAAAAAACAAAGTAAAAAACAACAATTTTCATGAGAAGAGACGCTGCATTGTCTTGACATCTAGGAACAGAAGAGAGATAATGTATACTAAACAACCCACTAGAATCCTTGAACGGTACGAACTCAACCCACAAGTCAAAGAAAAAGAATCTCTTTTGATGATAACAACGACTTTAGACACACACAAAATCTGCATATTCCAAACAGGAAACAAAAACTCCATATTCGAATAATTCCAGGCACCAATGAGAAACTCGTAACAGTTGCGAGCCATATACACATCACATGATCTTCCAGAACAGGTATTAAAAATAAAAAATCAATAAACAGCCGAAATGATGAAATGCAAGGAAAAACCAAACCCTATAAGCGCGGTCGATATTAAAAAAAAAAATCTAAATGGAAAGACAATTGATGAGTAGTTACCTAGATAGAGGAGCTTCTGGGCGGTCTCGTGAGGATCATCGAAGGATTCCTTATAGACGGCGAAGATATCTTCGTCGGAGTGCTGCTTGCCCGTAATCTCTCTGATACTCTGAAGGGTTTTGCGGAGATGGTGTGGAATCGAAACCCTAGAGGAACCGCCATCGGCGAAGCTGTTCATGGTTGTGTAAGGTAAGGGGGAAAGAGAAGCGGGAGGAGAGAGAAAAACACAAAAATTGAAATTGAAATTGAAATTGAAATTGAGAGAGATTCAGACTCAGACTTCCCCCTTAAAAATACAGAGACGGTCCTTTTGTATCAATTTATTACTTATTTATTACTCCACTCCCAATGTCGGTAACTTTATACGCTGACGTCACCTTACCAACACACACACCTCTAAATTAATTTGATTTTTGGACTGAAGGCGATCTATTGTAGAGTTGTATTTACATTCAGTTCTTTGCATCAACAAACACATGAAGAATAAGCAAAGATTGCTCAACTTTTTTTCTCCCTAACTACTCTTCTTCTACCATATTTACCCAAAAACAATAAATAAGTGAAAGTTTGCAGCAAGAATTCCTCCATCATCCAAGTCTCTTGCTTGCTCTGAAAAGTAGCGGTAAAAACTTGACCAGTCTTCTCTTTGCACAACTCATCAACTTCTGAGATTCAAGGTACTCCATGGTTACTCTACTATACCAGCACAAAGGGCAGTGAAAGCTCCCGTCTTCATCAAAGTTAACCGGACAATTCAAGCATTCTTTGTGAACTTTTGCTGCACACTCGCTTCTGCTACATATCAACAACGTTCCTTCTTTTCCACATTTCCAGCATACGTTCTCGGCTCTTGACGGGATGTTTGCATTCTTGTGTTGCCCCAAGGCTGCACCTTTAACCATATCTGACTCATCATCGCTCCCATCGATTAACCAGGTTCCATTTTTTGTACATTTTACACGTGCATCCTCTGGCCTTCTTCTTCTTCTTCTATCACTTGGTGTAGGAAAGGTCTCCCCATTAGTATTACCGCTGTTAATGGGTTCACCATCTATCACATTTACTTCACCTTTCTCATTGGTCTGCACTGGATCGTCCTCATCTCTCAAACCAGAGTCGTTTGCTTCCGTGGGAGGAGCTGCACTTGTCTGATTCTCCATTAAACTCACATCTCTCAGCTACAAGATCCGAACGAAAAGAGAAATTAAGCTTTCATTGTTTCAATTACTTGATTGGGCATATATCCTTGTAAAGACAAGGCATGAGACAAAGGAAGGGAGAGGTATAAGGAAATTTTACCTTCTCCAATGCACATTGTGGCAAGGACATGTTCTTGTGAGCAATAAATGGAAGAAGATTGAACTTTGATAGCTCCAGCATCCCCGGTCGTAGTTCTGATACTGGAATCTTAACATTCGGGAAGGAGAAACTAAGATTAGAAACTCATACATTCCTCTTATTCTACTAGTTGCTAATCAAGTTATTTTGACGGTTCGCTCATACATCTTTACGAATGGCATTGAGAACATCGGTGTTGCTCAAAGATAAATCAAACTCAACTCTTGACTCAGCAGCAACGACCCCCGTAGAGTCATTCTTGCTTGGATCAAACATGAACTCCAAGACTCTAAGAGACAGGAGTTCATTAATCCTCCTCCCATAGTCATTTGTGCAGCGATAACCCATGTTCATCAAATCTGAAGCAAAAGAGATTTTCTGTTAACACCTGGTTTGAAGTTTTCACCATATATAAGGAAGAGATTTTCAAATCTGAGTTACCGAGTATGCAGCGAAGATCCTTAACGAATTTGGCAACATATTCGATACATCAAAACCATTCAGCAATTTGAGGGGGTAGAGAAGAATATTCATCCATCAGTTCCTCAAGGCTCAAATCAGGAGCTCCTGAGCCATCACACTCTTTCTTCTTCTTCTTCTTCTTTTTCTTCTTTCTTCCGTCCTCTTTCCATTTCCCACCACCCCATTCGTACGACGGGTCAACCCACGGTGGCAGCACCCTGCCTCCTCTGCAGGTTGACGTCGAACCTCTTTCCTTGTCCGAAGCTCTAGTTTCGAGTTCTTGGGGATTCACTGGAGCAGGAAAATCCCAATCTCCCAAAATCTGTGAACTCTCTGTGTCCGAATGGTTCTCCATCTACGCTTCCTTTTGATTTGAAAAATCAGACAATTGGGAGACACGTTAATATAGACTCAAAAACCCTAAAACACTTTTCTCCTTAAACCCTCAATTCCAAGTTCTCAACATCACAGATCGATCAACTCCCACCAAAGACAAGCCTAGAGCTCCAATACACTAGATTCAAAATCACTGATACGAAAACGCTATCGAACATTCTATAGAGACAGAGATAGAGAGAGCAGTAATAAGTATTTGAAGAACGAAAAAAAGCGAATCATCAATAGGCTCAAAGCAACGAGGAAGACGAATTAGAGAAACCCTAACACTAACAGCGAAGCTTTCAGATTTAAAACAGAAGAAGAAAAACACAGAAACAAAGGAGACTAGTCACCAATATCTGTTGATTCGCGAATTTCCCGCCTCGAATTCAAACTCGATCCTCCTCGGTCACACCATGTAGAGTCGATTACTTGAAGACGAGAAGCCGACTGTGTGGGTTGATTAGATTAGGCCTTCCTCGTTTTTTTCTAATTGATCCACACCGATGATAATCCAGAATAATAATATCTCAACCGTAAAAATTATATTTATTTAAAAAGGCATATTAACTGAATTATTCGGGTCTGGGCCAGTAATATGAGCCCATTCTCCATGTACAGTACCAACGGTTGAAAGTGACAAAAAAAACAAAAAATATATAGAAAACGTACGTTTTAACTTTTAACTGGTTGAATCCTCTAAACAAACTAATTTCAACAACAATTACTGAATTTTAGTCTCTAACCACATGTTTAAGATTTCCACAAAACCCTCTAACCGAGAAAAATAGAGGCGTCCGGTATACATCATTTGTATGTGTGAGAGAATCCGATCATAAAATCCGTAAAACAAGCTCAAACCAAAAGCATCAAGAATTTCAAAAATTTCAACTCAAGAATCTATCTGAGTAAATAAGGGGGGAGGAGGGGCTTGCTCACTCATCATCCGTGCCAAAGTAGCGGTCTCCAAACTCGCCCATACCAGGAACAACTCGGAACTCGTCGTTTAAGCCGATTTCTATCTCAGAAGTCACAATCTTTATCCTCGGGAACCTTTTGCACACCACAGTTACTCCTTGAGGTGCCTGAACACACACAAAACCAGACATTGCTACTTCTTAAGCTGTAAAGAGAAGAAGCGTGCTTTTGGTTTCATGTCTTCAACTTACAGATATGAGATTGAGAAATATGATGTTGGATTCAGGTACGCCTTTACTTATGAGCAGTCTTATCGCTTGCACCGCCGAGTTTCCTGCACACACACACAAACATGTTCTTGTTATATATATCTTTCCATGTTTGCTCACCAAAGCAGAGTAAAAAAACCAGAAGACTCTTCACAAGAACAATAAATCAGACCTGTCCCGAGGATTGGGTCCAGCAAAAGCACGTGCCTTTCCGAAATGTCTGAGGGTAGCTTCTCGTAGATGATAAGCTGCTGGTTGCTATTTGTTCAGACGTTTTCCAGAAAGCAGTTATTGTGATAACTGATGAACAGGCATAGACACACACAAACCTGTTGACCGTTGGTGTCGCCTTCTCTATGAATCAGAACCTTCCCAATCTTGATGCCTTTGCAACATGCTCTAAGAGCATTCTCCATACTCTCACCGCTGTATCAAAAAATTGTTAAAGAGTTTCAAGGATAAGAATCATTTCATATGGTCTTGACGTACGATAACTATCAAATTGTTAAAGAGTTTCTTTACCTTCTGATGACCGAGACACCACACAGCCTCTTACAGAAGTCCACACCCGAATACACAGATCCTGGAATTACAGAAAAACCAACATCACTTTATCTAATTGGAGATTTCTGCTTCATGATTGCGCAAGTTATAACCTTTTCCGTACAACTGTTTCATTAGCTGCTTACCTGTGGGAGTGACCACTTGCTTTTCTGTAAAGGGAAGGTGCCCGAGGCCGTGCTCAACGACCTGCCGCCAAGACATTATTTAGAACGAACTTTGTATAATAACAGAGATCTAATTTTGCACCCACCAAACGAATCAATCGATCCGAGTAGAAGATGAAGTCATGCTTTGTTGTTTTAGAGTCTCTGATTAGAGTGTGCATCCCACGTATCTGCATTCAATCAGTCTTTTGTGTCACTATAAACAAGAAAACGGTTGCAGTCGATTAGACGAGAAGGGGGGGAAAAATTAAGGAAAAAAAACCTGAAAAGTTGATTGAATGACATAAAGATTTGGATATATTTTACAGAGATCATGTTGACCGAGCTTCGTGTGGATGTGTTGCACAATCAAATCGATAGCAACAAGATTATCACCACCACGGGGGATTATTATATCTGCGTATTTCTTTGTTGGGAGTATGAAATCCTCAAATGCTGGCTTCACAAACTTTGAGTACTGTATAAGAGTTTCCCAAATCAAAAACATAAAACAAGAGTCAGCGTGAAAGCTTGACATTGCTGTGACATTGAAGAAATTCTTTGCAGCCACGGAAACCTGGTCAAGAACAGTCGCAATATCTCTGGCTTTCTCAACAGTATCGCGTTTAATCCTTCTTGCTAAACGCACATCGGCATCTGCATAAATATCGCCATGATGTAGAATAAGAAACAAATTTATGTATAACCAACGTGAGTATATATAAACACTTGTTGTTACGGATTGGCTAGATATTTGTAACGGGAAAGACCTGCATCTACAAATATCTTCATGTTCATCAGATCTCGCACACGAGGGTCATGGAAAATGAGTATCCCTTCAAGAATTATAACATCACAAGGATTCACCTGCGAATATATCATAAACAGAGAATATGCATGATTCTTAGATAGGCAATGATGAACAAGTGATGCGTGCGTTCTGAAAACTCCGAATGTAAGAACCAAAAGACCATTCGACAATAAAGTAAAGATTTCAATTCTAAGAAGCTACTTACCCTTCTAGGTGGGAAAACATTGTTCTTGTAACTTTTGAAGTCATAGTTGGGGACATCTACTGCTTGTCCTTTTCTTAACTTCTCCATGGAACACAATAATTGCTCGGTATCGAAAGCGACTATAAGACAGTGAGTAAAATTCATCATATTTACACAGAAGAGAGACCCATCAGTTTTTCACTTTTGAGAGATTTACTAACCAGGATGGTCAAAATTGTAATCATGAACTCTTGCAAGCTCCTCTTCGTTTACATTATGGTAGAAAGAATCCTGCAAATAAAGATCAACCTAGTGATTACTCATCAGAACTAAAAACCCGTTTATCATATATATTATTCACGTTTCGAGTAGTACAAGAAGCACCTGCCTGATTGACCACAGCGGCTCTCTGATCGTGCAGTTGCTGCATAATCAAATCGCAGACAGTTGTTTTACCGGATGCTGCTCCTCCAGAAACCCCTGAAAACAACACAAAGCATCCACATCCTATAAACATTTCTGATCCTAACCGTCGTCAGAGCAGGTAAAGATAAATCCTCCCCGACCGATTACAAAAGGTTGCCCATGTTCTTCTTCTTCTTCAGCAGCAGAGGCAGCCATGTGCTCTGATCTAGTTGAATCTAAACCATCCATTTGATGAAATCCTGAGAAATGGACCTTTGTGGATGTTTCTATTATATCAACAGCCGATTTTGAAGCCATTCCTAGATCAAAATATATATTATATATATTAAATATACGTTTTAGAATCACATGAAAACGTCAATAAGGAATACAAAGCTATCGCCTTTTGTTAGTCACCATCTAGGAGTAGAAGAAGAACAAAAAGGAAGCCTACTTTTTGCTTTCAGTCAAAAAAAAAAAAAAGAATCATCAGACTTTTTAGTCATTTAGATTCAACCCATTTCCTCAAAATCCCGTTTAAAGCACAAAACAAGCAACAAAAAGGACAGTTGGAATCATGATCGAGCAGAATCGTCCTAAAAATGTAACGCTGAACCTAAGCGGAAAACGCGATCATTTTCCCGAGAAGAAGAAATGAAAGAAAGAAAAGACGGCGGAGATCAAACAGAGAAGAAAGGCAGAGATATATATAGATCACATCCATGCAAAAAAGAAAATGAAAACCCAGGACCAGAAGAAATGTTCATTGATTGATCATAGGAATCCCTAACCGAACTTTCACAAGAAGAAGAAGAAGAAAAACTCACGAAATAAGAATAGAGGATTCAATTAGCTTCCAGATCACCGATTAGCTACACAAAAGCTTCCCAGTTTCAGATAAAGAATCCAACCATAAATAGATAGAGAGAGAGAGAGAGAGAGACGAGCATTGCCTGTTAAACTCGATGCACAGACAAAAAAATGAGTTTCATATATATAGTAACGTACGATATATACAACATATACATGCGGTCTGAGAGGATGCAGCGGCGGAGACGGATTTTTTGCGAAAACCGGAAAGTGGTTTCTTGGTATTTACGGTACTACAATTCCCACTGAATCTGAATGAACTTAAACAGTGGCAAATTGCTGTAAATTTGTGCGTGTTTCCGTCCCTAAAGTCGATAGAGTGAGTGATCGAGTATCCACGTCAGCTCCGAATCGTCTATGGGACCCACCTACTTTCGAGAATGCTGGCAGTGATAGGTGTGTAACTGACTGTCGAATAATGTCTTTTGGATACTCCAAAGAATTAATAACTATTTTGGATCGCGTCTGGAAAAAAAAAACGACGACGTTTCCTTGTGGTTTCGAGGAACTCTCTTCTCTCTGTCATGTTTTCGTCTTCAATTAGGTTAGTCGTATCGGGAATTCACCGGACTCGGACCCTAAAATCGCCGGTAAATCCTCCGAGAGTCTTTATCTCCGTGCCTAGGTTCTTCCACTCTGAGTCAAAATCGCCGGGAAGTGGACCAAGATCCGCTGGTTTCAACGAGAGTAGTAGAATCGGGATGAGCAGCGTTGAGAGAGCCGGGTCGGATTCGGGCGCAATCGAGAATCGGGCGAGCAGGATGAGGGAGAAGCTGCACAAGGAGCTAGAACCGGTGGAGTTAGTGATCGAGGATGTCTCGCATCAGCACGCCGGTCACACCGGGATGAAAGGTAGGACCGACGGAGAGACGCATTTCAACGTGAAGATCGTCTCAAAGGGATTCGAAGGAATGAATCTGGTTAAGAGGCACAGGCTAGTTTACGATTTGCTCCGGGAGGAGCTGGATAGTGGATTACACGCGCTCTCCATCGTCTCCAAGACGCCGTCCGAGTCCAATCGTTAGGAGCCTCTCTCTCCCATAAGGCCACTACTGAATATTGTATTTTCTGTTTCCCCCTATCTTTGATGTTTGTCGAACCCAGCTCTTGTCGATTTCAAAAAAGACTGAATTTTCCCTATCAAAGGCTCTGCTTTGGATTTGAGATTGCGTTTCGTGCTTCTGGGCGCAACCAAATTCTTCGTTTTTACTTACGCTTGAGGGTGTTGATGTTTCTGGTCTTGTGTTCTAAGCTTTTACTTCAATTCGAGTTCTGGTTTTCTAGAATGTAAAACTGTGTCGTTCATAGCTCGATGAAGTTGTTATCTCTGATTTGGCTGGTTGAAAGGAGGTGCAAGCCAGTCTACGGATTTGGGATGAAACACTGTTATGTCAAACCAAAACACTATTACGCCATTGAAGCGCATTATGATATCAAATGAAGTTCGTTTGTGCCATGTGTTAGTCTCTTTCTTCTTTTTTTCATGTTTCAGTCTCTTTCTTCTTCAAGTGCCCATTCACATTCTCCCATAGTCATCAATGTTCCCTTTTGTTTAGTTTCTAGCTACAAAGATGTACTTTATGGGCTTAAACCAAGTCAAGATCAGTGTGTTCACCTTTTGTTTTGTAGGGTAAAGCGAATCGTCATTTCCAATTTTTTGAGAAACTAAATCGTCCCTCTTCTTTTTTAAGCTTATACTGTGTCCATCAACAGAGCGGCAACAGTAAACGTTACTAAATTTCTGAAAATAAAATTAAAAAAAAAAACAAAAACTTTCCAAAATATCATCATTCATCAGTCACACTGCAATGGCCATGAGAGAGCTCACGGAGCTTAACAGGGATAGAGACAATGATGAAGAAGTTTGGGTCAAACACTATTCATCGAAACATCAGATACTTCTCGTCGGCGAAGGAGATTTCTCATTTTCCTGCAGCTTAGCCACTCGCTTCGGCTCTGCTTCCAATATTTGCGCTTCCTCTCTCGATTCATACGGTAACACTTCCTTTGCTTACATTCTGAGCTTTTTTAGGGTCTTGACTCTTGATTTCGTTTTCTATGGCGGGCAGCAGAATGGAAATCGATTTCTAGGGTAAACTACTGAACATGGAGCTTCCGGTGAATGATTGATTGTTCAATTTTTGCATTGACCATCTTTGTTAATATCTTCTTACAAACCTGTTTAAAGGTTGTAGCTTTAAGTTGGATTTCTTCTGTTGTTTTATATGTATCCTATGGTAACCCAAGCAGATGATGTGGTTAGAAGATACAAGAAGGCAAGATCAAACCTTCAGACTTTGAAGAGACTTGGAGCATTCCTTTTACATGGAGTTGATGCGACCAAACTGCAACTATATCCTGATCTTAGTTGCAGAAGATTTGACCGAGTCATCTTCAACTTCCCGCACGCCGGTTTCCACGGCAAAGAGTCTGATACCTATCTTATACGGTAAGGTTCATGTTTTGACTCTGTGTAGACCGGATGCTGCAACTTTGGAGTTAAAGATCCTGTGTCTGTTTGCTGTGTAGGAAGCATAGGAAACTAGTGTTTGGATTTTTACATGGTGCAAGCCATATGCTAAGAGATACTGGAGAAATCCACGTCTCTCACAAGAATAAAGCACCTTTTTGTCACTGGAATCTCGAGGAGCTCGCTAGGAGCTGCTCTCTTGTGTTGATTCAATGTGTGGCTTTCGAGAAAAGGGATTATCCTGGTTATGAGAATAAGAGAGGAGATGGGTCCAGATGTGACCGGCCTTTCATTTTGGGAGACTGCACTACTTTCAGGTTTCACGTGGCTAAGGAGCTTTACACAGAGAAGGCGAAATGGAGAGAAGCCAAGGAAGGAGAAACAAAGCATCGCCGTCAAGAACAATTCCTTGAATGCACTAACCGCGTCAATAGAGTCTCGTCTGAAATCCATAATGGGGAACTAGGAAGAGTGTTACCACGGGCACCAAAGAGACGCTGCCTGCTTTCTCGAGACTCTGCAGTTCATCAAGCTAGCCAAGAACCATTCCCCAAACGCTCTCACCGCGTTAATGGAGGTTTTCATGGGATTTATAACGTGAAAGGACGAAAAATGTTAATACGGAACAGATGATCACATTCACGCACTGGAGAATCATGAGAAGGAAGCATGAGTAGGCAGATCAACACACATGTTTGTGTCATAGAAATTTGTTGCGTGAACTTTGGTATGCTTTTTATAATGAAATAATTCTTTTTGTTACCACACAAAACAAAAGTCTCCGGTTTAGCATGTTTTATAAGTGCCCATTCAGCTTCTCCCATTGTCGATCATTGTGGAGACGACCAAAACGCTAGAAACAAAACGCTTTTTTCAATCATTTACTCAAGACCTGTTCATGGGCGTTGATGGATGTTCCTTTTTTGGCCCCTTTTTATTTTATTTTATTATAATAAGAATGTGAATATCATTCGAAAATGAAAGTTTAGGTTTTATAAAATGTGTTAAGCAAATTGCTTAAACCTATGCTAGCTAATCTTCTTCTTCTTCACTTAAACACCAACACAAATCTTCTTCCCCTCTTTAAAGATTTGTGTTGCTGTTAAAGTGAATAAGAATGGTGTGAGGAGAAGTGATGGCATGGGAGTGTTTATATAGGGAAGCAAAGGTGGAAGGTGGCACAAACTAGTGGGGGCTTAGTGGTCGTGGGTGGAGAGACTAATTATTGGGTTTTTACAATTTATAAAATGTGTGTTAGCAAATTGCTTAAACCTATGCTAGCTACTTGGTACCATGCCAAAAAAAAAAGAATAAAAAACAATCTTTTTGGCTTTTGTTTTGTGATGTAAACTAAACCGAATCGTCGTTCCGATTTTTTTATAGGAAACTAAATCGTCCCCTCTTCTTTAGTTTAGCTGCTTAATCAATAAACGTTACTACTGTATATATATATTTTGAAACTAAAAATCAATAAATAAAAACAACCCTTTCCAAGTATCATCATTCATCACTCCAAATGGCGACGAGTGAGCTCTCGAAGCTTGTCAGAGACAGAGATGATGATGATGATGAAGTATGGGTCACACACTATTCATCGAACCATCAAATACTTCTCGTCGGCGAAGGAGATTTCTCATTTTCCTGCAGTTTAGCCACTCGCTTCGGCTCTGCTTCCAATATCTTCGCTTCCTCTCTCGATTCATACGGTAACACTTCCTTTCCACACTTTCCGAGAGTTTTTAAGGTTTTTGATTTCGTTGTCTCGGGAATTTTCTATGGCGAGAATTTTAGGGGTTTTTTTTTATCTGTGGGAAGAAACGAAATCAATTTCTAGGGTAAACAGCTACTTATTGCCGGTGATTGATTGATTTTTCAAGTCTTACATTGTTTTTTCTGATCGTCTCTGTTCTAAACCTGATGAAAGGTTTTAGCTTTAAGTTGGATCTCTTCTGCTGTTTCATTTCATGTCTCCTCCTATGGTAATTGTAGCAGATGATGTGGTTAGAAAGTATAAGAAGGCAAGGTCAAACCTTCAGACTTTGAAGAGACTTGGAGCACTCCTATTACATGGAGTTGATGCAACCAAACTGCAACTCCATCCTGATCTTCATTTCAGAAGATTTGACCGAGTCATCTTCAACTTCCCGCACGCCGGTTTCCACAGCAAAGAGTCTAATCCCTATCTTATACAGTGAGTTCATGCTTTGACTCTGTGTATAGACCGGATGCTGCAAACTCTAGGGAATCTGTTCAGAGATTACCAGATGTTCTTTGTCTGTTTGTTTTGTAGGAAGCATAGGAAACTAGTGTTTGGATTTTTCCATGGCGCAAGCCATATGCTAAGGGCTAATGGACAAATACATGTCTCTCACAAGAATAAAGCACCTTTTTGTCACTGGAATCTCGAGGAGCTCGCTAGCAGATGCTCTCTTGTCTTGATCCAGTGTGCTGCGTTCGAGAAGAGCAAGTACCCTGGTTACGAGAATAAGAGAGGAGATGGATCCAGATGTGACCAACCTTTCCTTTTGGGAGAGTGCAGTACTTTCAAGTTCAGAGTCTCTCGCGTGGCTAAGGAGCTTTACGCAGAGAAGGTGAAATGGAGAGAAGCAAAGGAACGAGAATCAAAGTTTCTTATAAACAAGCATCCATTTGATCTTGAAAGACCAGTTTCATTTGGAGGTGCAAGGGAAAGACCGGTTTCATTTGATCTCAGCTATCACCAGGATCATAACCTTTGGCAAGTACAAGATCATTTGTTTCAATCAAGACAGAGAACATCTCCACTGGATCTTCGCTATTACCGAGAACATAGATGTTCACATTTTGAAGATGCTAGCTCTATTCGAGCAACTCAAAGACCAGCGTCGTTTGATCTTGAAAGAAACCAGGCCCAGTTTCAAGACAACTCAATAAAGCTGGACACGCTCAGATACACTGAAAGAAGCAGCTTCCAGTTTCATGGCTTTCCTTTTCAAGCTAGTTATCATCGTGAAGAACGATTCCTTGAATGCTCAAGCCGCTTCAATGAGGCTTCGCTTGATATTTACAACAGGGGGATACAAAGTATGTTACCACGGACGAGCTTTCCTCATCCATACCCTGGAGAATCACCAGAAAGACGACGCAGCCTGGTTTGTCAAGACTTTCCGGTTCAGGCTAGTCAAGAACCAATCGTCGGACGCTCTAACCGCTTCAATGGAGTTTCTCGTGAAATTTATAACGGGGATGGACGAAGAATGTTAACACGTACCGGCTTTCCTCATCCGTACACTGGAGGAGAATCACAAGAAGGAAGCTTGACTAGGCAGAGCAACCTCAACATTTACCACCCTCCACACGACTGGTAAATCATTTTTTTTCTTTGCGTATGACCGTTGTTATCTGTATATTATGAGAAGAACTAAACCGATACGAAAAATCTCCAGGTGACATATGTTCAATGAGGATAGCTTTGATGGAAACAAGGTTTCTAAATCTCTCACTAACAACTCTTTAAGAATTACAGTTGTCTAACTACTGACAGCTCAAAACATCGACGATCTCAGTTTTTGGGGTAATTTTGGTTTAGCTTTTGGAGAATGTCTAGTATCAATGTAACGGTCACTAAGTAAACCAGATGGTTTAATTGGTACGACGCGTATTATTTTTTTTTTTGGTTTTACTTATTTTTATCATTTCGTGTAGACTAGTATAAGCTTAATTAGCTTAGCCAACAAGGCGACGACAATCGCTACCAGAAACTCTTCGATTTCAACTTCTAATCAAATAAGTAATTGAAAAATGCAAGGAAATTGATAGTGAGAATAATAATAATGCAACTGGTAAATTTCAAGGAATTTGCTTGTCCAATTTGCTTTTAAACCTATTACCTATTATAACGATTAACGATCAATTATAACGATTAACGACCAATAGCATATAAATACTAATAAAGCTTAAATATTTGATAACACCATATTTGAAAGTTTCGTCATTTCTATAAGATTGTAGAAATTTAATGTCAATTCTATTGAATTGTTTTTTGACTCTAAAACAGAACATACTTAATGACAGAATATAGTACAAGTATACGGTATAATGTTATTTTTATCCAAATAAGGATTTTGGATATTTCTCATTCATTGCGTATGACCCCATATTGTTCTCTGTATATATCATCAGTGGATGATCATAAACACTCAAAATTAATCCTTTTTCGATCCAAGCATTCACCTTAATTATTACACTTAAACACCCAAGAAAATCTTGGTTTTTCAACTTAATCAAAATCCCATCTCGGAGTATCCCCTCCGCCTCCGGCAGTATGATGAGGGTAAGTAATTTTGTTTTCCTCATAGTTCCTCCGTGAACCTACTTTCTTACAAAACATGGAACATATTATATATATGGCCATTTTTGAGAATATTTTTTTTTAAAATTAAATGAGATTGATATATTGTTAAATCGTCGAGTTCTTTCTTCAGCAACGGATAGTTTTGAAGATGGATATAAGTGAGAGTGAGAAAGCAATGAAGAAAGCTATGAAAATCGCATCTGGAACATCTGGTAAACATCTCTAAATATATGGCTTCTTTTGCAAATAACTTGCAAGACAAGTTAGGTCATATATAGGCATGTGAATCGTTTTCAGCAACTTTGTTTCTTTACGTGCGCAGGTGTGAGATCGGTCTCGATTCAGGGACAGAACGATCAGTTGGTTATATTGGGAGCAGAAATTGACACGGCGGAGCTGACACGTGAGCTCCGGAAGAAAGTTTGCCACACGACCATCGTCTCCGTTCAGGCCGCGCCGCCGCCGCCACCGCCGCCGTCGCAGCAGCAGCCACCGCAACAGCATCTTCTGGGACATCACAACGAGATGGCTCCGGCGAGAAGATGCATATGTGAGATACCGAATTCGGGTTTCTGCGGATTCTGTAGACCTATGAGTGAAAACCACTACCAGATGGTAGCTCCGCCGTATCCTCCTCCGGTGATCTATGGTGGTTACCGTGATGATCCTGATGGTTGCAGAATCATGTGATGTGAAACTTTTGAGTATTTTTATTTTATTCTTGAACTTAAGAAAAAACAAAAAAAAGTTTTGAGTATTTTGTTTAAGTTTATTTTATTTCTATAATATTCTCTTATTGTTCTGATATTATACTGTTGATAGAAAAAAATTTAAAATTCGTGGTGCTGTAAATGTTGTGACTTGTGAATTCGTGAGTCAAGAATTAAATTTGAAGAGGTGTTTTTTTTTTTTTTTTCTTGTCTCAAGTTGCATGTCCACTGTTATATCTTTATAATGTGATGGAGTCAAGTCCACTGTTATCATTTCTTTGAGGACGTTGCTTTGGTGAATGTGCAAAAGGACTGGTTCGTGGATAGAGAGATGTCCAAATTCCAACAAGAAAATTAGTTTTAATTCCCATATGAAAGCAAATATTAGTACTAAACATTCCTTGAGCTTTTCGTATATTCTCTCGGCCTCAAGGGGCGGGAAACGTTGATATTGTCAATATCAACCATTCAATGCGGCGGGGTAATTTAAGGAAACTAGAGAAAATAGAATTGTAAATGAAGAAACTGAATCGATTGAAGAATATAACATAGACGATAGGCCCATTATCCAGTTGGCCCAATCAGTAGTTGTTAGTGTATTTGTTTTCTGTTTCGCAGTTGCAAATTTCCCGCCTATTTTTCAAGACAAAATTAGTTAGTTGTCCTTTTCAATATAAACAAAATTCCTAAAAAACAGAACTCTTCAACAACAAGAACAACAACAAACAAAATTCGCTTTTAACTTGGATTATTGTTTTTGGAGGTTTCATTTATAAATCCTTAATTCATCAGCCACAATCCGATCAATTCAAACCCAATAATCGAAGATGAAGCAATTCGCCGGACTTCTCTTCCTCTGCACCGTTGTTCTTTCTTCAGACGCCGGAAATGCTGATTCCGGTCTGATTGCCGATCTGTGCAAACACTCCGACGACGCAAAACTCTGTCTTTCCAGCATACAGGCGCGCCCCGAGTCAGGCGAGTTCGCAGGCACCACCAACCAGATCGAGATCATAGCTATCTCCGCCGCGTCAGCAAACGCCTCCGCCACTTCCGCTTACATCAAGGAAAAGCTCAGCCGCGAGGATCTGGAGCCGGCGACGGAGGACACTCTCGAGGACTGTCAGAAGAACTACCAAGACGCCGTGGAGCAGCTCGACGACTCGATCTCCGCGATGCTCGCGGACGCACACGCAGACGTCGACGTCTGGCTAAACGCAGCGATCAGCGCCATCGAGTCCTGTGGAAACGCGTTGGAGTCACGCGCCGGGAACGATGCGGAGCTTTCCCAGAGGAACCAAGTTTTTCTCAAGCTGTGCAAAAACGCTTTGGTGATTAACAAGATGTTAACTTGAGAGTTGAGAGATTAAATAATCCCCAAAATTTGATTCTACTGTATAAAATATTTGCTTGTTTGTTTCTTTCTTTTTGACAACTTTGTTGCTGCTTTCATTGAATTGACATCATTTGCATCAAGGACAAATATATTAAGAGGAGATTATTTTATCATAGCTAAAATATTGAAACCCGGCCCAAATTAATACTCTATTGGGCCCAAATTGTGAAAGCCCATAATTGGGTTCATTAATCTTGGTCATACGGTTTCAATTTGGATTTGGTAAACAACTGGACAAAAAAAAAAAGATGAAATTGGACAAATTCGGTTTGTAGATTAAACATCCCTGCCTTGAATATAATAAAATGATAAAATCTCATACAGACACTATGATTATGCGGTGTAGAAAAAATGTGTGAAAGAAAAACAATGGTGGATAGTAGTTGAAATCCAATAAAAACGAAACCAATGGTGGAGATCTACTCGACCCATCATGCAATTTTTCTAGTCAAATTGTTTACCAAACTCCAACCTCATCGTTGACCTACTATATTCATAAAGTCACGAATGTAATAAAATCAAAATCAATAAACTGTTGTTTTCTTCTTCTTTTTTTTTTTTTTGTGCGAACAAGCAATAAACTGTTATTTTCTAAAAACAAAATAAAGTTGATTAGAATAATCAAGTGTCTAGGTTTGGAGATATATATATAATCAAAAGGTTCAAGAAGTCTGATATTTTTCAGGGAATGTACGGACACGATCAATTGGGACATCATTTCAAAGAGGTTGCTTGGAAGATTGGGTGTTGGATAGAGAGATTCTAGATTCAATGCCCCACAAAAATGACAGAGACACAGAGAGAGATGCCTTTCTTCTCCACTTGGACCAATTATATAAACACACTTGTTCTACGCTTTTATTATTTCTTTCCAAGAAAATCATTTCTTCGCATTATTTATAACATCACAATACCAAATAGGCCGATTGGATATCCGAAATTTTTTTATGTATTTGTGATTTGCTCCGTTTTTACCGAATATCTAATTTTATGATTTGATTTGCTCCGAAAAAATACAGATATCCGGATTTTCGGATATTCGAAAATTTTACAGATATTTGCGGATATTTACAGATATTTGCGAATATTCAGTTTGATCTTTTTAATACAAAAAAATACTGAAAATGCATACATTTATATGAAAAAATATTTTTTTTAACTAAACTATCAATTAAAATACTAAAATAATTATAAAAAATCAAAAATTAACTTATAAATGAAAAATTCATATAAAAAGAAATTTCTTTTTAAATTGTTAAACTTAGTATTAAAATAACTAATATAAAAATAGAAATTCAAAAAAACTTATATATACATATAATAATTATATAATATATATGTAATTATTTATACATTTATACATATATATATAGCTATCGGAGCAGATCGGATATCCGTCTCTTAAAATTTTAGTAATTGTGATTTGCTTCGTTTTCAACGGATATTGATTTTTAGTATTTGCTTTGCTCCGTACAATTACGGATATCCGGATTTTTCAAATCGATTCGAGCAAATAACGAATCAAATCAAATATAATGGATTTTTTGTCCAGTCCTAATACCAAGCAGAGATATTTAGAAATAAACTTTTAATTTTGAATATTGTATATAAAACCTATGTGAATCAATTCAAACATTTTGCACACCAAAGATGAGATCATTAGAGGAAACTTGCACTCTTGTATAGGGAATTCAAGATTCCAATAAGGCCCCCACCATTTGCTGCCTTTCCTCTTAACAATGATAGAATCCTGCTTTCTCTCTTTTTAAATAAATATCTATGGATAAAACTATATTTTATCAACCAACTTGATTATACTTAAAAAAAAAAAAAAAAAAAATTGATTATGCTAGTCATACTCTGTATATGCAATCAGAGACATTCTTTGTATAGTTCTTTTCAAAAACATATAAATATGATTGATTAATTCTGTTCGTTATATAAGGATTCGATTTAATTCTATTGGTTATATAAAGGATTCGGATTTTACTGAACCCCAGAATCAAGTGTGGTGATTGCCGTTCGAAAAAAATAATATTAATATGCGTATGTGATAGTAACAAACTGCGTCTTGGGTACGTTGAATTCCGAATATATGAGAAATTCAAGTTGAAGAATCCGATGAAGTTGTAAGTTGAAGGAGTGGGCAAAGAAACCAAGTTGACATAGAATGCACGCAAATCTATGTGAAAGCTGAAAAGAACACTTCACATTAACCTATAGTATAATTCTTCTTTATCCCTTTGATATATATGTATAAAATAATTGTAAAGTAGATTTGCCTATCTTGGAAGCACACTAATTATAATTGCTTCCATCACACTCCAATGCTATAACCTCGCAATCTATAGAATTAAATTTAAAGCACACATAATAAATCAAGATCTTCATATGTAACTATAGAGAACACTCACTTTCAAGTTATTATGCAATAAAATAATAATTTATTGGATGGTTATATGTAGTATTTTATAAAAAAAAAAAACAATGAATTATGTAATTCATAAACCATATTCAACCCAAGATATAAACCAACCCAAAGTCTAAAATTAGTTGGAAGAGAAGACTAAAGTCTCCAATAAATGAGACACACGCCCCATAGTGTTAGTTAGTGTGCCCCAGTTCGTAAAATGAGCCAAATGAACATAGGCACCAAACACTTAACTTTATCTCTCTCTCTTTCAAATGACGTAAAAGCAAAACACTGACTTTGCTTCCCCGGAATTACCACCAATCGAAGAAACGCAAATGATTCCTCCACTAAACAATTCCTCTCCCTAACCCCAAATCTCAATCCTTCTCTCTTTGATTCTGTTCGCTCTCACCCACGCATACATATATAGTTTTGTATGTGGAAGAGTGAGTGTATGCAAAAATCCCCCCCTTTCCTCTCCTTAACCCAAATCAATCAGTGGATCATAAGAGGAAAGTAGTAAGAGGGTAAAAGAAGAGATTGTGTGGGAAGAAGAAAAAGGTAAATAATAAAATATATGGTAAGAAGAGAGGAAAGGAGCAAACCTGGGAAAGTCAGGGGAGAATTTGCTGGAGGGATTATTGGATTGTATCCATGACATCACTGCGGCTTTGGCTTTCGCTAGGATGACTGATTCTGCTTACAGAGTTGACACCATTTCCAGGCTCGCTCAATGGCGAATCCACAACCTTTCTTCCTCCACTTACCGCAAATCCGATCCTTTCAAGATGGGTCTCTGGAATTGGTATCCCCTCTTCTCTCTCTCCTTTTTTTTTTTTGATTTTCAATTAATGATCCGACATGATGATGATGATGAATGAAAAAAAGTGGGCAACTTTTTTTGTAATTGATAATAAGATTGATTTTGACAATTTGGGTGTTTGATTTGAAGGCATTTGTCAGTGGAGAAAAGCAAGATGCTATTAAATGTTAAGTTGTATCCAGAGGTATCGAACCTTACCAGAGAAAACCCACCGGTTGCTTCCTTTGCTCTTCGTGTTGTCTCCTCTGCCGGTGAGAGGAAAGCTCTATCTCATCCAGGTAGACAAGATCTTGCTTGATTCGATTGTTTGATTTTGGCTTCCCCTGGCTTTGTTTCTGTAATCAAAACTGCTGACACTGTTTCTTTAACGAAAATATACTCGAATGCAGAAGTAATAGATAAGCGGATCAAAACAAACGAAGATTTTCTCTGGACGATTGAAGTTCCCTTAACTGGAAAAATCATCATCGACGTCGAGTTTCTTGACTTGAAGGTTCTGTCTCAAGATGTAAGTGTTGAGAGGTTTTACTTGGAAATGGACAGAACCTTCTTCCTATACATGCAACAATTTAAATAAAAATATGTTTGGTGTTTACCTGAATTGGCAGAGTGGGGAGATTTACTCAATCTGGGCAGACGGTTCGACGGAGAATCAATCGAAAGTGACAGCGGTAGCATCCCTTGGACGTATGTTGACAGAGAGCATTTACACTGACATAATGATCAATGCCTCTGGTGGAAGCATTGGAGCACACCGAGCTGTTCTTGCTGCTCGCTCACCTGTTTTCCGCAGCATGTTCTTACATGACCTGAAAGAGAAAGAACTGTCAGCAATTAACATACCCGACATGCCCCTTGATGCTTGCCAAGCTTTTCTCAGTTATATCTATGGCAATATCCAGAGCCAAGACTTTCTTATACACAGACTGGCACTCCTACAAGCAGCTGATAAATATGATATCGCTGATCTGAAAGACGCGTGCCACCTGAGTCTCTTGGACGATATCGACACAAAGAATGTGCTTGAGAGGCTACAGAATGCTTACCTCTATCAGTTAGCTGAGCTGAAGGCTAGCTGCATGAGGTATCTTGTGAAGTTTGGTAAGATATTTGAAATCCGCGATGAGTTCAACATATTCATGCAATGCGCAGACAGAGATTTGATTTCTGAAGTCTTCCACGAAGTCCTCAGTACCTGGAAAGGATTTTAAGGGGATCAGAATGGGTATGTGTGCTATATTATACAAGAACATTTGTGGACTATATTTTTTTTTTGTGCACAAGGATTTGTTTGGTCTTTATGTACAGATTAAAGTATTGTTGGGGGTTTTAGGTATTAGTCCTTGGAACAGCAACATGTAAAAATTCATGATTTGATTGAATGCGAGCTTCTTAGCTTGAACAATTGACTGTTGATCAACAACGCTAATATTGTTATCAGTCTTATGATTTTTAAGTAAAGCTTTGAAATCATATTGCAGCAGATTATCCAATTACAATTGCCATTAACCCGATTCCTGATTCTGAGTTCCAAGTATGGATCAGAGGCTTATTCTAAAGTTAGGCCAAGCTAAAAGAGCTAAGCATATCCTCCCATAACCTGTAATCTGCGCAAGTTATAATAAGACGATTCATCATAGGAGCAAATTCTACAGGAATGATTTATGATTCAGTGATTTTACAGAACCAAACTACAAGTTTCAACAGAGGAAGAAGATATACACACTTTTGTACTCTAACACAAGAATATGTGCTACATACAATTAAAATATGTATATGATTTACAAGTTTACAACACCTATCGCTCCGTGGACTGAATCAATTGCTGTATAAGTGATTTCAGATCGTCTTAAAATCAGACATCTCTGAAAACAATAGTGAGCAACAATGAGATACCAAAATTTAATCCCAAAAACTCATGAATAGAGGAAAAAGGTTAAACAACTAATTTTATAGGAACATGAATGCGTATATAGAGGATAATCAGGAATTTCTGGGGCTTCAAAATAATTTCAAATGGAAAACTGAAATGGAGCAAGCATATGAGCAATCTATGAATCAGACAAGATAATCGATCAGCGAAGACGTACTTTCCGATAACGATCACCACCATCGCCTTCTTCTTCATCTTCGAACTCGGAGCAGAGATTCGGATCTGGACCAATACTCCATACTCCACCACCGAAGAGGGAATCTTGTTTTTAAGATGCTGATACTTTTTTTTTTTCTTTTTCCCCGGGCTACTTTTCCAAAAACAAATTTACTTCATAACGTCACACGATGATAATGGGCCTTATGGCCCAGTCAGAACGTCTAATGGGCAATGCAGTTTATGCATTTAATTAAAACGGCATCGTTTCACTCTTTGGGAATAAAGCCCTAAATAATAAACCTTCCAAGAGTTTTCTTTTCTTCTTCCCCAGCCGTCTCTACATTCTCTAGAAATCCAGGTGCTCTTTTCTTCTCTATACAACAAAGTAATCAGCTTTACGATCTAGGGTTCGTCTTCCAACTTTTGAAGCTGTATTCAGTTCTGCTCTTTCTTTTTCTTTATTTCAATTTAGTCGATAAACGCACAAATTCCATCTCCTCTTCTTCTCGGGAAAATCTCTGTTATAATATTCTCGTTATGACGAATTCATGATAAGGTTAACGAATTTGATTTAGCCATAGCTGTGAGAACCTTCCTTATTATTGGTTGATATATGCTTTCTCTTATATTCGTTAAATTAGCGATTCCTTAGAACCATTGAATCACAAGTTCCTGTTTTTTTTGTGTGTCCAGAGACTCGTATCATTGGTGGGTGTTTGCTTACTAGGTATGCTCTTTTTATAGGTTTGAATTAGAATCGTTCAAGGGTGAACAAAAGAAAAATCAATGGCAGAGTCTACTCAGATGGAAATTCAGACTGCAACTGAACCGGAGGCAATGCCGGCTAAGCCAATCTTTATGCCACTGAAGGCTCATGAGATGTCTGATGGGAAGGTTCAGTTCAGAAAGGTTTCGGTCCCACCTAACCGGTACACTCCTCTCAAGAAAGCTTGGTTAGATATCTACACACCGGTCTACGACCAGATGAAAGTCGACATACGGATGAATCTCAAATCCCGCAAGGTCGAGCTCAAAACCCGAGCTGACACACCCGATGTCAGTAATCTTCAGAAGTCTGCGGATTTCGTACACGCTTTCATGCTAGGTTTCGACATCCCTGACGCTGTCTCGCTTCTGAGAATAGACGAGCTGTATGTGGAATCTTTCGAGATCAAGGATGTCAAGACCCTTAAAGGGGAGCATCTGTCCCGAGCAATCGGGAGATTGTCAGGGAAAGGAGGAAAGACCAAGTTTGCTATCGAGAACTCTACAAAGACAAGGATCGTGGTTGCAGACACGAGGATTCACATCTTAGGAGCCTTCTCCAACATTAAAGTCGCAAGGAATTCGCTGTGCAGTCTTATTATGGGATCTCCAGCTGGAAAGGTTTACTCTAAGCTCCGATCTGTCTCTGCCAGATTAGCTGAAGGGTTTTGAACCAATTTTGTTTGGCGAGTGTTTGTATGAATTTTTGCATAAGAAACATTATAAAAGTTTGAATTGTCAATCTATTATTAACAGCTAATCTGGCTCGTGATTCTGTGTGCCATTCACCTGGTTCGAGATTTTTGTGTTCCAAGCACGATAAGAACAGAGTAGCCAATAATATACTCATGCCACTAAACAAATCTTCTTTTAGTTGGGCCTGATGGGCTTGAAAGCTTAATTTGCTGTCGAACCCAACTCTTGTCGATTCAAAGACTCAAACTTTCCCCATCAAAGGCTCGGATGCTTTGGCATTTCGAGTTTCAGAACAAAATTCTCCATTTTTACATACGATTGAGGAGGGTGGTGATGTTTGCTTTTGGATTGGTAGGTGTTCGAACATTGGCACTTACTTTTTATCGAACTCAAAACTGTTTGTTCATAGTTTGGTGAAATGATCTAAGTCTCCATTTGTTACCCTCTTTCTTATTTGATAAATCAGGGGATCACTACTAGGAGACTAGTTTTTTCATAATTTTATATACTTCCTCTGTTTCATATTAAGTGTTGTTTTGGGAAAATGTATCTGCAATAAACTGGATGTATCTGGCTGTGTTTTGAGTTTAATACATCCAGTTTATTGCAGATACATTTTCTCAAAACAACACTTATTATGAAACGGAGGGAGTATGTTTTTTACCATTTACATATGATAAAATTTAAATTACTTTGTTGACCAATAACCCAAAATTATCTTTCCCGGCCCATGAGACCAAGCCTTTTTTCCTTGCCGTGTATATTTTATAACTTGTAAGCATCTCCTTCCCTAGACGAGAGAGAGAAGAGAAAGAGAAGAAATCGTCGGCTAGGCGGGCGCAATCCCAGAAATAATCAGATCTCCTCGCCATGGTGTGGTGTCCCCATTGTGCGAAGAATGTTCCCGTATCTCGCCCCGATGACAGTGGTTTGTAAGTGCTTTCGATGGTTTGTAAGCGTTTTCGATGGTTTGTAAGTGTTTTCGTATGATGAGCTTTGTTTATGTAGGGCATGTGATTTATGTGGGAGGATTTTGGAAAACTTCAATTTTTCTGATCAAGTTACATTCATTAAGAATGCGGCTGGACAGGTATTATACCCATGCTTTAGACCTAGAATTCATTAAGAATGTGATCAGTAGAGCATTTGAGATTATTACTGTCACATCTCTTCAAGCTCAATTGTAGTAATTATAGAATAAACTACGGATTTTAGTTTATAAAACTGCTTTGTCGAGTTGCTTCATTTGGATGCTATCTTTTGGTTTTTGTATCTTTGGCTTTCTTTCACATTTTCTTTCTGTGCCTGCAGAGTCAAGCGTCAGGTAACATAGTGAGGAGTGTTCAGAGTGGGATTTCAAGCTCACGTGCAAGGAGAATTAGTATAGGTATGTCTTTNTCTTAGGAGCCTTCTCCAACATTAAAGTCGCAAGGAATTCGCTGTGCAGTCTTATTATGGGATCTCCTGCTGGAAAGGTTTACTCTAAGCTCCGATCTGTCTCTGCCAGATTAGCTGAAGGGTTTTGAATCAATTTTGTTTGGCGAGTGTTTGTATGAAGTTTTGCATAAGAAACATTATAAAAGTTTGAATTGTCAATCTATTATAACAGCTAATCTGTCTCGTTTTTCTGTGTGCCATTCACCTGGTTCGTGATTTTTGTGTTCCAAGCACGATAAGAACAGGGTAGTCAATAATCTAAACAGATCTTCTTTTAGTTGGGCCTGATGGGCTTGAAAGCTTAATTTGCTGTCGAACCCAACTCTTGTCGATTCAAAGACTCAAACTTTCCCGATCAAAGGCTCGGATGCTTTGGCATTTCGAGTTTTAGAACAAAATTCTCCATTTTTACATACGATTGAGGAGGGTGGTGATGTTTGCTTTTGGATTGGTAGGTGTTCGAACAAAGGTACTTACTTTTTATTCAACTCGAACTCAAAACTGTTTGTTCATCGTTTGGGGAAATGATCTAGTCTCCATTTGTTATCCTCTTTCTTATTTGGATAAATCGGGGATTACTACTGGGAGATTAGTTTTTTTCATAATTTTATATGGTTTTTTATCATTTACATATGATAAAACTATAACCAAATTTAAATTACTTTGTTGACAAATATGTGTAACACCCAAAATTATCTTTCCCGGCCCATGAGACCCAAGCCTTTTTTCCTTGCCGTGTATATTTTATAACTTGTAAGCATCTCCTTCCCTAGACGAGAGAGAGAAGAGAAAGACAAGAAATCGCCGGCTAGGCGGGCGCAATCCCAGAAATAATCTCATCTCCTCGACATGGTGTGGTGTCCCCATTGTGCGAAGAATGTTCCCGTATCTCGCCCCGACGACAGTGGTTTGTAAGTGCTTTCGATGGTTTGTAAGCGTTTTCGATTTTAAATTTGAGTTGTGATGAGCTTTGTTTATGCAGGGCATGTGATTTATGTGGGAGGATTTTGGAAAACTTCAACTTTTCTGATCAAGTTACATTCATTAAGAATGCGGCTGGACAGGTATTATACCCATGCTTTAGACCTAGAATTCATTAAGAATTGTGATCTATAGAGCATTTGAGATTATTACTGTCAGATAGAGAATAGACTACGGATTTTAGTTTATAAAACTGCTTTGTCTTTTCAGTGATATCTAGAGAGTTGCTTCATTAGGATGCTATCTTTTGGTTTTGGTGCCTTTGGCTTTCTTTCAAAAAAAAAAACATACACATTTTATTTCTGTGCCTGCAGAGTCAAGCGTCAGGTAACATAGTGAGGAGTGTTCAGAGTGGGATTTCAAGCTCACGTGCAAGGAGAATTAGTATAGGTATGTCTTTTTTTTTGGTATATGAGACTTTCTGTTCACTGTCGGCCTAGGCCTAAATAGTGCAACTCATACATGATCTAGTCTTCAGCGTGAGTGTTTTTTTTTTGTTTTTGCAGCTAGAGATGAGTTTATGAATTTGAAAGATGCCTTGGGAATTGGTGATGAGAGAGATGATGTGATTGACATGGCTGTCCGATTCTTTACAGTATGTTTCGGTTTTTCTGAATATTAATCTCTGTCAGAGGATTATTACACCGTCTAACTCAACTTATCTTCTCAAGATGGCAGCTGAGCAAAACTTCACTAAAGGGCGCAGAACTGAACTAGTACAGTCTTCCTGTCTCTACTTGACTTGCAGGTTGGAATCTTCGTAATCGTCTTGCAGATTTCTTTCCTCAGTTTTTGTTTCGATTGACCAAAACTTTTTCTCATCGCTAGGGAAAAGAACATTCCGTTTCTTCTTATTGATTTTTCAAGCTACCTTCGAGTTAGCGTGTAAGATGAGTTGTTTTCATTCCCTACTTTTCTCTTTATTTGATAGCCTAATTACCTGTTTAGTCTACTGCAGAGTCGAGAGTAATGCAGGTATTGCTGTTTTTGGTTTCGTTTCAAATTTTTGTCTAGTTACGAGTTAGGTTCTGTGTACTTGCAACTCTGTGAACTGCTCTACTTAGTGGAAAACCGGAACTATGAGGCGCTTGTTGATCCTTCAATCTTCATTCCTCGATTCACCAACAGTAAGTATATCGTCTTTTGGCTCCCATTCTTTTCTGTATCGGGTTGATGCACAACATTCTTTTTTTTTTTTAAGTTGGTGTGAACATCAGTCAAAATACAAACAGTTATATCAAACTCTTCTTGTTTCATCATACACTTGCAGTCTTATTGAAAGGTGCACAAGATGAAGCAAAAAATGTCGTGAAAACGGCTAGAGACATTATAGCTAGTATGAAGAGAGATTGGATGCAGGTGTGACTCCTCTTTTACCCTATTGTTAAAAGGATAGTTACCTACATGTTCTTTGTTTTTTTTTCTATTCTGGCTTGTGTTAATGTTGGCCATCTACTGGCTTGCAGACCGGCCGGAAACCAAGTGGAATCTGTGGAGCAGCAATTTACATAGCTGCCCTTTCTCATCGTATCATGTGCTCTAGGACAGATATTGTAAGAATATGATTTAGCTGTTAAAAGAATATTGTTATAGATAAGAGCAACGATGTTTCGGACAGTTCGTGTTTTGAGCCCTGCCCTTTGATGTGTTTACTAAAATATTTCAGGGAAAGATTGTGCATATGTGCGAAGCAACAATAACCAAAAGATTGATTGAGTTTGCTAATACCGAGGCTGCAAGTTTAAATGTGAGTTATTTCATTTGCAGGATATGTTACAAATCTATGGCTAAGGGTTTCTAGTTGTAGAGTTATTCGCTAATTAGATGTTGTCAGTATGCAACATGGGCTCAGATTACTTGTTGATTTTTATGTTCATTCTTTTTCAATTGTTGTACATGCTTGGCTAGGTTGACGAGCTCACTGAAAGAGAAAGAATATTGCGTAAAAAAACTTTTACCACAAGACCAAATTCTGACAAAGGAGAAGTGATGTGTAAACATAAGGATTTAAAAGGTTTTGGTTATGGATTATGTGAGAGCTGTTACACTGATGTAAGTCTCCGGATTTTTCTCTTTCCATTTTATCTGCTTATGCAACTGGCGAGTCCTTGACAAATGGCTCCTGAGAGTTGACAATCAGATGCTTTTCTTTTCCAAATTTTTCCGGCAGTTCATTAGAATTTCTGGTGGAGTTGTTGGTGGGTCGGATCCTCCTGCTTTCCAGCGAGCAGAGAAAGAGAGAATGGAAAAAGCAGCTAGAGAAGAAAACGAGGGAGGAATTGGTAGCTTAAACCACGGTGAACAACTATCGAAATAGATTGAAGTTTTTTTTTTTGCTATTGTATGAGCTCTTGAGAATTTTTTTTTGTGCTATGTCTCAGAGAAAAGTGGAGAAACAGATTGGGATGCTGAAGCTTCGGATGAATCAGGCAATCTTTCTGAGCTCGATGGTGATATTGAGGTGGGCAATAATTTTGCTTCCTTGTCTTGTATTAGATTCTAAGTAGAATGTTTAACCTCGAAGACGGAACATGAAATGGAAAAAAATTCTCTCCAGTCTATCTTCCTTACAACAGTTTCACTTTACATTTGATGGTTGGTCATAATATTTCACTGTGTCCCAGGTGGATGGCTGTTTTCTCGACGAGGATGAAAAGATCCTGATGAAGATCTCATGGGAATTAGATAACAGACCATATCTTGAGGTGATAGGCTATATCATTTATCTTCTCTTGTATTCCTTGTAAATTGTTACACACATAAGAATCTTACCAAAATTATATATTGTTTTGTAGGAGCAAGCAGCTAAGGAAGCAGCTCTGAAGAGGGCTAGTGAAGCTTTCAACGGTAATTGCCCAGAATACACAAGAAATCTTGTTGAAGCTTCTAAAGCATCTGTGGCAAAATCTAGAAAGGTGACTAGATTTGAACNCAACTATCGAAATAGATTGAAGTTTTTTTTTTTGCTATTGTATGAGCTCTTGAGAATTTTTTTTTGTGCTATGTCTCAGAGAAAAGTGGAGAAACAGATTGGGATGCTGAAGCTTCGGATGAATCAGGCAATCTTTCTGAGCTCGATGGTGATATTGAGGTGGGCAATAATTTTGCTTCCTTGTCTTGTATTAGATTCTAAGTAGAATGTTTAACCTCGAAGACGGAACATGAAATGGAAAAAAATTCTCTCCAGTCTATCTTCCTTACAACAGTTTCACTTTACATTTGATGGTTGGTCATAATATTTCACTGTGTCCCAGGTGGATGGCTGTTTTCTCGACGAGGATGAAAAGATCCTGATGAAGATCTCATGGGAATTAGATAACAGACCATATCTTGAGGTGATAGGCTATATCATTTTATCTTCTCTTGTATTCCTTGTAAATAGTTACATACATAAGAATATATTGTTTTGTAGGAGCAAGCAGCTAAGGAAGCAGCTCTGAAGAGGGCTAGTGAAGCTTTCAACGGTAATTGCCCAGAATACACAAGAAATCTTGTTGAAGCTTCTAAAGCATCTGTGGCAAAATCTAGAAAGGTGACTAGATTTGAACTTTGCAATTATGTTGATGCTTTATATCAAGTATATCTGAATTAGGGAGAATAATGTGATGTCCCTATATGGTTTATCAATCAAACTCTTGAGTCTCTATTCTCTCTCTTGATTTAGGAAAAGCGAGAAAAACGGGCTGAGGAAGCAAAGAATGCGCCTCCCCCAGCCACAGCCGTGGAAGCTGTTCAAAGAATGCTTGAGAAAAAGGTAAAAGTGTGCAACTTGCTTGACGCCTTTAATACTTGAGAAGCGGAGTATTGTGATGTAACCAAGTTTTAATCAGCAATTTTGGAGTATGTGTTTCTGACTTGAGTCTTGGCTCTTACAGAGACTTAGTAGGCTAATCAACTACGATGTTTTGGAGGAACTTTTCAATACATCAGTAAGTTTTTTCATTATCTCTTATTGAAAACATCATGGCTTAACTGATCAAAAAAGTCTAGGAGTTTTTATAACTTTCTTCTCCTTTCTTCTTTCAGCCATTTGAGAAATCACCCAAGAGATCGAAAACCAATGAAGATGAGAATGGTGAAAATGAAGACAGTGGCGAAGAGATGAGCTTATAATATGATAAATGTTTTGCATAGAAAACATAATGCTTAGTTTTCCACCAAAGTCCATTGTTATGTTATACCTTGATTAGTTAAGAGATTAATGTAACCAGTCATATTGGTAGATGCTCCGCTCCGAAATCAAATAGTTGAGTTTTTATTCACCAATTGTCATCTGTTTATAAACATTTTTGTATGAAATTTTGCGTAACAAAACATTATATATTGCAATATATAATTGTCTAACTAGTGCTTGCTAGTAATTTTTGAATTTATCTTGCAGTAGCACATTATGTACCATACACCTGATTAGTGATTCTGTGTTCCAAGCACGATAAGAGATAGTTAGTCCCATAATCGGTTGTAATGGTCTAGCTTGTTAACGCTTGCAGAATCTGTGTAAATTGTGTTAAAACAAGCAAACTTGAGTGAATGAATCAAAGAGTAATTAATGCCGTTAATGTTGATCATCAAATTTGCACTAATGTAAGCAAACCCAACAACCCACGAAAAGAAAGAAACGTTGAGAATCAAATACATGATCTAAGGCAAAGCCCAAGAGAGCAGAGAGTAAACACAAAAGAAGCTTCACCTTTTCTATCTTGTGCTATACGACTTAAATGTCGCAAGAATACTTGACTGTTGCTTCATTGCTTGTGCATATGAGATCACGACTCTTCTGTCATTGTCTCTCACACGTGATTTTTTCAATTTACATCGTTCAGTTAATGTTAATGGGCCGGCCCAGTTAGGCATGAGCCCCTATAAATTCGGGTCGGGTCAGATCCTTCAAAAATTGGTGTTGGGGTTCGGCGATTTCTAGAAAACGCCTCTTTCCCGTTCTCGAAACAAAGAAGACTAGAGTGGAACCCGAATCACCTCGATCGTCAAGGTAATATCGCCTCGTTCATGCCACTGTAAACCCTAGATTCCAATTTTGCTTAAACGTCTATAATCTGATGTTATAGAACCTTTGGGCATATCTGCTGGAGATGGCGAGTGGGCAAGTGGAGAAGCGAGTCAGACACAAAAGCTCTGTGAAGGATCCAGGAACTCCTGGATTTCTCAGAATAGTACGATTGCACACACAAAGTTAGTTCAATACTCGATGATCTTTCTTTTTCATATGTTTAATTAGAACATTTTCGCAGAGGGAAGAAATGTTGCTCTTTGTCCCAACTGATCCCAAATCAGATTCAAAGCTCAAAGTGCAGACTCAAAACATCAAAAGTATGTTTTCTAATTTACACCAGGTGTCGTATTTGTTATTCACATTCCTCAGTATTTTCATTGTATATAGCTTATTGGATAAGAGATCGCCTATCGTATTTCCGTATCACGAGTTGATCGCTGCACAGTTAGTTCGTACACCGTTTTTTCCTTTGTGTTTAGCGTTTCTTCAGTTTCTCCGTGGTCAAATCTCTCAGGTCAAAAATATACCAAAGAAGGATCAAACAAACCTCCTTGGCTTAATCTGACCAACAAGCAGGTCTTTTGTTGCCCTTTGTGCTGAAAGCTACTAAAATTCTATAGATATATATGGATTTTTATGAGCTTAACCTGTGTTTTATGAAGGGAAGGAGTCATATCTTTGAGTTTGAAAATTATTCGGACATGCATGCTTGCCGTGACTTCATCAGTAAGCTCCACGTGCCAATGCTTTACTTTTATTGAGTGGAAAGTACCTTTTGTTGTTTTCTTTCTGTGGTTCTGAAACCATTTTTACTATCAACAGCTAAGGCCCTTGCTAAATGTGAAGAGGCGCCTAAGAAATCAGCTGTTTCGACGTCTTCTGAGCAGCTCAGTATTGCAGAATTGGAGCTACGCTTCAAGCTTCTTCGAGAAAGCAGGTATGTAAATGGAAACATTAAGTTACTTTTTGGGATCAAAGTCTCTGGTGAATTCCTCATAATACGAGTAACATGCATGCATTATATGAAGTGAGCTGCAGAGATTGCATAAGCAGCTTGTGGAGGGTAAAATCTTGACGGAAGATGAATTCTGGTCTACAAGAAAGGTCGGTTCTTTGTGGTTTCCTTGGTTTTTCAGTTACTGTTCGTTTGAGTGTAGTGGTAGTTACCAACTTGATTCTGATGGCAGAAATTACTTGGCAAAGTTTCCACCGGAAAGTCAAAACAACAGGTCGGGCTCAGGAGCATGATGGTTTCTGGCATCAAACCATCTACTGATGGGCGGGTATGGTATATTTCTCTCTACCCCTTCCTGGCAGTCATCCTCTTCAGTTAATATGTTCATGTTCTTGCCTTTGTAGGAAACAAACAATTGACTTTTATAAGCATACTCTGTTGTGTTCGGTTGAAGTACAGCCATGTGCTGTTACATTTCATCTGGTTTACTTACCACCTTCTTCAATTTTTGTTTCCAGACTAATAGGGTGACGTTTAACTTGACATCAGAGATCATTTTTCAGGTTAGCTCTTTGGTTATCCACTGTTTTAAGTGCTCTATAGGGCCATGATAAGTTTTACGGTGTGCAATTAGTGATTTATTCTGTCAGAAATTCGGTTACATGTGGTGCAGTGTGCATCATGTGTTTGAACTTACAAATTCAATGTGAAACGAAACTACAAGTGAGAAACCTATAGCAGCCTTTCAGTTCACCTTCTATGTTGTGCCTGACTTAGTCCATAGATCCGTTGCAAGAATACTTGAATGTTGCTTCTATCATTGTCTCACATGTGGTTTCTTCATTACGCTTTCAGATTTTTGCTGAGAAGCCAGCTGTTCGGCAGGCATTCATAGACTATGTTCCGAGTAAGGTAACAAAAACTTCATGACTATGACGGTATTACCATCTTTGTTTTATATGTTAAATCATCACAAACGACGAATTGTAACTGGTTTTGGTTCCTACGACAGATGACAGAAAAGGACTTTTGGACCAAATATTTTAGAGCAGAATATCTTTACAGCACCAAAAATACAGCAGTAGCTGCTGCGGAAGCTGCTGAAGACGAGGAACTCGCGGTCTTTCTGAAGCCTGATGAGATATTGGCTCGGGAAACGCGTCAAAAGGTATTTCCCCTCTATGTATTTTATTTGAGAAGAAAACATTCGTGGCATATTTATTTGATCTGAATGTCATGTATGTAGATTAGACGGGTTGATCCAACTCTGGATATGGAGGCTGACCGGGGAGACGACTACACTCATCTAATGGTAAGCCAACGGCCACTGCATTAGTTATGTTGGATACTGTGTCAAATGTATTATATCCTCATATATTGTGCTTAATTTAAGTGAACTGTTGAACAGGACCATGGGATCCAGCGTGATGGCACCAGTGACGTTGTTGAACCACAGAATGACCAATTTAAGAGATCACTGTTGCAAGATCTCAATCGTCATGCTGCTGTTGTATTGGAAGGCAGAAGCATTGGTAAACATGTACTTTGGCCTTGTGACTTTAGTTCTTGGTGGTAAATATGGGATGATGCTCACTTGTCCTTTTTAATTGGGAAGCAGATGTTGAGTCAGAGGATACGAGGATTGTTGCAGAGGCTCTAACACGGGCCAAACAAGGTCTGCTGTTTCATTCTGCTATGTCCTACTTTTGGTTTTCTCCTTTGATTGCCACATTTAGTATTCATATGACTTCACTATCTAATTTTACGACCCCTGGTAGTAAGCAAAGCTGATGGTGAAAGCACCAAGGATGCTAACCAGGAGAGATTGGCGCGAATGTCTCGGGCAGCAGAAATGGAGGATCTTCAAGCACCGCAAAACTTCCCGTTAGCCCCGCTTAGTATCAAGGTTTGGCTTTCTGTCATTAAAAAGTTTTCAATGTTGATGATGGATGCTTTCTTACCCTTTCTTGTTTGTTTGGAATCAGGATCCTCGTGATTACTTTGAATCTCAACAAGGAAACATCCTCAATGAACCTAGAAGAGCAGGGGCATCGAAGAGAAATGTCCATGAAGCTTATGGATTGCTAAAAGAATCCATTTTGGAGATTAGAACTACAGGGTTAAGTTATCCATTGATTAAATCTGAAGTTTCCTTCGAGGTGCTGTTCTATCCCATTGATTAAAATGTGTGCTGACTAAAAGAAACCATGGCTTATTGCTTTGTTGCCTGAGCTAAAAATTGCAAACCCTATTCAGGTTTTCAGTTCGTTAACCCGAACTATCTCAACGGCCAAAAATATAATCGGGAAGAACCCAAAAGAGAGCTTCCTGGACAGATTACCAAAGTCCACTAAGGATGAAGTTCTACATGTAAGTCCTACATTCTAAAATGTCCCAAGTAACAAGAAGCTCTATATATATACTGGTTAGTGAATACCCTCAAATGCATCATACCTTCTTTGTTTCTTTCATCTACAGCACTGGACATCAATACAAGAATTACTTAGACATTTTTGGTCATCTTACCCAATTACAACCACATATCTTCATACCAAGGTAATGTTGCTGCCGTTTCACAATGTCCGAATCCCAGAATTGGCTATACATGAGCTTTCTTGGGGAAACCTGGATTGATGTTGTGTTTTATTATGCAGGTTGGTAAACTGAAGGATGCAATGTCCAATACATATTCAGAACTCGATGTAAGCTATGAAATTCTGCAAGTATTTCTGATAATAATTAGCAACTCGGGGTAGTCTGTTAGAACCGCAGTTCCTAATCTCTCCATACCAATGCATTTACACAAACATGAATTTATGCTGAGTAAAATCGGCGCAGAATTGCAGTAGAAGCTTATTGCATATGGTCTAGTGTGTACTATTTTCCTTGATATTAAAACTGCATTTGAACTCAGGCAATGAAACAGTCGGTGCAATCTGATCTTCGGCATCAGGTTTCCTTATTGGTTCGTCCAATGCAACAGGTTAGTCTCTTCCATTGTCTTGGTTAGGTCGATGAATTCTCCACACGTGTTGTATCTATCCGGTTTAACCAGCCAAACCAGGCACTGCACTGTAATCCGGTTAACAGATTGAAATCTGATTAATCTTCTTAACCCATTTTGTCCGCCAGGCCCTTGATGCTGCGTTTCAACACTACGAAGCGGACTTGCAGAGAAGAACCGCTAAGAGCGGTGAAAGACCAAACGGGTGCATTTAGAAGACAAACGAATCGTTGTTTTGTTTCATCAGTAATTTGACGTTTTTGAGATTTTTCATTTGTTAGGAAGATTTTTCAGTTCTGAGTTATCTTTTTGCTGAATCTTACAATTCATGGTTATTAACAATCGAGTGTACAAAATTAAAAAAGGCGTTTATGTTGTGCAGACGTTTTGTACTTAGAAAGATTAAAGAAAATTTTCTTCCGACATTATTCTAGAACCTTACCCACGGAACAATTTAGTTTTGTAGTGTAATAATAGATGAGATTGTCCAAAGGAATTAGCCTCAGTGGGTTTAAGGTTAAGTGTGTTGCTTGAGCTTTGAGAAACCTCTCTATCGATGCTCCAGTTATCTAATTTCATCTTCTTCACCGTTTAAAATCTTTTTTCCCCTGGTTTTTGTCAAAATCAAACATGAGAATGGATAAAATTGATGATTGGATTGATCTATGAATTTTATATACTAACATTCTAATAAGAGAAGATAAGGGCGGAATAACACACCATTATCTCAGAAATACTATAACAAGACGGGCCACTTATACGGACCACTTACAATGTGGGAAACCGTTTTTTGGGAAATCATCTGTTGGGTCAATATTGGGCTCTGATACCATATTATGAATCATGAGTTTCCAATTCAAAATCAATTGGCAATTAGTGGATTGTCGTATAAATTTTATATATTAATATGTGTATTACGCATGCATGTGCACGAGACCACAAGAGCCATGCCACAAAAACAATAAGCATTAATTGGTTGGAGTTATGAATAGGATATACTTTAATCATTTTGATTCTAGTTACTTAATTGGTTGGAGTTATGAATAGGATATACTTTAATCATTTTGATTCTAGTTAGGGTGAGTTTGGTAATAGGTAAAAGTAGAATGAAAAATTAATAAAATGATAATGATAAGTTTAAAATTAGTTCTCTCTATTGCGTAATATCGATTTTATCCTTCATACTCATTAACGTGATAACGTGTTATAACGTTTTAACGGAAAAATAACAATAATTATAACTCGTTATATCGTGATAATTTATTACATATCTTTATAATAATTGTATTAACATGATAAGATAGTAAATATATATATAATATTTATATTATCGTGTAATTTATACATAACATTCACTAATAATAATAACAAGTTGAACAAAAAATAATAATGGTACTTATAACGCGTTAAGATTTTAAATATCTGAATAATAATTATATTAACGCCAAAATATTTTAAATATAAAACTAATATTTCTGTTAACGTGTAATTTATACTAAATATTCACCGAGTTAACTTGATAAAATTTTAAATAACAAGTTATACAGAATGAACCGATAACAATAATATTGACGAGTTACATGTTACATCAATCTTCAAATCGAAAATTTTAATAAGAAATATGGGTATTTATGTCTTTTTCGGATGAACATTAACGAAGAGAGAGAGAGGAAAAATTGTTAGTTAATTTAGCAATCTTTTGTTACCAGATTTTATAATTTCTCTTCTAGTTATCAAAATGTGGCATTTGGTTCAAAATGTGTATACACAAATACGATACATAATATCAAGACCAGAGAGCTCTAGTAAAACATGTCTCTTCTCTATTTCACAAATTCTACTTTGGTCATTTGGGAAGTTTTTTAAATTAATTGGTTTTAAAAGTTAATAATAAAATGAAAAAATTATGAGATTCAAATAAAAACAAAACTGATAAAAAATGTAAATGTCTCGTTTTAAATATATCAAAGATTTATCAATCTTTTGTTCAAAAAAAAAAGATTTATCAATAACGTCACAGATTATAGACCACCTAAGATGCACGCGTGTGTTTCCACCTCTAACTGTCTCTCACTCTCACAACCCATTTGATATCATTGTCCATAAAATAGCAATTTCTCTAACTGTCTCTCACTCTCACTTTTTCTAATTTCAAAGATCCTTTCCAGAGCAGAGATTGTAGAAAAATAAATCCAGGAGAGGAATCGAAGAATGCCTACCTTGTCGTTGAAGACAATCATCTTAGGTAAGCTTGCTTCACTTTGTTCATATAACTGCTTATAAGTGATTGTTAGAATTTTATTATTGGGTTATTTCTATGTGTTAATAATAAATGTTTTTTATTTGTTGAAATCCGAATTTTCTGTAAATTGTGACGTTTCACTTCATGTAAGATCAAGCATGTTACATCAAGATCAATATTTATATTTATCCACTTGTAAGATTACTGTTTATTGATTTGTTTGACAGTTCTAGTGGTGGTATTCACTCATATCGCTCTGTCTCAATATTTATAAAAGCTTTAATATTGTAAAATAAGTTTTCAAGGAAATGTCTCTTTATATTAGATATAATTTTTGTTTATTTTGTTTGGTAATGCATGTTTAGCTGTTTCTCATGCTATTCTTTTTTAGTTACAAACAAACAAAATATGATTGAATAAAGAAAATGAGAACACACACCATCAAAATTGTTCAACTTTTGCACATGTTATAAATATTATATAGCAGTTCGATCGGTTGGTGGATGTGTCATGTATGTCATGCAATCAATTATAAGATTCAAAAACATTTTACAAACAAATATTATGGTAAAATAGGGTACAATTAATTTTAGTTATATTCAAAATTTGTCAATAGCTACAATTTGGGATAAACATGACGTCAACTTGTTAACAAAGCTAATACTTTGAAACGGTTCCATTTTCACGGAAAGACATCACAGCTTGTGATTTATGCTATGTATCCTATGTATCAGAGCTTGTGATTTATGCTATCTATTGGTTGTTGTATTCTTTTTCACGATTTATTCAATAAAACTCATTCAGTGAAACAAAAAAAATAACTAAAAACATTGTAATTTTGCTAAACATTCTAATTTTTTTAAAAGATATTTTTATTTTTTACTGCAACTCATATATATTTATATCAATGACTATTATCATCGATTTCTTAAAAGGCAAGATTGATAATTTTTGCATAATTTATACCATCGAATCCAAAGAAAACTAAGACGAGATCTTCATACTAACTTCCTATATCTTCGAGATGACTCTTGCCGTACTTTGAGAATCCAAAAAAACATATTGAAGCCACAAGATAAAGCACAGCTTGCACTCAGGGAAAGAACGAACGCACATTGTTGACGATAGCGGCTGGGTTTGGCATGATGAATAAAAAGCTCGAATTTGTAGAAATTATAGAGGAAGAAGACAAGAGACTAAAGAGATAAAAGGCGAAGGAGATGAAAGGCGAAGAAGACGAAAGAGAGAACGATAGGAGGGAAAGAATACAAAATGACGATATATATAGTTGAGTAAATGTTAATGGGCCGGGTTAGTTCTAGGGGCCTTATTAATCCGGGTCGGGTATGATCTGTTTAAAATGGTTTTGGGGTTCGGCGATTCTAGAAAACGCAATAGCTGCGTTTACGAATAGTAACGGTTGGTAGTATTTGATAACAATAAAAAAAAATCGTTTTATAGCATTTTATATCGGTGTGTGCTGATAAAAATCAAAAGATGCTTTCCGCAAGAGTTTGGCTTAGCAGGCAATTGCGATTGGATTTTAAAAATAAAAAAAAATCACCTTAACTCAAAACTAATAATCTAACGAAACCCTAAAATTAAAAGTCTGTTCCGGGCCTGGCTTCTAGTTTCTGGGTCAAGAAGTTAATTAAATTTGAATTTTCTGAAACTTTTTATTTTTGCTTTTTCTGTTACGTAAGAGATGCCCTTACGATTTTTACTTTCTAAACAAATTGTTCGAAACAGACTCAAGAAGTTTGGTGGCTTAGAGAAGGATGAGTTGCTTCATAGTTACTACTATATAACACACACATTGCTTAAATAATTATACTTTGATGTCACTTGTAGCTTCACTAGCGTAATTAAAAATACAAACTACACAAAGAAAAGTAAAGAGAAGCACCAAATGATGATTACCGAAACGGCGGGAAAAAGATAATATAACCCGCGAAAAAGTGTTAACAAAATAACTATTTGCTATAATGAAATATATTTTTGCCAAAAATTGGATTTGCATCGATCACGAGTCTTTTTTTTTTAATTTCCCCTTATAATAATAAGATTTTTGATGTTTTTATAGTTAAAAATTATGTTTATATAAATAATAATCTGCAAAAAAGTGTAGTGTAAAACATTAGTTATGATTATCCAAAATAATAAATATACATTCAAGGGAATAGAATAATAAAAGAGTATTTGCAATGGATGGTAAAAGATAATAGCATATTTAGTTCTCTCTCATCGCTGACTATTCATCATGGTAAGTTAGCTGTTAAAAACATTTATTATCTTTCCCTATTCTATTTAATTACACATTTGGTTTTTTCTGATTTCAAACACTGTTGACGACGATAACAATGTTAACGGCCATACTAATAGCGAAAACAATAACAATGATGATGGTGATAAAGATAACAGTGGTAACAGTAATGTGGTGGTCGGTGGTGACGAAAACATGGTTGACGATAATAGTGTTTATCAGTGGTGACAATATCATGGTTGATGATAATAGTATTTGAATATCGCAATTAACATGATAATTTTACATCGCTAATTGGTTTAACATATATTTTATAGCGATAAATGAGTTAACATATATGATATATTACTTGTTAACATATATTTTTATATTTTGTTAACTTGTTTAACATGTTAATTACATAATAACAGTATTTATTTATGCTAACAGTATTTTCAGGTAAATTGCAACAGTGTTTTCGTAAGCGTTAACAGTGTTGTCGAACCTAAAAGTGAACAATGTTAACATAATGGCATTTTTGTAATAAAGTTAGATAAAAAGGATTTTTTGGGTGTAAATTTTATTTCTCTCTGCTAATTATCTAATTTTAGATTATCTATTACCATTTTCTTAATTATCAAAGTTTTTATGTATATTGATATGAATTTCGTTAATAAACCTTAAAATTAAAAGCAGTGTGAGATTGACCTGATGATGCAATCACCAGCAGATACTCTGGCCGATGACGGTGAATGGTGAATTCGCCATACTATAACTTGGTTCCGATTGACAAAAGAAAAGGAGGAGAAACAAAAAGAATAGGGCCGTGTTGGATTATTGTTATTGGTTTGTTTCTTTTGATCCGCTTATAATAAATTGTTAGTTAAGAAAAACGAATACGACCATATAAGAAGCTTAAGGAATCGAATTGGGGGATTACGTGTTGCGGTCGATAATTATTTTTTCTCTTAACGTCATGTTTAGATTTGATCCCCAAAACACAAAAACAAAAAGTTATAAAATCAACAGATGTTTCTCCCTTCTCTCTATTTTTGGTACAAAATTAATTATCTCTCTCTCTCGGACTTACCTTGTTTTGAAAAGAGCGAAACTTGTCTTGTTTGTATTCTTCAACGGATGAAAAATTAGTAGCGAGAAGGAGGAAACTTCCTTGCTCACGCTCTTTACTGCAATCTGAGATCTCTTTATCACAGCCAAGCACAGATCAACTTGCTGAGACGACGACCCTTTTAGACTAAGCTCCTCCAATTTTCCTCCAGCAGATCGGAAAACGAAGAAGAAATCAAACTAGTTTTTTGGGGTTTTCTCTGTTTGTTTCTTGAGTTTTTCTCTGACCGCTCGTTGACTGATCAGGTAAACTACTTCTTTTGATTCGTATGAAATTTCCTCAATTTTGATTTTCAGCAAAGTCTCTATTCTTTGTTTGCTGTGGCCGAGATCTGGAAATTTCTGTTGGATTGTACAAGATTCATGTTTTCACCTTCTGTTGCGCTTTCTGTTCTGTGTAAAGCAATGCTCTTTGACATTGATGATGATTGTACTTCTCCTAAGCTTTCAGAGTGATTTCTGTTCGATGCTTAGGTTTTAGGACGACACACTGTGTGTTTTCCGCATTTCGAGGTTTAGGTTACACGTGATTCACATTTTACAAGTTTTCTCCATCTCCAGGTTCCAGAAGAAGACAACATTGTAGTGTATCCTCGTTTCATGTTTTCGTAGCACGAGTCTTATGGGTTGTTGTAAGGTGCCAGCTCTTATTCAGGCGCAGGTGGAAGTAAGTTAGTTCACGAGATCACCTCTTATCTCAATCATTTTGGGATTTCAGCTCTCATTTTGTTGGCTTAATGGAAACATTATTACTCTAAGCAGATGGGTTTGGTCAATGAAGTTGAGCACAAGAGCCTTTTCAGACGAGAGATGGATTCCCCACACACAAAAGCTGCTTCTTTGATGGAGCAAGGAGGATCACCTTCTGGACGTTTCCGAGACCCCACAGCTAAAGCACCTAACAACAGCGTGTTCCAGAGCTTCAAGATCGTGATTTTATCAAATAAACTCAACTTGTTGTTGCCTTTCGGTCCACTAGCAATACTACTCCACTACTTGACAGATAACAAGGTGTGAGCACTTCTTGTTTCAGTTGCTCAATTTAACAGTTTCTTCTTGTTATGTCCCAAGAAATGATTCTTGATGTGGCTCAGGGATGGGTCTTCTTATTGAGCTTAGTAGGAATTACACCATTGGCTGAACGTCTGGGATATGCCACAGAGTAAGCCGTCGCTCGCACTTGCAACTCTTAAGTTACATTATTATCATTCTGTTAGCAAGACGTGTGTATATAATAAGTACCCGTTTATATTTGTAACAGGCAATTGGCTTGTTACACAGGTTCAACTGGTATGACTTGGTTTCTTCTGGTTACGCAGTTCTCTTTCGAGCAATTGGCTAATTACACAGATTATTTTTTGACGTCCTAGAAAAATTTTCGCAGTTGGAGGCCTCCTAAACGCTACATTTGGAAACGTTACAGAGCTGATCATATCGATTTTCGCTCTTAAAAATGGAATGATTCGCGTTGTACAGCTGACCCTACTCGGCTCCATTCTGTCTAACATGTTGCTTGTACTTGGCTGCGCCTTTTTCTGTGGCGGCCTTGTGTTTTCCCATAAAGAGCAAGTCTTTGACAAAGTAGGCATATCATTCACTTGTTCTCTCTTTCTTCCTATTTCATTCTTGTTGTTCTGTAAACTTTAACATGTTTCTGAGCTTATTTCTTCCGCAATACAGGGGAATGCGGTTGTGAATTCAGGATTGCTTTTGATGGCTGTCATGGGGCTACTCTTCCCCGCTGTTCTTCATTACACGCATAGCGAGGTTCATGCTGGTTCTTCAGAGCTGTCTCTCTCAAGGTTCAGTAGTTGCATAATGCTCGTCGCCTATGCTGCTTACCTTTTTTTCCAGCTAAAGAGCCAGTCCAGTTCTTATACCCCTCTTACCGAGGTTTGTTGTTTCTTACAACCATGATGAAGATAACTACATATATATAATTGTTTCTTACAACCAGTTTCATCATTCGAATCTTTCTTTTTAGAGCTCTATGGACTTGAATCTGCTGTTTGGTAAACGTTGTAAATTATAGGAGATGAACCAGAGCGAAGAAACTTCGAACGATGATGAAGATCCTGAGATCTCCAAGTGGGATGCTATCATCTGGCTTTCAATCTTGACGGCTTGGGTCTCTCTTCTTTCCGGCTATCTTGTCGATGCCATAGAGGTAAATAACTACCCGTTTATGTTTTCTATATTTCATTTTCATGAAGACTTACAGTATTAAATTGACCTGTTTATGCCATATGATCAGTACTAGTGTGGCTTATGGTAAAAATTAAACCGATGCAAGGCATAATATTTCTAATCATATGCACGAGGCCATCAACCGTGCCAGTGTTTTCTGTAGAAGGTCCTTGTCAAAGAGTGACTAGAAACCAATGATAGAGGTGTTTTCATACACATCCTTTTCACCCCAATGATATTCTTCTTCTTTGGTTTGTCTACAAGATACCAAGTCTTATTCTTCTCACTGATCTTAATTTCTTCAGCTTCTCTCCATTCTATAGTTTCACAGGCTTCATCGTATGATTGTGTTTCGTCCGATACGAGAAAGCACGTTTCTCCACCATTTGAGAAGTATCTTCTTGCGTGAACATCTTCTCGACTCTCCTTGTTTCGATTTTCTTAAATCAAATTTTTGTTTTCTTACAAAGCCTCTGCGTTTCCTTTCGGTGACTTCCTTTGATCACCATCACGTCTTCGTGACGTCTCATGCATGAATCTTCTTCTCCACGTCTTCTTCGGTAATCTGTGTAACCGGTTCCCGTCTTTTGCCATGCGTGAATCTTATCCACGTCTTCTTCGGTTACTGTGTAACCGGCTTCTGCTCCCTCTCACTTAAGTAAGCAGCCTATTTTTTTTTGCTTGGTGTCTCATGTGATCACCATCACGTCTCCTTGACGTCTCGTGCGTGAATCCTCTTCACGTCTTTCTCGGTTATCTTTAAAACCGTCTTCTTTCAACAAGTGGCTTCCTCCGTGTTGTCGTTTGCCTTACAAACTCAACACCACCTTTTCGTTTTTGCTGATTCGCCGTGCTCTGTTTCTTCCAACAGGCGGCTTCTCCGTCTTGTTTCAGTTGAAGATCTATTAGGATTCTCAACATCATCGAGTGATGCCTTCTCTGTATCCTTGTGCTTCACCAAGACGTTGTCGAACCAAGTTTCAGAATTCTCCTTCCACATCTCCAACTTCACATCCATTTTCTCCATTGCCTTTTGAGAAGATTTTTTATCTCCTTTATTGCTTTTGAAGCCTTCCTCTTGAAGGTACGGCATGTGGATGTGTTTTCAGAAACGTGATGATGCTCTCTCTTGTCACCACCACCTCTTCTCTTTCTATTTCTTCTTCTGCTTCTTTCTCAAAGAACAAAACAAGTGTTTACTTGTTGCTCTGTTTTTGTAGAAGAAAAGTAACACAAAACAGAGTATGAGAGAACTTGTGTTCTTTATTGATTGAATCCAAAAACTGTGTTTTTACATCATGGTTACAATGTGTTAAATACTAAAACACAACACAATTAAGAGTTGTGTCTTTCTACTTGTGTAACAACACAACCTAAACGAACAGACACGATTTTACAAGACATCGTTTAATACACACATATTCTAACTTAGACATATTAAGACTAAACTCAATTAAATCTAACACACGACAACATTGCAATGCGAGTTTACGAGTTTGGCTTATGGTATTTTGCGTTTTGTTTTTCAATCTGTGACAGGGTGCTTCGGTCTCATGGAAGATACCAATCTCGTTTATCAGTGTCATATTGCTTCCTATAGTTGGGAATGCGGCCGAGCATGCAGGTGCTATTATGTTTGCCATGAAAGACAAGCTGGTACTTAGACAACTGATCTTGCATTCTCATGTCTTTGATTTCTCTTCTTTATGTGTAAATTTATTGTTTTCTCCTATACAGGATCTGTCTTTGGGAGTGGCTATTGGATCTTCAATCCAGATTTCCATGTTTGCGGTACGTATAAGAAATGTGAACTTGTGCCTGCTACTCCAACATTCTCTTACAGATTTGGTCTGATTGGATTTAGGTTCCTTTCTGTGTGGTGATCGGATGGATGATGGGTGAGCAAATGGATCTGAATTTCCAGCTATTTGAGACGGCTACACTGTTCATAACTGTTATAGTTGTAGCTTTCTTTCTCCAGGTGGGTTCATAATCTTGATGCTAAAAAATTGAAGCCAATCTTGAGTTTACCTCTTTAAGTTTTGTTAAAGGTCTCTGGGTGTTTGTTGTTGTGCAGGAAGGGACATCGAATTACTTCAAAGGATTGATGCTGGTTCTCTGCTATTTAATAGTTGCTGCCAGTTTCTTTGTACACGAAGATCCTCATCAAGGTTAGTGTTGGATTTGTTATTATAATCTTCATATGTTTCATGTGTCTTGCGGCTGAATTGTCTGTGGATATGGTTTCTGTGTTATTCTTTCTTGACAGATGATATATAAACAAACCCGAAGCACACAGTCTGGTGTGTGTGTGAAGCAGTTTGTGTCCTAATACCTAAAGCCTGATAATCTCACCAACACACAACCTTACATGTACATTTAAGATTCTGGAGTTAATTTGTATCAGAGCAACTGAAAGCTTCCCCCTTAAATTGTACTTTCCTTGGGGGCTGATGGTTACAAATTTGTAAATTACTCTGATCTTATTATATAAAGCTTTATTGCATGATCTTATTATATAAAGCTTTATTGCATCTAGAATCCTTGTTCAAAACTAGATCAGATTTTAAGCAATGATCACCGGGTCAAAGAGTCGTACAACGAAACCTTAGTACTTTAATACTACTTGAGTTGTTAATCTTGTCCATAAACAATTAAAAGACCATTTAATTTGCTGTAATCCTTCTTCCCCGTGCTTGTAATGTGTCACAATCCATACACTCTAAAGAATAATTAAGGTGAACAATGACTGGATTTACACCAAACCACAGATCATTGAGATCACAAATCTTGTTCGGGGAACTATATATGTATATTGTTTATGTGTGTTCCTTGACATAGAAATTATTCAAGTAGTTTTGGGTTTGATTGTTTCTTTGCTGAGATATTGGAAGTTAGTTCACGATCACGTACTGGTACTACTGTAAACAGATGGAGTTGGTTAATGAAGCTGAGCAGAAAAGACTCTACACAGATTCCCCAAAAACGAAAGCAGCTTTCTTGATGGAGCAAGGAGGATCACTTTCAGCCAAAGCACCAAAGAAGAGCGTGCTCCAGAGCTTCAAGATCGTGATTTTGTCGAATAAACTCAATCTTTTGTTGCCTTTCGGTCCTCTAGCAATACTAGTCCACTACTTGACAGATAATAAGGTGAGAGATAGCATTTGTAATCTTAATTAACAGTCTTAATAATTAAATTCTCAAGAAATGAAGATTAATTTCTCGCTAAATATGGCTCAGGGATGGTTCTTCTTACTGAGCTTATTAGGAATTACACCATTGGCTGAGCGTCTCGGATATGCTACAGAGTAAGTAGTTGCTCTCGCTCGGCACTAATTGTAAATTAACTCTTTAAGTTAACCGTGTTTAATGTTTTGTAACCGCAGGCAGTTGGCTTGTTACGCAGGCCCAACTGGTATGGCTTGGTTGTTTCTTCTGATACACGCTTCCTTTTTTTTCTCCTGATATTGTGTTCTGACGCGCTAGGCAAATTTCACACAGTTGGAGGGCTCCTAAACGCTACATTTGGAAACGTGACAGAGCTGATCATATCGATTATCGCTCTTAAGAATGGAATGATACGCGTTGTGCAGCTGACCCTGCTCGGCTCCATTCTGTCTAACATGTTGCTTGTACTTGGCTGCGCCTTTTTCTCTGGCGGCCTTGTGTTTTCCCATAAAGATCAAGTCTTTGACAAAGTAGTCAATACCAGCTTCTTTTCCTTTTTTTTTTTCATAAATTTTATATGTTGTTCTGCAATTAATGCAGGGGGATGCGGTTGTGAATTCGGGAATGCTTTTGATGGCTGTTATGGGGCTACTCTTCCCTACAGTTCTTCATTACACGCATAGCGAGGTTCATGCTGGTTCTTCAGAGCTTGCTCTCTCAAGATTCACCAGTTGCATAATGCTCGTTGCCTATGCTGCTTTCCTCTTTTTCCAGTTGAAAAGCCAGCCAAGTTCTTATATCCCTCTTACCGAGGTTCTTTCTCTTCGACCTTGCTGGATAGTTTTTGGTTGCTATCTCTGCAGTTTGGTAAACTTTTGATGGACCAGAAGTACGAAGCAACTTCAGACGTTGTTGATGAAGATCCTGAGATCTCCAAGTGTGAAGCTATCATCTGGCTTTTGATCTTGACGGCTTGGGTCTCTCTTCTTTCCGTTTATCTTGTCGATGCCATAGAGGTAAATAATTACCTGTTTTTTTTTTTTTTTTTTAATGTGCTTCATTCTTATGAAGACCTTATCGTACTATATATATGTCTCTATTATGAATGCGGCCGAGCATGCCGGTGCTATTATGTTTGCCATGAAAGACAAGCTGGTACTTAGACAACTGATCTTGCATTCTCATGTCTTTGATTTCTCTTCTTTATGTGTAAATTTATTGTTTTCTCCTATACAGGATCTGTCTTTGGGAGTGGCTATTGGATCTTCAATCCAGATTTCCATGTTTGCGGTACGTATAAGAAATGTGTAACTTGTGCCTGCTACTCCAACATTCTCTTACAGATTTGGTCTGATTGGATTTAAGGTTCCTTTCTGTGTGGTGATCGGATGGATGATGGGTGAACGAATGGATCTGAATTTCCAGCTATTTGAGACGGCTACACTGTTTATAACTGTTATAGTTGTAGCCTTCTTTCTCCAGGTACGGGTTCATATATAATCTTGAAGCCAAAAGAATTGAAACCAATCTTGAAGTTAATTATATATATATATATATGTCTCTGTGTTATGCAGGAAGGGACATCAAATTACTTCAAAGGATTGATGCTCGTTCTCTGCTATTTGATAGTCGCAGCCAGTTTCTTCGTACACGAAGATCCTCATCAAGGTTAGTGTTGGATTATATATTCTTCATATGTTTCATATGTAGCGGCGCTGAAATGTCTGTGAATATGGTTTTCTGTGTTATTGTTTCTTGACAGATGATGATATATAAACAAACCCGAAGCACACAGTCTGGTGTGTGTGAAGCAGTTAACATGTACATTTAAGATTCTGGAAGTTGATTTGTATCGGAGTAACCCAAAGGTTACTTTTTTGCCCCCTTAAATTGTAATTTCCATTGGGGGCTTAGGGCTACAAATTTGTAAAATTACTTTGATTATTATGGCAATGATTACATACAAATTTGTAAAAATTACTTTGATCAACAACACCTGTGAGATTTATGCTTGTCTTTTGTTTCTGACGGCTATCAAGCTTCAAGCCCATAACGAAATATCATAGAAACGGCCAGGTCTAGCTTGAACAGTAATTGCAACGACGAACGATCATCATTTGTCTATTTATTTTCCTTCCCATTCTGTTGTTGTTTGATGCAACATATTCACTATTTCAATGAAACGTTAAAAACGTAATAATACCAAAAAACTAGTTGTTGTTGTTGTTGTGTGTAATTATGTAGAAAGAGGGATGGCAAGAAAGAGAAATGCACGTGGTTTTGCGACGAAGCAAAACGACGAGAAGTTTTACACTCGTCGTTTGCAAAACGAGGGAATGAGCTGTATCATCATCGTGTCGATCGTTTTCCAAAACCTCCCAAAATTATTCGGCGTGGGGCCCATATAATAGGGCCTTATAGGCAGAAGGAACTAAAACCACACGTCGTTTTTCAGACTCTCTGGTCTGGTCCTTTTAATAAATAATAATAAATATCTTTTGGTCCAACAGTCAAAAAATGTGGTAGATACTATTAGTACCCCCATTCAGTTACTTAACATAACCTAAAACCTCAACAGTAAAATTTACATTCTTTTACACTGTGGGGCCAGTTTGTTTGAGCCCATTGGCCTATCAAATCAAAAGGGGGCCCTATCTCTTGTCTGGATAACAGTTAAAATACGCTTTTTTAACCACCCACATACATTTCATACCAAACTCTACTGGTTTAAATATTTTAATTCAATTCAGTTTGACTTGCTAGTGACTAGTCCATTTCCTCATAAATAATAGTATATGTGTGTGTTTAAATAATTTCTACATTATTAATCGTGAACAATATATTGTACACGTGTACGTTGGTTATTGGTGTATTGTGAGCTATACTTTTATTTAAAAACAAAAAATGTTCATCGATTGTAGCAACAAATAATTCACGGGGAGAGCAGAACGGAACAGTTCAAAACTTCAAAAGGTCAAAAGGAAAATAAGGCAAAGAGTTGACTCTTTATAGATGTTTTTGATTATTCTAATGATACCGATTACAAATTAACACTACAGAAAATAAATTCTCTGTTTTTATATTCCATTTTTAGAAATAACAAACTACCACAACTTTCAGTTTTTTTTAAACATATACAAAAAGTTTTTTATTAAAGTTTTGAATAGTTCAAGAATCTTCATTACAGCTGATTTAATTAGAATCTCTTATGAACAGTTTAAGAATATTTTAAAAACTTTTTTGACGTTTTTTCTTTCTAAATGTAAATAGTATATTTGAAATACAAAATAATACTTTATAAAAAAATAATAAATTAAAAAATAAACAGGGTTGTCAACTAAAAAGTGTAAACTACTTCATTAGATTTTATAAATTACTAGGAAATAATCCGCAGGTCTTGTTTTAATTTGTTTTTTAAATAATATGTTTTTTAAATTTTTATTTTGATTATCAGCTTTCTCTTGCATTTTTAATGAAATTTTATTTTCATAGTTTTTTATGATCTTTGTAATCTTTTTCATAAGTTATTTTAAGAATATTTATTTGTTTTTTTTAACTTTATACTATTTTCATTTATCTAAATCTCAATATTATGATAATATTAAACTACTTCGATTTACCATTTTGAGTTTTCTTTTTTTTATATATCTTGAATTGATTACATCTCTTTAATCCAAATTTTGTATAGTCCTTCGTTTCCATACTTTTTTGTCTATTTTTTATCCTCATCTTTCTTATTTTTTTTTAAATAATTTGTTACTTTTTATTTTTTATCGAATACTCTAATGCGCGGATTTCGTTTTAGTTTATGAATAAGTAATATATTTTAAAATTTTTATTTTGACTATCAGTATTCTCTTACATCTTTCTTTATATATGATATACTTTTATACGTTTATTTTGATTATCAATCTTTTCTTGAGTTTTCTATTATAAAAATTTATTTGGTTTGATTTTTTTATCATTCTTCTAATCTTTGCCATACATCATTTTATAAATATTTATTTGTTTCTCATGTTCTTTTCATTTATCTAAATCTTAATATTATAATAAAAATTTTAAACTTTTTTGATTTACCATTTTGAGTTTTTTTTCTTACATATTGTATATTTTATTGATTTCGTTTCATTTTTTCATGTTTTTAGATTTTGTATACTTTTTTCTTATGTTCTTCTTTTTTTGTCGTATCTCTCTATTTTTATAATTGATTATATAATTGCTTATTTATGAAGTATCTTTTTATGTTCTATAGTTTTATAGTTCTTGTTTTTTTTTTCTTTGATTGTTTAAAGATTTTTTACCTATTATTCCCACTTTCTCACATATTATCTCATACTTTAATCTGTTTTTTTTTTAACATGAATTGTTTGTCTACTTTGCATAAATAATAAAAAATTATTCGATGAAATAATAGAAAGGGGCTTATGTGTTACAAGCTGGAGAGCTAACTTCGTCAATTATATAGTAGATTGGAATTTTTTGACGTTAATTAGCGGTGAAAATAGGTGAAATGATTTATGGTGACCTCATTAAATTGTGTTATGAACTATGAAGCCTTATGATCCTTTAATTTGAATTTGTCTTTTTTCTTATGCAGTATTCATGGTATAAAAGATCAAGTATTAAAATATGTATATTATATATGGTAAATGAACACATAATTTTTTTGCTAATAAATAAAACACTCTTGATTCCTTTACAAATATTTACTAGTTCAACACTAGTTATAAGTTCTGGGTATTTCATGATTCGGGACTACAATTGACTGGAATGAAAACGGATAATTTGAAAATTGAAAAAATAATATTTAAAAGGAAATCTGATAAGGAAATGGATTAGAGAAATTCCCTTAGCTAAATTTTCTTTCCAAGCTCTTAATAATTTGGGTAAGAATCAACTTTAAAACTTATATTTTGGATAATTTCTGAAAATATAGAAAAATTACATATAGTTTTTAAACGGGTAATTCGGGTGTTATATCTAATACTATTTCCTTTTCTGTATCTTTGTTGTACTCGTTTAAATAAAATAAATTTTGAATGAAAAATTATTTGAACAAAATTAAAAAGGAGAAGAAAATTCTTAATAAATACGGATCAGGACCGGGAAACCCGTTTCTAAATGGACAAGGATACTAGTTATAATCTCATGCAAACATATACATAAACACTGAGGGTAAGAGTTAAAACTAAACATCCTAAAATTATCGAGTGTAATTGTTACATCAATTTATGTCCTAGGACCCAGTACCACGCAACTTTGTTTTAGAGAGACAGAAAATGAGAGTTTTTGCACTTTTTCTTTATGACAAAGAAGACCGGCGCATTTGACCTCAATGTAATAAGGTTTAAAAAAAGAAAAGAAAAAAAAAAGATTGCTTGTGAATCAGGAAAAGTAAATCTCACATGTCTTAGAAAAAAACAAATCCTTCCCGGTATGTTTCTTCGTTAAGTCTTAACCACAAATTATAGTATAAGATAATTAGGTACAAAAATCTTCGTTTTACATTGCTCCTTTTTCAAAACCTCCGATGTGTAATTTAATTCAATTTCTAATACGTTTAATGAATTAATCTAGAGCAATCACTTGGATACATTAATTATCGGAACTTATTTTCCATGCCTAACAAAACAAAAATGTAACTAAGTGGTGTTGGTATAGTGGTTTACATTTGAAGAGGAATTGTCATGTTGGTATAGGCAAGGAATCGATTCTCACTTGACCACACGGATATGAGTTTTTGCTTTCGCCCCATTTGAATACCCGGAAAAAGAATCTATCCATGGACTACACTTCCCCAGAAATTAGATCTCTGGACCCTTCCTTAAATTTAAAAACAAAAACAAAACAAAAATGTATTCTCTGACTAATTGTTTATATATAGTTATATATTCCTATGTAGCCATTTAGATGTATCTCTACTACGTTTATAGAAAACCGACGATGTAGTAATAAGCGTATTAATTTTCGAAAGCTAAAACCAAACTCTCGGATGTAAAATGTGTAGTGTATTTGAAAAAGAAAAATTAAAAATTGTATGAAATGTAAGTACAAAGTGGAAGGGTAACGAAAACGACCAATAACTGCAGAATATTTTGGGCTTTGGAATGGTAGATATTATTATTATGGCTGTGTCACTCTGTGAAGAAAGTGACATTTCCTTGGTTCCATTTATTTATTTATTAGTTTTGTAATTTATTCAAAAAAGACGTTTTGTTCAGCAGTGCACTGCAAAACGGAGATTTCGCCATCTTCTTTGTCACGACAATGTCAAGTTGCTCTCACTTCTTGGATTCTCTCCATCACATCCAAATCTTTCTTTTTATCTCTTTCCCTCTTTGCATATCCCAATTTTTAAGTTTCATTTTATTTTTCTGTTTTGTTGTTTTGTTGTTTGATCCTCTTTCTAGCTTAGCCGTGTTGTTCATACATATATTACACTGACTGTTTTTATAATTATATGCAAACGTTACTATCATGTCTGAAATTCACAAGGGCTTTTTTTAGAAATATACTGTATGCTGCTGTTCGTTCAAAAACCCCAAGTGCGCATATACACACTTTTTATTAGATGTTTTTAGTTAAGCATTATATTTCGTTTTATGTATTGAAAAAGTAGTCAATTCGGAAATAGTAGATATTACTTGTCAAATCATACTTTTGCTCTAGTTAGCTATACTAGTTGATTTTGTCGATATTAAACATATATATATATTACCAAAAAAAAACATATATTGGATGTATCGCCCTGTGAATAATATATATATATATATTCCCTTGTTATGGATACTGTACACGCATTTTTTACATATAATTTGATGTATGCATACATTATGTGTGTGTATACAGTATACATGATGATACACATATGTAAAAATGCATTACAATTTCATTTTGGACCACCGACTCGCCACCAAAAAAGAAAGAAAGTGAAAAGCTTGTACCAATAATTATGCAATTAGTAGTGCTGTGGTAATTTGCTGGTGTGAGTTTCCCGAACATTAAATGATTCTAACTCGGATTTATTTTGTCGGCACGCAATTGAAGAGCAAAGTGAAAATTAAATGGCGAATGATGGTTTGATGATGATGCGTTTGGACAGAGCAAGAGACGACAGTGTCTTGTGTCGTTTTTATTCGCTATAGCGGTAAAAAAGTAAAAAAGCAGTCATTTAATTATAAAATCATTTGATAATGATGTAATATTTTCCCCCCCGACTGAACTACTATGTTCTAAGCTGTTTTTTAGCGTACTGTTATCTCTAATGGGTCCATTCTCATTTATTGCTGGACCCAATTTGTCTGCAACAAAAAAAAAAAACAAATTTAAATCGTGAAAAAAATTATTTTAACAGAAAAAATTCGTGTCTAAATCCATATGTGGTTGTATTGAAAAGTCAACTTACTCCAATTTAATTACCACCATCCTTTTGTTCTAATCAAACAAAACACTTTTTTTTGTTTCCTTCTTCTTTAGATAAAAACACTTTTTGTTCTTCTCGAAAAATCCCATGGAAACTTTACTAATTGTAAGATCATTTTACGTTACAAAGTTGATCAACCTTTTTTTACATCTCATTAAATGGCATTTAAGTTTTAGTTTATTGACTAATATTCTATTAAGCATCCGTTTATATAATTTTTTTTTGGTCAACACGTTTTTAAAACAAAAATAGTAAATTGAGATATGTTGTGTGTAAAAAGGGGTAGTTACTACTACTACATGTATTGAATAGTTGGGAAGACAATTATAGTAGTATGAAATAATAAGTAATTGAAAACCTTTTTATGTAGAATTTTTCTTTTACGTTTGAAACAATAATTTAATACTCATATATGGCCATGGGGAAGGAAGAAAAGGACACGCATGCAAAAATGAAAGGCAGACCAAACCAAAGGGTAAGAAAAAGCAACTGACGACGACGAAGCTAATAAAACTTTCACCTTCCCCCCCCATTGTTTTACAGAAAAGGGACCAACAGATAAATACCAAACCAAAGAGAATTTTTATTTATTTTTCTTTTTATTTTTATTTTTAAATGCAAAAGAGAATATTACTAAGTAGCGAAACTCAAGACTAAAGAAGCAGAAGCAGAAGAACAACAACACGCGAGAAAATCCAGATCTCTCTCTCTCTCTCTCCGCATCTCTCCTTTTCCATCTTCGAAGAAGCCTTTCTTGCTTTACTTTCCGTGGAAATTTCGTATTCTTGCGTCCTTCGTCTGTTAATTTAACGTGGGGGGTCTGTAGCCGATTGTTCGAGAATCTCTCCTCCGATTTGGATTCCGATCGTTTGGGAATCGGAGAGATGGTGTTTCATTAAGGTAAATTTCAGAGTCTGGAGTCCTGTTTCACTTCCTTTTTTTTTTTTTAAGTTTTATTGTTTGTCGGTGGGGGGTTCACCGTTACCCGAGAATCGAGTGTGAGATCCGTCCGATTTGTTTTCAATCGGCATTGCTGCGATTTCAAGTGGTTTTCGGGTGTCGGTGATTCATTGAGAGAAAGAGGAGGAGGAGCTTCGTTGGTTTTCGTTTTCGATGCTCCTCTGATTTTTTCTTTTTTTTTTCCTTCATTTTCTAACGGTTTCGTCTCATTTAAAGTTTCGAGATTTGCATTTATGGCGAGCTCAAGTAATGCGTTTTTTCTTTTCTTTTGGGTTAGGAGGAGACAAGTGTAGATGAGACTTGATTGCAGAGAAATCGAGTGAATGGATTCTTAAGCCCCACTTTAGGAGCAGATCTGGAGCCTTTATTGCTGATTTCCGACACAAAACTTCGTTTGATCATATGATTTCTTTCGTCTGGTAGAAAATTTCGACAAGAACATAAAGGTTAAGCTTTTGTTTCTATGCTACTGTTTTCCTAGTAATGGCTGAGGCAAATATCTTGTGGGTGCTGCTTTACTTCTTATGTTCACGGGGATTGGAGTTTATCGCCGTGTAAAGAGATATTTATTGCCATCACAGGAAGATTCATTGGCAATTTTTAATCTGAAAACCCATGAAAGATGATTCTTGATTTTATTTTTCTCGAGCTTTGAGTAACCGTCGTTGCCTTCTGTCTCTCCAGGTTTGTTTTACTCACGAGTGATGATTGTATAACTCACATGCATGTCCTCTGATTCCGCTTAAGTATATCAAGAAGCTTTCTCTTTGCATTGATATGTCAGGTAAATTTTTGTTTGTTTGTTTTCGGTTTATGTCTGATGTTTTGGCTATTCAAATATCCCTTTTTTTTTTTTTTAATTGGTTCCCTGTGGATGAAACAAGCAAGTTTCTTCTTAGATGCTGAGATTTTCCAGAAGCTTACTTTGATTTGTCTGTTGAAGGAGTTGAAGAAAACGGAACCCTTGACGAGATTAGGGAGAGAAGATCAGACTTTGACATATCAGAGGATGAAAGACGGCGCTCCAAAATCGGGAATCTAAAGAAGAAGGCCATTAACGCTTCCACCAAGTTCACTCATTCTTTGAAGAAAAGGGGGAAAAGGAAAATTGACTATCGGATTCCTTCAGTCTCCATTGAAGACGTACGGGATGAAAAAGAGGAGAGCGTTGTGCTTGAGTTCCGCCGTAACCTTCTCGAGAGAGATTTGTTTCCTCCTAGACATGATGAATACCATACTCTTCTGAGGTTAGTTTTTCCTTCTTTAGTAGCACTCGGGTCGATTAGGTTTAAAATGTGATGTGTTGCCAATATTTTGGTTTGTCAAGCTTACTAACTATTCATTTTGAAAATGTAGATTTTTGAAAGCGAGGGATCTTAACGTTGAAAAAACCATCCAGATGTGGGAAGAAATGCTCAGATGGAGAAAAGAATATGGGACAGATACCATACTAGAGGTAAGGAGTCATTGATTTAAGTTTGACACCAGCTTGTTTGTTTGTTCCATATAAAAGAAAGAAAGATGTAACTTCTCGTGTTAGTCAATGGATTCAAGATCAAGCTCTAATATTTTTACACATCCAATGCTCGCGGATGCTAGGATTTTGATTTTGAAGAGCTGGAAGAAGTTCTGCAGTACTATCCTCAAGGCTATCATGGAGTTGACAAGGAAGGAAGACCTGTCTACATTGAAAGACTTGGAAAAGCTCATCCCTCTAAGCTTATGCGTATCACCACCATAGATAGATATCTAAAATACCATGTGCAAGAGTTTGAGAGAGCTATCCTGGAGAAATTCCCTGCATGCTCAATTGCAGCAAAGCGTAGAATCTGTTCCACAACTACAATACTCGATGTGCAAGGACTGGTACGTATTTAAGCTCCTCCCAAGTTTTGGACTTTTTCTGCGTTGTCTTATGCTTTGAAGCAGAACTGCTCTTTTAGTGCTTCCATATTCTTAGATGTGCAGTGTTATGTTAATCACAGGGCATGAAGAATTTTACACCAACAGCGGCAAATCTTGTGGCTGCCATGTCGAAGATAGACAACAGCTACTACCCTGAGGTACTTGAGTTTCTCAATTTACATCTCTTTTCTTCTTCGCATACAAACCGGGTTGTTACAAGTCATCATATTATTTTGCAGACGTTGCACAGAATGTACATTGTAAATGCTGGAACAGGTTTCAAGAAGATGCTTTGGCCTGCTGCTCAGAAGTTTCTTGATGCAAAGACCATTGCAAAGATACATGTACCGTTTTCAGCCTAGTTTTCTCTTTGGTCAACAATTGCCATGTGTAGTTTATCTTATTTCGGTTGCTGCAGGTGCTAGAACCCAAATCTTTATCCAAATTACATGAAGTCATTGATTCAAGGTAGTTTGCTTTTCATTCAAACCGCGTCTGAGAAATTCCAGATATCATTTGTAGCCAATACTTATTAGCTCCTGTGTTCTGTGCTTTTAGTCAATTGCCAGACTTCCTCGGAGGTTCATGCTCTTGCTTTGGCGATGGAGGGTGTCTTCGCTCTAATAAAGGACCCTGGAATGATCCTGAAATAATGAAGGTAAAAATCTACATCCTAATAAATTGTGCTGTTTATTTTTAGGACGCTGTTCTTTCCTTTGGAACTTTTAAGTAGGAGTCAGCTTTTAGTCCGGACTCGTACGTGAAGCTCATTTTAGATCTGTGCCTTTATTAGCTCATCTACCATGGAGAATCATCACTCTTTAGGCAAATTACCAGGAAGCTGAGTTACCCGCAGAATTCTTCCTCCTACATAAGTATACATCCATCAAAGGTAAATGGCTCTATCAAGCCAATATCTCCGTTTGTTCTGAAACTCTCTCTTTTTCCGGTAAATATGACAAATCAACTTTGGATTTCAGGCAATGCAAGTTGAGACTTCAGCAGCAGAATCTGTATCTCCTGATGTTCCTACTTCTCTAACTGGAAGAATCTGCTCAGCCTCTGCTCATGTGAATCCAGCTTATGAGGAAGTGAGTTTTTGTGTTGGTACATTTGTGTCACAGACCACTCTAGTTTCTTAATACTGACCGGAACAATATGGTATATGCAGGCTAGGGCATCGGATGTGAACGGCTATTATAGTTGCGATGACAAGTTTGCCATACCTAACAAAGCTACTAACCAAAAAGGCCAAGAAAGGCAATCCCCTTACCAAATGCTCGAACTCAATGAAACAACATTCAGTTTAAAACGTGAGACATCTCCACCAGGTTATACTGCTAAAACATATTCATTACAGATGCCTTTATTTTCGTCAAACGACCCTTGGCGCTACATATTACGGATTTCCTGTATCATTTTCTTCGGATTTCCTGTATCATTTTGAGTTTCATCTTCCCTATGGTATATTGCAGGTGCTCCCATCATCCGATGGCTTCATGATCTAAGGGGAACAATTGACAGCATAAAATCTGAGAACCTAGCGAAAAGGATACTTTCGTTAATGCTGAAACTAGCAGCAGTTTTCCGTTATATCCCGTTTGAGCTCTCGAGAAGGCAGAATACCGTTTCTCCTTCAAGTCCAGCAGAAGATGACAATAGGGGCAGCCTCATCCCAACTCCTACAGAGCCCACGATGAAAGACCGGATCCTTCCGTGTCTGGAGCGTATCCAGAAACTGGAGAAGAAGTATGAGGAAATCCGGAACAAACCCGTTGAAATTCCCGTTGAGAAGGAGCGAATGCTGATGGATTCCCTAGACAGAATCAAATCGGTTGAGTTTGATCTCGAAAAAACAAAGAGGGTAACATGTTTTTCCTGGTTTGTTTCTCACAGACTTTATATTTGCAGTCTAGACTTAACATGTTGGGTGGTTGCAGGTTTTGCACGCCACGGTGATGAAACAGATGGAAATAACTGAAATGCTGGAAAGCTTACGAGAGTCCCAACTTCACGTAAGTCCCCGAGATAATCTGTTGCCTCGTTGTAGTGAACAATATCGAGATGAGCTAACACCCGCAGATTGTTGTTTGTGCAGAGAAGAAGATTGTTCTGTTAGAGAACATCTGAGTTTTGCATAAATACAGCTCCGAACGTCTGCACATACAGAGAGAGAGAGAGAGAGAGAGAGAGAGAGAGAGAGAGAACAGAGTGCCCAAAAAAAGAAAAAAAGATGTTAGTTTCTTTATCCCATTCCTAGTCTAACTTGGGTCACAACTTTCTTTCTCATAGGTCCGTCCATCTGCTTCCACTTTTAAGTTAAAAAAGAAAGAAAGAAAGAAGAAGATAGGGACAGAGAAAATCTTTGATGGTCGATTCTGTCGTTGATAATGTAGATTGAGATCAGAGCTAAGTATCAAGCTGATTTCAATACCCTTTTGTTGTAATCGGTGTGGAGAAGAAACTACACTAGAGAACAAAAAAAGAGAATCGTATGTAAATCTTTTTAAGGTAATATGAGATGATGAAAAACACACTACGAGTCTCTCTATGTCCTGATGAAAGCAACAAGAAACGAGATTACCAATATTTAGGAATCTGATGTATCTTGTAGTGGATTTGCAGTTGTTATAATAAGTTTTAAAAATAGTGGAAGGTTGCATTTAATTTTTTTAAAATGATGGCAACTCTTCCGGATGACATGAGACAAAGACTAATCAGCCCCCTCGTAATCTGAACCCCCACCAATTTTCGAGCATATAGAGACACGAATTATGGAAGGGTAAAATCGTAAACTAAGTTTGCTTAAAGAAATGAATTTAAAAATCGGGGAAAAAACAGGGACCGTCCTTTCCACTGATGTAGTTTTGTTGCAGCCTGTGATCGAAGATCAATCTCTTCCCTGTTTCTCTCTCTCTCTCTCTCCCCTTGTCCGTTCTTGTTCTGGTCTCGCTCGCAATCGATCTCAACGCTGCTCCAATAATATTATATTTGCGACCCCAAAACTTGAATTTTAGAATCATAATCTTTCTGGATTTCCAGGTGATTTTGTTGATCCTAGCCAATGTTCTGTCCGCCTTTGATCTTAATTTCTGCCAGGTTCCTGAGTTTTTGGAATCGTGCTCCTTTCTCTTAGTTCGATATTACGATTGCTTGCGCATGCCCGGGATTTATTGTTTCCATTTTTCCCTCTGCGGCTTTGTGAAATTACGGGGCGCTTTGTTCGTTTCGCGTGGGATAAAGTCATGCTTTCAAACTGAAATCGGGCATGGACTTTTAATCTTTTTTTTTGCATCTTTGATCTTCGTTTCTAAGCGCTTTGCTTGTTACTCTCTAAATATTGTCTGCACTACGAATTGTCTAGATCTTTTTTTTTTGTTTTTAATGCAAATTCGTTGCAACTCAAGCAATATGCACAGGAAATTATGGTCTCATGAAGTCTCATCTAAGATGCTCTATTTATACGTTATTGTTCACGTTAGAACTCTACTTTGTGAGAAGGAAGCTTCTTTTCTTGGGATACTGGATTGTAGCTTCTGTGGTCCCTTGCTTTGATAGTTCAGTAATTCAGGTGCTTTCTTACATATTCAGGTGCATGTTTTATCAACTAGGAAAATGTCCAATTACCAAGGGGAGGATGCTGAGTACATGGACGATGTGGATGATGAAATGGAAGAGGTAGACGATGACATTGATGAGGAGTTTCGTGGGGATGGCATGGGTGCATCCGATTCCGATGTCGACGAGTTTGACTACTCAGTAAGTTTGCCTCTTGTAAATTGGGGTTTGTGCCATTATAGCTAATATATCTGCTCATAACTCGGAATTCATCCTTCTTCTTTTTGCAATCCCTTACTCTGCTGTGTGGGCTCTTTGGTTTCAGAATAATAAGATAGCTGATACTTCAGCCGATCAAGCCCGGAAAGGGAAAGACATCCAGGGGATTCCTTGGGACAGGCTTAGTATTACCAGAGAGAAATACAGACAAACTAGACTAGAACAGTACAAAAATTATGAAAATGTCCCTAATTCTGGGGATTCCTCCGGGAAAGTAAGTCTTCCATTCCCTGACCCATAAGCTGTTGTCAACTTGTTTCACTAATGTTGGTTTCAACTGTTACATATCATTTGCTTAATGAATGACTACAGGATTGCATGGTCACGCAGAAAGGGGCCATTTTTTATGATTTCTGGCGGAATTCAAGATCTATCAAATCAAGTATTCTTCATTTCCAGGTTATCTTCGAATCACAGCTATTTCCAAAGTTTTTTTTTCGTAATTCAGTCCGTATGTCGTGTGTTTGGTTAATGAGGATGTACAAATTGCTACAACTCTCCCCATAATGGTTTCGTAGAACGTTTGCGGTACTAAAAAGCTTTTACGTGGACATCTATCTAATACAAAGTCACTTTCTTTGTATCGTAGCTGAGGAATTTGGTTTGGGCAACTTCTAAGCACGATGTCTACCTTATGTCACAATTTTTGGTGAGCCACTATTCTACTTTGACATCTGGAAAACATGAAGTTCTCAATGTTCAAGGTCATGTTTCCCCATCCGAGGTTAGTTTCTTCCAGAATCATGAAAGATTCTTCTAAGAAAAAGAAAAAAACTAAATCAGTTTATGATGATTTTTTTTTTCTTCTTCTTGTGTGGGTGCAGAAACATCCTGGAAGTTTGTTGGAGGGATTTACGAAGACTCAAGTGAGTACACTTGCAGTGAGAGATGATTTTTTAGTTGCTGGCGGATTTCAAGGAGAACTTATATGCAAAGTAAGCTCTAGAGTCTTACGAATCATGGATTTCGCATACATGCAATCTAATCAAGGAACTTCATCTGTTTCCGCATTGATTTGATTCAGCATCTCGATAGACCTGGTGTGAGCTTTTGTTCACGTACAACTTATGATGATAATGCTATCACCAATGCAATTGAGATTTATAACAAACCCAGGTATTTGCTTGTCTTTTGCTCCATGTAGTTTTTGCCAACTTGTGCAATTTACAGCTTCTAACATACCTTTTGGCGTCTGTCTGTCTGTCTGCAGCGGCGCGCTTCATTTTACCGCATCAAATAATGATTGCGGAGTCAGAGATTTTGATATGGAGAGATATCAGCTTGTTAACTATTTTCGCTTTCCTTGGCCAGTGAATGTAAGTTCCTACTTGTTTCTTGATTTCTTGCTTTGGCATAAGTCGATCTGCCACACACTTGTGGCAATAAGTTTGAGTAATAGCTCCCGTATGGAGTCTGACATCTTTTAAATAATGAAATTGTAAATGTAGTTGTACCCATGAATCATTTTAACGAAAATGGATCATTTTTTATTTATTGTCAGCACACATCTCTGAGTCCTGATGGTAAATTATTGACGATTGTGGGAGACAACCCGGAGGGCCTTCTCGTAGACCCCAACACGGGAAAGGTGCAGATACTATCTCTATTCTCTATGTTTAAATACTCTGAATTAAATACGCATTTCTAACTCAAAATGGAAACTTCCGATAGACACTGGGAACGCTAGCAGGACACTTGGACTTTTCCTTTGCATCGGCATGGCACCCAGATGGGCTCACTTTCTCCACAGGTAACCAAGACAAGACCTGCCGGGTTTGGGACATTCGCAACCTGTCTAAATCTGTTGCCGTCTTGAGGGGTAACCTCGGGGCAATCCGATCCATCCGCTACACATCCGATGGGAAGTACATGGCTATGGCTGAGCCTGCTGACTTTGTCCACGTCTACGATGTTTTAAACGGGTATGAAACCGAGCAAGAGATCGATTTCTTTGGGGAGATCTCCGGAATATCCTTCAGCCCAGACACAGAAGCGCTCTTCATCGGCGTTTGGGACCGCACTTACGGTAGTCTCCTTGAGTATGGCCGGAGCCGCAACTACTCCTACCTTGATTCATTTCTATAATCATTCCACCTATCAGAAGAATAAAAGAGCTTTTCCACTCTCCCGTGGCTTTGTTAAACCGACCAAAAATAACATAAAGTATAATATCGAATCTCTAATGGTGTAAATGCTGTGTTGTGCAAGTACTAGGATGTCACAGAGAGTTGTTTTAGTTAGTTGATTTTCTTCTTTTCGAGTGTTGAGGTTCATAATGTATCATCATCATGTATGTGTGTACAGAAGAAGTGTTGAGGTTCAGCTTGAGTTTGCATAAACTTTTTACTCTGGCCAGACCAGGAAGAGACACCTCGGTTCGAGTCCTTAGCTCATTGTTTGGCTAATAATCGATTGTTAGGGATTCGATTGATCCTTTTGAGCCTGATTCTTTGTTAAATTCCGACGGATTACATACTATGTTTGTGGATTAAAAACAACGTAAAGAAAGTAGGGTCGCATAAGAAGAATCGTCTAAACTATAAGGTTCTTAACGCAAATATTTGTAAAGGTCAGAATTTGCAAATTACTGTATATGGATTAAATCTAACAAATAAAACGTAAAGGCGTTGAAAGAAAAACCGCTGTAAACTACAAGGGCTTCAACATAAATTATTAGGCTGGAAAAATCTCATAATCCAGAAAGAGCCAACGAGACGATGCCACATCATCAACCCGGAATCGTATCCTCACAAACAAAATCTGGTATCGTCTCTCCTCACCTCATAAATCCAAAACCACTCAATTCACATTGCAACTGAAATTCTCCAGAGAAGAAGAAGAAGAAGAAGAAGAACAATGGCGACAAGCGCATCTGCTTTGCTCTCACCTTCAACTTTCTCCACTGTTATCTCCCAGAAAAACCCAAACTCCATCTCATTCCACGGCCTCCGTCCCCTCCGCCTCGGTGGCTCCTCCGCCTTGCCCAAGCTATCCACCACCGCCGGGAGAAAATCCTCTTCCGCCGTCGTGAGAGCCGAGCTCAACCCATCAGTCGTCATAAGCCTTAGCACGGGTCTCTCCCTCTTCCTCGGGCGATTCGTCTTCTTCAACTTCCAGAGAGAGAACGTGGCGAAACAGGTACCGGAGCAGAACGGGAAAACCCACTTCGAAGCCGGAGATGATCGTGCCAAGGAATACGTCAGCCTCTTGAAATCGAACGACCCAATTGGATTCAACATCGTCGACGTTCTTGCTTGGGGATCTATCGGACACATCGTTGCTTACTACGTCTTGGCCACTTCCAGCAACGGCTACGATCCCAGCTTCTTTGGCTGATTCATTCAATTCCTGTCTCCTATATGTATATCTTTGACTTGTTTCGCAAGCTATCTAATACATTCTCTATCTTTGTTTCCCTCTCTAGTTGTCTCTCGTTCAAAGGATTCTCCCTCGCTTTGCAACTGTTATTATTTTGCCATCTACAAAGAATGGTTTGCAGAGTCAAAATGAAGAACATACACTATGGAAACATAGATGAAACTAGATCTGAAGAAGATCTCGATTTAGTCCAAACATTGATTAAATAATCCATTCACTGTTAATAAAAGCTGTATTGGTGAATTTGTTTCATTTTTTTCTGCCCAACCCCTTTGAAATCTTTGGACAACCTCTCGATAGTCACAATATATAGTGAGAGAAGAGCAGGTGCAACGGCACTTCTTAACCCATTTAAGAATTTAATTAAATAAAAATTCTGTAAAAAATGAAGAATCGAGTCTTAAGTAAGAAACTTAAGAAAAAGATCTTAAATGCACGTGTCATGTTCTTCATCACACATAAGTGTTCATTACATACAATTATAAATACATCAGCGTATTGTTATAAATGTTTTTTTTGTTTTTTAAGAATCTACGAGAAAACAATAAAGGTTCTTAAAATAAATTTTATAATTTTATATTAAGTAAGAACCCTAATGGAGTTTACCATTGAACATGGTCTTAGGTGCTTAATTTCTCAAATTTTTCATGATCACATTGAAAATCTCGAGCTGGTTTCAGATTTATATCATATTTATATTCATTTTTTTTGCTATGCATTTCATTATCATGCGCACATTTCGATTAGCCTGATGTTAAAAAAAAAAGAAATTTTTATGCAGAAATAAAATGCAAAACAAAAATAGACTCATGTAATGTAAAAGTTGCCAAGATGTAAATCTATGGCCAGTTCTACAACTTATTATTAAATCAAAGTTATAAAAAAGAAACACAAAAACAGAGAAGACAACAACAGAGAAACACAAAAACAGAAGATAACAACAGAGAAACACTAGAGACCCGCTGCGTCATTAGCCGCCGCTGCATCATTAGCCGCCGCTGCATCGTCAGTCTCAGCTACATTTTCCGCGGCATAAGAATCAATGAAAGAATTGTACTCCGACAACTCTGTTTTGTACCTCTCCACATCCTCAGACCCTTTTTCTTGATAAACCTGTTCAGGAATCATTAAACAAATCGATTAAATCTCATTCCAGATAAACGCAACGTAGAACCCTCACGCTTAAGAGAGAGTTTAATTTAGTTTGTGTGTTACCTTTCTATCAGATTCAGAGAGATTGTTCCACATGTTCCCGATTTCCTTGATGGGATAACGCTCTTGTCCAGCGTCCTCAGGGTTAAGCCTCTGGCACTGATCGGAAACGAAGAAGTTGTAGCCGCTTCTGTGGCACTTAGGTCGATAAGAATCCATCTGAGATGATGATTTTGATTTCTTCTGGCCTCTTTGAGTTTCAGGAGAAGCTTCAGGAATGTGGTAAAGCACTCCTTTAAGCTCTTGTGTGCCCATCTTCATGGTTACAAAATACCCGTCATCGAACTTCCCATCTATGATCCCGTTAACCAAGCAGCCAGCTTGCAGTTCTTGAGTCCCTGAAAGTTTCAGAAGCTCGTTGAAAAGGAAGAATCTATACAAATACCCTTGCATATAGTATAAGCAATAAATCATATATATAACAACTCTAGCAGCAAAATTACAAGGCTTCAAATAAATTAGTACCTTTGTCATGATTTGGAGATTTTCTGACAAGGCGATTCATGGATTTTTCTGCGAAAAAGGGAGAACCGTTATGTTAATCTCGAATCAGAAAAAAGAAAGACGGATAAGAAAACATGACTGGTGTATTTTAAGACCTCTCAACCAGAATGAAGACATTGGCTCTTGGAAGAAATACACATGCTCGAATGCAAAGAGCATTGGCAGATAATACTTCTTTAAAACATATGCTGCATTCGTCATTGTTGTCGTAAATTCAAGACTTCGAATCACAGCTTTGCATTTACGATCCCTGATCACCTAGAATCAAAAGGATTTTAAACACAACATAATTGTATTATATTTAATGAAAGTTATATATTAAAAAAAAAAAAAAGCCTTAAAAACTTCATGTTCGATGGCACTATGAACTCAGATACCTTTTCAATACCACCTCGAGTTGTGACCTCGACGAAAAGCCGATGCAGATCCAGTCTGTTTCCACCCACAATAGGAATCCTTTACAAAAAGGCATGCAAAATCATTAGCAGTTTTCTTCTTACCCCTCCATGAAATGAAGCACAAACAATGAACATACCTAAAGAGGATGAAAGCAATTCCCCATTTCCCAAAATGGAACTTTAAAACAATTTGGCATTGATGATGGTAACCACAACAACACATTTTAAGAACCTCTTCATAGCCTATCATGTCTAGACTTAATATAAACCAAATCCATTCTGATTTTTGTTGCCTTGTGATTTTGGACTACACAGTTTTTTTTTTCGTCGTCTGAAAAACAGTTTACGAACAGAATAGATGTAATTCAATAAGCCATACAAAATTCCTTGCCTTAACGATTCAACATCATTCCATTAAAACCCTAATTGATTTCTGCTTTTATATCGCCAAACAGATCTAATCAACTCCTTAAACCCTTAAATCTATCATCACCTTTACAATATAAACACAAGACGAGTCATCACGAGAAAATCATTCAAAATTCATCAGACTAGCTTATTATTTGTTTTTTTTTATAGAAACGCAAAACCCAATACATATATATACACATATAAGGAAAAGGCAAAACTCACTTAATTTTGTGAGAGTATCCGAGAAAATCCCGGAGATTGTCCCAGAAACGATCAGAGTTCCGGACAAGATCCTCGTACGTAGCCGTACGAAAGGAATCGGCAGTGCTCTTGTTGTCTGAAGAAGAGCCATGAGCGGGAACTAGTTGAAGTTGCGATTCCGTTGAAGTTTCGGTGGACATTATTTTTTTTGGCCTAAAAGGTTGAAAAAGATTTTGCTTTCCCTTTATTTTATAACTTCATACAATGATATAAGCTTGCATGATTAAGATTTAATTTAGGGGAAAGTAATACAATATTTTCTTCTAATTTGGAATTAGGGACTAATATTTATATACATTTTTACTTTATCTCCACCAACTATAAATTTACTTCATTCCTTTTTTACATGGTCTACATACGCGTGAAATAAATTTAGATATACGACTTTGAATAAATTTTAATGATTTTTTTGGCAAATTTTAAAATATAGTCAGCGGAAAAGTTTTGACAGATATATAAAAATATGTCAAGTAAGTTTTTTAATTTTTGTATTTGAATAAAAACTAGCCATTTTAGTTTTTTTTCTTTAAATAATTGTAAAATTTATTTTAAAAAAAAACTGTTCTACAATTTCATTCGTTATTTTTTTTGAAAAATAGCATAGGACACAACACCGAATCCATTTTTGAAACCAGAAAAACTCAAACAAACTTCTTAGATCTGAAGAGTTGAGATCATGATTAGATAGCTGAGATGAGATCTACTATTGAATCTGAGTCGCGAACCATCTCCTTGATCTCTCGTCGTAGTCGTGATCTCCTACACGACTACGACACTGATTGAGGTGAATGTATTGCGCATGTTCTTGTCGATGAGCTTGATTGATCATACGTTTTTATTAGAGACAATGTTTCATTTTTAAGAGACAACATTTTGTAATGAACAAAAATGCAACTAATTTAAATCTCAAAATTTTATTTAAAAAATTAACATAAGCCAAAAATTATAATTTTTTTTTTAATAGAATATGTTGAGCATATGAACGAAAATGCTCGGTAGTCTTTAACCCACACCCCAAAAAAAGAAAACTTAGGTAGAGTAGGTGTATGTCCGTCAAACAACTATTATTACCATTACCGTCTAAACCCCAAAAAGATGATTGGGTTGGACCATTAGTTATACAGTTACACAAGAGAAAGCATCTGGCTAAGATATATATATATATATATATATTAGATTAGGATCTGCGTTTACGCGGATTTGTAATAACAAAATTTTAAATCCGTTAAAATAATTTTTTTTTTTAAATAGAAAACAAAATCGGATCACTAATTTTAAAAAATATATATTAAAAATAAAAAATCAAAACATAAGAGTTGGTTATTTATTTTAATTCTCATATGTTATCAATTAAAATATTCAAAACACAGAATCTTTTGCGGATCCTAAGCAACATTAACCCTGCTTCTTTTGTACTTCACATACTTTATCAACTATCTTTTTTGTTCTGTTTCATTTAAAACTTGGGGTCTGCAATTCGAGTCATTCGAATATGTTAACGATCTCTCCATTAACTCTCTTCAAGCAAACAAAGTCTTTTTTTCTCTTCATAGTCATCTCTCGTATATGATCTCTCTACTCTCCATAGTTAATCTTATTAGAAATATATCATAATTAATCTTTCTTCAAAACACAGAATCTTTTGCGGATCCTAAGCAACATTAACCCTGCTTCTTTTGTACTTCACATACTTTATCAACTATCTTTTTTGTTCTGTTTCATTTAAAACTTGGGGTCTGCAATTCGAGTCATTCGAATATGTTAACGATCTCTCCATTAACTCTCTTCAAGCAAACAAAGTCTTTTTTCTCTTCATAGTCATCTCTCGTATATGATCTCTCTACTCTCCATAGTTAATCTTATTAGAAATATATCATAATTAATCTTATTTACTTTTTTTTTTCTTAAATTCTAATATATCATTTTCATAGTTAATATAATTCTAATATTTTATCGGGACACGTGTCAGAATATTGAAATATATCATAGTTAATCTTATTTATTTATTTTTTTTCCTTTTCTTAAATTCTAATAGATCCTTTTGATAGTTAATACAAATTCTAATATTTTATTTATTTTCCTTTTCTTAAATTGAAATAGATACTTTTGTTTTAATTTTCTTTTTTAGATATATACTTATATCATAGTTAATCTTATTTACTTTTTATTTTATTTTTCTTTTCTTAATTTCTAATAGATCTTTTCATAGTTAATATAAATTCTAATATTTTATCGGAACACGTGTCAGAATCCGAATCGAATGAAGCGCCACGTGTCGCGATCAAGTTAATTAGCAATCTTATCTATTTTATTTTTCTTTTCTTAAATTGAAATAGATACTTTTTTATTTTCTTTTTCTTAAATTGAAATACATACTTTTGCTTTAATTTCCTTCTTTTTAGATATATACTTATGACACGTGTCAAAATCCGATCGATTAACTTGTCACGTGTCGCGATCATGTGAATTAGCAATTTTGACGCATCCTACTTTATATAATAAGATATGAGACTGTGGTGGAGGCATAATTAACGGATCCATGCATAATAATTTTCTTCTGTATATTCACTATTCAGTAATAAAACAAGAACAAAGATAAAATTTTCTATACGAAGCTGGTGCGAACATCTTTGGTTTTAAAATATATGTTATGGTAAAGATTCATATAAATTATTGGGGGTGTGTTCATATGATAAAATAGCTTACAGTTTTGTTCCATAGTCATGATTTATCTCTATAACTTAAATTGGGAAAAGGTGCCTATATATTGAGGATGTTTTACACCCACTTTATCACGAATTTAATGGACTTTGTCTGGGTAAAATGATTCTGGCGATTTAGTAAAATGATTTGAAAAAATATGACAAATCAGAAATAGTATAACCCCTATATACTTAATAAGAAGGTGAAGACATAAGCACGCAATTGTCAGCTATGAAGAAAATTCTAAGAAACAACTTCTTCCTTTTCTTGTACAAAGAGGTCGCCTGGATTCCGTACGACGTACGGTGTAGACCAAACAAAGCAAGAAACCTGCAACAACCCGGAGAGCCAGACTCAAGATGGCAAGGTTTTCTTGATACCACCGGATTTGCTCTCGCCCTTTCACATTCTCTCTTATGTTAAAATTTTGTTATTTTTCCTTTTTATGATGGTAACTTTATGTCAAAAAGTATATTATATTTAGTATTTGTAATTGTTATTAATTATGCCAAATTAACTTTGTAACATCACACGGCCTTTATATATATATACTATACCCGCATATATGCGGGTTTTTAATAAAAAATTTTAAATCCGTAAAAATAAATTAAAAACAAAATCGAATAATCTGTAAGGAAAAAAATTTACTTTTATTAATATTTCCACATATATATGTTTTAATAATCGTGTCAAAATCTAATCGATTAACTTGACACATGTCAAGATCATGTTAAAAACTAACTTTGATGCATCATATTTTATATAATAAGATAATAAGTTTTTTTTTACCCTAAACGGCGGCGGATTATATCTCTCTCTCTCTCCAAGATTTGTTTCGCTACTCGATGGGTTTGTGGTTCGCTCCTATGGGTTTGTCTAGAAAGAAGAGAAGAAGAAGAAGAGGAACGGAGATGGAGATTCCGATGGACGTGGTAACTGGGGAGATCCTCACGAGACTGCCTGCTAAATCCATGATGAGATTCAAGTGCGTCTCAAAGCTTTGGTCATCGCTCATCAGCTCACGATATTTCAACAACAATTTCATCACGGCCCCAATATCCCGACCGCGTCGTCGAATTTACATGTGTTTGCAGGATCTCAGTGACTATCGTAACTCTGTAACACTATCATTGGCTCAAGACACTACTTCTTCCTTTGTAGTTGACCACGATCTGACCGTCACACGGAAAGGGATGGTACTTGCACCAAAATCTTGGTGGCTTCATGTGCTACGTCTTGTTTGGACTGCCGAGGTTTTATAACCCTGCCAACATAAAACTTGTCAGCTTACCCAGCCCCATCAAATTATCCAACGTCATACAAGCTCCAGATGAAGCTTCTAAAAAAGTCCTCAAATGCTATTTCGGACACGACCCTGTTAGCCACCAGTACACAGTGCTCTTCTCAACTGGTGTCTACTTGAACAATCCGCTAGGGATATTATCCGTAAATTCAGAGCATCGGGTCTTTGTCATAAAACCTAGAAAAGGAGGTTCCTGGAAAAAGGTGGCTCCAACTCCACCGGGCTTTCTTCCTCACATTCCGTCCGACGGAGGAGTGTGTATCGATGGGGTTATATATTACATTGGTTGGATTGATATGTATAGTTGTATGCTTGTGAGCTTCCATCTTAGATCCCAAGACTTCAAAATGATCCAATTACCTCGCAGGGAGATGCCTGCAAAGCACATCGGAAAATTGACTCTTATAGAGTATGGTGGCAAAGTAACTATCATTGACCAAACCAGTCTTACAGACAAGGGTATGCTGGATTTATGGTCTGTGGAAGACACTAAATGGTCGAGGAAAACTCTGGTTTTGCAGCCTTCTCAGCTGCATTTGGTAGATAACACTATATTCAGTGTCAAAGGTACTACACAAAGTGGCAAGGTTTTCTTGATACCACAAGATTTGCTTTCTCCCTTTCACATTCTCTCTTACGATCTTCGAAGCAACGATATGAGAAAGATCGATATCAAACGTGTGCCGGACCATTGGTTTAGTAAGGACAAATCCACCGTTAAGGTGATGTTGGCGGATCAGAGTGAGAGTCTCGCGTACTTGGGGCTTGAATCATTCATTTTTGTCTCTTTTGCATCTTACTTTTTTGTTGTTGTTGTGTGTTTAGATTAAGAAGACAATTTAACTAACTACATTAGTTATTGGTTCCATATGAATGATATTTTAAAGAGTTTATATCGAGTTTCTTGTGTCAACATTCATTCATCAAGCATTCTCCCTCTCTTTGATATAATTAATTAAGCCACTTTCCATTCACACCACTAACCTCCCTGTCTAGATTTTTTTTTTGTGAGGTTGGATTGAATGGACCACCCAATTGGTCCAAACAACGAAAAAGCTCCTTCACTTTATATATTATAATAAGACAAGACAAGCTTGGCTTGCAAGTTATTTGCAAAAGAAGTCATACTATTACCAGATGTTAAAGGGATTTCATTGTTCGCGCTAAGTCCATATTAAGAAGCATTTGTTCTTTTGTTTGTTTGTTTGTAATCACTTCAGTACCTGTCTCTTATACACATCAAGATGTGTATAAGAGAATACTATTACCAGATGTTAAAGGGATTTCATTGTTCGCGCTAAGTCCATATTAAGAAGCATTTGTTCTTTTGTTTGTTTGTTTGTAATCACTTCAGTACCGGTTTGATTAGCTACGATGTTAAAGTGCTTTTGTTGAAGAAAAAAAACATCAACCACTTTATTCTGGCGATTTAGTAAAAAAACAGGACAAATCAGAAATAGTATAACTAAAAAGGTGAAAAACATAAACACGCAATTGTCAGCTCCAATGAAGAAAATTCGAAGGAACAACTTCTTCCTTTTCTTGTACAAAGAGGTCACTTGGGTTCCGTACGACGGTGTGGACCAAACAAAGCAAGAAACCAGTAACGACCCCAAGAGCCAGACTCTCGAGGCAGCGCGTGAACCACAATGCCCTGACCGAGCCAAGGATCAACCCGACGACGATCACATGGTCGTTAATATGTCGACCGTACAAGACCAACGGATGGTCTTTGCAAAAGTAGAAGAGCAACCACATGATTGCGAAAGAGGCAATGGTGAGAAGAGCCGTGGGATCACAGGTCAAGAAGAGTGCGGAGGAAGCAACGATCACGAGCGAGTAGTTAACCACGAAGTAGCCGAGGTTGATCTTAGCGCGCGAGACGACGGAAGAGAACGATGTAGGACGGTCGATAGAACCTAATGCAAGAAACTCCGACCATGGACGGTGACTGGAAACAAATGCTATTAGATTTTGCATCGAAAGAGAGATGACGTCCCCGAAAGAAAGATGCGTATCCTCCGCCGTGATTGGAAGATTCTCCGCCGGTGATAGCATCTCAGGAGCCCACTTTTGAGTTTTCAGGTCTACCAATTTGCGGAAATTATAGAAGTTTGCAAGTACATATGATGTTAGCCAAAAAAAAAAGTGGGTGCCACGTTGATAATGTTATGGGCCGGGCCAGTTTGATTAAAGGGCCCATAAATTCGGGCCGGTTTCTCTCGAAAACGGTGGGATTCGGTTCGATGATGATTCTAAAAAAAGAGAGCAGAGAGCCAGACGAGACGAGTGGAGTGGAATTGGATTCAGTTTCGTTTAATTTACTATTCTTCCACTCGAACTCACCTCCTTCGTCTAAGGTAACACTCTCGGCTCTTCCTCCCTCCTCGTTATCGTCTATTTCAGATGGGATTCGTAGAAACGTAAGACTCCGATTTGCCGAATTGCCGAATAGTTTGATGGGTTTTTGCGATTTTGGGAACACGAGGCTTGTGGGTTTATTCCTGGTGAGATTTCCGTCTTCGAATTTAGGTATATCGAGTCCGGTTAATTTCTTAAAGTGGGAGAGATGATGAACATACACCAATTTTGGACTGAGCTTAATTATGAACTCTGTAATTCATTCCGGCACAAGTGTTGTCCGTAAAGCCTCTCGCTTTCTCTTATGCTCGAGGAAATTCTGCGATGGTACCATCATCAATGGTAATGTGACCGATAATGGTTTCCCTCCTATCGAAGAGCCGTTGAAGATAACATGGGAATCTTCGGAGATGGATTGTGGGTTTGTCGAGGAGGAACATGAAGAAAGCTTCGGTCGTGAGAAAATCTCTGTCAGGAGGAGGTTTTTGGAGAGTGCTAAGCTCGGTGCTTCCCAGGTTCTCGATACTTTACTACAAGATTGTCCCGGGTTCAATACGAAATCAGCTTTAGATGAGTTGAATGTTCCAATCTCAGGACTTCTGGTGAGAGAGGTTCTTGTTGGGATCTTAAGGACTTTGGGCTATGATAACAAGACAAGGTGTGCTAAGCTAGCTTACAAGTTCTTTGTGTGTTGAGTTCAGACATGATAAAGTAGCGACCTTTTCTCAGCCTAAACACTCTCTCTCTCTCACAATTAACACTCGTGTGTAAGAAACTTGAGGAAGAAACAGATTTGTGTTTGTTTGTTTTGAGACGAAGAGTTTAACGTGTTCGGGTAAACCCTACTCACGCCGGGAACAACTTGTTCTACCGGAATCCACTAGAATCAGCCTTATATAGGGGCTCCATCTTGAGCTTACAAAACCCTACTTGCTTTACAGCTCACACTCTTGTCCAAAACAAGTCCTTCTCATCTCACCTAACCTCTGTCTCTTGTCCTCTGCTTTTTCCTCTTTTGTTCAAACATATTGCAGAGACAAAACGCACAGTTTCACTTAGAGAGAAACAATCACTTTGGCGCCAGCTTGCTTCTTCTTAGTATCTCAGGCGAGATGGGCTTCGACTTAGTTTGGGCCTTGTGGGTTTCTTCTTCAATCAAACACTTAGATTGCTTGAGAGGCTTCTCATGTCTTCCTTTCTAATACTGAAACTCGAAGACAAACTCTCACA